>PVHT021183584.1:253755-275775 GCA_004024745.2 Catagonus wagneri
GTCATTTTATGGCCGCGGGTTTATGGCCGCACCCGCGGCATGTGGAGGTTCCCAGGCTAGGGGTCTAATCGGAGCTGTGGCCACTGGCCTGCGCCGCAGCCACAGCAACGCAGGATCCGAGTCGCGTCTGCAACCTACACCACAGCTCACGGCAACGCCGGATCGTTAACCCACTGAGCAAGGGCAGGGATCGAACCCGGAACCTCATGGTTCCTAGTTGGATTCGTTAACCACTGCGCCACGACGGGAACTCCGAAATGAAAATTTTTAAAGCATTAGCAAAGCCTACAGGCTGCCCCCTTAGAGACTGTGCCTGGGTTGGATCCCTGAATGTTCTCATGCCAGGATGACATCGTAGGGCCAGGTTTCATTGCTCCGTGTGTGTGTGTGTGTGTGTGTGTGTGTGTGTGTGTGTGTGTGTATGTGTGTGCACAGGAGGTCACAGGAAAACATTCTTCAGGAAAGGCATTTTCCATCAGGCCCAGGCAGAGCAGGGGAGGCTTGTGTGTGCAGGAGAGAAAAGCGGCTGTCTGGCTGTCCCCCGGCCCCGGCCCTGGCCCCAGCAAGCGGGGCCCTGGAACTCGTCACCGCAGCAGCACAGTGGACCCCCGGCTTGTGTCCCTGACCCAGACGCTGCACTGAGGACACTGTGCTTCTCATTCTCTGCCACACTCTTCAGTTTTTCTCAGCAAACAGAATCATGCTTTTTTTCTAAAATTCAACATTATCACCACAGGTAGAGGAAATTAAAGTGTAGAAAGAGTGAATTTCTGAGTACCTTATTAAAAGATAGGAGAGTAAATCTATAAAATTCTTCGTAGAACTTGGTGGGGAAGAAATCAATCAGCAACACAAAAGATGCAGGATTCAGTGCTTTTTTTTCCCAAAGCCTTGCCCTGTGCCCTCACTGCTCTGGAAACGCATCTCATTCAATGTTGTCTGTCAGATAAGCGAAAATGTTTTCAGTTTTTACAAACCATTTTGTAACTGTGAATGGAA
This sequence comes from Catagonus wagneri, assembly GCA_004024745.2. Taxonomy (NCBI): domain Eukaryota; kingdom Metazoa; phylum Chordata; class Mammalia; order Artiodactyla; family Tayassuidae; genus Catagonus; species Catagonus wagneri. The sequence goes on from PVHT021183584.1 coordinate 254,755, forward strand.
TCAGTCCAGTACATTTTCAAACGTCTGTAACAAAATTCAAGTTTAAATTCCTATACTAAAGATTTGTATCGCTAGAACTTCCCTCGTGGCTCAGCAGTAACGAGCTCGACTAGGAATCATGGGGACGCAGGTTCGATCCCTGGCCTCGCTCAGGGGGTTAAGGATCTGGCGTTGCCGTGAGCTGTGGTGTAGGGCACAGGGGCAGCTTGGATCTGGAGTTGCTGTGGTTGTGGCGCAGGCCAGCAGCTGTAGCTCCGATTCAACCCCTAGCCTGCGAACCTCCACATGCCATGGGAGCGGCCCTAAAATGACAAAAAAAAAAAATCTATGTGGCTACCTGTAAGCTCCATTCAATATCTTAAAAAAAAAAAATCTTTCAAAGAACAAGAAGTTTTACATTCTAATGAAGTCCAATTGATCAATTGTTTTCTTTTATATCTTGTGCTTTGGACATTAAATAAAGAAAACATTTGATTAATTCAAGCTCACAAAGATTTTTCTCCTGTGTTTTCTTCAAGTATTTTTTATCTTTAGGGTTTTCCTTTAGGTCTACAAGGCATGTTGAGTTAATTTTTTAAACTTGTGCAAAGAATACATTTTTTGTATATGAATATTCAATTATTTCAATACTGGCGTGTTGAAAATGCTATAATTTCTTAAACGTTTTTGCCTTTGCACCTTTCTGAAAATAGTCTATATTTACATGCCATGCTTCCATAGCCTACAGTTGTTTAATATATAACCATGGTACTGTCACAGTAAAATCATATAAAGAGCAGAAATCAATAAAATAAAGCTGAATTGAGAAAACAAAAAACTTGCTACTTGAAAATATTGATCAAATTAATAAACACCTAACAAGAATAATGCCAACACCAAAGACAAAACACAAATATCCAAAATCAAGAATGAGATAACCATATCCCCCAAATTCCTGCAGACACTAGAAGGATGATAAGGAAACATTAGAATATTTATATATCAATACTTTTGATAATCTAAGAAAAATTGACAAGTGGCTTTAAAAGTGCAAAATCTTTTTTTTGTCTTTTTTTTGCCTTTGTGTAGAGCCGCACCCGCGGCAAATGGAGGTTCCCAGGCTAGGGGTCTAACAGGAGATGTAGCCGCCGGCCTTCGCCACAGCCACAGCAAGCGGGATCCGAGCCGCGTCTGCAACCTTCATCACAGCTCACGGCAACGCCGGATCCTTAACCCACTGAGCAAGGCCAGGGATCGAACCCTCAACCTCATGGTTCTTAGTCGGATTCGTTAACCACTGAGCCACGAAGAGAACTCCCAAAAATGCAAAATCTTAATAGCTCTTTATCTAATAAATAAAATAAATTTGTAATTTAAAAGCTTCCCAGGAGTTCCCTTCGTGGCCCAGTGGTTAACGAATCCAACTAGGAACCATGAGGTTGCGGGTTCGATCCCTGGCCTTGCTCAGTGGGTTAAGGATCTGGCGTTGCCGTGAGCTGTGGTGAAGGTTGCAGCCGCGGCTCGGATCCCGCGTTGCTGTGGCTGTGGTGTAGGCTGGCAGCTACAGCTCCTGTTAGACCCCTAGCCTGGGAGCCTCCATATGCTGCGGGTGCGGCCCTAGATAAAAGGCAAAAAGACCAAAAAAAAAAAAAAGCTTCCCACAAAAAGGTCTAGGTCCAGACACACTAAATGCAATCAAACATTTTCAGAACAAGAAATAACAATTTTATACGAACCCTGTCAGAGTCGATGAGTCCATGCGATCTGCTCTCCAGCTCTCTAGTGCACGGGGACAGCAGGCGCGGGCCCCCTCAGCACCGTGAGGTCCCTGGAGGCTTCTGCACAAGGCGGTCCCGTGGGCTCTTTTGTCCAGTCACAAGGAGGCTGAGTTGGCTGGTTGCTATGGGATACTTGTTGCTAGGAGACTAAGATGCTGAGAACTTGGGTAGCTCAGGTGCCGCCCTCGACCTTCCGTCCCTTTCACTCTGTCCTGATTGCTCTCCCACTCTCTTCCAGCTCCATCATCATTTTCTCTCAGGCATTTCCCCAGAAACTGTGTGTTTAATCCTTTCTACTGCGGGGATGGCGCCAGGAGTGTCTGAGAAAACAAGTGGCTTTCACACGGAGTGCCCCGGAAGGAAACAGAGCTGCTCTCCCGACGTGGAGCCCGCTGTCCACGGAGCCCGCTGTCCACTGGGTGCCTCTGGGCATCTCTTGACCCGCTTTAACTGTGAACTGACATCTCCACCCACCCTGGACCCAGGCAGGTGTAACGCTCCGAGGGTCAGCTTCAGAGACTGCCCAGACCGTGATGAAGGGGAGGGGACGTGGGTGACAGGCTCAGCCTCCATTGCCATGGCTGTGATGTGACATAATACCTCCGTCTGCTGCTTCCCTCGGGCAGGACAGGGCGCCCCGCGTCCACCAGGTGCTGCAGAGACCGGGGGCTGTAGCCACCAGCCAGAAACTAGGGGAAAGAGAAAGTTTAAAACAACGCTCTTTACAAACGCCTCAACAATATGATATATTTAGACTAAATCTGACAAAAGTGCAAGACCTGTGGATTGATCATTTTTTAAAAATGCCAAGAGAAGGTAAAAATACATGGAGAGGTGGCCTTTGTACGAAGATGAAAAGATTCAGTATTGTTAAGACATCAGCTCTCCCCAGACCGGTATATATATCCAGTGCCACCCCAGTCAAAATGTCATCAGATATGCTTTGCAGAGGCTGATTCTAAAATTTATGCGGGAACACAGAGGATCGAGGATAGCCATAACAACCTTACACACACACAGAAACAAACGATTGGAGAAATTACACTGATTGGAGGATCCCAAGGGTTATTCTGGATCTACAACAATTAAGACAGTGTGATACGGAATGAAGACAGACCAGCAGTTCAGTAAAACACAATAAAGAGCCCAAAACTACACACACGTGTTCAATTACTTTTTCAGCAAGAGTGTGAAGACAGTTCCAGTTCTAGAACAAATTCTCGGCAGATGTGCTAGGACCATCACTCACTGCTCTGCAAACACTGAACTTTAATTCACATCTTGCATCACATTCAAAAATCAAAGTTGAAAACCTCTGCTGTTAAAAATGCGCTGTTAAGAGAAAGAACAGACAAGCTACAGACAGATAAAATGTTGTCAAATTATGTATCGTTTAAAGAAATTATATTTGAAAAGTATAAAGATCTCTCAAACTCAATACTAAGAAAACAAACAGACAATTTTTTTTTTTAATGGGCAGAAGATTGGAGCAGGCGCTTGATAAGATATTTGAATGGTAAACAGCACAATGCTCAGTGTTGTTAGTCATTAGGAAAATGTGAATTTAATGGCACTGAGACATCACTGCCCACAGCAAGCGAAAGGAGGAGGAGCAGCTGGAATTCTCTTCCTCTCCTGGCGGGAAAGGAAAACCGTGCAATCCTTCCAGAGGGCAGTTTAGCAATTCCTGAGTGTCGAACACGCCCCTCTTGTGGCCCCGAGGTCTGGTCACACCCTAGTCCCAGGAGCTTGGGGCTATGGAGAAGTGTTTAGGACCTTGAAGAACTGAGATTGCTAGGTCTCTTGAGGAATGGAGCTCGTCCTGGGTGAGGGCCTCAGTGGGGCCGGCGTCTTTAGAAGCAGAAGCAGCGGGGCCATCTCGAAGAGACAGCCGTGAGTGCTGGCTCGAAGTCAGATCTTAATTCTCTGCCCGGGACTGACTGGGGCCGCCTGGGTGAAAACCAGGAATCCCAGCCACTAGACCAGCTGGAGGTTAAAAGCAGAATTGCCCTATTCTTGTCCCCATCCACAGCAAGAAGCCTTCAAGGAGGCAGAGACGGTGAAAACAGGTGCCAAGTCTGATCTTAGAGACGCAGTACAACCTGGGGGAGTGCAGGGAAGTGGTTTAGAAGAAAATCGGCACGGTGAGAGAGAAGTGTGGACGCCCCGCTGGGGGGCCTGCCCAAGGGCAGTCCTTCTGGGTCTTTGCTTCCCTTTGGCCGGTCGTCTTGTTTTATTTCTCCCACCTGACGGGAGCCAGGGCCTCCCGGGTTGCTTGGGCATCTTTTGGCCAAGACGGATTGCAGAGCGAAGGGTTATGGGCCGGGATGGTCACTAGGATTTCTTACTGCCCGGTGCCCCCTCCCTTCCTGACTCCGAGGGCGCCTTTCTGCGCACGTGTGGTTGGGGTGTCCCCGACCCCAGGATGGAGAGCGTGTGGCCTGTGGGCTCAGCCCCTCTCCGCGCCGCCAGTAAACTGCTGGAAGCATGCCCAGGGGCAGAGTCCAGTCCTTGGCCTTGTCCCGTTGTCATTTCTGCCTCGCGGTGTAAACAGGTGGCAGCTGGGTGCACATGCCTGTCCTGGAGCCCTCTCGCCTCCTGCCTCACGCAGAGGAGGCTGTGCGCCAGGGCGCCAGAGGCGGAGGATGTGGACTCAGACCAGGGCTGAGGGGCTCCAGGAGCGAGAGGAGCCAAGAAGGGTCCCCCCGGAGCCTGGGGACACTTCAGCTCTAGACCTCTGGCCGGGAGCTGTGGGCAACGCCTTCTTGCTGTTTGAAGGCGTCAACTCTATGGTAATTGGTTTCAGCGTCTGGGAAATAAGCCCTGCGCCACGCGAGCAGCCACCCTGCGCCACGCGAGCAGCCACCCATCCCTGGGTGCTCCCAAGGGAAAGGAAAGTCCGCACCCGCAAACGTCCCATGCATGAATGTTCAGCACTTTTATTGAAGCAGTGGTGACAACGAGCGATTGCGGGTGACGTGGATGTCAGTCACCTTGGTTCTGAGGAAGAGGCCGTGGCGTGAACTTGTGTCACAACCTATGACGTCGTCTGGTTTACCACATGTTCAAATATCAGAACGAAGCCGTTTACAAATATTTTAAAAACCTGAAGATATAACATCTCAGTTTGGGGAATAAACTACTGATAAAAACAGGGAGGACAGTGATGAGGTGTGTGTCCTCACTGTGACAGTGACATATCGTGTAACGTTGTCTGTTTTATCCCAAATTAGCACAGTAAGTTCTGTAGATACCTGTGTCCCCGTTGGGGTGCGGCGTCTTTGATCTCCTCCCACTAAGCTGTTAAGTCTTGATTCCTGCCAGTTTATCTGCTTTAACTGCTGCGGTCGGAGGTGAAGGAGCAATAGACGACTGAGAGTCAGCGGGGGTGCAAGGACGCTGATAAAGAAGCCAGGATCCGGAGTTCCGGTCGTGGCTCAGTGGTTAACGAATCCGACTAGGAACCATGAGGTTGCGGGTTCGATCCCTGGTCTCGCTCAGTGGGTTAAGGATCCGGCGTTGTCGTGAGCTGTGGTGTAGGTTGCAGACACGGCTCGGATCCCACGTTGCTGTGGCTGTGGCGTGGGAACCTCCATATGCCACGGGTGTGGTCCTAAAAAAGCAAAATCAAAAAAAAAAAAGGGCAAGATGCAAGATGTTTCAGAAATATGCTGCGAATATCCCGCTCATCCGCTTACAGTGGGCAGGACCTCACTTTGATTTTACACTTTGCAAACAACTAAACATCCTGATATTAATCAATATGTAACGGAATAAAATATCGTAAACATAAAAACCTAATCTATCACATAGTGTATGAAGAAACAAGAAAACAACTGTGTATAAATAACTCTCAGGAGTTATTCATGCTTAGGTAAAGTGGCACAAATGTATATATATATACTATTATCCAAACTCCTGTTTTACTGTTTTTATAAACTCATCTTTCTAACACTCTCTGCAACTGGAATTAGGAAGATGTTTTGAAAAGATTAAGAGGTTGATATTTGCAAATCTCCTTAATGGTGCAAAATGTCATATAAATGCTAATTTTGGGGGGTATTTACTAAGTCTGAAGCAAATCTCAACAACTCCTTGCATTTTAAAAAACTTCTAACCACAGGAATTCAGTGCACATTTTCATAAGTAATTGAATCTGCCAGTGTGCCTGAGACTAGACAGAGCCTGTATTAGGCCAGTCCCGCCAGCGCCCGAAGTCCTCAGGTCAGCTGACAAGGCGGCCTGGGAAGTGAGGCACCTCTCTAAGTTAGAGGGTTCACGTCAGGAAAGGAATCTGGAAAGTCAGAACAGTCAATGCATGTCTAAGATGGCAGAACTAGACTTTGCAGGGTCTTGATTTATGATTTTAGCCTGTGATAGCAATTGTTTTCGTGGTTAGGCAGAACCTTAGACTTCATTCATTCATTCCAAACCATTCCATTGATGTTATTTTTATAGGATTACTTGGTTTCGGGATGCTTCATTTGTTAATTTATTACTTAAAAGAGTAAATGAATATATTTTGCACGTGCGTGTGCATTAGAGTGTGTGCAGTATGATAACATCCAAAAGGCGTAATGTGCTGAAATGAGTCCTAGTCCCCGGTTGCTGGTCCCTTCTGGGACCCTCACAAATGCGGCTGTTTGCTAAAAACTGTGTCCCTGCCTGGCTCTGTGCCTGTCACTGCACCTTGTGTCTCTGCCCCTATTACCCTTTGCAGAACAGCCTCATTCTCTTTCGGTGGTGTTGTACGGATTGTAACATAATTTATTTAATTAGTTCCTGACTGATGAGCATTGATGTTGCTGCAAATAATTTGCTGCTACAAGAAATGCTGCCAAGAAAATTCCCAAGTGTACATGCTTTTTCTGCATGCGTCAGTGCATCTGTGCTATAAATACCTCGGAGTTCTGCTAGCTTACCTGCCTCGGGTTCTGGTGGCTCTGACCAGCCCCCAGAAAGCTGAGTGGAAAAGAGAGCAAATTGAGAAATCAGGAAAGCTGGAGGTGTTTTCAGCTGGGGGATGTGTCTTTGGCCTGAGAGGGAAGGCAGCCAGTGCCGCGGGCAGAGGCAGGCTTGCGGGATCCTGAGACCCTGTCCCGGCAGAGCCTGGGGACAAGCAGTGCCCTTCTCCACACCTGCTAGAAACCTGGGCCCGGGTCTCTGAGTTCCCAAGAGCAGCATCTGTAGAGCTGGGCTCCGGAGGAGCTGGGAAGCGGCCCGGCCTTGCTGACCAATGTCCGGGGCTGGACGGACTGGCAGCCGCTCAGTGAGGCTCGCCGGCCAGGACCCGGGTGGAGCCGAGACCAGTTCTCAGAGCGCGGCTGACACCACCGCTCATCAGAGAAGGGCCTCAGGGGACACCGGGCGCCGCGAGGAGGGGGTTTGCAGGGAGCCTCACTCTGTCTGGAGTCCCTGTTTTGGGCTGAGCCAAACGGCCAGGGTCTGGTTTCCCCATTCTCGTTGCCACAAAGCAGCAGATAATCCAACAGACAGTCCAGAGCCCACAGGCCGAGGAAGGTTTTGAAGGAACACGAGTCTTGGGAAGAAAACAGCAGTGCTGTGCGGACGCTGTGGGTTCGGGCGCCCCGCAGGACTGAGCGCTCAGTTCCCGCTGCTGGGAGGGCCGGAGGCGGCTTCCTGGGGACCCTCCCTCTGTGGGAGGAGCTCCTGGCCGTGGGAAGTCACCTCGACCAAGGCGGCAGCCTTCCCCACAGGCAGCGCAAACCCAGGGCCGCTCCCGGAGGAGGAGCGAGGCCCCGGCCCTCCGGCCTCACGTCAGGACGTCTGGTCTGAGAACGGCCACCAGCACGTGCATCGCAGTCCACCCCCACGTCCGTCCTGCCTCCTCCACAGCCGGGCCTTGACACTCCTCCCCTGCGACTCAGAGACTCTGTGTGTCCCTCGGGGGCCAGACCTCACACCACACACAGCAACTCAGGCTAGACAGACAGCAGGTTGTGACCAGGAGCCAAGAAGTCACCTGGATTTGAAGGGTGGGGGATGTTAGCGACAGGAAACAAGAAAATGCGCCACAGAACCAGCGGCGCACGAGGAGGACAAATACACGAGTGACGTGAAGAGGCCGAGGGAACGGATTCAGAGGCGGGATTGACTCGACGAGCAGAAACCGGCCTGGAGAACACCCAGCCCCACCCAGGAAAAAGGAACAGGCCACTAGAGAGAGAACAAGAAGTGGGAGACAAAGCAAATATTAAGAGTCTGGAAGAAAGAAGCTTTAACAGTTAGTAACCCACCTCGAACACACTGCAGTCAGCTTCCAGCGTACCAAAGGCAAATAGAGAATTCTAAAACCTCGTAGGAAGAAGGAACAATTTACAAAAAAAGAACAGCAGTCAGACCGGCCAGTTTTCACTGTGTTCACTTGAGATACTTCAAGAAAAACTGTTATATCAGCAGGAAAGAATGGTACTTTTTTTCTGAAAATTATCTTTTATTTCTATTGCCTATCTAATAATAGGGAATAGTACCTACTTGAATATTAAATATAACAACAAGGAGAAGCACCTTTACTTTCAAACATGAGAAAAATAACAACTAGAAAAATTAAGAAATGTACAGAATGCTCTAAAGACAAAGGTAAAGGTTTGACCAGAACGGAATTCTCCAGAATCTCAAGTTAGTCTCGTTTGGTTTGTTTTCGGACCACACTACGCCGTCTCACCCTGAACATTTCTAAATGTGTGGGTGCCTCTGGTGCTGTTGTCATGTCCCCTCCAGGCAGAGTCCCCTTGCGGGTGGGAAGGCTTCCGTGGTGTCCCCACCAGGCAGAATCAGCTTGGGGGGGTACGTGGCGGGGAGGCGCAGACAGCACCTTGTTCGTCCCCACGGGCAGTGTCTGCGTCCGGCAGGTACAGACCAAGGTCGCCAGTGAGTACTTGTGCAGAAATAGTAACCTCACGGCCTGGCCGCTCGACCCGGCCTGCCCGTCAGTAAGTCGCGGCTCATCAGCCCCGCGGTGTGTGAGCTGAGAGCGTCACTGCATCGCTGATTCAGTCCTCACGGCAGATTCCATGAACACGAGGTCACCGGTGCTGCCCAAGCGACAAGGCCATCGCGGACGCGCAGGCGGTTCGACACGGAAAACGCCTGCGTCCTCCGCCCCACGCGCTGCGCTCTGCGTGGCTGGAGCCCGGGGCTCGGATCCGCCTCAGGCAGGAACGTCCGCACGCACGGAATATTAGACGTAACCCTGCAGCCTCCTACGGCCTCACGGGCAATGAACACGCATGTTTTCAACTAGAGTCTGTTTCACAAATTGCGCATATTCTGTCTAGAATTTTAAGCGTACCGGCCACGTTGTGCTCCACTCACGTGATAAACACGTTTCTGTGATGACACGAGTTTAGAAGCGCAGTGGGGAGTGACTGACGTCTGCTCACGCTGTCACTGTGGCCGCGAAGAGTGTTCTGTGCAGAGTTCCTGGACACGTGAATAGAATAAGGACTTTTACAAAAATTCAAGGTTTTCAATAATCGCTTCTCCAAAAACTCCGATTTCGTTCAAGCCCAACCCCGTGTTTAGGCCCCGCATATCTGACGCGCAGCACGGAGTCCAGCAGCGCCGCCTGGGGACGGTTCGGAAACTGAAATCGCCCACAGCAGCTGGCGAGTGTGCCGGAAAGTCCGATCAGCCACGAGCTTGCTCTGCTTCTGAGTTTCCACGGGCAGCCGTTGAAAGGGAGCCCCACGCCGTATGCTGCGTCCTAAACGTGCTGGCCGGTGCCCTTGCTGGGCTGTCCACCTACAGGCAACGTGGTGCCTCGGGACTCTTTGTTCACACGCGGGGGTTCAACCACGATCTCGTAGTGCTTTGCACGCACAAGCGCAGCGCAGGCGGACAGGGCCGCGGTGGCTCCGTGCAGATCCTGCCACGGGACACGCCTGCTCTGCACGCGTCTCGGCTTGGAGCCCGACACCTGCTCGCTCCAGGACGGATCGCGCCTTAAAACCCTTTCCTGCCGGCAAAACGCTGACAGGTCCCAATGATATGAGCCTCAGAGTGGAAGGAGGGTCTCACCTCTTTCGTCCCCAAAGTCACATCGTGACTCTTCCTCAAAAGAGAAGCGAGGAGAAGGAGACGCAGGAGGGAGGGAAGGAGGCTTCGTCCCCATGACTTCCCCTGCTCTTCGGGGGCACAGCGGACGTCTTTGACACAACCGACCCCCCCAGCGCTGCAGGACCTAGCACATAGCTTTCATGCTGATGCTTAAAATAACGCTTTTTCTTATTCCCTTTGGTCTGTTTTTCTGTCCTGGCATTTAAGTGTTCACTTAATTACACATAATGCAGATGTTCTCAAAGTCAAGTCAAGGGCCACCGCACCGAGAATGTGACCCAAACCGAGAGGGTCCCGGAAGGTCACTGAGAAGAACACTCTTGGCTCAAATAAAAAGTGACCCAGTCGTACACTTGGCAGAGGGACGGATCCCTCAAAGGTCTCTGCTCCAGGGACCACGGGACAAGGAAGCTCAGCCGGCAGAGCGGGGAGGGGACAGCAGCAGGCCCCGAGGGGAGGAAGGGAGCTGACAGCCACGCTGCTGGGGAGGGGGGCTGGAAACGCCGCGGGTGGGCCTCTGACCAGAGATAAGTGGGGACTGGAACCAAAGAAACACATCCCTTCGACTGCATCATCCGACAGGTTTTCACTCATCAGCTCCCGTCGCGAGGCCGGCCGCTTCTCCGGGGTCCCAAGCCAGCGCAACGCTCCAGCGTCCTGCGCTGTTCCCAGCAGGCCGTCCCGGATTCCTCTCCACTTCCCGATTTTGAGAGGTTCTCACGCACCTCAGTCTGCTGCCTCTCCGTGTTTTACGGCTTTCTGCACAAGCACCAGGTTCTTTCTGCACGTGGAGTAAGTTAAGCGATCCTGGCTCTTTTTGGTGAAAAGGATAAACATTAAGGTCCGTGGTGACTCTGACAGTGCTGTATAGATAGTTCTGAAGGAGCGAGGAGCACAGCGTTGCTAGTGACGGCTCCTGCCATCCCCGTAAGTGAATTAAACTGGCATCTTCATTGGAAATGCGAATGAGAAATCGGAACTGGAAGGGTGAGCAATTAGTGCAAAGCTGCACAGGAAATCGATGGAACAGCGGAAATTCAAACCAGGGCCTGAATAAAACCACTCTGAAATCCCCAATAAATTACACAAGCTGCACCAGAAAAGCACGTAGAGGTATTCCTTCTCCAGACAGATGATAGATGATAGATAGATGACTGGTGGGTAGATGACAGACACACAAACAGAGATGATTGATGGATAGATGACAGATACACATACAGAGACACAGACAGATGGGGAGAGGGAGCCGCTGCCACAGTCACCCGTGTTATAAAGTGGATTTCGGGAAAGGTGTCTGCACCTGACTGAGCTCTAGAGAGAATTCAATCGCAAACAGGGATGTGCACGGCTTCCTCAGTGCCAGCAGCTGCAATTACATTTCTCCTTTTTTGTTTTTAACCCTGTATTGTTCAAATATGCTATCAAACCTAAAACAGCTCCGAGTAACCTGGGGTTTCCTTTGTGGCATTGAACCCACAAAGACAGCACCTCTCAGACTGGCCCCCCTGCACAGAGGCTCTTTCTCCGCTTCCCGTGACTGTCTTCTGTGCTTGCTCGCGGCCTTTGCAAGGATGCTGAGACCATGGGAACCAGGCACGTGGCGATGGCCCGGTCCCGGCGGCCGGCGGCGGTGGGTGTTTGTGCAGCTCCGTCCTGGTCTGTGGTTCTACGTGAAGCTCTCGGTGCAGCTCTGATGTCCGAGAGTCACCAGGATCTTAGGGCGTCCCTCTCTGCTCTTAGTTTGGGGTTTTACTCCAAGTATTTATTTAAGTTCATCAGACGCTTTCTCAGCGTCCGGTTGATGTTTTCTCCTTTAGTGTATAGCGTGGTGAATACAGTCCTGTTTTTTCTCTGTTCTTGAATAATGTCCTTATTGAAATCAAGCCTATTTGATCATAATGATTATTGCTTTAAATATATGTCTAGAGGTGGTTAAATAGTGTGTGGGCATTTTTCATATACAAATTAGTATATACATTTCATGGCTTGTATATCTTTATATCTTCATATGGATTTGAAATCCAGAATGCAGTACCTTCCTAAAACGACCTGAGCAGGTTTATTATGTTTCTATTTCTATTATCTAGGACAAAACTCACAAAAGACAGGAAATAATTATTGCTTAAAACTTTAATAAAGCCAATTTACCTGAGTTTACTGGAAGTAAGCATCTTTTAGAACTGTTATTTCATTTTCATCTAAAGTTTTCTTTTGGTATCAACAGTGGTATTTTAGACATCACTGTATTTTTAACATTAAAATCTCTCCGGATTTATTTAGTAACCACACACACACACACAAATCTCTTTATCCTGTTTCTAAGGGCACACAGGGTTTTTTGTGGCCACACCTGAAGCACACGGCGTTCCCCGGCTGGGGTCAACGTGGAGAGCGCAGCCAGGACTGACGCCACAGCCACGGCAACACTGGATCCGAGCCGCCTCTGACCTACACTGCAGCTGCGGCAACGCCGGATCCTGAACCCACCGAGTGAGGCCAGAGTTCAAACACACGTCCTCACAGAGACAACATCGTGTCCTTAACCACTGAGCCACAGTGGGAACTCCCATTTTCTGCAGTTCTTGACTGCTAAAATTCTCACTTCCAGGTACCTAAAGATGTGAGACGGCTGATATTTTCTTGTAACAGGTTTTGATTTAATAAAAGATCTACCAAATTCTTTTCTCCCAACGCAAATAAACAAACTCATAGAGCTCCTGTTTTCACAAATGTCTTATTTCCAGGAAAAGGAAGTAAAATGAGTTTTGCGAAATTAGATTCAATACAGCTGTTCTAACAATAAAGTGTTTTTACTGAGGCTTTTGTGAGACCTCCAGACCCACGTCGGAGCCGGCACCCCAAACATCAGCAGCACAAGCCGCTGAGACAAGGTCGGGGTTACCCTGAGGTGAAGGGGGCGCCGCCGGCAGTGCTGTGAGAGCCCAAGCTGGGGACCGGGTGAGGTCGTGGCGCAGCGGTGCCGGCGGTGGGGACAGCAGAGCCGGGGCTCCGAGATGAGGGCGTCACAGGGTCGTCGGGACCTGCCGATGGCCGATGCTTCTCGGTGCAGGGCCGTGGGTCTGGCCTGAAGTTCCGGGGGTCAACAATCAAATCTTCTGCTTGAGCTACTGATTCTGAAAAGAGGCGCTGCTGAGGCCACGTCCGCCGGCAAGGCCACGTCCGTGTGCCCGGCCGAGGACGGGCGAAGGCGGCTGACCCGCCGCTGCTGCTCCGTGTTGGCGTCGTGTCAACACCCCTTCAAAGTCTTGCAGAGAACAGTAAACCCACTCCTTCTTTCTTTGGGTTATTTCATTATCCAGGGGATCTTAATTCACTCAGGAAGCTTCCTTTTTTTAAAAAACATTTTTTACCGAAGCACAGTTGATTCACAATGTTGTGTTAGCTTCGGGCGCACAGCAAAGTGTTGCAGTCTCACACACGCCTACGTCCGTTCTCTTCCAGATCCTTCTCCGTGCAGGTCATCATGGATCATTGGACCTGGAGTTTATTCCACCAAGGGAAGTCAGTCAGACAAAGACAAATGCCACATGACACCACTTGCGTGTGGAGTCTAAGCAAATGATACAAACGAACTTATTTAGAAGCAGAAAGAGACTCACAGACTTTGAAAACACACTTAAGGTCCCCAAAGGCCAAGGAGGTCGGGGGTTACAGTCTGGGGTAACCTGTACCCCCGCTGCATGTAAAGCCGGTCACCGACGAGGACCGAGTGCGCAGCACAGGCACAGCCGCTCAGCATTCGGCGCGTCCCCTCGGACCCGAGCCCGCAGACCGGCGCCTCCACGTGCCGTGTCGCCACGGCCCAGGGAGGCACCGCCGGGCTGGGACACGTGTCCGCTGTGTTCTCAGGCCAGGGCGCAGGCGCACACCTGGGGCTCTCGCACCCGCCCCCTCGCTGCTTCCCTGGGCCGCGCGCTCCCACAAGCACTGATTTAAGAAAATCTGATATAAAATCTGATAACTTTTCTGGGGGAGGAGGACTAAAGCATTTAGAGATTTTGTTTTAGAGTGCTGTGTAAATGAAACGTGACAATAAAATTTTCAGCTTTTCAACTGGTGACTTTGTTGTGTTAATAAGAATCAGATGCAAGTGTGATTGTTTCACGTCCTTGGGTGTCACACCTTCTACGGAAGAAAATCCACAAACACGTGTGTTTTTTTTTTTTTTTTGTTATTGTGAATTACTCAGAACTTTATGTAAATGTTTCATTTTTCTAGAGAAGACAGGAAAATGTTTCTTTGTGCTCTGCATCGAGAAAGTGTTTATTTATAAAGGTTTCAGGGAGTTCCCGTCGTGGCTCGGGGGTTAGGACCTCACATAGTGCTGGTGAGGATGTGGGTTTGATCCCTGGCCTCGCTCAGTGGGTTAAGGATCTGCCGTTGCTGTGACTGCGGTGCAGGCCAGCAGCTGTAGCTCCGATTTGACCTCTAGCCAGGGAACCTCCATATGCTGCAGGTGGGGCTATAAAAAGAAAAAAAAAAGGTGTGCAGACTTTATGGGGTAGCACGCAGCCTAGCCCCTCTGATCCCACGGCAGCCAAGCGGAGAAGGCCGAGGGCCGTCGGGGCCCTTCATGTAACAATCCCGCGTGAGGATACGGCTCTGCCGAGCGCAGTTTGTCCAGGTCCCCACAGTCAGTATCTCCCAAACGAGGACTGCCTGTTAAACCCTTGTTTAGAACAGCAGCACACCACGTTCTCCCTGGAAGACCATTCTCCAAATTTCAAGAATTTCCCTCCACAGGCAAAAAAATGAAACAGAAAAAGGAGGAATGTAATCTGTTTTTCAGGATTTAGATCACACTCCTTGGAGAAGCTCAGAAGACGTTTGGAGAACATTTTCCCCTCAATTTTACATGGTTTGATTTCTCCAAATACAGACAATTGTCTACGCAGAATTTCCCTTTGTTAGATTAACAGCTCCATTAACATCCTAAACTTTCAGCAAATGCTTTTCCGTTTTGCAAAATTGTAATGAATAAAACAAGTAAGCTCCTTCATTCACCTCCAGGCCAGCATGTAAGGTAAGTAAGGTATTTGTTACTTGACACCGTTTGGGCATTTATTTCAGCATCTTCACCCCTGACGGTGTTGCCTCATTCAGAACACACAGCCCAGGGTCGGCCCTGCTGTGCTCGGCCTGACACTGGCCCAGGGGTGCTGCTTACAGGAAAAAACAGTGATAGCAAGAGCGGGATAAATGGTTGATATTCCAGGATCATGTTTTCATAGCATTGATCTAAAAAGCTATTACAAAAATAAACTTATGCCTCCAAAAGAACATCACTTAGAGTTAAAAAGAGGACCATGATCGCCCCCACGCAGCTGTTATTTATAGTAGCTGCATGCACACCACGCTGATAATTATGTCTGGAAGGAAGTGCGGCCAGAAGCAACTTAAGATGCTTTAAAATATCTCTGCAGAAGTTACACCACTTCAGGTTTTTTTCCCTCGGAAAGTTGCAAATGCATCTCGAGAGTGGATTGAGGACGTGCAGTTGAGATTGTGGGCTGTGACAGAGGGACGGTGCCTCTGTCAGCCTTGAACTTTAGAGGGGGTCTTCAAAGCGCTGATTGTGGAAGGGACGCCGTGGGTCACCCGTGATTTCTGCAAAGGAAAGGGCTGACCTCAGCCTCGGTGGCACTTGAGGACAAGGGTGCTGTCACCAGGCAGGCCTCTGGGAGGGAAGGAGTGGGAGGGGAGAAGGAGAGGGGAGGGGAGCAGGCAGAGAAGGGCCGTGGGGCCCTTGGGTGGGAAGCGAGCCTGGAATGAAGGCTTGCTGTCTGGCGGCTCCCTCCCCCGCCTTCTGCTTTTCCCAGGCACCTGCTGGGCTTCAGAGTCCTGGCGCAGTCGCCACAGGAAAGGGACCCTGGGAGGCTTTCAATCAAGTTTGTCGCCTCCGCCCTAATTTTCCACTCTAATAACTTTATCTTTTCCTGGCAGAGGCGAATGTCTTATTTATTCTCCTGAGCAACTTTGTGCCTCGAGCCCCTGGTCGTATCTGCAGACGGGAGCTGAATGCCAAGTCCTGGACTCAGGCGGCCTGTGACCGGCTGGGCGCTGTGGCCGCAGGAAGTAAGTTCAGCTGCCCTCTTCCGAGAGTCGCCGCGGAGTGGCCGCTGCGCTTGCAGGTGGGAGGCGTGTCACCGTCAATTGAGAGCTGAGCGCAGGGCTCTGCTGGCTCCTGACAGCGTCTGGGGGTCTCCCCTGCGTCTCGGGGACGCTCTGCCTTGTGAAGGGCCGGCCACTCTCCCCAGCCACTCCCGGCCACTCCGGCCACTTTGCCTTTGACCTAAGCTTCTCTCTTCCTGGGAAATTTTCCTCTTACTTTGTCGTATGTGTGTCCTCATTTTCAGCTCAGGCATGATTGTGACTATTCGCTCGGGGCGTCCAGAGGAGTCTCTGAAGACGCCCAGGCTGCAGCCCACTGAGCGACACTTACAAACGCTTGCATTAGCTCGTTCTGGCGGCTGTGTCTGCCTTGAGATCCCAGCTAGATTGTCGCTTTGTGGAACTGGGTGCTGGATTTTATTACTGAGAGACCTTTCCAGACTTTCTTCTTTCTGTTGGGAATCTACGGAGTGCCTGGTCCTGTCCTTTGCATCCTCTTGCCTCTCGCCCGTCCCTCTAGGAGAGCTGCTGCATCCTTGCTGCATCCACGGCATTTATCTCAACAAGAGAAAGCGTCAGCCCTTACAGCTTTAACGTCTAATACTGTTGTGTATCATGGAACTGAGCGAGTGTTTCCTACTGGATCAGCCAGCTGCGAGCCATTCTTTGGGAAGCTCCTCTTCATAACACTTGTCCGATTCTCAACTTATTTTTATTGGATTGCTTCTGATTACCTTGAAACAGGAGTTCCCATCATGGCTCAGCCGTTAGTGAAAATGACGAGTTTCTATGAGGACGAGAGTTCGATCCCTGGCCTCGCTCAGTGGGTTCAGGATCCGGTGTTGCCGTGAGCTGTGGTGTAGGTCGCAGACATGGCTTGGAACCTGTGTTGCTGTGGCTGTGGTGTAGGCCAGCGTCTACAGCTCCTGTTAGACCCCTAGCCTGGGAACCTCCATATATTGCAGGTGCGGCCCTAAAAAGCAAAAAGCCAAAAAAAACCCCAAAACCTTGAAATGCTGTAAGACAGATTTATGACTATTTTGAAGCGGTTATGTTACTGTTTTGTCTTATTATTCTTTAATGCATGATTGTGTGTAGAGTACATTTTACAGATTTAGTGTGTGTATATGTGGTGTTGCTAACTCCTTTCAATGTGGTTCTGTATGTAGGGATTCAGTTGTTTCCAAACGATTTATTGGAGGTTCTGTTTCTTTGAATGTACTCTAGGTCCTGCTGGAGAAAGCTGGGGCTGTTACTCACGCACGTGCTGCGTTTATTTCACTTGGGGTTCAGCTCATCCGGAATGCAGGGCAGTATTTGGCTGCGTAACCCTAGTGAGATCAACGCTAGGAAAAAAACAGAACTGCAAAATAATAACAGCAAATCTTTAAAGTAATCCTATTATTAAAAATGATCTTTATTTTTATTCCATTCTTTGACTTATGGGGTTGGGGAGAAAGCAAAGGTAGTAACGACTTATTGTCACTGGGACCCACAGTTTCCCACCAGGGAGGAGAGAAGGGGTCAGGATGGGGCGGGGGGGTGATGAGGAAACACGCTTGTCCTAAGTTTGAAGGTCGTGCCGCTGTGCACCCGGGACGCAGGCTACGTGCACCTCGAGTGCGGCCGTAGGGAGGCTTGGGCTCACCAACCCTCTTGGCAACATCTGAAAAGCAGAATAAAACCCACGTTCGTTTTTGTAAACATGAGGCCTGCTGAAGCCATGCACACTCGAGAGCCGAGGACCCAGCGACCGAGCGGCCCGGGCGGCGAGCCCTGCCCGTTTCCCCCGAGGGCCACCTGCAGACCTCGGTCACCACCGCCTGTGCAAAGTTGGCCCCTGTCAGATTTCTTTCCAAAAACTTAGTTTTTATTCAAGAAACAGATCTTTTCTTCTGAACTCACTAGTATTTCTCTCTTCACTAATTACGCATAATAGAACTCTATATTCTGTGAAGCAAGAACTAACAAAAATAACTACAAACTCAATGGTATAACACCTGTCTTCTTGGTAAACAGCATGCTATAAGACCGGGCCATTAAGAAAGTTTCCGTTGGTAATAAAAGAGGTACATTTTTACAGAAAAATGTTATAGCAATTCAGACACAGCTAAGAAAGCTTCACAGAATAAAAATTACCAAAACTTTAAGGAACGTTTATTATACACTGGAAGGCGCCGACTGCTTTTGCGCCGGGCACCCTGTCTGGTTGCTTTCTTTCCCTTTATTGCTTTGGACGAGGTTGGTTATTACAGGAAGCTGGATCCTAGAGTCAAAGCACAGCTGATTACCACGCTCTGCTCTGTCGGTTTACATATTCAGCAGCCCCGGCTCCCTTGTCCCTCATTTCACAGCTCAGGAAAGGAAACATCTGTACGCCCAGCCTCGGGCTGCTAGTGTAGACTTAAACTCACATGCTTGTCTACACTGGCTGCCTTAATAAAGCCAGTGTGAGCCAGGAAACTGGGAGAAAGCTACAAGGCATGCACAGAGTTAGGCTACATCTACTGAAATTATAAAATGAAAATACTATCTAACTATGAAAGAGCATTTCCAGAAAACACACATGTGAAAGGATAAAGTAACATGGTAAAATAATGTTAAATATAAAATAACAGCTTATTGGATAGAAAATACTCTTCATATGAACACACAGATGAAAAATAATATTTTCTTCTGGAATTTGAAGATATGTATATGATTAATTAAAAAGAATTGTAATGAGAATTGGTTTGGAAACTATCCTTTTTTTTCCCCAATAAACCTTCTATGGGAATGCAATAAAAACATTATATTTTTACCGAGAAAGAGCAGCCAGAATTACAAAAGGCCCACGCATGTAGTGAAGTCAAGCCCCGCCCAGCCCGGCACCTTGGACCTGCCCCCGCTCCACCTGCATCAGGTGTGGAAGGAGCAGCTCCTCCCCAACAGCGGCCGCTGCCTCTGCTGTCCCACGGGAGCTCACGGGTCCAGGTAAGGTTACAGGCGCAGGGCGCCGGGGAGGGTCCTGGCTGCGCTCCGTGGTTTCCTGTCACTGCTGTTATCACTCGAGTGGAATAACCGGCACGAGGGCCCCAGTTTTATAAAGAAAACCAGGATCCAGAACAGATCATGATCTCTGAGTGTCAGGAGAGAAAGAATAATCCGTCATGAAAATGAATCCCGGTGTTGTTCTTAAGCGTGACATTCATGCGCGAAGCCCTTTCCATTAAGAGACTTTATGAAGTCTCGAAGCTTTTCTAGTCTACCATTTGACCCTTCACCTTTTGCCTTTGTCAGACGGACTTGCTGGCCGATTCCTACATTTCAGGAGCCAGCGTCACACCTATGGCTGTCTGCAGAAGCACCAGGAGCATTTTGGGCTAAAATGCTGCGATTATGCAATGGTGATAAGTTTTGAACAAAATGAAAATCCAACTGGAGGAAACTTAGGAAAGCCACTTAGAAGAAAAGAGCTGCAGAGAAAGAGGGCTGGACTTGAACCTTCAGTCTGACACTGGCTGGATCGGAGCTGGGTTGACCCCTGAGTAACTCCTCAAGATAGAAAAGGAAACTGCAAAAAGAAATGCTCCTTTTCCTGGCAGGGCACTGAATGCCCCTGGAACTGTGCTCTGTGTGGAATGGCAGCAGGTGCTTTTGTCAGAAAGCACCTCTGATCACCTATCAAATGCGCCCGCATCTCAGACAGTTCCATGCCTGCTTCCTGGAAGCGCGTGGGGCAGAGAAAGAAGTGTGCTTCACACAGATGCTCCGGTGGAATGATTCAAGGGCTGTGAGCCTGAACTCGCGAGGTCTGCAAATGAGAGAGAACCAAATAAGCGGTGCGTGATAATGATAAGTGAACATCATGCTAATTTTCTCCATTTTTACCCAGGTCGGTAGTTAAAGGCAGATATGATGTTTGATGGTTTAGTGATGGCAGAGTCATTCCTTTTCTGCAGGTAATTCATATATACTAGTTAAATAGGGGGGAAAAGCTATTATTTTGTTTGATGAAAAATCTCTTAAAGTCAATATTATACCCTTTGCAAAATTAAATAAAATGACCTAAAAGTGCCAAGCCTAAAATTGGAATGGAATATTACTCTCATATAAAGTATAGCCATAGTTATCTTTTTAAGAATTTAATAGACACACAAAAATACTTTTACACGATGTGCCAGTGACCTGTGATCACTAATCCTTAATTTTAGGAGTCTGACATCCACTGAGGATTCCGGTCTCTTTTAGCACAGACGTGATTATCCCGAGATGTGAATCGTGTCTGTGCAAGAAAAGGAGATAAAGTCTGCCTCCCGAATTCGAGTAAAATCCAACAAGCAAAAACCACCACTTAACTCCCTGATACAGTCGCGAGTAACACAGTAAATTCTGGTTCGGTTTGGTATGCTACTATGCTGTAAATTGCTATAAACCATTTTTTCAATTATTGAGACAAAAATTCTTTATACAACGACTACAGATTGGATGCAGTATTAAATGTAAGTGGGTAATTTTCACACACACACACACACGTGCACACACACGCGCATACACAGGTGCACACACACACATGAGGAGCAAACCACAGGAACTTAAAGTCTTTTTGAAAAGACAAAATATACATATTTGTCAAGAGGTAAAGAGTCACATCCTCGTGTTGATACTGTTCAGTGTGAAATACTGACCAGTCCTCGCGGTGTTCGGACTTGCCCTAAGGGGCACGAGGTCCAGACACCTGTTCTCTTTCTCTCAGTTACTTTTTTTTTTTTCTCTTAATGGATTTTATTTCAATTATAGGTGTGCATAAATCATCACAAGTCAATTTTACAGATTTTGTATCCCAAACCCCCAGTGCATCCCCCCACCCCCCCGGATTGTCTTATTTGAAAAACCAAGGTTTTCCAAAGTCTGTGAGTCATTGTCTGTTCTGTAAGAAGGTTCATTGTGTCTTTTTAGTTTCCACATGTAAGCGGTAGCATTGGGTGTTGCTGTCTAATTGTCTGACTGGTTTCACTTTGCATGATAATTTCTAAGTCCATCCATGTTGCTATAAATGTTGGTAATTCGTTCC
>PVHT021183584.1:276775-336318 GCA_004024745.2 Catagonus wagneri
GATGGGCATTTAGGTTGTTTCCATGACCTGGCTATTGCATAGAGTGCTGCAATGAACACTGGAGTACAGGTGTCTTTTCGGGTCATGGTGTCTGCTGGATAGATGCCCAGGAGTGGGATTGCTGGATCAAATGGTAATTCTATTTTGAGTTTTCTCAGGAATCTCCATCCTGTTTTCCACAGTGGCTGCACCAATTTGCATTCCCACCAACAGTGTAATAGGGTTCCTTTTTCTCCACACCCTCTCCAGCACTTATTGTTTGTAGACTTTTTGATGATGGCCATTCTGGCTGGTGTAAGGTGGTACCTCATAGTGGTTTTGATTTGCATTTCTCTAACGAGGAGTGATGTTGAACATCTTTTCATGTGTTTATTTGCCATCTGCATGTCTTTCAGTTACTTTTTAAAGTTGTCTTCATATCGATTTCCATGATTTTTAGGAAAGTTACTGAAAATCTGTGTCTTGGCTCTTCTGTTGTCAATAAATCACGTTGTCATTACATTTCCTCCCTGGTAATTTTGGTATGAGAAAAATTCTCACTGACTATACATACAGCAGATCAAATTATAGGGATTAATTCCAATGCTTTTAAACAGCTCATTTTTTGGCTACACCCATGGCATATGGAAGAATTAAGCATCAGTTTGAAGAAGTGTTATTCTATTCTTGGTAATAATTCTGTTTATGAACATGAGTTTCAATCTTCATTAAATTCTTTCAAAGCTGAAAGTTTTATGATCTTTGATTTATTGAAGTCATTTCATATTTCATTCCTATTGATTTTTTGACCTAAGAACAATATTGCTTTGTATATGAATATTTAAAACTTATTTTTTTCAGAGGATTAAGGGTCTGGCATCGTCGCTGTAGTGGCTCTGGTCAGCACCGTGACGAGGGTTTGATCCCCGGCCTGGAAACTTCCACACGTCGTGGGTGCAGCCAAAAAATTTCAATCTCCTTTGTTAGTGGAAAGTTTACATTATTAAAGTTTTTATTGGAGTTATGCAGGGATTATGGGTGTCTTGTTCTGCCCTCTTGACTGTTTCTCAGCATTTATTACTGTCACTGACGACAGAGACCAGGTTTTACCACTCCCATCTCATCTCAGATGGTTTATGTGAATGTATGTGCTTCTTATAATTCTAAATTCTAATATTATTTAAATATGTGTTACTCAAACTTTACACATATGCATGTATCTTGCAATTTCTTAGAATTTTTTAAATATGAACCAAAATGCTCTTCCTTTCTGAAATACAAGAAATAATTTGAGGGTTCCTCTCCACTCCCCCAGTTCTCTAAATTTTGCTTTTTATTAACAGATTTTTAGATTCCTCCCCTCCCCCGCTTCATTCTAAAGATGACTTTTCCAGATTTAACTTTGACGTTGACACCCAAACTGTGTATTCAGCGTATTCCAAGTGTATTAACAGAAGCAGTTTTTGTGACTATATCGCTGCAATTGTCAGAACATGAGATGATTCAAAATAAATGTCTCCTATCCAATTTTATGCAATGACTTTTACTAATAAATGATAGTCATTATTACTGCGACATTTTGCATTGCTTGGTTCACCACAAGGGGGTAGCATTTTTGCACAATTGAGTAAAAATGCAATTTCCAAGTTGACAAATAGGGTAAGAGGTATTACGTGAAAACCGAAAAGCGACCCTTTGCTCAAGAATTTTGGGAAACACTGGAGGCAGCAAAGTTAAAGGGGCTTTTTACTGGGAAATGTGTTCAACCCTTTATTCCAGGCTGACTCCTCAGGAGGAGAAATAGATCAGAATGTTTTTGATAAATCTATTTGGAGATACCATTTTTTTTAACAGAACATCTCTAAGGGCCAATAGTCTATGGACTCCACTTAAAAATAATTAAAACAGGGAGTTCCCAATGTGGCTCAGGGGTAAAGAACCTGAATAGAATCCATGAGGACTCAGGTTCGATTCCTGGCCTCTCAGTGGGTTCAGGATCCGGCAGTGCTGTGAGCTGTGACGTAGGTCACAGTTGTGACTGGATCCAGAGCTGCTGTGGCTGTGGTGTGGCCTGCAGCTACAGCTCTGATTTCTTCATGAAAGGGACCAATGAAACCAAGTAAACACGTCCCCGAAGAGGCGCAGCTCCGGGTCAGAGTTGACCTTGGTGGCGTGACCTCCTCAGCTTGAACGCTGGGGGGTGGCTGCCCCCCAGACTCATGGGGCCACGCGAATGGGACTGAGAGAACGTCTGCCCTCGGTGCCGGCGGCCTTGACGCGAGGAAGAGGAAACCCGCCCTGGAAAGGGCAGGCGTCTGTTGTGCCCCGGCCACCTGCGGTGCCGGTGCAGGAACGTCGCAAGTCCCGCCTGCGGCCGGGAAAGCCTCAGCGCTGCGTCCCTGCGGGGCCGGCGGAGCGCCGACGCTCCATCGCGTGCGGCCGTGCTGGTGATGCCGTGTTGGGGGGGGGGTCTGTAAGCGATGGGACCCTGCGAGGGTTAGGGACGCTGTTTGGCGGAAAGGCGTCTGCAGATGTGGTCAAGGTCCTCAGTCGGCTGACTCCAAGTTAATCCGCAGGACCCTGTCCGGGACGGGGCTGGCCTGATCGCAGCGCCGGGTAAGGAGGCCGAAGCCGGGCTCTGGCGCTGGAGGGGACGAGAGAAGCGGCTGGGACAGGACGGGCGGCGGCCGAGGACGGGCTGTCCCGGGAGAGGAGCCCGGCTCCCGGTCTGCGGTCCTGGAAAGGAGGGCACACGGCAGGGCGCTGAACTCCGCCCCCGCCAGGGAGCCCCGAGAAGCAAGGGGGCTGAAGGGACATCCGCTCCCAAACTCCGCGGTTCCGAGCCCCCAGGAGCCCCCAGTGAGGCCGCGGCCCCGCCTGACCTCAGACCCCGTGCGTCTGCAGGTCTGACCGTCGTCGCTTGTCTCTGCCCGGTAACCAGGGCTCCAAGCGCAGCTGTTAAGCAAAGACCGCGCCGGCCCCTGACTGCCGCACCGCGGGTGAGAGAGGCCGGCTCGCCGGCGTTCCGGTATATGCTTTGAATCATTACCTAGTGACCACGGGGCTGGTTTTCTCTTTTGCTTCCGGCCATTACCTTCCGGCTTGAGATGGCAGTTGCCTCACTTGTTACCGTAGTTTCTGTACACAGCAGGGGCCGGACCAGACACGCCGGTCTCCAGTTCTGTTCCCACAGGCACGTGGACACCTGTGCGAGGCTTGGCATGGGTGTGTGTTTCTGTTTTTATAGATAATCGATGCAGCCACTTTAGCTTGCTATTTATTTATTTATTTATTTTGCTTTTTAGGGCTACATGCACGGCATATGGAAGTTCCCAGGCTAGGGGTCGAACTGGAGCTACAGCTGCCCGCCTACACCACAGCCACAGCAATGTGGGATCCAAGCTGCATCTGTGACCTACACCACAGCTCACGGCAACGCCAGATCCTTAACCCACTGAGCGAGGCCAGGAATCAAACCCACATCCTTGTAGTTACTAGTGGGATTCGTTTCCGTTGCTCCACAACGGGAACATCTAGCTTTTATTATTATTGCTTACATGCTATACGTTTTTCCATTTAAAACTTTTCAATGTATCGTTGTCTTTACACGTAAAATGAAATTTTTTATGCTGGCTTTTATCCTTTCTGGTTATCTTGCCTTTTGCCGTGGTATTTAAACTGTCTGCATTTAAAATAGTTGTTGCTGTTATTGGCTTTTTATCAACCATTCTGACAGTTGTGTTTTATTTTTCCCAGGTGTGCTTTGCTTCTGTCCCGTTCCCTTTGGAACAACACGTTTTATCTCCACTACTGGGATATTACAAATCCGTCTCTACTAGACGTGCCCTGGAGTAACTCTCCTTTTTATAACAGGTGCTTTAAGTGATTATACTTTAGTGTCATCTGACATTTCCTGATATGATTTAATGTGTAATATAAGAACTTTAAAACCGCCTTCTTCCGTTTCCCCATTTTCTGTGCTACTTCTGTCGCTGGTACTCAGAGTGACTATAAGAGTAACAGACCCCAACTCACCCCGCCTGCTGAGTCGTTTACACCAGCCCCACACTGAGTCCCCAGAAGGAAAGGCACATTCATCTTCGGGCATGAAAACAGTGTACCCTCAGGGTCTGCGTGTCCACTGTCCTACGTAACACATGTGGTTTTCAACCACAAATAATGGCACACCAAAAGAGAAGAAAACGCACGCTCTGAAGACAAAGCAGTTTTTGAAATCGGAATCAGATAACACAGGTGGTGTAACTAGGAGAAAAGGAATTTAAAATAACGATGGTTAATATGGCAAGGGCTCAGATGGAAAAAGCAGAGATTATGCAAGATCACGCAGAAGTCACTTGAGACATGGAAAGCTTAGAAATGATTGAAATGGAAATGTAGGAAAAAAAGTTTTAACCATGAAAACAGAAGAATGCCTTTGATCAACTTGTCAGGAAACTCTGCACTGTTGAGAAAATAATCAGTTAACTTGGAGACAGGTTAATACAGTTCTATAAACTAAAATGCAAAGGGCGAAAAGGAATTAAAAAGAGATCGAGAATCCAAGATCTAGGAACCAATACTAGCAGAGTAACACCTAGGGTTCTTAGCTGGAGAAAAGGGGGGAATAAAGCTTAAGAAATAGATAAGGGCTCAGGAGTTGAAAATTAGTGACAGACACCAAACCACAGACGCTCAGAAAACATCAAAAAGGATAAGCACAAAACAAGCCAACACTCCTTCAAGGCATTTTGTTCTTAAACCTCTGAAAATTAAAGACAGAGGGAATCTTTGAAGGTGAGTTCGGTGTCACCTCCGCGGTCACTGCCCACAGAGGCAGGAAGGTACAAATTACCGGAGACATCTCTTCAGGAAACGATGTGAAGAAATAAAGGCTTTCTCAGGCAAGCAAAATGAGAGCTCTGGTTGCCAGCAGACCTTCTCAAAGGAGACTGAAGGGACCTCTCAGGAAGAAAATGAATAGACGTGCAGCCAGGTTAGTGACTGCCGGAGGTTCAGGAGGATGGGGCCCATGGTGGCAGAGGCAGAAGGGGATTTTCAGGGTGATGGAGCTGAGTGGTACCCAGGGGCTGCATTGTGAATATTCACCTGTCAAGTCCCAGGCAGACGTTCATCACAGAAAACATGACTGCAGGCAATTTTTTTTAAATCAACAAGAATGTTGGGATTTTTGACTACGTATTGTAAGGCCAAAGAAAAAGAAAAACTGTGGCCATAACCGGTGCTCTCAGGTCTGCTGCCAGAGTCCCATGGCCCTCACTCTGCTGCGTACATACGTAGACACAGTACACAGGGTGGGAGCCCAGTTTTGCACCGTCAGAGCAAGACGTTATAGGAGAACGAGGGGAAAGGAGGTGCCAGAAGGAGACTGAGAACCTGGATTAGCCTCGGATGTGTCCGTATGAACTCATGTTTATCTCACAGGTAAAAAGATGGAGGGCTACGAAGATAACTACAGACGGGCTTAGTACACACACCTATATTTCCTGCTCTGCCGCACCGAGCCCCAGAGAAGTGACCCCACAGTAAAAATTAAAACTCCAAGAGCCCAGACCATGGTTTCTAATACCATTCTTCAGTTAGAGCAGAGGGTTCCTGGGGGAGATGCTGATTCTAAGGCCAAAGAAGGGGAGACAGCAATGCAAGAAATGAAGGAGGTGCTAAAGATAAAGGCAGGTGATGGGGCCACCAAAGGCCGCAGAAATCACCGTGAAAGAACCCCCAGGGGTCAAAGCTAAGAATTTGAGCAGCAAAATAAACGATGATATTAGATAATAACCCAAAGGGTAAGATAAATATTCTTGATATTGATATAAATAAAAGATTGAAAAATGAAGGAGAATGGAAAAGTCTTTCTTATAAGAGAATTAAAAATATTAACTTTGGAAGGAATGAGAGAAATAGAAAATCGTTATTACAAGAGCACCATCATAATAGCTGCAGCCAAGGTCCAATAACAGATGGCCAAAGGACTGCCGGGCAGCAAAAACGCATCTTGCACACCTGTGCTCTGTGTTTGCGTATTGGGGTGCTTTTAACCCAGGTAAACAGGCGATGGATCTTAATCCACCGTGGGTGTGGTTGGAGACAGTGACTCACTTCTGAGGAATGATGTTTGGAAAGAAAGCAAAAACGCTAATTTTACGAAGGAGAAGCCAGAAGGACACTGCGTCAGCCAGGTGGTCACGCTCGCGGTGACCAGCAGGAGTCATGTGGCACGAAGCCCTGCAGGGATGCAGGATGCTCCCCTGGCACGGTCCTCGTCCCAGAGATTCGTGTCCCCGCCGTAATCATGAAAAACAGCAGCCACACCAAGTCGAGGAATGTTCTTCGAGTTATTTTACCCAAGCTCTTCAAAGGCATCTCCATGAAAAACACGAACATTCCTTTTTAAAAAGAAGCAGTGCTTTGCTGAGGCTGCTAGTATGTCATTACCTGCCGCCCACCGATCACACAAATTCTCCTTCTCTGTTTCTTGAGATGAAAAGCGTAAGGCTTACATGCTGAAGCACGCATGCGGAGTGCGACAAAAGTCCAGTTAACGAATTCCTGGCAGCTCAGAGTCTGAATGTGTGAACACGGGGATGGTGTGGAAACATATTTTCCTTGTATAGGAATTACTCTTGTGATAATTAAAAAATTATCTGGCTAAAATTGTCCATTTTCCACCAGTGTATTTAATTTTTATTTATACTTACAGAATATGAGAGAATTTGGTCCTGATTTTCCTCCAATCACAGTGCAGTTCTGTACTCTCAGATTAATCCTATGGGAGTTATAATTAGGTAATAAAGTTGAACCTGAGGGAGCAAATTTGAACCTAATATTTCAAATATGCTTAGGAAATTAGTGCTATATTTATGAAACTCCCAGATAATGAAATGAAATGTTAATGAACAAACTGTAATTTTCACACACAATAATTCTATAAAATTAAGCCTATTATTGGCCTGCCTACAAGAACTTAATTGGAGCCCCCAAACCTTTCATAAGATAAACAATGTTTTTGAGAATGGTGCTGTTTGTAAAAGGAATTTTATAACCAAATTTTAAAAGCTACGTGATCAGTTATCACTAAAAATGAATGACATATATTTAAAAATAAAGCCGTTCTGAAATAATAGTAGTAAATAAATCATTCAAATTAACAGCTCCTTAAGTATCCTGCTTCTCAAACCTGCTCCATAAAGAAAGTTCTGGAAAGATGGAGGAGACATAAGTTTCCTGTTCCTCCTGCAAAGTAAGCCAGAATCGCCGGACAGTCTACGCTAAACGTGAACAGACTTGGAGTTCCCGCTGCAGTGCAGTGGGGTCACGACCTGGCTTGTCTCTGCGGAGGCACCGGTTCCATCCCGTGCAGTGGGTTAGGCGTGCGGTGTTGTCCCAGCTGTGAAGCAGGTGATAATCCCGGCTTAGATTCAGTCCCTGGCCTGAGAACTTCCATACGCTGCACGGGTGGCCAAAACAAAGGAATGTAAGCAGACTCTGAGAAGTAGAGGAAATAAGGAACTTGAAGAATAGCAGGGCAGAGCTCCCCCTGTAAGAGGAAGCATTAGTCCTGGCTACGAGTTCTTGGATTCGACACAAAGCCCAGGCAATGGAAATAAAAATCAACAAGTGGGACTACTTCAGACTTAAAAGTTTCTGCACAGCAAAAGAAACCATCGACAAAATGAAAAGGTCACCTACAGAATGGGAGAAAATACTTGCAATCTGTATACAGTCAGTCTTCCACATCCATGGCTTCCACTTGCACAGAGTCAACCAAAAGTATTTGAAAGAAATCTAGAAAGTTCCAAAAAGCCCAACTTGAATTTGCTCCACACTGGCAGCTATTCAAGAATAATCTGCATTGTATTTAAAGCTGTTTACATAATCTTTATATTGTATTAGGTATTTTACATAATCTAGAGATGATTTAATGTGTAGGGAGGAAAATATATAGTATAGGGAAGGGTGGGCCTAGGTTATATGCAAATACTAAGCCGCTTTGTAAAAAGGACTTAATAGCCTCAGATCCCGGCATGTGGGGGGAGGGGAAGGCTGTAATCCGTCCCTCGTGGATACAGGAGGACCCCTGGGTTGGACAAGGACTTAATATTCAAAAATATATAAAGAACTCAGAAAAGTCAATAACAACAAAAAAAACTAATTTGATTTAAAAATGGGAAGAGCAACTAAATAAACACTTTCCCAAAGAAGGCATCCGAATGCACAGCAGATAAACAAAAAGATGCTCACATCGCTAATCGCCAGGGAAACGCAGATCAAAACCACAGTGAGGTGTCACCTCAGGCCCGTCAGGACGGCCATCGTCAGGAAGACAGAGACTCAGGAAGCTCTGGGGGGTGTGGGGTCAAGAGGGCGCCTGTGCCCCGCTGGTCAGCGGTGACCTGGCTCGGCCGCTGTGGAAAAAACAATATGATGGTTTCTCAAGAAATTAAATGTATTTATTCCATGCGATCCAGCATCTCCTGGGATATCAGAAAGACACCTGCCCTTCCATACGTATTGAGCATTATTCACAATGGCCAAGATATGGAAGAAAGCTAAGTGTCCATCAGAGAGCAGATGGACACAGAGGGTGTGTGTGTATGTGTGTGTGTGTGTGTGTGTGTGTCTATACCTACATGCACGATGCAGTAGTTTTGAGCCACTAGAAAGAACAACAACATGGATGGACTCTGAACAAATTACTGCTGAGCGAGAGAAGTCAGAGAAAGATACCGTATGCCATCACGTGTACGTGGAATCTAAAAAAGCCAGACTAGTGCGATCAGAAAGTAAAAGCGTGCTTAACAGGGCTGAGGATGGAGGGAACGGACAGATGCTGTTTAGGGCACACACTCGCAAACAGCAGTAAATAAGCCCTAGAGCTCGAGCGCAGAGTGTACAAAACGTACTGTCATCTCCACACTTGCTAAGGGACCTAGTCTTTGCAGCCACCCGAAAGAATTGCAGTAGAGGGGGCAATTGTAACTACATGGCAACGATTTCACAATATATAACTGTGTCAAGTTCACGTGCCGTACACCTTCAATTTATATGCCGTATATTAAATATATTTTTAAATGCCGTATATTAAATATACGGTATATTAATGCCGTATATTATATTTTTAAAATAAAAATGAGTGTAAAACGACCTTCAGCTGACATCATGCATAATGAGTAAAGACGGAGCGCTTCCCTTTAAGATAAGGAACAATTCCACAGCTCACTCTGGCCACTGTTACTGGAGTTAGTGCTGGAAGTTCTAGCCAGCAGTCTTAAAAAACAAGAAAAAAGGAATTAATGGCAATTGGATCCAAAAGGAAAAATAAAACAGGTTTTACTTGCAGATGATGATTGTCTAAGTAGAATATTCCAAGGAATCTACAAAAAAAAATCTAGAACTAATTAGTGGTTTCAGAAAACTCACAAATACATGATCAATATACTCAGTTCAATTGAATCGTTACTAACAATGAATATAAGAGGATTAAGAATAAAAATAACCATTTTCAATCATGCAGAAGAAATGAAATACTTAGGTAAATCTAACCAAGCATTTATAGGACTGACATGACAAACACTACAAAAGGCTGATGGAAGTAATTAAATAAGATCTAAATAAAGAGACGTTTGGTGCTAATGGATCAGAAGATTCAGCTTACTAGAGACGCCAAGTATCTTCATGTGGATGAAGGGGCTTGAAAGAATTCCTGTCCAAAAAGCAGCTGGATATTTTTGTAGCTGTAGAGATGACTGTGACATTTATATGGGAAGGAAAGGGACTGGATTAGCTAAAGCAACACTGAAAAAGTACTTGGAGCATAACCGTGTCCCAATTTGAGACTTGTTATCTTATGTAGTCAACAGGACTGCGTGCGACAGACGGAGGGCACACGCAATTCATCAGTGACACAGAGTAGAGAACACACAGACAGCCCCATACAACACAGTCAGGTAACTTTTGAAAAAGCAGGTCAATGCGGGAAGCTTACTCTTTTCCTCAGATGGTCCTGGAGTCCTTGCTACCTAGAGGCAAAAGGGGGTATCTTGATATAAACCCACGCCTTATGAGAAAATTAAATCAAAATGGACCGTTGATTTATATGTAAAGTGAAGACTATAACACTTTGAGAAGGTAGCAGGCGAAGGACATCTGTGGGCTCCATGGCTTAATGAAGCAGCCCTAGACATGATGCCAGACGTGTATAATACACAAAGCAGAACTTTTGATCAATCAAACTCCATAAAATTAAAAATGCGATCTGTGGACGATCCTGTTAAAAGGATGAAAAACAAGTCAGGCTGGGAGAAGGTATTTGCAAACCACACATTTGACAAAGGACTAATATCAAATGCTGGCAAAAATGTGAAGAAATTGATCTGTTGTGCTTTGCTGGTGGGAATGGGACATGGTACAGCCGCTTTGGAAAATGGTTTGGATTTTCTCGAAATCCTAAACAGACACTTTGTCATATGACCAGTATCCCCGTGTGCACAAAACGCAAACTTGCTCCTAGAGCCTAAGCGCGTGACGGCCAGATCACCGTCCTTGAAGTAGCCGAGTTCTATCCAGCCACCTGGGAAGAGATCAGAGCAGCCGGTGGTTGGGGGGTGGTGCGGGTGAAAGCAGAGCTGGAGGCCAGCAGGGGTAGCAAGAAGGAGGCCACAGCAGCAGGCGCGATGGGACAGTCCCAAAGGCGGTGGCTGTGGGGGTGACCCCACAAACCCGTACCTGGGGTAAGGCCGCACAGAACCCCCGCCCACGTGGACTGACCTGTTTCCTGGTTTTGATACTGCGGTTGTGTAAGATACAACCACCGGGAGAAGCCGGTGGCCATGTACAAGCCCTCTCGATGTGAGAAAAAGAATGTATAGAAATGCATAACTGAGTCGCTTGACTGCTCAGCAGAAATTGACAGAGCATTGTAAAGCAGCTATAATAATAATAATAATAATAATAATAAAAACTTTAAATAAAAGACTGCAGTGCTTGTGAATCTCTAAGAACTCCAAACAAAAAGAGTTCATGGGAAGAAACAGTGAAAAACTGCAGGACTTAGACAAGTATCAGGCTGTTGATGAATAAATACTTCTCTGGACTTTGATGTTTGTGTTTGTTAGCTTCGTTATGATTTCTTTTTCATTCCACATAAATATTCACTTCTGGATTTACTTTTGTGATCTTGACTTCGTCTCACTGTTCTTCGTGAAAGCGCTACCAATAGCATAAGTCACAAAACCTGGACCTTTCCCACTGCCCGCGTAATACATTAAATTTGGAATATCCGTTTCACCATGTTTTAAAGCAAAATTTACTGCGGAGAAACAAACGAAAAGGAGGACTGTCCATTAGTCAGCAGCCACGATTTGCTTCCGTCTTTTTCTCCCTATTGAAACTGTCCTCACGACCGCATTACTTTAAAAGAAACAAAAGCATCTGCTGCTGCAGTTTGACGTCGTGATGCATTCATCCTTCAGCAGCTGATGGGCTCCGAGCTGAAAACCGTCTCCTGTAAAAGGCCTCGCTGGTAACGTGTGCGGAGTTCCACGGTGTGCACGCTCCCACGACGACCCGATGCGAGTGACTACCCGCCCCGAGTCCCGGACCCGCTCGGTCCGGACCCGGTCCCGCCGTCCCCGAAACCGCTGTTTGCGCGGCGCGGAGGCGGAGGGATGAGGGCGCACGTCCTTCGCGTCCAGCTGCCACGCTGCCACCTGCAGGGCCCGGCTCCTGGCCGACTTTCCGCTTAGGTCTCTGTTCTGTGTGCGACAGAAGTCGGAGACAGTGAATTACGGGGTGGGGGCGGGTTAAGCGTCCCAGGGTGTCACTGCTCTGAGCGGGTTCCGTCGCTGGCTGGGGAGCTTCAGCGTGTTGTTCTGCCCCCCCCCGCCCCCCGCAAAAATAAATGAATTTCTGTGAACAGCTGCGTAGGAAAAATCCTCTGGAAATACGGAATATCCACGTGACAGCAGGTGACCCCCAAACCACTCCTGCTCCAGCAGGTATAACACACACACACACACACACCCGCGGGGCCCTCGGACCACCCCCATTGCAGCGCCTCAGTTCCCGGAATCAAACTTAATTATTTGGAGTAGAAAAGTATTTAGAGTAAAAAATCGCTAAGGAAACCTGAAACCAGAGGATGTACAGGGCCAGCGCACAAGCGTCATGTGAATGCCCACTGCCCAGATTCCGGGTCATGTGTGAGGATCCTTGACAGTTTCTGAGGCTCATTTTACTTTCAGCACCAAGACCCCACCTCTCCAGCTGCCCGCAGCACCCCCCCTCGCCCCCCCCCGCGTCTGAGTCAGCTCCCCCCTTGAGGTTCTCCTGTCTCCGTACCCGCCCACTTCACCCCCACATCTCCCCAGGGGCGTGTGACATCGTTTCATGCTCTGACTTCATGTAAAGTTCTTAAGGAATTCTCAACCCAGATATGTAAATTAAACAGCTAATCAATGTGGAAAAGACCTTAATAATCAGGCTTTCAATTTCCTGTTCCGTTTTTCTTCTGAGCTCTCAGTTGTATAACGCTAGGCTCCACTTAAACTGAATTACCACCAACTTAGAACGACAACCAGCCGACGAATTCTCACGGATATCTGTGTTTTCACCTGTCTTCCCCTTAAACTCTCCAGCCTGTAAAACTCATTTTCCCTTGGGCAAGTACCACGCAAATTCCTCCAGGAGAAAGTTAAAGTTCTCACTCCGGGTTTGCACAGGAGCAGAGGGGGTGCCTTCCTGTGGGCTCCCCACACCTTCGCGGTTTCTGTGTAGAAGCGACTTGGGTGTTTAATGAGCTGGGTATTCGGAAAGCTCTGCACTGAGCACTCTTAGAGAGCAGGGCAGGTCTGTTCATATTTTATGCCCATCGCCCAGGTACCCTGCTCAATAAATATTTGCTAAATGAGCCGATGAATGTTGAATGTGCCTGGCTGTTGACATGACTTACACATTTCGCTCTAAAACAATATGTAAGGATTACCCAAAGCAATGAAGCCAAGGCCAAGAAATGGAGATTTACTGCTAGGACATATTATTTACAGATTCCTGATGTCTTTGCTTCTTTTTATCCATATTGAAATTCATTTAAATGCAATCATATGCTCTATAAATCTTATTAGTAGTCTCAAGTCCATGTGATGTACCAGATCCTGGTCCCCAACTTTAACACATTCACTGTTTGTCCTCATGCAACCAGAATTCAAACCGTCTCTTAAGAACACTTGACTTTGAAGAGGAAAATACATCCTGTGTTATTAGAAGATCATCATTAGGGATACAGCAGCTTTTCTTTAATCGGCTCAGACCTTTCATGAGAGAACAATTCTCTCTATCCATCCAAGTTTTATGATCTGATCATTTCCTAACTTTGAAAAATTAAACGTGATTGTCGATACACCCAGGAAAAAAAACTGGGGGTATTAATTTAAGGTCACTTCCTACACTAATTTAAGTGATAGTTAAAATATTTCAAATAAAGGTATTATTTGTTTCTGGGAAAATTGTGATTCCAATTCCATCATTTTGAGGGCAGAAAAATGCTTGGGTAACGAGACAGCACAGGATCTAATGATCAAGAAAAGATCACTGTCGAATGCACAGAGTTGAGCAGGGCAAATCCACAGCCCTTCAGTAATTTTGGAAATAAATACCGAAGTTTAAAATCACAAGGTCGTAGAAGCTCAGGATGCAAAGTTGCACTGTGTTTAGTTAGAGATACAAAAACACAGAGTCATTCAAAGGCCACCGGAGTCTTCAGAAGGGCAGTGTGCAAAGCTGTAAGCTCGCTGCCGCGTGGAATCACTGAACTGAGATCCTGCTCACCTCCTGTGAGAGGACACCCGCCTCGTACCTTCCAGAGGAAGCATCCACGCTTCTGACAAGGCTGTGAGTGCAGCCTCTGCCTCAAATGCTTGTGAAGCGATGGCAGTTCGGCTTCCTGTCTGACTGGCAGGATTTTCCATGCCCGCCTAGGCCGGTGACGCCGCTGGCTCTGCTGCAGGCACCCCGTTTCCTCCACGTGTCCGTGTCCATTGAGTTTGCTCGCATCTCTGCTCTGGTGTCTACACATTTCACTGCAATTTATCTTCCTGCGATTTGTATTTCCCTCTTCACCACAAGACTATAAGTCCCTTGAAGCTGAGGAACTAGACTTCAGTTTATAAAACAAAAACAAAACAAACCCTAGCTCCGTGTGGTTATAACGCTGGTACTTGGCTGTAATAACTGTAGTGAGGGAGCCATTTAGGAAACACCTTGTCTCTTCTTTGAAACCAAGCCCACACTGGACACCCTGAAGGCCACGTGTGGCCAACACTCAGCTTCACGCTGGAAGTGAAAACCATGCAGGCTCTCCGCTCTCTGCTCCCTGAACCAAAAGTCCCGGGCACAGGTTGAACGCTAGGTCCCCACTCATACCCTAAAGGTGTTAGACATTCTTAAAAAATTGTCATTCTTGGTTTTTGTTAAGCTGCACAGTGTAGAAAAGCATGGAGCCGGAAAGGCTTTGAATACTAGGAAACCTACCAGAAAACAGGACCAGCAAAGCAAGTCCTCTTGGGGTCACTGCCGGCAGCGGCTCACAACGGTGACCCACAGCATCGGTTCTACACACACCCGAAAGCCTGCGGACCCTCGGAAAAGTGTCAAGACAGTGGTAAAGGGCGGTTCCTTTCTTTTGCTATAAAACGGTAAATAATGACTTTGGAGATTAGATGTGAGGACATAAGAAGAAGCAATTGTTTAAATAAGATGCAATAACTTGAGACCTTTTATGTTACCCAGAAAATTGCGATTCAGTGAATCAGGTGATTTTGCGAGAATTCAGACGAGCGCAGGCATTTTCCAAAGCGAGTGTGTTCAGGGGGCTCTAACCTGGTTCCTTCAGCTCCGAGCGCTGGAGCTGGTGTGAGGAGCTGCCGGTCCACCGAGACTCCCTCTGCACTGCTGTTTCCTGTGGGCCCTTAAGTAAGAGCGAGGAGGAAAAATCCTTCCAGTGTCGTTGGAGAAACATACCAAGCTAGTGCTCAATCTTCACTATATTCAGGGCAGTGAAATTACAAACGGGCGATATTATTTTATGACCAATGTTTTGGCAAAAATTAGTAAGTACGGTGGGCGTGTAAGTATAAAAAACCGATTTAGATAGCAATTCGGCCCACTTTGTAAAGCATGGACAAAAATGTTCTCGAGAGTTTTCTTTGTAAACACCAAGAATGGAGAACAACTCAAATATCAATTGCTAGTCCAATGTATCTATAATTTATGATATTGCTACAAAAAAGACTTGTACGGAGAAGTAAACACTGCAGAGGAGGAAAGTAAACCGAGTGCAATTATAAAATAACTGCACAGATGAATCTTAAACATCATAGTATTTAAACAAAAATGTAAGCTGCAGAAAGCTACATCCAACGTGACTGTATTTAATGCTCAAATACAAGCTAAAATGAAAAATATAGCTTTGGGATATATACATACATGATTGAATTTCTTTTTTTTCTTTTTAGGGTCACACCTGGAGCATACAGAGCTTCCCAGGCTGGGGGTGCATTCGGAGCTATGGCCGCCCCTACCCCACAGCCACAGCAACGCGGGATCCGAGCCGCGTCTGCGATCGACACCACAGCTCACGGTAGCACCAGATCCATAACCCACTGAGTGAGGCCAGGGATCGAACCCACAATCTCATGGTGCCTAGTCGGATTCGTTTCCACTGCGCCACGATGGGAGCTCCTGAAATACTTTTTAGCAAGGCAAGGGGATGATAAGCACGAAATCGAGCTCGGACTCCGCTGGAGAAAATCTCCCTGCTCGGAGCAGAGGCGGTGCGGTGACACTTATTTCACGATGGATAAACAGACACACACATACACAGAGAGACAGACAGGTATTCTATACACGCACGCACACCGTGAGGCACGGTTGGGTGACCGATCAGTACCGTCTACCCCTAACTGTCTATTACACGCCGTGAGTGTGCATTTGTGTGTGGATGTGCCTATGTTATGAAGGAAAATGTTATATATAAAATTTGTTTTTATGTGGGAGTTCCCGTTGTGGCTCAGTGGAAAGGAATCCGACTAGTATCCATGAGGATGAGGGTTTGATCCCTGGCCTTGTTCAGTGGGTGGGGGGTCCAGCATGGCCATGAGCTGTAGCGTAGGTGCAGACTCAGCTTGGATCCGGTATTGCTGTGGCTGTGGTGTAGACCTGCAGCTCCGATTCAGCCCCTAGCCTGGAAACTTCCACATGCCACGGGTGCGGCCCTAAAAAGCAAAAACAAAACAAAACAAACAAAAATGTGCTTCTATATATCCACTTAGCAAAATGATTTTACAGAAAAGTTGTCTTCCTAGAGCGATTGTCCTTTGAAAAAGAGGAGGAGGAAGGGACAGGGTCTGAAGGCACCATGACAATAGCGGGGAACCAAGTTTTAAGGTAAACCATTATTTCACCTGGAAGGAGGGACCAGGTTCAGGTTTGCACGTGGGCTTTGTTCTATTTCTCTTTTCCAGTTGCAGAGAAGAGAAGTCCAAGGCACAGCCCTCGGCAGGGGACTCCTTCAGGCTGGCGGTTTTCCTTGCAGTTCGTGGGACCTCGGGGGGCCGGGATGAGCAGGGACAGGGGTTAAGATGCGTGGAGGGTGGTACCCAGCGCGAAAGGCTGGGACCTCGGGGCTAGCAGCGGGGGTGAAGCCAGCCCCAGACAGCAGCGCTTCCAAAGGCCTAAGACACAAAGCATCTTGAGGCCCTGTGTTCTCCCGGTTCTTTGTGTGTGTGTCTGTGTGTGCGTGTGTGTCCATGTGTCTGTGTGTCTGTGTGTTGTGTCTGTGTGTGTGTGTGTGTCTTTGTATTGTGTCTGTGTGTCTGCGCGTGTGTCTGTGTGTGTGTGTGTGTATCTGTGTGTGTGTCTGTGCACGTCTGTGTGTGTGTCTGTCTGTGTGTATCTGTGTGTCTGTGTGTGTGTCTGTGCATGTGTCTGTGTGTGTGTATCTGTGTGTGTGTGTGTTGTGTCTGTGTGTGTGTCTGTGCGCGTGTGTGTGTGTGTGTGTCTGTGTGTGCGCACGCTAAGTGCCACAGGGACAGGCAGGGAGGAAGGGACGGCCTCTAAAATTATAACCAGGCTGTAGGTATCCTGCTTATTTAATTTTACAACAGAAATGAGCCCCAAGTTGCTTTTGCCGACTTTGCTGTCTTTTTTTGACTTTATCTTGCTTCATCAAATAAGAAATTTCCTCTGAAATTTTCAAGAACTCCAAGTTATCTATTATACATCCAGAAGAAACAGGCAGACCATAGAAATTCATTCAAGACAGACTCTATTCTGTGAAAGGTTTAGAATTTCTAACCCTCTGGATTGATTAGCACCGCATATACAAAAACGTCACCGTGCAGAAATCCTGAACTGCCTCCTTGGAATCTCACCGATTCTTAGAGGGCAGTAAGGGCCGTCCCAGAACAAAGGGACGGCAACGTGGCATAACCAGCATCTGTGTGCGCATGATGACTGCGGCAGCAAGACAGCCTCGGTGTCCGCGTGCAACTTTGCAACACAGACCATCCAACCAGAATTTACAGAATGTATGTTATCTTATAAGGGGGACGAAGGGACCAACATGTAAAAGAGAAAATAACGGAGCGTGTATGAGACAGAGCCCCGCTGCGTCCAGGGCTCAGCCTGGCCGTGAATTCGCTGAGCCAGTGTCGGCACAAATAAACGCTGCTTCCCGGCAAAAAGCCGCAGTGTCCCGTGTGTCTGTACAAGAACCCCGCAACAAGAGGAGGTCTGGGGGTTGGCCCACCCAGAGCGGGCCTGGTCTTTCCACCTTGCATTCACCGCACACTTGTTTTCTCTTCTCAGATTACTTGTCTGAGGAGCCGGGCAGCACAGGTCGAAGTGGCGTAAAGAGACAAACGCGGACTTTCCAGAGAAAGGACGTCAGCGTCCATTCACTCACTCACTCCTCTCTGCAGTGCGACCACTTGGGCTTCTCTCAGACTGTGCGGCACACGTCGGGCAAACCACCGGGGGCCAGAGGTGAAATGACAAGGGTGATGCAAAGCAAATGGGATTGTCACGCACCACTTGGCACAGACGCGCATTGTCACCAGGCCTGCAGGAAGGGCAGGCGCGACCAAGTTTGTTTTTCACACAGTTCTGAAAGATGGCTGTGATTAAACACCACCACGCACTGCATGGGAATACGATAAACATAGATATCTACTAAAACTGCATCCGTTTAGGCAGCGTCACAACAGCGAGCGGTTTCCAAGGACTGGAGTAACTGGGGAAGATAACGGCAGAGACGGGTTTGATGGAAACTTTCAAGAAAAGCTGTTACCCTGCAGTCACTTAAAAACAAATATAAGGAGCTAATGCATAAAATTAAGTGAAATAAGACGTGGATATTCAGGGAGGTGGAGACAATGCCGTGCACGCAATGCGTGTGCAGATGCGGCGAGTGAGTTGATAGACGCTGGCGAAGCTGACTCTCTGGTTAAAGAAAGTAAAGAAGCGGGGCCTGGGGACCGCGGGGACGGCTGTGATGGCGCATGGAGCTCTGCAGCCAGGACACGTGGTGTCGCGTTCAACGCAGACAGGATATGCTAACTTGGCCTTGAAATGGATCCGAGCATCTCGTGTTCTGAAGAAACATCACTGCTTCGGGCCCCGCCCAGTGTGCGCTCTGCCCGCCTCGGGCCTCATGTAAATCTAATCGCGGGAAACACGCGGATGGCAACCCGTCGCCTGTCCGCTCCTGTGCGGACTTGGGGACCCGTTGGAAGCTGTGTGCGCTCACTCCCAGTATTTCTGACGGCTAAGAAAAGGAAGCAGGCGGCTGAACTCAGACAGACCTGCAGACAGCAGTTTTGATGCTCGTCCCCTTTAGAAAGCATCAGGAGAGTGAGTGACGTCAGGGACCCGGGGATCTCGACGCCGCCAGACGCGTTGCCATGACGATTCATACACGTGGCCAGGGCGGAGATGCTGAGCCTACTAAACTGCCCGCTGTCCTGACTCCAGGACTTGCACTGCTGTGGGCAGAGGGTGGCCTGGGCTCCGACAGAGGAATGACAGAAGTGGACGCTTAGCTAGAAAAACTGTAGCATGGGGACATTTAACAAGATCAAGGAGGAAAAAGAAGACAACAGCAATTTCTAATCATGTCAGGCGAGGGCTAGGGGAAAAGCTGGGAAATAGGAGGAAACGGTGACCACGAGAGAGCTTTCGGGGCCACGTGCTCACCGCTCCCCGGAGGAGGAGGGCAGAGGCCAGCAGCCCAGGCCGCCCGCTCCCTCTGGCCGGGGCCGCAGGGGCCGGATCCCAGCCCCAGCATCACGCTGCGTGAGGAGCCAGGCCGCTCCGCCAGACCCGAGCGGGGGAAGGATGGCTAGAGGGGAGAGGAGGTTCATTTCCCCATGGAGAAGGTGTCATGACGGGAAAAAGAGGAGTTTCAGATAAGGGGAGGGAGGCAAGGGAGAGCCCTCAGCGCATGCGCGCGCGCGTGTGTGTGTGTGTGTGTGTGTGTGTGTGAGCGCGCGCGCGTGTGTGTGTGTGTGTGTGTGTGTGTAGAACTGACCAGACACCTGCTGATGCCAAAACAAAGGGACGGCCTGCGGCCTGGAGGCGCTCTGGAACCTTCTGAAGACAGCTGCAGGCAGAGGCACAGCTGGGCCGCTGGCCGCCTCCTTCGGAAGGACCAGGGCTGAGGGCAGACGGGCTCAATCACCCCCTGGATCCCCAGGTGCCCTCGCTGCGCTGACAAATGCAAACATCGCCAGCAGGCGAATCTGCACACGAGGTCCATGAGCTACACCGACGCGACATTACTTAGACTGTTCTCGGAAGCCAATGTCAGCAATTTTTGAATTAGATTCTACATCTAAGCGATGTCATGATACAAAAGAACTTGTTTACAAAACAAAAACAGACTCACTGATTTCAAAATCAAGCTTCAGATTACCAAAGGCTTTGGGAAACTTGGGCGGAGGGGATCAGTGAGGAGTTTGGGATTAACAGATGCACTGGACTGTATAGAAAATAGATAATCAGCAAGAACCCGCTGCACATCTGCTCAGTCCTCTGTAATAACCTACGTGGGGAAGAATCTGAAGAAGAGTGGGTAACTGATTCCCTTTGCTGTACACCTGAAACTAACACATTGTAAGCCACCTATACTCCAATACGATTTTTTTAATTAAAAAATAAAAAAAATCAGACACCATCAGATCTCCCCCCAAAAATAAATTTAAAAAAAAATGGAAGAAAGTCATGCAAACCAAATCCAAATAAATTATAAAATTGTCAAAGAGAAGCAGTAAATCAAATTCAAACTAGGAGACAGCGGTGTTACCTGTGGCTTCGTCTTTGCTAACATCACACAAAGAAAAGAACTGGGAATTTATTTTAGCATTTTTAGGTACTCTGGATATTACGTAAGACTGCTGCCCCATATTCAGTCATCATGGAGAAAGCAGTGAGTCTCTTGAGTTGCTGCCTCCTGCGCAGACTGGATAAGTCAGAATTGCCTACTTTATCTTTTGTGCTGTGAGGTGCCCCTGCTGCCACTCCAGAAAACACTGAACTTCACCTTCCCTCGGCTGCAGAGACAACTAGCGGTAAGTTGTTTTCATGACACTGTTTTTTCTTGTACTGTTTTAAGAATGGATTTTTTTTCTGTCACTTTTGTCACAAGGTCATATTTGAAAGAGTAATCTATTTTTTAGTCTTGTGTGTACATGTGAATTATACATCATTATTAAATTATACATAAACATATTCCTTATATATGAGAGGAATGTATCCAAATGTAAATAGAAGTTAAAGGATAGAAGGAAAAATATGTAATTTTAGCTTGACAACTGATTTCAATATTTGAAGATTTTTATTAAAATACAATTTTAATTTTAAAGTTTCAACTCTACAATTTTTTTGAGGAATTAGTTTTAGGGCAAATGAATAAATAATTATGAATAAGGTCATGTTTGGGGCTTTGTTTTTATTTTAACCTTAATTTAATATTATACAATAATTTAATACAATCAATGCATATTTTCCCTAAATGCTTATAATTTGACATTTTACTTGGAGACGCTTCAATAACACATACTGCCTACAATTACATGATTCATTTTATTCTATGATAAAATATTTGTTTAAAGTAATATTTACATATGGATAGTTGTTAAATTAAGCATGCTGTTTAGTCACAATCATTAATGCAACTGAAATTGGTTTTATCAAAAAAACTTTTCCAACAGAAGAAATTTTTACCCATCAACTGGTAACAACTTATGCATCTTTATAATGTTCATTAACATATACAAGGTGGTAAATTAAATTTCTTAATAGATAGAATATTTTACATATTAAAACATACTTTTAAATGTGTGGCTGTTTTAATGTTTGCAGTCTGTGTATTAGTTATGCATTCAGGACTTTAAAAAGGTCTAGTTTCTAATTTCATAATTAGTCTGTATCCAGCACAGAACTACTGGCCACGTGATCTTTTCTTCTTATATCTCTCATTGCTCGAAGCAGTTCAGCTCCACGAATGAAGGAACATGTACTTTTCATTCATAAAATGCTATCGAGGCTTCCACGTGACAGTCTGTATTGCAAAGTAAACGCTCATGACCTCTCTTGAGCACCGGTTGATTCTGAAAGACGGATGCAAGAAGAACTGCAGTTATCCCGTGTCTCCAGGTGCGCTACCGGCCGTAACCATCAGCTGAGGAAGGAACAGGCCGCCTGTCTGGCAATGTCCCAACCTATTTAGGCGTTCGGGTTTTGTTCCGGTAATTACACGGCACCGAGAGACCACATACTGCATTGAACTGATATTAGATATTTCTTTTCACGCTATCAACACGCGTGAGAAGAGGAGGCAACCCTGTACCTGCAGCAGAGAAGAGCGGCCTGTTTTTCTAGGTGAACTTTACCCGCCAGGGGTTCTTTCAAGCTGAACCTCCGAGCGGCCGAGG
Source organism: Catagonus wagneri (assembly GCA_004024745.2). NCBI lineage: Eukaryota > Metazoa > Chordata > Mammalia > Artiodactyla > Tayassuidae > Catagonus > Catagonus wagneri. Next base: position 298,759 of record PVHT021183584.1, read on the forward strand.
AGGTGACGGGCCCGGGGAGACGGCGCGCGCCCAGGGCTCTGCATGCAGGCCTGGTTGTGGCCGAGCGTGTGTACACCGGGGTAAAAGGCGTCAGACGCTCGTACCCTCGCCAACATCGGCAAATACAAATCCTTTAAATGTGCCCAGGGAGAAAATCATGAGGAACTGCATGAAAATAATTGAGAGGGAGTTTTACAAAACTGTACCATACTCTGGATTCACTGCCCAGCATGTTATCTGTATAAACTGCATTCATCGGTTCTTTGAAAAGATCAACAAAATTGGAGTTCCCGTCATGACGCAGCAGAAATGAATCCGACTACGAACCATGAGGTCTGGGTTTGATCCCTGGCCTCGCTCAGCAGGTTAAGGATCCAGCGTTGCCATGAGCTGTGGTGTAGGCTGTGGATGCTGCTCGGATCCCATGTTGCTGTGGCTGTGGTGTGGGCCGGTGGCTACAGCTCCAATAGACCCCTAGCCTGGGAACCTCCATATGCCGTGGCTGCGGCCCTAAAAAGACAAAAGCCAAAAAGAAAAGATCAACAAAACTGATAAACCTTTAACCAGACCTATCAAGGAAAAAAGAGAGAGGACTCAAATAGATAAAATTAGAAGTGAAGAAGGAGAAGATACGACAGACATCACAGGATTCATTGTTCATTGAAAGCGCCACCCAGCACTGCATCACAGTGCAGCCGAGAGCTGGGAGCACGGAGCACCGCGGACGGCAAGGAGGGGTCCAGGGCTCCGTCAGTTTACACGCCTGGGAAGGGGCCTGGGGTTCAGAGCAGCAGGTGAGCGAGGGTGTCATTCAGGCAGCTCCGAGAAAGGGCGGGAAGGGAGAAGATGGGTGTGGGGACGCCCCCTAGTCGGTCATTTCCTGGAACATGAGGGGCCCTCAGCCCAGCCCGTTTCCAGGAGCACAGGGATCAGTTTGACTTTTCTACTAAACAGGGGACTTAAAAGTGGGGAAGCAGAGGGAGTTCCCGTCGTGGCTCAGTGGAAATGAACCTGCCTAGCATCCATGAGGACGCGGGTTCAATCCCTGGCCTCGCTCAGTGGGTTAAGGATCCAGTGTTGCTGTGGCTGTGCTGTAGGCCGGCATCTGTAGTTCTGATTCAACCCCTAGCCTGGGGACCTCCATATGCCGTGGGTGCGGCCCTAAAAAAAAATGGGAAAGCAAAACATCCATATTTTGTGATTGATATTTTGAGAGTCCGGTAACTAAGAGAACAGCACACTGCAGGTCTGTTTCAGAGGCTGAATCCCGCTGCTGAGGCGACAACTAATCACATTCTGAAGTCAGAAGCGGAGATGACAGATCTCATGAACTTCAGCCGGCCCCTGAGCAGCCTGGCACAGAAGGGCCACAGAATCAATTACCATTAGCACCTTCATTAGCAAATAAAAACAAGAGCAGCAAGAACGGTGTGAAATAGATCTTTTTAAAGTGAAAGAGACAGAAGCAACGAGTAAAGGGGAACTTAGGAGAAAAGGTGTGGATGCTAGGAAATTATAGGGCAGCCTCAGCATGTCTCAGACACCCACTGGGTGAGCCAGCGTCCTGGGTTAGTCAAAGGGGCTCCTGAACCCTTCCCAGGCCCGGAACGTCTCACACTGACTGACGCCGCTCCACGCTTGCAGGAAGAGCCTCGGGCTTTCTCACAGCTGATTCTGAGATGTTAATAGACACATATTGCAGCACAAAAGACTGCCTCTCATCCCTCAGCAGGAACAGGCGGTGGAGAGTAAGGCCATCACCTGCCTCAGAATCCGAGACGAGACTCTCCAGCGCGAGCAGGTCTATACGGAAGCAGAAGGAACACTCTAGAACTGTTTTCTCCTCTAAATGAGATGCACCTCCCCCCATCAAGCGCGCAGATTTTAACGATGGTCAATTCAGTAGAAATAAGCAAAGACCACTCAAATAAGAACCAAAAAGCCACTTATTCAGAGCTTCCTGTAGCCGGGCTCAGCCACGGTCACGTGTATTCTGCAGAGACCCCAAGGCAGGCAGAGGAGGAGTAGGGGGCTTTCAAAAGACCAGGGGCGACAGCACCCGCTCTTCTCGTCCTTGGGGTGGCGCCACGTCTCTGCTTCCATCCGTCTGGTCCTCACATAAAAACAGGGCAGGGGAGCCGCAACCCTTGACCTTGCTGCAGAGGTCACGGTCGGGCCTCCCGCCGTGTGTGGTCTGCCCATGGTCCGCGCGTGTGCTTCATCTCTCACCGTCTTGGAGAGAAAAACCACCCGCTTTCTGATCACAAAGCTAACATTAAATTTCATTTTCTGCCCAGGTGCTCTCCTACAGGTCACCTAACTTTTTAACTACACAGCTGTTTTCTCTCCCCAGCAGCAACTGAAGCGTTATTTTTATTTTTACTGAGCATAAGCTGTTCACTACTGAAAGAGCCAGTTTTTCACGTCTACTTTTTTATAACCAAACTTCACCTCAGGCTCATGTGCATGCAACTAAAGCACAGTGCTGGGCTTTCCTTGGTATTCGTGTGTTATAAAATGACTTTTAATTTAAAATTAATATTTGAACATGCCTTAAAAAAAAAAATGCATCACACCGAGTTCCCTTCGTGGCTCAGCGGAAATGAATCCAACTAGGAACCATGAGGTTGCAGGTTCGATCCCTGGCCTTGCTCAGTGGGTTAAGGATCCGGCGTTGCTATGGCTGTGGCTTAGGTCGGCAGCTGTGGCTCCGACTGGATCCCTAGCCTGGGAACCGCCATATGCTGCAGGTGCGGCCCTAAAAGGCATGATATATATATATCATGACAGAGAAATTGAATGCCCCTCTGGCAATCACCCCTAGAAAACAAATTTCTAGAGGGAAAGGCTGTGGTGTGGGATTCACTGTTGTTACACAGAGCTCCTTATATTTTCCAGAGCGGTCAATGCTCACTGGAAGTTCTTCTGGCAACCCTGAAAGGTGGGTGCTATTATGATCCGGCTTTTGCTGGTGAGAAAACTGATAAAGGTGAGGATTTAACTTAGTTCACCTGGTCAGCTGCTAGTCGCAGAAGAGCCAAGACTCAAGGTCAGGGGAAAAGCCCCTTAGACGCTCCCTGCTGCCTCCACTGGCAATCTCACTCCCTGCAGGCAACTGGGACCCTGCTCTCTAGACTCTTAGAATCAGGGCCTGGCTCTGTATCCGCAGAGTCCCAAAGGAAACCGTGTTTAGGCCTGTCGTGCTGCCCTCTGTTTGATCTCGAAGTTCATTCCCGTTTCTCTCCAGTAGCTGTAGGTATTCTTGTCAATGCCAGACGCCCTGGCATGAGCACGGCCCAGCTCTGCCCGGTGCATAAGCGCGGATGGGCATTGGGGTGCTTTTAAGTTGGGGACGACGATGAATAGTGCAACACAAGCGCTCTCTCACGTGTTTTGGCAAATATGTGCATCCGTGTCTGCTGCGTGTTTTCCTAGTAAAGGAATTCATGTATTAGATCATGAGGTGTATTTATTCCCGGTAGATCTTACCGGCGGGCTAGGTGACCGCTAGTGCCCGGGCAGGCTGGGCGTCCACGGCAGGTGCACTTGACAGAGGGCGTGGACACTTCCCAGGGAAGTTTAGTTTCCAGTTCTGTCCATCAACTGAGCACAGCTTCTTTGCTACCTTCTGAAGGAGACAGTTGCTTCTGTGATTTTTGCATGTGCTAGAACCTCTAAATACCCCTTGTTCATAGGATGGTAGTCTCTGAAAAAACCCTTGTATTAAAAAACAATCGTGTTTATTTTTCACACTTTCAAAAACACACTGATATGCGTTACAGCAGGAGGTTTTCAAAGCAAAGTGTTGATATAGGTTCACGGCTGCACATGGCTCACGGGCAGGCCTGCGCACGCTGGGGACACAGCCAGCCCCCTGCCAGAGCTGTGGACACGTCGCCACGGCAGCTTCTCACTACTCCACCAGTGCACGAACTTCTGACAATAACGGAAGCTGATAATGAATTCCAACAATCATGCAGGAGATATTACCTTACAAAGGCAGTGACAAAAAAATAGCCAAACAGGTCTGCACAAACGTTACAGATGACAAACCTGGACGCAGACGACCTTGACCAGTTTAAACGTTATGTATGTTTTTGAACAACAGATACATCATTTTTAGAGAATTTATTTGTTTCTGAAAAGTTGGGTGTTTTTTTTTAAAAATTGGGCAGAAAAGATTCTTTTAGATACTGATATATTTTAGGTTGTGAAGGCTTTATAAGTGAGATCAATTACTTGTTTCTATTCAAAGTCCCAAAAGGATCCACCAGAAACTGTGAATCATTTAAATCAGCCCCAAGTACCATCCAGAGCTGCCGGAGCGCTCTCGAGACATGTTTCTTAAAGACTGAATTACCTTAGACACAGATATTTCCCTGTTCATCATTTATCTTAAAAGAAAAATTTTATTTCCTTCATTTCTCTTCCTTGAGGGACAGGTGGCGGCTGTCTGTAGGAACCCTGGTCTGACATCAAATCCGAAGTGGCAGCTGAAGGAAGCTGCCTGAGGTCCTGTGATGATTGGGAATATTAATACCAGGGACCTAAGGTGTCAGCCTGTAAAGTGAATTGGAATGTCACCAAACCGTGTTTGACTTTTGAGTCTCAAAGTCACCTTAATGACTGACAATTCAGAAACAGACCCTGTAGAGAAAAAAGTTTTAGAGAACTTTTTATCATTCATTGATAAAGAAGCCAACTGAAAAACACTGCTCTTTCATCCTGGAGTTTGCTTTTTAAGGTTTAGGGAGCACCTGCCACAAAGGCTGGAATTGTGCCTGTGAGGGCCACTTGGCCACAGTCCCACCAGGTGCTGGATGTTCCCAGCCGGGGGGGCAGTGTCCTGGACCTTTCTGTGGTTGTGAGAGACGGGCCAGCTGGGAGCCTTGAGTGAACTTCAGGGCCCTGCCGAGGGCGCCAAACAGCAAACGCTGCTGGACCTGGGTCGGGACCTTGGCGTGGAAGCCCGCATGCCTTGCCCTGGACCCTCCCTGGACCAGCCTGTGCCTTCACGGTGCCGCATGTGTGCTGAGGTGACGGGTCTCACAACACTCGGTGTTTGCCAGTCCCATTGTGGTGCAAGGAGCTAAGGACCCAGTGTCGTCGCCGTGAGGATGCGGGTTCGATCCCCAGACTCTCTCTCTGGGTTAAGGATTCCGAGTTGCCTTGAGCTGTGGTGTAGGCCACAGATGCAGCTCGGTCTGGTGTTGCTGTGGCTGTGGTGTAGGCCGGCAGCTGCAGCTCCTATTAGACCCCTTGCCTGGGAACTTTCTATATGTCACAGGTGCAGCGCTAAAAAGAAAGAAAGAAAAAGGGCATGGAATCCTTGATTTTGAATTTAGATAGGACGTGGCTATTGGTTAATGAACTTTTGATCGCTTCATGGAAACTGACCTAAAGAAGCTTCTGAAGAAGAGACCGCCACCCGGGCTTCAGAGGACATCGTAGAGTCTGCGCGGACGCCGTCAGGCGCCTCTTCAGAGCTGCTCTCCCTGCGCTCAGCGGGTTAAGAACCCAGCTGGTATCCGTGAGGATGGGGGTTCAATCCCCGGCCTCGCCCCGGGGGGTTAAGGATCCAACGTTGCTGTGAGCTGCAGCGTAGGTCCCAGACGCAGCTCGTGTCTGGTGTTGCTGTGGCCGCGGGCAGGCCTCAGGGGCAGCTGCTACTCGGCCCCCGCCCGGGAACCTCCGCGTGCTGCACGCAGCCTTAAAAAGAAAAAAGCATCTCACAACGGTTATTTTGGCGTATGTCCCAAACGTGGAGCAGGGCTCACTGTAGTCTGGAGATGAAGGAAGAGAGGAAACTGGTACAAGGTCAGACACGCCCGCGGGTGTGGTCACACCATCTGGACAAGGTGCTACGAGGACGCAGCGGGTAAAAGACTGTCTCTTGTATAAAGAAGTAAGGTGAGGGTCCATCATGTACCAGACCCAAGAGTTAACTCAAAAAGGGCTGAAGAGGTAAATTTAAGACCCAAAGCTACAAATCCTCCAGATAAAAATTTGTGGAAAAATTCCTGACTTTGGATTTGGCCATAATTTCTTGGTTATGAAACCAATAGCACAGGCAGCAAAAGCAAAAATAAGTGAATGGGGCTACATCAAAATTAAAGCCTTCTGTGCGTCACAAGGACTTGGAGAACACCTTGTGGCTGCGGGGCGGGGGGGGGATGGGGAGTCTGGGTTCACAGATGCAAACCGTGGCATTTGGAGTGGATAAGCAGTGAGCTCCTGCTGCACAGCACAGGGACCTGTGTCTAGTCACTATGATGGAGCAGGAGGGAGGATGATGTGAGAAAAAGAATGTATACAGGTATGTGTGACTGGGTCACTTTGCTGTATAGCAGAAAATTGACAGAACACAGTAAACCAGCTATAATGAAAAAAATAAAAATCATTTCTAAAAAGCCTTCTGTGCATCAAGGGAAGCCATCAGCTGAGTGAAAAAGCAACCTATGGAATGGAAAAATATTTGCAAACCATACTTCTGATAAGGAAAATAATCTCAAATACATAAAGAACTCCTGTAATAAATGAGGAAGAGTATGGTATGGACTTTTTTCAAAAAATATATATACACACATATAGTCGACAACACATGGAGGTGTGCTCATCATCATTAATCATCAGGGAAATAAATGCAAGTCAAAACGACAGTGAGGTGTCGCCTCATCTCTGCCGAGATAACCACGATCTCATCACCAACGACAGAAGAGAAAGAAAGCGGAAAACAGCTAATGTTGGTCAGGGGGTGAAGAAATTGGCATTGCTGTGACCCGTTGATGGGAATGCCAAGCGGAGCAGCTGTTAGAGAAGAAGACTGGAGATTCCTGACGATTAAAAACGGCGCTGCCGTTTGATCCATCCTCACTGCTGGGTATTTATGCAAAAGAAATGAAGGGAAGATCTCAAGGAGACACTCGTGTTCACAAGAGCCAAACACCAGGCGGGACCTCCTCGGTCATGGACGGATGAGTGGATAAAGCAGATGAGGGGTGAACGGACGGCGCGATGTCCTGCGGCCTTCAGACAGGAGCGGGTCCTGCCGCTCGCTGCCCGTGGGCGAGCCTCGAGGGCACTGTGCTCAGTGAAACAGGCTGGACGAAAAGACGAGCGCCCCGGGATTCACTACCGGGGTATCAGCACAGCCCAGCGCTTAGAACCTGCACCGAAAGGGGAACAGTGGTACCCGGGAAACAGCAAGAGGGGAGAGCGAGGGTCCCTTCCACGAGTTTGGCCATTTGGCAAAACAGAAAATTCTAGAGGTGTTTTGTACAACGATGTGAATATATTTATTACTGAACCTCACACTGACAAAAATGGTTAGGACGGTCAATTGTACATTATGTGTTTTTAGCCCACTTATAAACCAACCAATCAATCAATAAAACACACGCTTTTGCGATACAAGTGAAGGACACAAAACTTTGGTGTTCCACACATCAGCACGCCACTCGCTGACTTCAAATGCATTTGCGTAAAACGGACACAGCCTTAAACAACATCCCCTGGCTTTTTGTTAATACTGTTCCCGCACGTGCCAGTTTTCCTAGACAGTATATTGGTGTCAGTCTTTGGGGCTCTAAGGCGTATACTTTTCTGGGCCTTGATCCTGTCGTTCAAAATTTTGTTATAAGATTCATCTTGGTTGTGGCAGGAAACTAGTTCACCATTTCACTAAGAGAGTGGCCTGTTGAGGGCCCCCCAAGTCTGAGAAATCTGTCCTGACTCCCTGTCCTGTATGACCTTGAGAGTTGCCGTTCGCCGTCGCCTTATAGGTCGACCAGCAGGCCTGTCTGCCTGGTACCAATGGGTCCTGCTGGAATGCACTGGCCGTGCTGATCAGGTCCAGTCCCTCGTGACAGAGCGTGACGGAGGATAACGCGAGAAGAAGGATGGGTAACGCGAGAAGAAGGATGGGTAACGTGAGAAGAAGGATGGGTATCTCTGTGTGACCGGGTCACCTCGCTGTACAGCAAAATTTGACAGAACACTGTAAATCAGCTATAATAAAACATAAAAATTAAATAAATTAAACATAAAGTAGACGGAAAAAAAAAAGGAACACACTGGCTGCATCACACACTGTATTTCTCATCAAATTTCTATTTTTAATAGCTGGGCATGTCCCCCCTTATCCTTCAGGCTCAGCTATGATGAATATTTTATTTGATCTAAAATTTTTAGTTATTTCTGCTGTGAGAATCTTCCGGCTCTCCAGAAAGGCCCACATCGCCAGAAATGTACCTGATTTGAGGGCTTAGTCTTCAACAAATGATTTGGAGCCATTTTTTTCTCATTTTCTTAATTTCTCCTTTTTTTCACAGCATTTGATTGAATGCTGTACAGCTCCTGGTGTGTCTAGGAATTTTCCCTTTTTTTCATTGATTGTGTTTAGATTGTGATAACTACTAACTCATGACAGTAATCAGTATTCCAATTTCATTTTCACACTTACTTCAAAATAATAAATATGCATTTCTACATCTAGCAAATAATAATAATAGGCAGTCCTGTATTTGCAAATGTGTCAAGTCGGTGAAGACAGAACTGTGGAAAGTTGAAATCAAAATGAACTTCTGTCAAATTATAAAATGAACCAACACTGACTTAGAGTTCTTTAAAAAGCACCTGGAAAACCTCATCGCACAAAACTGTTGAGTTTGGGTGCAAAGAAAATGAAGAATTGCAGATTATGTATGCTTTTTTGTTTGCTCTATTTAATCAACACTAACAGAGCACTATGCCGGCCAGTTTTCTACGTAATTTCTAACTGTTAACTAAATGATTCCTTTTAACAACCCAGCGATAAAACTGAGTCTCAGTTCCCACTGTGGCTCAGTGCGGTGTGAACCTGATTAGTATCCATGAGGACCGGGGTTTGATCCCTGGCCTTGCTCAGTGGCTGAAGGACGCGGTGTTGCTGAAAGCTCTGGCGTAGGTCACAGATGTGGCTCGGATCTGATGTTGACACAGCTGTGATGTAGGCTGGCGGCTGCAGCTCCGCTCTGAGCCCTGGCCCCAGAACTTCTGTATGCTGAGGATGCAGCTGTTGAAAAGAAAAGAAAAGAAGAAAGTGAAGCTCGGAGAGGTTTGGGAAGTTGCCCCGAGTCAGGGAGATCAACAGATGCAGGGTCTGAACCCGCCTGGCCCGACTCTGAGCTCTGTGACCTTGAGCCCTGTGCTGCACTGTGCCTGACGTGGACGTGTCATCCGGCCTAATGCTTGAGTTTTCATCTTTCCCTTAAGAAAGCGCATTTACTATTTAGAACAAAACACACTTTGATTTCATTCATTTCATATTCAAGGTTTGTCTTTAGGCTTTGTAACCGCATTTTAGTTTTGTTGTAAACAGGAAATGACTAACAATGAATTTGATATCTTACCACATTCAAACATTCCAAAAGACCCGAAAAGAGCAGCTTAGAAAGCAGCTGTTAAATTGCCTGAGGTAAAACTCATGGAAGTAGAAGACTCTTTCCCGGAAGGTGACTTATAAGTGAAATAGTGCTGCAGAAATTAAGTAGATGCATGAAAAATAAATTAGGACTCAGGGTGAAACGTGTAATAATTTAAACAGCCTGTATTCCTGAATTTCTAGTGAAAAGAAGCCTTCATGGACATGTGCGTGTGTGTGTGTGTGTGTGTGTGTGGCTAGCGGCACAGCCCAGCTGGGGGCGTGGTGAGGGCAGGTGCTCCGGGCTCGGAGGAAATTGACACAGATAACGCCATCAAACAAAATCTTTCTCAGCACAGGCTCATTTGCTCCATCCCTAAGGTCACCAATTAACTGCCAGGCATGACACAAGGGAGATGACAGACTGTTATTAAAATGTCAAATATTCTCCTAAAGCAGAAGATGCTTTCAGGCAAGTCAAGAATGAAAACCATTTTTAAATGAGATCTTTTTTTTTTTTTTAAATAAAGGCTCTTTTATGGCTTAATGAAGGAAAGCATTTCAATTCAGTATGAGAAATCTGGAACATGACAGAAAATAACAATTATTCAGTCACTGAGAGGCAAAAGAATAATTTTAATAAAAATGTTGAGAGGGTGAAAGTAAAATCTGTTCCTCTGGAAACTATGTAAAAACACCGAGCTTGTATATAAACAAAACGCATTATCACTCCTAAAATTAATGTGGTTGGCAATTTTCCAGAAAAATCCTGCTATGTAGTGGAGAAAGTGATTGAGGTGTGTTTTCTTTAAAAATTACACTTCTGAAACTTTTCCATTTTCTGTGGCTTCTGTAGTCTTCTCAAATGTGTCAGTGGACTTCGAAAGAGGGTGGTCTCGTCAACAAACCCTGTGCCTTCAAAGGGACAGACCTCCCTTCCGGCCATGCAGTTCTCCTGGTGGTTAGAACTGACATTTTATTCCTGATGTCATTCGATGCGTTATCCAATACAGACTGTTTACTGATTACGTTAAGATGCCGACCTCATGTTCAATGAAAGCGTCAGTGAACATAGTGTTTTAACTATGCCTTCTTCTCTGGGTCCGGATGGATGGGTTAACCCAATTGACAGAAACGTTGTAAACATTTTGGGCTAGATCAGACGTTTTTCAATGACTCTTGAGATTCCACCACTGCCAGTCTCACAAGTTATTTGTTTTCACTCTCATTAAGAAAGGGACGACACAATGAAGCAACTGGATTTAACAGATACATACAGCACGTTGCGCTGTAATGGAATACACTTAACACCAAGAGCACAGAGGCTTTCTCCAGAACTCCAGTCCGTGTGTTAGGCTAAAAGTTGTCTCCAGAGATTTGAAAAGATGTAAGTCACAGCAAGTGTCTTCTCTGATCACCATAGCTTGAATTAGAAAAATCAGTTACAGAAGGAAAACTAGAAACTTAACAAATTGGTGGAAATTAAATCCCACGCTGTTAATCAATAAATGAATGGACCAAAGAAGAAATCCGAAGAAAAATTAGAAAACACTTAGAGATTAATAAAAGTGAAAACATACCAAAATTTATGGGAAGAGTGAAAGCAGTGCAAAGGGGGAAATTTGCAGCTTTAAGCATTTTAGCATTATTTAAAATAGCCACGAGGTGGTGGCAACCGAGGAACCCATCCACAGACAAATGAATAAGCGAAGTGTGCGGTGTACATATAATGGAATATTATTCAGCCTTTAAAAAGGAAGTTCTGACTTACGCTACCATGTGGATGAAACTTGAGCACATTATGTTCAGTGAAATAATCCAGTTACAAAGAGACCAATACTGTATGACTCCGCTTACAGGACGTGCTTAGAACAGTCAGACTCACAGAAGCAGCAAGTGGAATGCAGGCTGCCAGGCTGGAGGGAGAAGGTGAAGGCTGGTGTTTGATGGGGACAGGGTTTCAGATCTGCAGGGTCTGGAGATGGTGGTGGCGGCGCTTACACAGCAGGATGAATTAGTGCCACTGAACCGTGCACTAAAAGTGGTCAAGAGGACGGGTTTTATGCTGCGTGTGTTTTACCACGATTAAAAAAAAAAAAAATGTGTTACGGGAGTTCCCGTCCCGGCCCAGCGGTAAGGAACCTGACTAGTATCCACGGGGATGGGGGTTCGGCCCCTGGGAATCATTTCATCGCATTTGCACATCAGTTTCCAGATCCACGCAAGTTCCTTCCAACCACGTAAGAGATCCTAAAAGCGGGATTTCCCACTCTGACTTAAAACTTTTAAAATATGCTTTGTGCAAAAGGGCCCGCATGTAAATTAGAAAGTCAAGCCTGCTTTCCTGATCTCCTGGCCGAGGCGATGGAAACCCCGCGGCCGGGAAGCAGTTCCGGGAAGGGCCAGCAGGTGAAAGCGGGGACCCCGCGTGAGAAGCAGCGGCTCCTCTGCCTTTGAAATGCTTTGAAATTTTGGCAGCTGAAGCTTCTGTTTCTTGCCTCTCAGCCCAAGTATTTGAATGTGATGTCATTTAAAGATGTGACCCAGGATGAAACGGGCGTCTTCGGGAGAAAACCTAGCCAGCTGCCAGGAAGTAGGAGGCTGCAGCCAGCAGGTGAGGGATGGACCCTGCACAGCCTCTGGCCGCTCAGCAGCCACTGGGTCACCTCGCTGCGTCCAGGGCGGCTGGCCGCGACTTCTGCGGACGAGGGACAGGTAGGCCGGCATCGCGAAGGCCGGACGTGGGCAGGGGCTTTGTGTTCAGAGGGTCTCCATGAAATCCTGTTAAGTGGAGGCGTGTCGCCGGGACCCTCAGGAAGTGACGCATCCTGGTCCCTGACAGAACGCAGGGGGTGAGGGGCACGGGCGAGGTGCCAGGGAGGAAGGCGTGTCCCTGAAAGTATTTCAGGATTAGAAATTACTCTTTAAAAATTTCTCAACACATAGCCTACAAATAAAAGCAATTTTTTTCATATTGTTAGAAAGCATCAAAAAACGTGAGTGGCACAAGCTTGGGGCCCTGGTTTCAGTTTTATTCTGTTACATTTCTTCTACACGCCTCCTAGAGTCCAGCCAGCACGCATCAGGAGGCAGACCTTTTGTCACAGATCTAGGTACTGATTTATAGAAACCCTTGGTCTCCTGACTCAAGTGTTTCAAGCCCTTACGGGTTTGCTATCTGAATTAGCGCACGGTAACTGTTCTTCGAGGATGCGCGTGTCAGGGCTAAGCCTGATGTGGGGCCACCGGACCCTTAGGGAGGGCAGCTGCCCACCCCAGCTGCCAAGCAGGCGTGGCGTTCGGCCCCGAGCGCACCATAGCGACCCTTCAGGTTCGCAGTAATCCCGCAGGTTCAGGCTCCAAGCAGAACGCAGAAGAGAGCAAGGACTAATTATTTATCGATATCAGGAATGAATAATTAATTCCTATTTTGTTGATTAAGACTGGTTGGTATAAGTGGTGAAGTTTTCCAAAGATGTTTTTGACATAGTCTTTAAAATTCCCTTTTAAAAAGGGAGAATTTTTTCCTGAGTTTATCAGTTTTTGTACACACACATGTGTTCACAGGCGCAAAGCTACAAGGGACATATACTTCTTTTTTTTTTTCTTTTTAGGGCCACACTTGCAGCATACAGAAGTTCCCAGGGTAGGGGTCTAATCGGAGCTGCAGCTGCCGGCCTACACCACAGCCACAGCCACGATGGCTCCGAGCTGCGTCTGTGACCCACACCGCAGCTCGCAGCAATGCCAGATCCTCAACTCGCTGAGCAAAGCCAGGAATTGAACCCACATCCTCGCTGACACTACGTCAGGTTCTTAACCCACTGAACCACAAAGGGAACTCTGGGGCTTACTTACATTCTTAAAGCTGCTGTCACAAAAGTTAAGCCATTAGACAAATTTCTGCAAGCTGGGAAGAAAAATGGTTGATTACCTTCGAACTTTTCCAGGACAACTATCCTTAAATTGAAAATAACTTGCAATGGAAATTATATAGAAATATGATTGAATTGAACATGACTTCTGGGTTTTGTCATTATAAGACCATAATCAATACAATCCAATCTCTAAAAAATATACTGAGTTTTAAATCAACATTTCAACTTAAATGGCATCTTCCCAACCTAATCATTCATCCTGTTTTCCAGGATGCATGTTGCTTGCAAGCAGCTTTGAGAGTCTGCAGGATAATCAGGTCAGTTGATGTGTTTTATTAATGTGTAAATTAATCCTGATGTACTCAAATTAGGAAACTTAATAGCACAGAACTTCAAAAGAAGACATGACATTTTCAGGTTATGCTCACACTGCTTGAAAAAATGTCAGCTACCATCAATTACAGAGATCAAAGCAGAGACAGCTTCATGAGGACTTGAAACAGTCTCCACACCAGAAATTACATGGCTGCACTGATAAACCCATGGTCCATATCATTTATTCTTAAAAATATTGCAATGTTTAAAAATGGAAATTAAATTATTTCAGTTAAGTCCGTGTTTTTCATTGCTAAAGGTTTCCAGGTATAAATAATCTATTAAATGTCTCCATTGATCACCCAGTTATTAAGAAGAGCTTCTGACACGTTTTTACCAAAATATACCATGCAGTTCATACATTTGATACATGTTCAGATTTTCCACTGGATAATCAAAGAGAATATCAAGACATTGCTGGTTTTTATTAAAAGGAGCCCATCCCTAGGGAGTTCACATCTTAGATTAGATTAGGTTGTGATTGTGTTTGCTGAATGTAACCTCGTCGCTGACCCCGGTCCTGTGCGATAAGCTCGAGGAAGGAGAGGGGCTCCAGGCCTCCCCATCCGCCGCCATGCCCAGCATCGCGAGACTTCATAACCTCACAACCTGCTGTTCTTTTCTCCCCAGGGGCCTAGGCTTGCCCCGCTGCCATGGCAACGAGGAAGCAGGAGAGAAGAAACCGCATCTGAGTACCTGAAGGGTTAATTCTGTGTGGCCCAAGGACACAGTGGCTACAGAAGGAAGCACTGCAGAGCTTTCTTGCGGCCGAACTCCGTGCTGAGTCTGCAGTCACAGCATCTCCCCACGTGCAGCGCCCCTCCCCCCACCCCAGGGGCTCGCGGTTCCTCTGCGGCCCAATTAGTCTTCCCGGGGCGGCCGCCCAGAGCAGAACATCCACTGCTGTCCAGAAGGGGACTTCAAGGGACAGGCTGACCTTTGGAAATAGCCCTGGCTTGGTAACTTTTATTTGTTTTATTTTATTTTTTTTTGCCTTTTGTCATTTTAGGACCGCACCCGCGGCATGTGGAGGTTCCCAGGCTAGGGGTCTTATCGGAGCTTTAGCCACCAGCCACAGCAACGCCAAATCCGAGCCGCGTCTGCGACCTACACCACAGCTCACGGCAACGCCGGATCCTTAACCCACTGAGCGAGGCCAGGGATCGAACCCAGAACCTCATGGTTTCTAGTTGGATTTGTTAACCTCTGAACTTGGTAACTTTTAAGATACGTTAATCTTATCGGTTTGTTTTCAACCTATAAGGGCCAAAATGTGGGTACCTGTCACCACTGTGTCTGTCACTGGCATACCTGACGGTGAGGTGTTAGTGCTGTTGCCAATGGGATTGCCTGTCTAAATAACCAGATTTCAAAACCTACAACTGAGAGTAAGGCTTTATTATTAAAAGCCATTTTCCAAGTATCCAGTTTTCAGATCCATCATTGCCTCTGTATAAAATTTCATAGTATATGAAAGCCTTTTAAAAATATTCTGCCCAGAATTCCAGTTTCTTGCCTAGACTCCCGGCATGCAGGTTAGCTCTAACGATGCACATTTCAGCACGATTTTCACTGCTCTCCTGGCTATCTCCTTCAATAGCATATGCGGGCTTTTACTGTTAACTCTTTGGAGAGGTCCATACTTCAGACTATTAGCTCTGCCGAACTGAGTGTCAAGTAACAAAGCAGAGCTTCTCAAAGCCCATTGCTGGTCCAGGACCGTCAGCACCACCTGGGACCTTGGAATGGCAAGTTCTCACATCCACCATCCACCTGCTGAAGCGGGAAATGCGTGTGTGCCTGCCATCCAGGCAGAAAGATGGCTGTCCAGGGGTCCTCATTCCCGCTGACTCTGGGATCACCTCCCAGCCTCAGGATCCAGGACCCGCTGGACGCCTGAGTGGCCTCAGGGCCAGCCCCTCCCCTCGCTGTGGCTGGACGTCTCCGGGACGTGGGACTCGCTGGCCCCAGCACTACTCTCTGAACAGTGGAGTCATTAGAAACTTAAGGCAGGAGCCAAACGCCTTTACAACCCAAGCGAGGACCTCGTCTTTACTGCTCCTTTCTGAGGTGCTGAATTTTAAAGGGTGTATTCTTAATTCTAGTGGAAAGCCCACCATTTTATTCAAATTACCCTTTTTCTCTTTGAAAATGACTCTGTTATCCTGTTAAAAGAGTGTCAGAAACTCACTCCATTCATTTGCAAGTGACTCCTAGTCCTCACCTTGACCTTCGGGGGACCTTCAACCGCAGCAGCCCTGGCGGGTCCTTGGAAAGTTCATTGGATGCACAGTTTCCAAGGTTACTGTGAGGGCAAAGCCGAGGCCGCTCAGCCCGAGGCTTCATGCCTGGCCAAAGCCAGACACTCTGCCCCCATCTCTTCGTGTCATTACTTTGCCCACAGCGTTTCTTACCTGCTACCAGAAAACCTTCGTGTTTTCAGCTTCTCGCCTGCAATCTCAATTTCAGAACCTCTCCTTAGTGTTTTGGGGACGTATAAACTCATTTTCTCTTACCGTTTCTGAGATTTTTCTTACAGTGCCAGACCACAGCCTGGATGTGTTCTGAGTTCAGTATGCTTACTTTCCTACCGTGTGTATGTCCTTTAAAATGAGAGGGAGCTGCTGGGCCCGGCTCCCAGGCTGATGGGCCTTGAAGGTTCTGTGCGGAGTGAACTAAGACACTCACGGAAAGGGGCAGGCACTGTCGGATTACGCTTTCATGAGGGGTCTCCGTCCGAACTCCTGAGGACAGGAGTAGAATACGACGGTTTCAGGGGCTGCAGGGCTTGGGGTACAGGTCTCCACTCTGCAAAGCTGTCGCTGAACCTCGACCTTCCGTCCACTGGTGCTGAGGAGAGAGAGGCAAAGACAGAGCTTTGGGCGAGGGAGAAAAAGGTACTTTCCATTGCTTTGCCGGGCGAAGGGGCCACCGCAGGCCAGCGCCTTGAAGACTGCGCCCGCCTTGGGAGAGATTAGCAGGTGGTGTGATAGTCTCGGGAATGGGAAGTACGGTTGCCGATCAGGGTCGGGGCAGAGGCAAGCTTGCACTTATTCTTACAGCTGGCGTTTAGTGGTCCCAGGACTGGTTCTGGTGGTCCTTCTTCCTGGAAAGAAGATGCTCCATCAAGAAGTGCTTCCATTTGTTGGGGGGTTTAGTTCTGCGGAAAGGCGCAAAGATTTCATATATATACTTACGTACACACATAACATATACAGACACACACAGTTATATATATGTAGTGTGTGTGTGTGTGTGTGTGTGTGTAGTATGAGTGTGTAGTGCGTGTGTGTGTATATGAGTGTGCATGTGTGGGAGTGTGCGTGTAAATACACATATTCCTCGAGGAGGGCCTGGCTGCCCAGGGCCGCACTCTGGTCTCCTGACGGCCCCTCCCGGGTCCCCGCCTCCCCTCCCTTCTCTGATTAGCCCTGATTAGCCCCTGCCCTTCGGGGCCCAGGGAAGGTCACGGAGGCTGAGGTTTCCTCCCTAAAAACAAGAAACTGGGGACACAGAAAGCCTTGTGCCCAGGATGGCACAGGCCCCGCTCAGTTACAAAGGCAGAAAAGCCCTGGAGGCTGACGGCGCCGATGACGGCCCCGCGTGGAGAGTGTACTTGGTGCCGCCGAACTGCACTCTTAAAAATGGTGAAGAAGGTAGATTTTGTGTTATGTATATTTTACCATAATAAAAAAGGTTTAAAAACTCAAGAGAATATAAGTAATTTATTTCAAGCAAATGTCCGTAGCATATGCTCACTTGTAGGAAACACCTACATTGCAAGGAGAATGTGATACTGAAAATTTTATACAAACACCCCAAAACAACTGAGGCGAAGAGAAAGCAGGTCACGATAGCTTCTCCCAGTGGTTTGTGAGCAAGGATTTTTTTTTTTTTTTAGTGCACCTATAAAATCCACGTTTATTAACTCTGCAAGCAGACAGTATTTGCAGGTATTTATTCTCATTTGCAGCTTTTCTTCTCATACATGTACATGCCAGTGTCATGAAAATGTTAGGCTCAGGTAGAGGACTGGTTCGTTCCCTTTTTTCAGTTGACACCTCTTCTGTTCTCTGACAAACCCGCCAGCTGGAGGGGGCTCTCCTCAATCACCAGCCCCAGGCTCACTCACCCACTTGGGTGTTGCTTTGATAGATTTCAAACAGCATTCGTACTCCCCTTCCTGTTACTAAGAAAGATGTTTTAAAAATTGAAATAATAATTTTTAAAGCATTTACCAGCATCAAAATCATTTGAACAAATAAAGGTTTTGCTGGTTTTGAGGAAACCAGTGTATTCATTGATACAGAGGAAGGATCAGCTGAAAATCCCCAAAAAGGAAAAAAAAATTGCTGATTATAATTTGGCATCTTTTTTTTTGTCTTTTTGCCTTTTATGTAGAGCCGCACCTGCGGCATATGGAGGTTCCCAGGCTAGGGGTCTAACAGGAGCCGCAGCCGCCGGCCTACACCACAGCCACAGCAATGTGGGATCAGAGCTGCATCTGCAACCTACACCACAGCTCATGGCAACGCCGGATCCTTAACCCAGTGAGCGAGGCCAGGGATCGAACCTGCAACCTCATGGTTCCTAGTCGGATTCGTTAACCACTGAGCCACGAGGGGAACTCCAAAATTTGGGTGTTTTTCCATGAAGCAAGAGTAAGTGGGACCCTGAGTGAGCGGGTGGGGACCTGAAGGATCAGGTACCTGGGCACCTAAGTGACCAGGTGACAATCTGCTTACTACTCCCAGTGAATTGCTTTATTTTCTCAAGAATTTATGTTCCCTTTTCTATAGCAATTAAATACCTGCAGGTCCATTTTCTACCAAGAATATATTTCGATTTCATAACTATGACATTTATAGAAAAGAATAGAAGGAGCTGTAAATATAAAAATATATCTGTAAGCACAATAACTGCAAGTAATTTAAATACTTAGCTCTTGGATAGAATACCATACAGTTCTTAAAAGGAAACCTAAAATGCACTGTTTGATTCATATATTTGTATAAAATTTACAGAATTATTTGTTGAAAAGATAAGCCAAACCCTGCGTAGATATGCTCTGATCACAACACTTTATGTAAATGCAACTCGAGTGTAGAGAAAAAGATTTTAAAAACTCGAGGGTTCCCGTCGTGGCTCAGTGGTTAACGAACCTAGCTAGCATCCATGAGGACGGAGGTTCGATCCCTGGCATCACTCAGTGGATCAAGGATCCGACGTTGTCATGAGCTGTGGTGTAGGTCGCAGACGCGGCTCGGATCCCAAGTTGCTGAGCTGTGGTGCAGGCCCGCAGCTGTAGCTGAAAGGTGCAGGGTAAAACTATCACACTTCTAGAATAAGGCGTAAGAAAATATTGCCATGACTTTCTTGCTCTCAAACAAGACCAAGAAAAGACTCGTGACAATGGACATCATTAAAATTAAGAAATTCTCTTCCTAAAAAGATACCATTAAGAAAGTTAAAAGAAAAAGACAAGCCACAGCCCTAGAGAACATATTTGCAACATCTGTCCGAGCGATTGTGCCCAGGCTGTGTATCTCAAAACCAACGCGAGGAAGACAGAAGAAGATCTGAACAGGCAGAGCGGGGAGCAGGTACCTAACCAGCCATTGAGCGTCGGGCACAGCAGCGCCTCCGGGAAGCGCAGGCTGCAGGCGAGGGGAGAGAGACACCACCCACGGACTAGCACGAAGCTCCCAGACCTGCCGCTCTCACGGCGACGAGGACGCAGAACTGCCATCCATGGATGATAGGTGAGATCATATGACTGCGGACACCTCTCCAGGTGTATTTATTCAAGCTGAACAGTTGCCTATTTTATAATAGGGCAGTTTCTTTTTTTGTTTTTTCGTTGTTTTTTTTTAGGGCCACACCTGCGGCACATGGAGGTTCCCAGGCCAGAGGTCAAATCAGAGCTGCAGCCGCCAGCCTACACGTCAGTCACAGTAACGCTGTATCCGAGCCACATCTGTGACCTACACCACAGCTCGTGGCAACGCCAGATCCTTAACCCACTGAGCGAGGCCGGGGATTGAACCCACACCCTCCTGGTTCACTAGTTGGGCTCTTAGAACACTGAACCACAGCAGGAACTCAAATATAATCTGGCAGTTTTATTCCTAGTTTTGTATCAAGAAGCATAAGCATATTTGCCCATCGAAAACTAGGTACAAATACTTGTGTGCCCATCCCGAATTGGTCTCTGATTGGTCCAGACCCTTCTGGTTTTACGTGGGGGACGGTCAAGGGCGAGGACTGAGCGCCTTTGCTGGGGCGCTGGGTAGGTTCACGGTCGTGGTCCCTAACATGACTGCAGCCTTAGAGGTAACCCCTATGAGATCCGAGGCTACGCAGAGTCAGGTCTCTAAGCCTTCCGTCCGCCCTCCCAT
Source organism: Catagonus wagneri (assembly GCA_004024745.2). Taxonomy (NCBI): domain Eukaryota; kingdom Metazoa; phylum Chordata; class Mammalia; order Artiodactyla; family Tayassuidae; genus Catagonus; species Catagonus wagneri. Next base: position 318,810 of record PVHT021183584.1, read on the forward strand.
CAAGTCCCCTCCCGGTCCCCTGCGGTCCGGCACAGACGAGCCAGCGCCTACAGCGCCGAGTCGGGCCTGGAGCACGTCGCCCGACAGGACCTTCCCCAATAGGCGTAGCTGCAGAGGGACTGCCCTTCCAGGGAGAGAATCAAAGCCACAAATGTGGAAACCTCGTGGCTGAGCCTGGATTCCGAGACGTCATCTGTAAATGTTTGTGGCTGTTACATCTGCCCAGCAAATAGCCGATAGACAAACTGGTCCACTTGGGGGGTGGTAATGACATGCAGTCACATCAAGCTCTTTCACATCTTCAAAGCTTTTCACAAGCTCTAATTAATTTTCCCAGCAGCCTTGCCAGGTGAGTTAGCCTGGTGTGCGGTTCACACGGCCAGCTCTTGGGGGTCTGCCATGCCAGCACGCAGGAGGCGCTGAGGATCCTGGGAGCAGTGGAGAAGTGGTGACTTGTGTTTTTAAAAGTATTTCCAGCTAGTGGTCCTGCAAGTCTTACCGTGAACTTTGATACGTGTCAGTGAAGGCAATTATTGCAAGACAAGTTAGCTCGCTATTAAATGGAATTATTACTAAAAAGTCTTGCCCACTATTCATACTTCTAATTTTATGGTATCTTTTTCTTTGTTCCTTTGCAATAATGTTCATTTAGACTCTTATCTACCGTAAGAGTATGGAAGTTCGATGGTTACTGACCCAGATGTGGGTAGAATTTAGCAAGTCTTTACATGGATCAAAATATCATTTTCATTTTTTAGCTTAAAATCGGTTATGCTAATAATAAAAGAGTTGATGATTTTCTTTTTACATATCTTTGTCCCAGCAAGCCTAATTTTCATTCTGTCAGTTGGGGAGCTTTTTTAATCCTGTAGAAAGTGACTGGTTTCTACCTCCACAAAGCCTTGACTCTTTCCCTGTCCTTCAGACAGAATTCACTGGCATTTGTCTCTGGCGGGGCTGACGTAGCAGGGACCACCTGCTGGCCTCTGTGGTGGTCACCCGCTGCCTCTCGCAGGCATCACAGCAGCCTCGCCGCGGGAGTGTCCAGGGACAGCCGTGGTCCCAAGCCAGCCGTCCTGCCACTCAACCATCAGCGCATCATCTTCAACCAGACTCGGACACTGACCATCAGGTGGTGGTCAAGTCCAAGGACTGATGTCGCTCATCCTTCTGAGCCGCGGGAGGCACAGCTGGAGTCGTGAGAGGATTCCCCTGGAGCAGCTGGCCGTAGGCGACCTCAGTCCCAAAGAGCCCGGGGCAGCTGGCTGACCCAGTCTGGGTGGACTTCGCAGATGGGAGCAGCGTAGAGGGATTTTGCTTCATATTTGGAAAAGGGCCAGTGACACTGACTGCACAGTGCGTCAGACGAATTCACCGCCAGGCAGGTAAAGTCGTTACGCATTCTGTGTGCAGCCCTCCCTCCCCAACAGGAAATGTATTATAAGATCAAATACTTTCAAATCAGATTTTACAGGGCCCCCGATTTTTAAACCCCCGGCAGCTATGTAGCGAATGTCTCAAATTTGATTTAATCTCCCCAAACTAATAATTTAAGTAGTAGCACCTGTGATACTGTTTATTCCCAAGAGCCAAACCCACTTTCCTAAGGCTTCTGCTTCCGTCCTTACTTGTATTTCAACAGACTTCGCGAATGGATTACCGAAGTTCTGGAGATCTGGAAATGCCACTTGGGGAACATTGCCAGGCAGACAGTTTTATTTTGACTCCCCACGTGCTGATGCAACACTAAGGACCACCCAAAGATACGGCAGTGCGGGTGGTGGGCGGGCCCCCGAGCAGGTGCATCCTGGCTCTGCCCGTGTCCACGTTTCTGCCTCCTCACTGTGAACAGCCTCGCTAACCCCTCTGTGGATGCAGGTACCGAATCTGAACATGCAGCTGCCGAACTTGATCGTGACCTGCTTCGACCCCAGCCGGTTAACAGTACTTTCATTAACAGTGACGATCGGAGCAAGAGTTACTCGGCGATCCTAAAGAATTGCTTAGAGATAATTGTGGAACTTTGAAAACAGTTTCACATATTAGTTAAATTAGTTCTGTCTTTAAAGCAAATTGACGTGTTTTAATTAGGCATTCTTTCCTTCCAAAAGGATTTGTTTTGGCTGATAATCTAGCCTATATTAAGTTAAATTGTTTGGTTTATGAAAAGATCTTATTGCCTTCTGTTGGAGCTTTAAAAGAATTTTGCCAAAGAAAGAGCCCTCCACCTCAGCACAGAGGCGAGAACACAGCCTATGACTGAGCAAAGGCGAGCAGATTTCCTGGCATGTGGGGCAGCGGGACGCGAACGTGCTGACAGGACACAGTCTCACACATTTGATGCAGGAAAACAGAGGAAAGAACCAGCTGCTCTGTCTCCTGCAAATCTCTTCAACGGCCTCCCAGCTCATTCCTGAATTACATGCTTACAAATCTAGCGGTTATTTGGCCTGTGACCTTGGTGGTGATTTTAAATTGTGAAAACTGATGAACTGGGTGTGATCCTGGAGAGCTTTACCGCTGTTCCAAAGACGAGAGCACGACTCGGGTTCACTTTCCTCTGTGGGCCCCTTGAACAGAGGGGCAAGGGAGGGGTGTCTGTGTCGTTTATAAACAGAGAAGAAAAAAGCAAAACAGAATTCTGACAAGTTGTCTATATCCCAGCCCAGTTGTATGTCTAAGATGGCCAATATTGAGCTGCTTTTTTCAAATGCATTAAAGTGATTTTACTTCTAAATTAAGAAAAAGTCAGTACTTTATTGGAAATAATGGTTGATTTAGATAAGACTGGATTTTATTTCCTGTGCCTTTTCCGTAAACAAATGCTCAGTTGAGGAATGTCACAGTATCCAGTCCCGCATCTTCTCTTAGTCACAGGGATTTAGACCGAAGGCAGGTTTTGGTGATCAGCAGAGAAGGCAATTCTAGGTCTAAATTAATCCTATAAATTAATCTAAGTTAATCTGATAAAGCTTAGAGAAAAGATTTATTTTTAGGTTGCCTGAAGGACTCTAATTTATTCTTTGGATCAATTGTCTAGTTTAAGGCACGATTAGAGCCTGTCTTATTTCTCTTGTGCTTTCACATTGGAAAACGAAATGGTAAAAACAAGACATGAGAATCTCTCTCAGGTCCTTTATTCTCTTACACAATTCACGGATCTCAAGAAGAATAATTTAATAAATTACTGATCCTGAGGCAGAAGTGTTAGGTATTTAACCAAACCTCTTCCACTAATTTTCCCTTTTTTTCATGTATTCACTCCAATTCAGTTTTAAGAGAACAAATAATTACACACACACACACACACACACACTTACACACACATACACACACACACAAGCACACTATCTTATCTGTGGCAAAAACCAGGTTGCTTCTGTTATCAGAATATTCTTATTAAAATGCAGTCAGAAAGGGGAATCTCAAGGCCTACAAAATTGGGAAATTTCTAGAATCTGCTTGGGATGGGTACATTTATAATGAAAGATAGTATATATGTGCAAATATGAAAGCATTGTATGCGGATCTGGACCACATGCTCCAGGTGGGACACGTGGGACACGGTGTCGGGTGTGGGCCACAGGTGCTGGGTGTCAGCAGGTGTGTGTGAATGAGGCTGGGCTGGGGAGCTGGTCCCCAGATGCCACAGCTATGCACTGTGGTCATCTCTGCGTTTGCCTCAAAATCCTTCAATGTGTGTCAGAAATGAAAGTCTTACCTGGGTCAATTCCACCTAGATTTCAAATTTATTTAGTTTAAAGATCATCATTTAATGTAATCAACCCAACAGTTTATTAGCTATGGTGACTCGTGTATTCCTGTTCTCATTTTTCTTTTTATTATGTCCGCAGCGCACTCAAACTCCATGACGGAAAGTTTTCCCTTGATTGATTATAGAGTTTTACCTGCATTGAAAGTGAAAGTCAGAGAAATGTCCATTCTCTCCTCCACTAGCCCGGAAGCTTAATGACCCTTTATTTTATAACGGAGGTATCCAGCACTTGTATTGAACCAGACTTAGTTTGATTTATGTCATATTTTATATGATGAAATGCACCCTAGCTATTTTATAGCCACAACACAAAAGCGTTATTAAGAAAAGGACACCACGGAAGACTCAAGGACGATGACCGATATTTTATTGTTTTTAACTCAAGCAAGAAAATATAGACTGAGTTCAGAACAGATCAGCTAAGCAGAAAAATAAGGAACTTTCTAGAGCACCTGTAGTACCCTGTGAAATGCAGTTGAATCGGTCTCTCTAAGCAATGATGCATCTTTTTCAGGGAAACGGGCATAAATATGTACAAATGAAATTTTAAATATATATATATGTGTAAGGTTCATAAATGTTAACATATACACAATAGGTAGATACAAGGACAGATGATGGATGGATGGATGGACGGACAGAGAGACAGACAGACAGACGGACAGACAGATTACAACAGCATATGCACATCTCCAGCCTTTAGGAGGGACAAATTTATTCAATGGCTGTTGAATTAAGAACCCCGTGTCAGCAGATGCTGTGATGTCTTAGGGGACAGACACGAGCTCAGATTGCAGGAAAATGGAAAATGATTTTCTGTGTAGTTTGACTGATTCTTGGAGTCACTTAAATTGTCTCGGGGGCAGAAGGAATATTCTGGTTTACCTGCTGAAATTCATACTAAAAGTTTGCTTACAGCTCAAGAGGCCTGGCGACCTGCTCAAGTTACAGCTGAATTTTGTTTATGACCTTGTCATATTTTACACATGATTTTATACACATATACATAAAAATACTGCAAGACTGTGTATGTGCACGCACACATATTCTCTTTTGAGTTAAGATTGCAGATTTACTATTGGATTACCTAAGGAAGAGACAGAATAACAGAATCAGAATCCAAACTTTTTTAAGGCTAGAGATGTGGGCAAAAGATAAGGGTTAAATCCACAGTCTGTCATAGGACGTCCTCTAGAACTAACTCTGCAAATGCAGTCCGAGCGGTACGAGAAAAGTTACCACGCTTGGCGGTTTTGTATACAACAAGCTCAAAATGAAATAACGATGTGACGTTGCTGCCAAAAGCTAACGTGACCGTAAATTACATTAGCAGATGTACAGTGGATTCCTGTTACTCGCGGTGGTTATTTTCGATAAAGCGACCCTGAACTGAACCCTAGTTCTGTGGGGATCAGGCTTCAGGGAGCCTCAGGTCACAACATTTCCTCGGCCGATCGATGCACAACCTTGTTTTATGTGTGTTTCTCTTCAAAGACACCTTACTTCGTGTATATATTGTTGCTTAATTCCCACCGAGCCGCGGCCATCAGCGCTGTAACCCTTGCCCGAACGAAGCCTTCCTTTGTTCCCATTTCCTCTGCGAAGCCCGCACAGTCTCCTGGTGCTTTGGACGCCAGATAGAATACTAGACTTCTGCACTACAGTTAAGGGCCTCTGTAAACAGCGAAACGGTTGACAAGAAACAAAATAGTGGGAGAAACACGGCACGACCTAGACTTTGAAAAGGACTCTTACAGCGCGAGCTGAAACGAGAAGGTGGACCTCTGCCGTCCTCAGCCTTAGCTGGGGACACGCCCGTCACACAGCCGCGCTCCAGCGGTTTGCTCCTGTGCACGCGTCCACAAGCCATGGTGAAGGTGCCGCGAGTGTTAAACTTTCCATAAAAGCTAACTTTCTGCATAATAATCTTTTTTTTTTTTTTAAACGCAAACACATTTTAGCTGTTAGGAGACTTCCCGAGCACAGCATCTGTGAATAATGAGACGACTGCGCGTGTGACAACAGCACTCCTTCACCTCCTGGTTCCGGGGCGCGAGGGTGTGAAGCGCGGCGAGAGGAGAAAGGAGCAGAGGGCTCGCCTGTAAAGCTCCCCGACGCAGAGACCCGGAGGGACTAAGACTGTTCCAGCTGGAGAAAAGGTTTGGAGGGAGAAAAAGCAAAGGAAGCACAGACCGGTCTTCAGGTGCCAGCGTCACCTTGGGGGCTTTCTCCCTGTTGCCTCTGCCTGCATCCCCCATGGCCTCCTGGCCACTGCGCTGTCTTGTAAAACCCAGCGTCCGCTGCCAGGCTGGGGACGCGCCTCGCCGCCGCGCCGCCTCCGCCACGAGGAGCAGGACCCCAGGCCCGTGAGGCAGCCGGGACACACGCCTTCTTCTCTGACACTTCGCGACAAAGCCCACGCTTTATTCCTGACTGCGAAATCACACTTTACGGCACTAGTCACTTGCACTCAGATACTCCTTCTGGATACATTAAAAATACATCACAAAGTTATCATTTTAGTTAGTACCTTTCTAATCGCGAAAGCAAATATATTTGTTACAGTACAATTGAGAAGAGCGAAAAATCTGGAAAGCAAAATAGTTCCCCTTGATCTAGAAATAGAAATGATTTAAATTTGATTTTATTTTTAAAAATTACAGTACAATGCACATGACATAAAATTCACCGTCTTTAGCATTTTTGGGTGTACAGTTCAGGGGTGCGAAGTACATCTACTTGGTGGTCCAGCCATCACCTCAGGTCACCACGACTCTTTTTATCCTGCAGAAGTGAAACTCTGCACCCGTTAAAAAATAATTCCCCAACTTCTCCCACAATGGAAACCACCGTTCGGCAAAGTACCAAATTTTAACATGTAGCTTTTGGCCACCCTGTGTCGTGATGTGCCTACTCACACTCCTTCTATATTATCATTAGAAAGTACATAAAATGATCTGATTTTTAACTTATTTTTATTTTTGGGCTGTACCCATGACATGCAGGAGTTCCTGGGCTGGGGACCAAACTCAAGCCACAGCAGCAACCCGCACCCCTGCAGTCACAATGCTGGATCCTTAACCCACTGTGCCACAAGAGAACTCCAAAATGACTAGATTTTTTATATTGTTTCCCTTTTTATAGCCATATTCAGATTTAGCACAATAGACCACTGAAACAAAGTCGAGAGCCGGCTCCAGGAAGCCCATCACTAGGGGAAAAACAGGGTATAATAGCAGAAAAGCCAGATTTCAGAATTTGGACTACATTGGAGTTTCCTAACTACTCCAAGCACAGATGCCTTTAAATAAAGTCTCCTAAAGCATGTGTGTTTATTTATAAATCATATATGTGGCTATGCAATAACACCAAAGTGCTCCATATGCTATAGGGCCATGAAATATAACATTATATGCACTTTGATGAGGGCGACGTCTTCTTTGATTTAGTATGTCTTATATCACATTTTAAAATCTTGCTCTGAACGTTGCAATGCAGTCTATTTTTAAAGCTACTTGATTTATTTCACATATGATAGATACTTGCCACATGCACCGGTCTCTAGAAGGTCTGGTAAGAGGCTTAATGTGTCTTAGCGCTTGGCATTGGTGGTTCTTAGTGTTGAGGACAGATGTCTCACGTGCCAGGAGGACGCCGACGGGAGCAGGGCCTGGCTGACTGGTCCCGGGACCCGCGGTTACGTTCCACCTGCCAGCAGGCGACCTTACTGTGGACATTCAGTCTGAGAACGCTCTTAATGCCGGATGTCAGTCAGGTGGTTTTGAAAACCGATAGGAGAACGTTACATGTTGATATGTTTAGCAGATGTGTTCAAACTACCTGAAACGCCTCGTTCAGAAGATTTTAAATAGATTAAAAAATTTCATTCACAAGTTTTGTAATTTCCAAGACATGAAACATGAGACACATCATTACAGAGCCAATAATCCCGTAATGATGGAAACATTCCTGAATCTCTGTAATCAAAATGTTTCTCCATATCACAGCTTTCTCTCAAAAGCAGCAATTTTCTCAGTATTAAAATATCACCCTCACCCTGAAAGGGCTGATTTTGTGTCATTACTTCTCAGTGATGGCTTTGTGGCACACTTGTAGTTCTATTTGTTATCACAGAAACGATTAGCAAATTGTCGCTCACTTTTTTGATTAATCTTAAAATGTGCATGTTTAGCAACATGTTTAAGAAAAAACAGTGAAAATGTCTGTAGTCTAATGATTCGCATAGTCAATCCTACACAACCTCGAAACTTCATGTAATTAGATTCCATCTCCCCTGGTCAAACTCAACTTCAATGGGCCGTAAATTCGTGAAAGGCTGCGTCTGCCAGGACGAAACCTTCGCTTTTCCTTCCCGTTTCTCCTATAAAATATGAGACATGAGAACTTCTGACGTGTGGATCATTACTCATAAAACTCGTTTTTAAATACTAAAAAATAGACCTAGAGGTTCTAACGCCTTCTTGTTTAACCCCAAGAGATTGTCTTTAGTATTCAAGAAGCCGCTGAACATCTGCCAAACAGTTTCTATATTTTCTGCCTCTTTCTGTCAGGATTATATCCTCCTAAAATTATGTCACCTCTGTCTTCTTTATTCTTTTCTTCAAATCAGCTAAGACCTTATTAATCTAAGTGGTATAAACATAAGGCTCTGAATACGTTAGAGTGTCTCACTCTGTCAAAAAATCCTGGAAAATGAAGAGCTCCGTGGTGGCTCTGTGGTCATGAACCTGACTAGTATCCCTGACGACACGGGTTCGATCCCTGGCCTCAGTCAGTGGGTTAAGGATCCCATGTTGCTGTGGCTGTGATGTAGGCCAGCAGCTGCAGCTCCAGTTCTTGGACCTTCCATACGTGCAGGTGCTGCCCTAAAAGAAAAAAGACAAAACAAAAAATCCTGCAAAATGACAGATACATAAATAAATATTTGTGCTGTATTAAAAGGGAGAAAGTATATTTCGGGAGCACAGAAACTGGGAGAATTCCCCTCAAACTTAAAGCAGGACGCACGGCTTTAGGGAAGCAAAGTTCAGCTCGGGGACCCAGGGGAGCAGAGGACAAGGCAGGAGAGAGGCTGGCCGCCTGTTCGTGCTGGGGCCTGTGGACGACGGGGCACCTGCCTGGGCCGTGGGCACACCTGCTTCGTGTGCTGTTCCTCCCCGTGGCTCGTGGAGAAGAAGGATCTTTCTCCCTCGAGATGAAAAACGGTTATGGAGAATCGTGTAAAATGAGGAGAAAAAGATGTGTGAAGAAGAAATTAAATCTTGGAACATGTACATATATATGCTCTGTGTATTTTTCGACATATGTATTGTTAAAAACCAAACTCTCAGTATTTGAGTACCTTCACCTGAAGAACAAATCAGCAAACTGGAATACGTAAAGAAAGACCTTTTCCCTAGTTTGGAAGAAATAAAAACATGGCAATGTAGAGTTTTTTAAGAAACACTGCAGATCAGCCTAGAGGCCCAAAATGCACAACAGGACTTTCACTGAAGAAAATGCAACGTTCGAAATAAAAAGACCAGGTGCTCCTGTCGTGGCTGAGTGGAAAAGAATCCGACTAGTATCCATGAGGACGCAGGTTCGATCCCTGGCCTCGCTCAGTGAATTAAGGATCCGCTGTTGCTATGAGCTGTGCTGTAGGTCGCAGATGCGGCTCAGATCTGGCGTTGCTGTGGCTGTGGTGCAGACCGGGCCCTACACCTCCGATTAGACCCCTAGCCTAGGAAATGCCATATGTCCAGGGTGCAGCCCTAAAAAAAAAATAAAAATAAAAAAATAAGAAATAAAAAGATCAAATAGAATAGAATTAAAGAGCTATAAAAGACCTAAGGCACAAATATTAAAAAAAAAAAGTGAATGTTTTTTTCTTTTCCTTTTTACGGCTGCACCTGCAGATATGGAAGGATGGGGTGGAATGGGAGCTACAGCTGCTGGCCAGATGACAGCCACGTCTGCAGCATACACCGCAGCTCACAGCAACACCGGATCCATAATCCACTGAACGAGGCCAGGGACCAAACCCACATCCTCGTGGATACTGGTTGGGTTCTCAACCTGCTGAGATACAATGGGAACTGCTAAAATGAATATTTTAAAAAAATGAGAATCTAAAGAAAAGCACCCCCCGAAGAAACCCCAAACCCGTCAGTGGTTACCCTCTATTTGTTGCCAATTTCTTCAGCCCTGGACAAGCTCCAGCTTGTCTAATCGGAGGTGTAGGGCCCGGTCTGCACCACAGCCACAGCAACGCCAGATCTGAGCCGCATCTGCGACCTACAGCACAGCTCATAGCAACAGCGGATCCTTAACTCACTGAGCGAGGCCAGGGATCGAATCTGCGTTCTCATGGATACTAGTCGGATTCTTTTCCACTCACTCCAGTCTGTCTTGACTTACTGTTCTGGAGATTTCACATGAGTGGAATCATTCAATATGTCCTTTGTAACTAGTCTGTAATAATGCTTCAAGTTTCGTGTCTACTGCCGCGTGTCTAAAGACTGCATTTCTTTTTATTTACTGAATAATATTTCCATCATATAAACATACCGCATTGTTTTATCCACTCATCAGTTGATGGACACTTAGGTTACTGCCACTTGTCGGCTGTTATGCATTCACATAACGGCTAAATTCTAAATATAGCCTCAAAAAGTTTCACCTAAAATTAAATAAGCACCCCACCTGGGAAATAAAAATTCAGTCTTAGAATAATTTCCTTTATTGACTTTGTCTTGTCCTCGATTATTTATTTTATTTTATTTTTTGATTATTTAAAAGAACAGAGTACTCTCACTGTTCAAAAGAGCTAAGTTTTGCTCCCGGCTTTATTTGCTTTTAAAACCTTCTGTTGTCACTTTGGTTGAATAAAGTACTAAATATTGTTTCACGGTGACTCTTGATCCTATTAAGTGGCAACATTTGGTGTTTTGTCTTCCCCCAAATCAAATCTTAAATGAAATATTGATCACAAATTGACCTTTGGAATTTCCGAGGGGGCCCCTGGCAAATGTCAGGGGGTCGTTCCCTCTCCTTTGGCACAAAGAGAATGTTAAAAATCATGAGGCTTATTTGACATGTCGAACTGCATGAAAAACACTGTCAAATAATGAGAGATGCGACAGTCTCCTTGGAGGGACATTTTGAATGGAAAATGCTATTTCTATAAACACTCCGGGAACTAGACGGGACTCTTAGAGGTTCACCGGCGCTCTCGTGCCTGGAAGCCCTGCCGCAGCCACACCGCACACGCGCCCCCACGCCACCCGCAGCCCTGCCAGCTGTGCGACAGCGGGCTGAGTTCTCAGGTGAGACAGCAATGCAAAGAGCACACCGTCAGCTTGCACAGTTTATAGGATGAACTGCCATCAGATTTCAGCCACGGCCAAAGGGCGCCCACCCTGACCACCGCACCTCACGGGGCCTTGGCCGAAAGGCAGTGCCCCGTTTCTGAAGCTGCACCCCCCGACAGAGACTTCAAACGTCTCATTGTCACGACAGTGTGGGCCACCCCCGAGTCCTTCCTGCCTGGAGAACTTTGACTGGCTGCACTCCGGACTCTTCAGTGGCTTTATCGTCTTCTCCAATGATTAATTTTTCTTTTTTCTTCTTCACCCCATGGAAATGGCCCTCAGTATGTCCCGAGCACACTTACCCTCCAGCCAAAGCCTTTTCCCAAGAAGCCAAGAGCGGCCCAGGGGAGGTGGGTACCATTTAGGTTTGTTTTTTCCTGCTCATGCGTCTTTGCTCTCTTCTGTGCTCTTCCCTTTTGCAAATGTGTCAGTTTCCCAACTTCTTACCTGAATCCTCTCCACAAAAATCCACGCACCTCCTTCTTTGTAAAACTCCTCGGACGTTTCAAATGCGGAGAACAACCTGGTGATTAAGATCCCCACAAAGAGTGATGTGAACATTATTTTAGGAGTTCCCGCTGTGCCTCAGCGGTAAGGAACCCGACTAGTCTCCATGAGCATTTGGGTTTGATCCCTGGCCTCACTCAGTGGGTTAAGGATCCAGCGTTGCCGTGAGCTGTGGTGTAGGTCGCAGATGTGGCTCAGACCCAGCGTTGCTGCGGCTGTGGTGTAGGCCGGCAGCTCAGCTCCAATTCGCCCCCTAGCCTGGGACCTTTCATATGCTGCAGGTGAGGCCTTAAAAAGACAAAAAAAAAAAAAAGGAAAATGACTTTAGTCTGAAAATAACTGCTCAGAAAGAAGCAGCTACTCTTGAGCACGGCCTCTGAAACGTAGCTGCCGTGACCCTTCACTGGGAGCTTCCTGTTCAGGAGAAAATTCAGGCGCCGGTCAGTGTCAAAAGCTGAGAGGAAATTCCAGGGCCTTCGATGAAGCCCTCAGCACCGGCCCCTTTGTTAAGCTCGTGTGTAAACTCTTACTTTCTGCCACCTGGGGCCACTCATTGCCGAGTCCTCCGACCTGTATGTGTAAATGGCCTTATCACCTGCCGGTCTACCTTCAGTTGACCCCAAAGCCCCGCCCCAGTCAGACCCCAGCTGGCCGAGGAGTCTTCCTTCCAACCCCAGGCTCCGGTCCAGGCAGCGCAAGTGAGGTTTGCCGAGGAAGATCCGAGACGGGCCGGGGTGTCCTGAGTGTCCCGAGGGTCGCAGGCACAGCAGCGTCCAGCCTCGTCAACTAAGCCCTGTGTTTCCACGTCCCCCCAGGATCCCTGCTCTTCACCTAAAACTTTCTGATGCGGCATCGAGGCCGGTCCTGAGAGCAGCTCTCTGGCCCTTCTCCTGTCCGTCCGTCTCTGTCCCTCTAACCTCACAGCAGCCCCAGTACAGGGACGGGCGCACGCGGCGACAAGCCTCACTCCTGGCTCCCACTCTCCGGGCGCACGGCGGGCCTCGCTAACCTGTTGATGCTTTTCCCAGAGAAAAATAAGTAAGAATCAAGAATGAAGCGGTTAAAAAATGACTAGCTCCCCCTAGGTGACTGAGTCAGTTTGCTGTACAGCAGACACTGGCACAGCTTTATCAGTCAACTGTATTTAAACAAACAAACAAACAAACCAGCTCTCCCACCCGCGGCCCCCTTAGCATCCTGCAGGCAGACCCCGGGGGCAGGTGACCGTCTGCGGAGTCAGCCAGTCTGCCGGCAGAGGCCGGCGGTGCAGACCCCACCCCGTTCCCTTCGCCAGCTGTCACGCTGAGCAGAGTCTTGGAGCGGGTCTCGGGAGTCCACCTTCTCCCCGAGAGCCGGCTCTTCTGATGAAAGGACTTCCCTCTCTATGGACGCCCGCCTCTGCAGTCGCTGGCTTTGAGCAGCGAGCGTGGAGCCCATTTGGTGACAGGTGTGCTCTGCTCTGTCCAGTTCATCCTCGCGCCTTTGCTGAGGACCCCCCCCAGGGCCGCGGGAGGAGCTGCGGCCTGACCTCGGATCCCCGCTTCTCCCAGCAGAACTTTCTGCCCTCGCTGATGCTCCCTCCTGCGTCTTCCCCGTTTGTTTAATCGGGTCCAGTTCCTCTTAAACTGCAGTGTGTGTTCCTTAAAACCTCAAGTTCAATTCCCACCCAACTCCCACCTCCCACCCCTAGTTCCAAACGAAGTGCAAATGTCGACAAACTGATGCTTTCAATATTAAAGCGCAAGCTGATCATTCATCTTTAAAAACACGCAGCAGTCTCCTAATCACCACTCTCACTTTAGACAACAAGAAGGGTCTGTTCAGCTTAAGTGGGTTTACGCGACCGAGCGGGAACCTTGAGCTTGGCGGTTCAGAGCGCTCTCCGGGGTCCTCCTTGACTTGGGTTCTGCATCTCTGGGGCTGCGTGCCTCTCCCTGCCCTGCAGCTACTTTGCAACTCCATAAATTGTGCAGAACGGAAGGAAATGCAAATGAGGCGTGTCTACTTGACATGCAAATAGATTCCATCCGGAGGAGCTTCCGACTGTCTCCCCCACCCCATCCCTGGAAATCCCAGTTTTATTTCCATTTGCAAACTCTTTTCAGTGTCTTGAACTATAAATAAGTCTCTTCTTTGGGTTCTCCTTTGAGCCAGTTGTCACATTTTATTGATTTTCTTGTTAATAACAAGTTAAACAAAATATTAAACATGCATTAGTTTTACATCTATATGAGCATTATACCTTTACCCTTTAAAAATTATCCCTTAACAATAAAATTATAGAGAGGTAATTGCATTTTAAAACATTTGTAATGATACAACTATAAGAAACTTGAGGGATTTATTTACTTTTCCTTCAGATTAGTAAACTCAGACATTGAAATTGACTTGTCCACATTTTCCAGCTAGTTAGTATCATACTGGAGCCTCAAATCTAGTGTTTTCTCCTAATTATTGCAAAAACTGTTTTATTATGAAATAATTTCTTTCATGAGTCTGCCTTGAGTTTTTTTTTTTTTTTTAAGTAATGTAAACTAGAAACTTTAATAGAAAGTGTTGCCAGAACTCGGCCTCTGCTCACCGGTGCCAAACAGAAACAAGCAGCAGAGTTTTGGGTGAAGGAGAAAAAAAATAGCTTTTTTGCTTTGCCAGACAAAGGAGGGTCACAGCAGGCCAGAGCTTTAAAGACTGTCTCCCCTCCCACACACCTGCTAGGAGAGACTGGGAGGTGGTTTCACAGTTTGGGGAGTGACAAATAGGCCGCAGATAAGGATCAGGGGTGAGGCAAGCTTGCATTGTTTTCAAAGCTGGGGTTCAATGGCCTGGTGGTCTTCTTTCCTAAATAAAGAATGCTTCATTAACATCTTCCAAGAGTTGGGGTTTTAGTTCTGCGAAGAACTCAAAGACAGCGCTACCTGTGTGCCCTGAGGGGGGACCAGGACCTGCCCCGAGGCTGCGCTCCTGACGGCTCCTCCCTCGTCTCTTCATCCCCCCCCCCCCCCCCCCCCCCCCCCCCCCCCCCCCCCCCCCCCCCCCCCGCCAGAGCAGCACCCCTTGGCACCTGCGCTTTGGAACTCAGGGAAGGTCATGGAGGCTGAAGCTGATCCCCTAAAAACAAGAAATGGGGGACACAGAGAGGCGTGTGTGCCCACGAGCCCACAGGGCCCTGCTTGGTTTCCCAAGTAGAAAGTGATCTACTTTGTAATGAATCATTTTAAATTACATTCCAATGAGCATTCCCTTGAAGGAGCAGGAATGCAGAATTATTTACATCACTGATGACAGCTGCGTAAAGATTATGAACATCTATCAGAAGATACACTTTGTAAACTCTATCAGAAAACTTGGCCGCAAGAGGAAAAACACTAACAAAAACATGATACAATTTTGTCTCACAGAGGCATCTGCTGGTAATTCTTGGATCTTTTGTGGGTTGTTTTTGCTTTTCAGGGCCACACCCGCGGCATATGGAGGTTCCCAGGCTAGGGGGCAAATCAGAAGTGCAGCTACCGGCCTACTTCACGGCCACAGCAACACAGGGATCCAAACCGCATCTGCGATCTACACCACAGCTCATGGCGACACAGGATCCCGGAACCACTGAGCGAGGGGAGGGATCAAGCCCACTCCTCAGGGATACTAGCGGGTTCGTTTCTGCTGCACCACAGCGGGAACTCCCCGTGGGTGGGTCGTGTTGATGAATGGTCTGTGTTCCTCCCTTTTCCTCTAGCTAATTGCTGTGCAATCTTAGTTTTTAAAGGAAAGTGCAGCTAACTGACAGATATGCAAATTTTGTCCTGTCTGCTAGTGATTTTAATTGACTTTCTCAGGGAGTAAGAAATGGAACTTTTAAGCAAAGATGCCCCACCAAGACCCTGGGTATAAACTCGGAAGCTCCCGCCTGGGGTGTGGGGCCTGGGTCGCGCCACGTTGTCATTTATTAAACCCAAAGGTGCAAGAGGGCGTTCAGAAAGGGCCATCACTCGCAAGGAGGAACAGGATTCCAAAACCTAACGCCTAAATGCGAGGAAACGTGACTCCACAAAGCGTTTAGAAGTAAACCCTGAGGGAGCCTTCTCCTCAGTGAAGCACTTTCTCCGTATTGTTATAAAGACTTTGTGGTTGGATTCTTCACATTTCAGTACAAGGGCAACAGTCAAGTTCACGCTCAGCACACTTGCCAATTACAGTGACTCCAAACTTTCGCAAATGTAGCTACTGACGCTCCTTGCAAAACAAGAGACAGAGGGGGTACCTGTCTCGCCCTCTGGGGGCTCTTAAACTTTTTCAAGTGCTTCAAGGAGCCCCCCGTGGAGGTACTTATTGGAACAAAATAAAAATGTTCTGTGTGAAAGACTGTAATTCTCTCGGTGGTTAGAAAATAATGGCATGTGTGACAAACATATTTTCCTATCATGGCACAAAGAATGGTTTTATTTTACTCCTGACAGTAACCTAAGTAATAATGCTGCGATGATAGAGCGTTAATTCTGAAGATTGGGTGTTTTAAGCATTGTATGTTGAGATGAGTGTCAGTAATTTATATATATATTTTTTCCTGCATTGAATCTGCATTAAGGAAAGCCATTTTCACAGCAAGCACCTGTATTTAATGATGTGGGTGATTATGGTAAATTATTTGTGAAACGGCTTTGTCTTTTCTCCTCATGTAATTTTTCTGTAATTAATTCCCTGATCTGTTGAAGCCTTGGCAATGATTTCTATCACGTACTGGTAATTAAATTGCTACACAACTTTGAGGAAAGACAACTGATTTTCACTTCAGGTTTGTAGCAGAGCTTCACATAATAATTGAAGACTTTGTTGTGGTCTGTAAACTTGTATCAGACATTTAGTGTCGCCTCCGTGGTTTGTGTGAAGCGAGACAACCGAGGGTGCCAAGAGCCTGGCACAAGGTGCTGGTAAAGCGCACTTGCCTTTGCATGCTTAGGGCTCTTCCGGGCAGTCTGTTGAAATCTGCTGTCCCGGGGACCTGAGGTGTTCCGTCTCCTGTGTCCTCCTAAAGGAAAACACAAAGAGCACAGCACAACCCCCGTCTGCAATCAAGGGGGTGACGACTTTGAGCAAGACGGGGGAACGGAAGCCGCAGACCTGGGTCCCCGTCAGAGACATGACTGCACGGACAATGTAGACTCCAGCCGGCCTTTATGAGGTCGCAGAGCTCCAGGGACGGGCACAACCCCACTGAAATGTGTTGTGTTTCACAACAAGCATCCCTGCCCCACTCGGGAGAATCAGGACAAAACACCCAAATCGTGGCTTCTCCCCAGGACGGCAGGGAGTGGGAGGCACACCCCAGATTCTGGCTTTGGGGGGATGCTGTTTCTGCTTCACTTGGCTCTGAACTCTGACAACCAGCATAGTTTGAAAGCCTGGGGCCCGTTGAGAACAAGGAGAGTTCAACTGCTTGACACAGCTTCAGAGAAACTAAAGCAGAGCAGACAGACACCAGAAAAAGCAAGAGATTAGGAGCTTCTAATAAAACAGAAAAACAAAGCAGCAAAGCTTGGCAACTAGGACTCTTGCCAGCACATTTTCTAGAGCTTTCTCTGGCTCTTCTCAAAAGCCACCTTCTTGGAGAGGTCTTCCCTGCCCCTTTCGCTATGGAAATTCCCAGCTCCACCCGCATGCACACCAGCTCCTCGGCAACCACCAGGGCCCTGCTCCTTCCGGGCTGCGCTCACAGGGTACCCAGGGCTCATCGACTCACTTGTCTGCTGCCTTTGAGCTGATGAGCGACGTACAAGCACCAGATGGCATGTTTCTCTCCATGATGGAGTCAGAGCTGAGCACGGGAAGGTACTAATCAGTCAGGTCAGCAAGAAAGCGGGAA
>PVHT021183584.1:337318-375956 GCA_004024745.2 Catagonus wagneri
GGGAGGGGGAAGGACGGGTCCTTAAGATGCCGGTCTTTAAAAGTCGTTCTGCGTTATGACATCCCTATGTCCCCTTTCCTTTTTTCATCTTTTTCATCCTGCTTTTATCTCAGCATCTTAAGCCTACAGAGCGAAAATAATTTGCTCAGATGCAGATGCTCGCCTGTCTCCTGTGTGGTGACACATGAAAAGAACAGGGAAGGCTTTCCCCCAATTAACTGGAATTTCAGTGCAGACCTCTGAGCTTCCTTGCCCAGGGAATGCGGCAGAATTAGTCTCTCCTCATTTGAATTCTTCCCAAAGGCAGTCTCTACGGAGGGTTTGGCGGGGTGAGTCTGAGAGTTCATTTCAACCTGGTGGATGGAGATAAAGTGAAATTTAATTCAGCTAAAAGTGTGACGGTCTTTGTCCTTGGGTACCACGGAGAACTCTGTATCCATTACTGCACAGGAGCAACTGGCTTTCTAAAGACCTTCTTGCCTGGGGCAGTCAGACGTGGACAGCCCCTTTCTTGGCGTTTCCTCGGGGTCGGAAGCCGGGGTGGGACCGAGGTTTGGGAAGCTGCAGAGAGTCCCATGAACCCCCAAATCTTCATCTCTAGAACGGGAATAAAATACTGCTGAGCTCATACGGCTGTTAGATAATTTAGTTACTTTAGGAAAAAGCATTTAGGAAGTGTTCATTAATTATTCGTTTTTATAACCCAATTTGGAATTCTTAATATCCCGTAGCTGACTCTGGCCATGTTTATTTTAAGGTTTCCCTAATTACTCTTACACAACATCGACCTTTCTGTTTTGTTATTATTCGTTATACCACATCATTTTCCACGTTAGTGATTGCTATTGTGAGTATAACGGTAATAGGCTAATTATATGTTGATGACAAGCCATGGCTTGCTTTCTGTAAGTCCCGTGAAGCCTTCTTATCAAACAAGTCCTAGTGTCAATTACATCTGTTGATGACAACGTGCATTTATTGTCAGTTTTATTCTTGGTAAGCATTTGCATTAAACCATGAAGGCTTTTAAAGCCCTCGCAGGGAAATGCCACCCCTCGACTGGACCCCTTGCCTCAAGGCGTCAACTCCAGGGGATTCTGCATCTCTGATTTTATCCTTCTCAAGTTGCGGGAACATTTACCAATAAGCCAATAATGGGAGTTCCGCTTGTGGCTCAGCGGCTAACGACCCCAACTAGACTCCATGAGGATGTGGGTTTGACACCTGCCCTCGATCAATGGGTTAAGGATCCTGTGTGGCTGTGGCTGTGGCTGTGGCTGTGGTGTAGGCCAGGCAGCTATAGCTCTGATTTGATCCCTAGACTGGGAGTTCCCATATGCCATGAGCGCGGACCTAAAAATCAATTAATCAATCAACCAAAAATGAACCAGACAAAAAAATAACAGAAGAGATCTTCCAAATGAATATCCCCAAAGTAACTATTAACGTAACGAGCTAAATAGGACAAAGTAATATTTAAATTATTTTAACTATCTAAATAGCTATTTTAAACTATTATTTGTATGTGTGTCGACTGTGTAGTGTTCCTATAAATTCTTTTTTATTTTTCCATGTCATTGGGTACCTAACACACAGCACTCCTTGGGAAAACTCAGTGGGAGACTCCCACAGGATTCAGGAGTGTTTCCACTTACCCCTCAGTGTGTGCTCTCCGGCCTTGACACAGAAGGGACCTTGACACAGAGGAGCTTGAGCAATTTCTTTCCCTCGAAATCAATTTCTAGCCCAGTTATTCACAGTTTGATGTTGCTGTGGTTTTTCTAACATACACATCTCTGAAAGCATGTGGCGTTCAGTCAGCTTGATCAAAATATTTAGTCATACAGTTGTGTCCTCCTCACCCGATTTCCATTCTTCTCACTGTTTTAAAATGCTCCTTTCTTTAGACTTAAAAACATGTTTCAGAGGAGGCTTGCTTTTATTTCTTCTCTTTTGTCTTTTCCAGATCAGCGAAGGGGAAAGAATATAGACAGGAGAATACGGACGGTGCCCTCAAAATCCCAGTGCTGGGAGTTCTGCCGTGGCGCGGCGGGTCACGAATCCAACTGCAGCGGCTTGGGTCACTGCGGGTTTGAACCCTGGCCCAGCCCGGAATGTCGAGGATCCAGTGTCGCTGCGGCCGCGGCTTGGCCAGGGGACTTCCACGTGCTGGGGGTGCAGCCATCAAAAAATCCCAATAGCACAGCGCGTCCGCGGTGGGGACACTGTCCGTCACCAGCGTCTCTCCCTCGGCTTCCTTCCTCGGGAGACTGGGGGCGATTCTCTCCGCCCTCCAAGGGAGGCCGGGCGTCGGCGGGCACTGCGCGGCCTCCGGGAGAGAGTGTGTACAAAACCAGCAGGACTGTTCTTTTTCCTGGCGATTTCAACCAATCCCTGTGACCTGTCAGCATTTCCAGGGGTGATCAGGGCTGAATGACGCCGCGGTGGCCCCTGCTTACGTATCACGGGACCTTCTTGAAACGTGTCTAAGGACACTGAAATCCCGCTGCTCGGTGCCCTGCTTTTACGCCCAGTGCCCGGGGTTAGTGTGGCCGTGGCACAGATCAGCTGGCAGAGCAGCACCTCCGACCCCACCCGCGTTGCGGGCACCCGTGTTCCGTTCCGCTCCTCGGACGTTCACGCGGAATCCGTGTCCTGGACGCGGATTCTGACCCTGGCGGGCTGCGCGAGTCTCGCCCTGGAGGACAGGAGGCTCTCGGGGCCGGGCGGAGCTCAGCGACACGTGAGCCGGCAGCATTTTCTTCCAGCCCCACAGGAGACACGCAGAGGCGGGGCAACGAGGGGACGCCTGGGGCTGCGAGAAGGGGCCCGGGGCTCCGCAGGCAGGGAGGCGAACAGGAGGCTGAGGGGTGTGGTGAGGGGCGCCCCCGGGCTTCGCAGGGCACTTTCCCAGGGGACAGTAAGAGGGGGACCCGTGAAAGACCAGGGCCTCCAAAAGGCCTGCTCCCCCACAGCGGCCCTAACACCCACTCCATCGCAGCTTATTTTTCCGGATTAAACCATTATGAGGCCTGCCTATACTATCATTGCTTAAGCCAGAAAAATAAACCACGCTACACCGGGAAGTCTGGGTCATGATTTGCCTGTGCGGGAATTAAAGACAGGTGTCGCTCCCAGGGCCAAGGTTAAGTTGGAAACTTACACCAAGAAAGTCAGACCCGCCTCTGGGCCTCTGGGTGATGAGCAGCCCTTTCTTGTCGTCAGGCTTGTGTCGGGCTCAGGATGAGCTCTGAGGAACGCACAGAACACGTGGGGGAACGGGCAGCCGGTCCACGTGCGTGGGCCAGGGAGCAGACCGTCACCAGTCCGGGTGGCTGGTCCCGCACGGACATCTGAGCTCGGCACAGATGCCCGCGGAGTCCCCAGAACGGGCGGAGGAGAGCGCCAAGAGGGACCACGTCCTGCAGATCTGGACGCCACGGGCACATCTGCTTGAAAGCATTTGGTTTTTCTCGTGCTACCTACCGTTTTCTCCGCGCGCCTGTCATAACATCCAGAATTCAAGTATTTGTGCAAAGGAGAAGTTCACGGGCTGGAGGACCTGCCAATATGCTGGATTCACTAATTTCTACGAATGTTTTTGCAGTTCTCGCCCTTGGGTCCTACGGCCTTTCCACGGAGGATATTGATCTACTGAAAAGGGTGACAATTGTGCTCAGAGCTAAGCTGAAAAAAAAAATGTAATTCTTATATCTCTTTTCTCTGTGGCATATGACTCCAGACAATGTAATCACCTTGAAATTGTTTGAAAGCTAGCCAAAGAAAATTCGCGGCTGTTTGTGTGTACAAGGGGACAGTGCGGTACTTCAGTCACTCTTGTTCCAGACTCCAGAGGTCCTTGGTCCCCAGAAGAAGGAGCGACATGGGGACAAAGCAAATGCAGAAGCACACTTAAAAAAACAAAACAAAACAAAAAAACAAAAAAATGCTTTTAAATAAGGTTTCTGTTCTGCTCTCTGTTCCTCTCAGTGGAAGCCTTTTTAAAAGAGAAGGGGAGAAAAATTATACATGATGGTCAACGCCTTTAATTTCTCAAGGAAAATCTAAAGATTAGATTCAATCTGTTTCTTTCCCAAAAACGGTCTGCTAGACCTCCTAGAACATAGGCAATTTTAAGAAAGATTTGTGTTCTGTCAAAGTCAAATACCTGTCACATACTTTAAATATAGAATCTTTAGCAAAGGTTGAAAGGCGTTTCCAGGACAGATTGAACAGACTGCCTTTGTAATTATGGGAGCTGCACAGAGTCAGGTTGGGGGGGGGGGCGCCAGTTTTCAATATTTTAAAACTGTCCTTGCCTGAGTGCCCCTTCCTTTCCTTATGGCTGGCACCTGCCCGCCCTCGTCGCCCCTTCGGGGAGTCTGCGCAGAAGGTCTCTGCGCCCCACCTTCCCTCCCAGCGCGCCTAGGGGCTGCTCTTCAGCACCAGCCTGGCCCCCGGGTCCCAGTCACTGTCACTGCACTGCCTGCCTACGCGACCACCATGGGGCACGTGGGACGCCTCCGCTTGTGGTGCCATGCCACAGTTTTTTTGTCCGATAAAGACTTGGGGACAATGGTGAAGACTATGCCAACGGCAACAGGGAGAAGGACAGACAATCTCTAAGTCTTGAATCCCCGCTGGCCAGTAGAGTGTGGACGCTCAGAACCACGTGCACACTCTCCTTGGAGGAAACGATGACATTTCAGTGAGGCAGGGGCAGGGAGGCGCACAGGTCAGTTTTTAAAGGGGGATCCCGCCCGCGTGGCTGGGGCGAGGTTTCTGCCTAAACGGCTGCGGCAGCAAAGCAGAGGCACAGGTGTAGGGTCCAGGCCAGTCTTGCTCCGGCTGGGCTGTGTCCATTTCACTCGAAACCGAAGGTCGCCACAGAGCAGCAGGTGCAGAGCCCAGAATCATGTCCTGTGGCCAGAAAAGGGCCTTTGTCATTCCAGCTCAACCCATTTCTTCTCGATTTTCTATGCTGTCTGTATTTGCTTTGTTTTTAGTTAAAACATTCCATTTATTTTAGAATCTCACAAATGAATGGAAGTGTCCTCAAAATTTTAAAAAATGTTCAAATAATTCCTGTGAACATTTCTCCTTGTGACAGTCCAAGCAGCAGGCCTGCCGGCTTCCTGCCCCTGTTCCCAGCTCGCGGGTTGAGAAGGCGGTTCTAACCTCTCCCTTCCTGGTTATTTCACATATCTTACTTTAATCCACTTCACTAACCTCACAACGCCGTTACTACTTTTTACTTTAATCATTTGTCATTTAAAGAAATTTTGAAAATGAGAAAATTGTATTTACCCATTTCTTTCCACGTTCAGCCTTCTTTGTAAGGCGAGGTACCCATCTGGCATCATTTTCTGATGAACTTCCCTGAATGTTATTTTGTAACTCATGTTTGCTGATGGGGATCTTTTGCTTAGCTTTCTTTGGCTGAAAAAGTCTTTTATTTTGCCTTCCTCTTTTTACAATGGAATGCAGAAGTCTCAGCTGACAAGTGGAATAAGCAATAAATGTCCACTCGAGACTGAAACAAATGACATTTGTACCTAGCATCACAGTTTTCCAACTTTTCAAAGTCCTTTTTGGGTCTGTGCTTTCTCCTTTGAAATAGAGGCCTTTGGGAGTTCCCGTCATTCGAGGCTCGGTGGTAATGAATCCAGCTGGTATCCATGAGGACGTGGGTTTGATCCCTGGCCTTGCTCAGGGGGTTAAGCATCCAGCGTTGCCATGAGCTGTGGTGTAGGTCGCAGATGCGGCTCAGATCTGGCGTTGCTGTGGCTGTGGCTGTGGCCGGCGGTGCAGCTCCGATTAGACCCCTAGCCTGGAAACTTCCATATGCTACAGGTGTGGCCCTAAAAAGATAAAAAATAAAAATTTAAAAATTAGAAAAGAGAAACATAGGTCTTTGTAGAAATCCTGTTAATGGAATCCATTTTCTCAAAACTGAAGTGGTAATTTATTAATAATTTTTATTAATGCGACCTGCGATGTCTTTGCAGCTTCTTCATCTGCATGAGTAACTTTGTACACAGCCTAACAGTGAAAGGTGGAGAAATGCATGAAGACACGGAATCAGGCACCTTTTAACCAAAGGGAGACACGTCGCAGGCTTTTCAGATACTGTTTGCAAGGGCTCTGTGTGTCGCTGACACCGCCGTTCTCGGCGTGAGGGGCTCGGCCCTTTCCGCGTGCGGACCGGAGACAGACGTGGAAACCACGTGAACGGGAGGGTCTTCTCCTCGCTGACGTCACGTCCGCCCGTCCTCGCCCTTCCCAGCTCGGGAGCTCCCGCCTAGCAGGACCAGCTCTAGTGGACAAAGCACGGAGCACAGACATATTTCCAGGAAAGACAGAAGGTGTAAGGACTGGGGAGCACAGTGCATCTCCACAGTCTTTTTCCTTTAAGGAAAAGCCGTGCCGGGCCGGCTGGCACCGCGGCGCCTCGTCCTGGTCCTGCGCGCGGGGAGGGCCAGCCCCAGAGCGCAAGGGCCGGGGGGTCGCGGGCTCCCCCACCCGCGTCTTCCCGCTTCCCTTCTCCCTCCGTCTGTCCCGCGTGGGTGCTCTCTGGTCCTTCCCTCTCTCCCTCCCGATTCACGCCTTCCCGTGAGCTGAAATAAGCAAACAAAACCACCCCAACAAAGAGCTATGAAGCAAAGGAACCAAGATTGCGCTGAATGACTCGATTCATCCTAAAATTTTGGCAAATATTACAAAATTTTAAAAAGTGGTTAAGTCCCTTAAAATCACTGCGTCTGTCCTAATACGATACCTGGTCTTATGTCTACGTGCTGTGATTTGATATTACAAAGAAGTCCACAGACTGGGATGGCACGTGACGGAAGCGTATGCCAGCCCCTCTTTGTCACATCACGCCGGGTCCTCTGTGATGCAGCTAACAGGCGGTGGACTGGATAAAAGCTGAACTTGTAGCAACAGAGAGCAACACGGTGTTTCCAGGGGCTGGAGGAGGGAGAGCTGGGAGACGCGCTCACAGGCACAGACTCAGCCTGCAGGGGACCAGATCCTGGCGGCGGGGTCGGCGAGACCCTGCTACAGATTTCACGTCCGCGAGGCCAGCACGTCCATGGCCCCGCCACGGACAGCACGTGCCCCGGTGGGGTGGCAGGAAACGCTGAGGAGGCAGGCACAGTGCGTTCAGTCAGCGCTCCGTACACCTCAGACATACGCAGTGGTGTACAATAATTCTATCTCTATTTTTTAAAAATCCTGATTGTAAAAATTGAGTGTTTAATTTGTCACGACTGCCAATTCTCCTAGTACCACACCCCACTTCTCAACTTACTAACAACTTAACTGTGTTTTTAAGTGTTGATCTTTTATTCTTTACATATTAAAACATCTCACGGATTGTGTAGATAATTTTCCGAGATGAGTACACTTTTATGCAACCCCGAGAAAACGGAAAAATTGTTATTTAGCAACAGAACTGATCTAAATAGGTATGTGTGACCATGGGGAAGTGTGGGTACTCATTACTAGAGGAATATAAATATATTTATAAGTATATAAATGTATTTTTCAAGCCCCTTTGAATATTTTAAAGAGAATACTGAGCCCTTATAAACCGCCCCCCGCCAGTTTTCACATCTGTTTCATTTCTGAAATCTAATTAGGACAGTGAATATTTGCTACCTCTGTTCTCCTAAATCACACTTGAAAAGCACAGAGTGCCGATAATAGCCTAGGAACCATGCTATTCTCCTGAAGGCCTCTTTCCTCTTGTTGAAAGTCCTTAGCAAGAAAGAGGACTTCTTTTGTATTCTGATTTCCCGAATTGCTTTGTTTCCTCGGTGTTTTGACGTAGTGTTTCTTAGTCCCCTTGATGGCTAAAAAAAAGCTCAGCTTTCAGAAGCAATAGAATATGAAATGAAATTTGGTGCGCTCAGCTTTCTGTGTCTTCGCCAAGTGAACCTTGCTGATTAGAGAAAGAAAACTGCCTCCTGAGCCTCATTTTTTCCAGATCCAAGTTGATGGAACCCGGCGTTCCGATGCGAACACGGATCCAGTGCGGGATGTCACTTACCGTCGGTAACAAGGCGGGTGGAGCCTGCGTGGCAGGGACCTGTGTGCGCACAGGCGGCTGCCTTCTGAACGTGAGACCTCTGACCCCCTGAAGACTCGGCTTCCTGCTCCGGAGAAGACGCCCCAGGATGGGGGGCTCTACCGGGTTGTGGGGGCAGGACCCGAAATCACCGAAGCAGTGGCTTGTCCTGGACTATTTTCAGGAGGAGAATCGTCTGTCAGTTTTTAACAGGAAGGCAGGATTTTGTTTTCAAACGTATGATTCACTGCTGTTCGGTCCCACAATTTAATTTTCCCTGCGGAGCGGCGCGTTTGTTCTGATGTATTCTCCTTTCCTGCTTGGGACCCAGAGTCCAGTTTCCAAGATGCCGTGGCTGTGATGTGAGGAACAGGGCAGGGCGTGGAGGGTGTAGGACTGCTGTATGCCCTTGGCTGTTCTCTGCACTATTTGCCCTCCGACTGTACGCAACTATTAATTTGATTAAAAATAACTTTACATAGTAAATGTATTGGTAGTATATGAACAAAACTGCTGTATATAGCAGACTACCAACTGGAGAAAATAAATTATTCAGGGAATGTGGTTAATGTATAACTTACTGAATATTTGAGAAAAATTAATTCCAGTCGTGGCAGAGCAGAAACAGATCCAACCAGGAACCATGAGGTTGCGGTGTTTGATCCCTGGCTTCACTCCGTGGGTTAAGGATCCTGTGTTGCCATGAGCTGTGGAGTATGTCGCAGATGTGGCTCGCATCTGACGTTGCTGTGGCTGTGGCTGTGGCCGGCAGCTGCAGCTCCGACTGGATCCCTAACCTGGGAACCTCCATAAGCTGTGGGAGCAGCCCTAACCCCCCCCCAAAAAAAAGATGAAAAAATTAAGTTAGGGATTCCTACATCATGATATCAAAATAAATCCCAGCTATATAAAAATTTATATAAAAACTAAACTATATAAACTCATTTAAGCAAGGGTGTATTTTTTCCATAAAATACTGAGGGTTAAATGGGGGGGAAATGATCAACATAATTCAAAGTATGATAATTACTTTAAAGTCTACATATTTCAAATGGATGACAAGTAAAATTGAAACCTATAAAAAGAACACTTGACTACTGTAAGACAAAGGGTTACACGGCTTCTAAATAATGAACTTAAAAAAAAATCAGTAAGACATCTTTGTGGATAACTGGGCAACAATTCTGAAAGCTAATTTGTGGCAAAGGACAGTTGTTGGCAAAGACATCGAGGAAGTTAATTGGCAAAATTTGAAGCTCAAACAAGCTCAGAACAAGATAACTCAAGATAATAGTCTTTATAGCTTACAGAGGTGCAAATAATACCTACTTTTGATAAGTGTTTTAGGAGTTTGGGATTATTTTCTATGAGTCGTGGAATAAACACAAGTACTGCATGAATCCTGACGACCTGAAGAGTAACAGGAGTAGCCCCAGCCTGGCACAGCTGCCTTAGAAGCCTGGTCCCCTGTCCTCTGACCCCCCAGGACTGATTAATGCCTTGAACTTGGGTCTGACAGCCCTTCTTTTAGAAATAGCTCTACCTCTAACATTCGTACCCATGTACGTTCTGTCATTTATTTTACATCATCGTACAGTAGATCCCTCTAACAATTTTTCATTCTCTAGGCTTTCTCTTGGACACGATCCTTTTTCTTAATGTCAAGTTTTCGAAGCTCATCCCTACTGTCGCCTGTGGTCGCTGCTCGTTCGTTCGGAGGCTGTGCTCTGCTCCCTCATTTGGATGCACCTGTCACCTGTGGTCGCTGCTCGTTTGTTCGGAGGCTGTGTTCTGCTCCCTCATTTGGTTGCACGAAAATATGCGTGTGCGTTTTACTCCTTACAGATATTTGGATTTAGATAGTTTCCTTTTATTCTTTAATGGTTTTACGAGCAGTTTTATAATTTGTTTTTAATGCCACAATGCAAAAGTTTCTCGAAGGTTTACATTGAAGAGCAAAACAGCGAGGCCATAAAGTTTATGCATTCCCAGTTTAACAAATAATGTCAATTTTTTTCCAAAGTGGCGTTTATGGTTTAGACTTTTTATCAGTCATGGCTGTTGCCTCACATTCAAACTGCTTAATTTTTTTAAAGCATTTTTAAAAAACTACCTGACAGCTTTTTCCAGTGAGGTGTTTGGATCTCATTTTAATCCAGGTAGAAAGTTTGTCATGCTTTGCTCCAGGATTTTCACAGGACCGACTCCATTTTCATCTTCAGACCTCAAGTCAAAGGTTTTCCTGCTCTGAGAACCGCCCAGCCACCCATCTAAGCTGCCCAGCAAACGTCGCTGACCTCGTCACACCGTGCGTGACCGCAGTGCTTCCATTTGCTGGAAGCTGTGTTGCCTTCTGCAGCTCCTGTGTTTGGCTCTCAGTCCAGGGTGGATACTTAGAGCAAGGCCTTGCCCGGTGACTCACTTACTCCCTGCTGAGTTCCTGTGCTGATGCGGGACTGGGGAGACACCCAGGTGGAGCAGCAGAGGGTGCTTGCTGCACAGGCGCTGGGTCCCCCCGGCTCCACCGCTACCGTAAACGGAGCCACAGAGAGTCAAAGGCTGTGTTTCCCACATGGCACAGGTTTGTGGCACAGGCGTGTATGTGGCACAGGTGTATATGACACAGGTGTGTGTATGGCACAGGTGTGTGTGGGGCACAGGTGTGGGGGGCACAGGTGTATGGCACAGGTGTGCCCTTCCTCTGTCTGTGCCGGCTGCCCTGAGCTACATTTACCACAATTTGATGAACCAAATGAAAATGGATTATCCTGAGATAATCTAAGGAAGCAGTCCCCGAAAGCTCACCTGTCCAGGGACACACAGAAAGCTCCATGGCTTAGGAGCGCAAGTACCCCTTGACGCCGCCATGTGCCGACGAGCCTGGGCGGCCCCTGCGTCTCCAGGACGTGGTGACAGGGGGCCCAGCTGCTGCCCTCGCCCGTCTGCCACCGACCGGCTGCTCCTCCCCACACACACTCTTGGGACAGTGACAGTAAAAGCCCAACTGCTCTTCTCCTTTTACTTCTGCTGAATCCTCTTCACACTTTCCTCTGAAAATAGCTGTGATGGGCGTCACACGTCTCGGACTGTTGAGAGTGAATCCCCAACATTGCGTAATTTTGACTTTTTAAAAATTTTTATGAAAGTATAGTTCTTTACAATATTGTGCCAATTTCTGCTGCAGAGGAAAGTGCGTATATGTATACATTCTTTTTCTCATATTATCGTCCATCGTATTCTGTCCCGAGAGACTGGATCCAGCTCCCTGTGCCGCACAGCAGGACTCATTGCTTATCCATTCTAAATGCAGCAGTTTGCATCTGTTAACTCCGGTTTTGTTTTTATTAAGTGGGAATCAAATGATCAGCTTTTATTTCTTTTTCTTTTTAGGGCCGCACCTGCGGCATATGGAGGTTCCCAGGCTAGGGGTCCCATCCGAGCTGCGGCTGCCGGCCAGCACCACGGCCACAGCAACACAGGATCTGAGTCTGATCTGAAAGCTTCATGGCAGCTTGTGGCAATGCCAGATCCTTAACCCACTGAGCGGGGCCATGGATCGAACCCTCATCCTCACAGAGACTGTGTCATGTCCTTAACCTGCTGAGCCACAACGGGAACTCCATGATCACTTTTGAAGATACTATTTTATACGTGACTAATTTTTGTCTAATTTAAACTGTATTTACTTCAACTCAGTGCTCCAGTGTGTGTGTGTTTTCTTTTGCACACGTGTGTCTGTGCATGTGTGCGTGCACACGCGTGTGTGCGTGCATGGCTGCGTGTACAGACAGTCAGAACCAGCTCTCGCTTCTTTGGCAGCATGACGCCCGGGGTAATTCACTGCTAACAGGAGACGATTACAGCTGATGTCAGTCACTCCTTCAAGCTTGCTCAAAGCACATATTTAAGATGACAATTTTAGATGAAAGCAAATATCGGTGACCACTTTAACAGTACACTAACTGTCCAGCTCAGCACGAGGTTGTTATACACCTGCTGCCCGGGCGAGACTGAGCACCTGCCCTGTGTCACCGCGTGTGGTAGCGCGACGTCAGGCCCTCCTGGATACATTTTATCCTAATTCACTCTAGTTTTAAAAAAAATTTTTAATTAATCTCTTTTGCATAAAATCTGCTTAAACGTCCCCAGGAACACATCTCAATGACTTTTAATCTAATTGCATCGTGAAAAGTTCCAATCAGTAATTCCAGGCTTTGAACTGTGAAGATCTCTGTTTTCAAAGGCGTGGGAATAGCAAACAACAGTCAGGGCCCCAGGAAGCCTGGGGGGGTGCTCGCTCCCCTTCGTCTGGGCCACTTCAGTGGCTCCCTCCCAAGCCCTTGTCACTCAGCGGTTTCCACCGTGAAGTCGTCTCCTCCCTGACGCCAGGTGTCCCGGGTTCCTCGCAGTGTCTCGGCGTCTCAGGCCCTCCGCCTGGTGCTCAGCCCTTTCCCCAGCTGGCCTCTCAGCAGCCCTGTTCTCTCAGCAGGTGCAAGACTCGGGGAGCGGCCTTTTCCGAGGATGATGCCAGCGCTCCGAGCCTTTTCAAAATGCGCCAGAAAAGTACATTTCTATATCAAAAAACCCTCCGTGCATACTGCCGGGAGGTCGGGAAGACGAGCGTCGTGTGGGAGCACACGTCACCCTCCCCCAGCCAACGCGTCACCGGCCCACGTGCTCTGATACCGTGTCACCTGCCAGGGGTGGGTCACAGCAGCAGCGAAGACGGAGACGGCTTCCTTTATATCTGGACTCGACTCAGTGCTCTGTGCCGGCACCTGTCCCCATCTTTATCCCAAACTAAAGTTAAATAGCAACTCCTGTGGGATGGATGTGTCCCCCCAAATTCCTATGTTGAAGCCGAAACCCCGGGACCTCAGGATGTGGCTGTGTTTGTAGACACGGTCTTGGAAGAGATAATGAAGTCTGAAGTAGATCATTAACATGGACTCTAATCTGATGCCAGCTGTGTCCTCTCAGAAAAGACAACAATGAGGACACGAAGGCGCAGACCCGTGAGGACACAGGGAGAGGCGGAGTCCGCACCGCCTGAGAGAGGCCTCGGAGAAACACCCTGTGGACTTCTGGCCTTCAGAGCTGGGAGAATATACAGCTCTGCGGTTTAGCCAGCCTGTGGTACGTCGTTACAGCGGCCCTGGCGGCTGACGCAGCCTCGGTGGCGAGGGTGGCCGCCTTGCTGGAGCCGGAGCCACGCGGCTGGCAGGCCTCCACCTGCGCTCTGCCCGTGACCGGCCACTGAGGTCACGCTAGTAACAACCCCGGGGTTAGAGAACCCTGCGTAGACGTGAAGTTGCTTATTTTCACGTGTGATTTTTGTCTTCAACATTTGTTTTCCAAAGAAAATTCAACCAGTATCCCTAAACATGTACACTGTGTAACCTGAAGATAGTGCCTGGATCCAAACCTCCCAAGGCTGGCGTAAAGCATCCCAAACAGACATTTTTGCCAATCCTGCTTCTAGGTCTATTCGAACTTGGCACTCGCTAAGACCCTATGAGGCTTTGTTTTTCTTTCACAGCCAGGCCTTGCTTCTCCAGGCTCATCCATCCTCGCAGGTCGGTGTCTGCCCCGGCCTTTGCCGGACCGGCCCTGGCTTTGTACTGACCTGCGGGGTTCCCGTGATCCTCTCCAGCGACTCGAATTCAGGGGAAATTAGGATAAGCTAAGGTTTTCCAATAATTTCTCAGAACCTCTCCCGCTCTTACCATCTTTTTCTGGAGAATTCAGACCAAAATATTTAGAATGTTTTTCCAACAAAATACTCCAGGATTTACTTCGCAGGTCACTGTGATCCAAGCCCTAGGATAAATGCTTTGATAGACACGATTATTTTCCACTTTCTTGATGAGGAAACCAAGAGAAACTGAGTAGATTTTGGAAATAATATGTAAACCCAGGTCTGTCTGATTTTAAAACTAAACTCAAACCACTGGCACAGATTCTCTTCAGAGATTTTGGTCTTTTTTTTCACTTTTAGTGACATTTATTGTCTAATTTGACAAGCATTACATATTCATCGCAGACAACCTGAAATATATAAAAACATAAAGTAAAAATTAACAATCACCATAATCCCCGTGTCCCAGAGATAACCACCATTAGCATGTCAATGCATTTCCTCTGTGTGTGTGTGTGTGTGTGTGTGTGTGTGTGTGGTCTTTTTAGGGCCACACCCGCGGCACATGGAGGTTCCCAGGCTAGGGGCTGAATCAGAACTGTAGCTGCCGGCCTTCGCCACAGCCACAGCAACGCGGGATCCGAGCCGCGTCTGTGACCTACACCACAGCTCATGGCTACGCTGGATCCTTAACCCACTGAGCAAGGCCAGGGATCGAACCCGCAACCTCATGGTTCCCGGTTGGATTCGTTTCCGCTGAGCCATGACGGGAACTCCAAAATTCAATTTTTTTCTATTTCCTCACTAATCACCCTTCTTAATGTCCTGGAAAATAAAACGTCTTGGAGACGTCTCTGCGAATCTTGACTTTCTGGGAAACACACATAAGGAAACGGGGTCACAGACGCTTCGGCTTCTCTGAAATTCACACTTTTAATCTTTGGGGAAAAGTTTTTAACTCAAGAGTTGTTAGTATCGTCTCAGGCTCTAAAACTGGCTGTGTCCTCAAAAGTTTTGAAAACACTAAGAAAATGGTAGTGGCATACACATTTTAAATAGGGGAAAAGCAAAAGGATCCATTGATTAAAGAGCTAAACTGTGACCTCCTCCCACTTTGATGATTCCCTTCTTTCCTTCCCTCTCTCGCTCTCCTGGGAGGGGTGTGGCTGCAGACCCAGGGGACAGTGGGGATGTCGGGGGTGGGGGGACCTTGGGGACGGTGGGAACAGCAGTGACCTTGCGGGGAGGTGCAGATGAGGGCGCCCAGGGCGGAGCCGGGTCTGGCGTGAAGCGCAAGAGCTTGGGTCAAGGAGGAGACGGACGAGAAGCCTGTGCCCTCGCCACCAGAGCTGCCGTCCCCGCGGAGAGGACCCGGGTGCCGACTCCCGCCCCGGGCCAGGCTGAGCCACTGAGCGTCAGGTGCGCTTCTTCCGGGGCGGGTGCCGCTGGGCCTTGCCTGCAGCGCTGTCCCCGACCCCACGCACAGCCCTGGGTCCGTAGGGGAGCCCGAGGTTCCTGCCTGAGCCGTTTACGAATAGAACTTTAAAAGACCTGTCCTGAAAAAGCTTTTTATTCTGAAGCAGTTATCTTAACTGACATTGAAACAATTACACTGAACTTGGAACAAAGGTGTATTTTATTCTCAGGCTGACCACAGAACACACACACCTCCTAAACCGCCGAGGGGACGGTAACGGCTAAATCCAATGAGCAGAGGTTTCCGTCTGTTTGCCCCACCTGGAGAAACCCGGTGGTGCTTTTATCGCAGTACCTGGACGACCACCAAGGCCCCAGGTACAAGCTATCACCTGCGACCCCGCGCTGCGGCCCCAGATTGTCCGGCTGTTTGGTGACACGCTCACGCGGGGCATCTCAGTCTGCAGGGCCCAGCCGGCTCTGAGTCCCGGCTTCAGTGCCTCTGCGGGCAAGACATTAGCCATGATAGGCTTGAAATTTTTAATTTTGCGTGATCAAACGAGGCT
This sequence comes from Catagonus wagneri, assembly GCA_004024745.2. NCBI lineage: Eukaryota > Metazoa > Chordata > Mammalia > Artiodactyla > Tayassuidae > Catagonus > Catagonus wagneri. The sequence continues at coordinate 353,010 of PVHT021183584.1, forward strand.
CCTTCTTTGTCATTCGCATGTTCGTCCTCTTCCAGAATTCAGAAAATCTCTGTGTGTACAAGAGCCGCAGCACAAGAGTCACCGAGACAAGTAGGAAACCCAGCGCAATGCATGTGAATTACATATTTAATGGCAAATGTTAGACTCCTTTGTTTAGAAAAATGAACAAACAACCTATTTGCATTAAAAATAACTCTCGTGTTTCAAAATACGCCTGCATCAGTGACTGCATTTTTCAAATAATTTTTCAAATATTACACTGGCAATGCCAGCTTAAATCCGTCTGCTTTATAGTTTAGACTGTGGTTGAGTGTTTGCTTTTCTTATGCTGACCTTTCATGAGAGTTCATCCAATTTTATTAGTTACAGAATGTTTTCTGCAAAAACTCAGCCTCGCTAATGATTCTATTCTGAAATTAGATCAGAATCACAATCGAAAATTACATAGGACGTGGTAATGCATTTTATGATATAATGGCACGAAAAATGAAATGTTCAGAAAAATGAAACAGAAAATGCTGACTCTCCTTTAAACCAGGATTTTACATCAAACAAATGTGCGTCTGTCTAATGCAATTCAGGGGATATTTCTGTTTAGAAATAGATGGAGGCAGAGTGTTAGAACACCCAAGGGAAATGAATGCGAGCCTCGCAGGGAGCAGAAGACGGCCCGTGTGCCCTCGGTTGGCGTCCGCTTTAAGGCCCCGTTCCTGCAGCGGCGCTGCCAGCTTGCGAGGGGCCGCACAGCGCCTGGTTCTACGCCCACCCGGGAGCCCAGTGAAGCCTGGGGTCCGCTCAGCCCCCAAGAAGATGGTGACGGCCCCAGTGATCCAACCCTCTTTTTCTCTGTGTGCTTCGGGTTCAGAGGTCAGGTCCGCCGGTGGAAAGTCAAGTCCGCGTGGGGAAGACGGCCCACCATCCTCTGCACGAACTGCAAGGTTACCGCGGCCCCACCGCCCGTCAGAGGGACCGAGAGGCCAGGGACAAAGGCTGCTGGCGCTTCCTGCAACCTGGCCGCGGGTGGGGTGTCCCGGCTGGAGCAGAGCGGAGCTGCGGGAGCTTGGGATTTCAAGGCAGCCTTGAAGCCTTCAAGGAAGGTGGGCTGTGTTTGATAAAGACGGCCTGGCTGCCGAAGATGCCAGAGTCTCGGGCCACAGGCCCCGCCGGGAGGGTGGGGAGGGGACGGCGGGCCTGGGCTGTAGGTGACGCACAGGGCTCGCTGGGGAAGGGAGCCGGGGAGGAACTGAGCCATCATCGCCAGTGGGCTTTCTGCCCGAGCAGACACCATGAGTCAACGGAAATGCCGGTTGTTAGGCTGGGCCGGGCGGGGCAGCAGGGACTGTTTGGAGGGAGTCGGGGCCACCCTCCCCAGGTCTCAGGAAGGGACCCGCAGAGGGCCCTGTGCTTCCTTGGGGGGCGGGGGACAAATCTGAGAGGAGAAATCAGCTGTTCTGCTTAGATGTTAAATCTCAGAAAACTAACTTTGTTTTGAACTGCTGGGACCTAAGTAAGGAGTTAGGAGTTAAAAATGCCCCTTAAAATATCAGGAACTGGCAATTTTGCTCTATTTTGTTCTGTAAATTTCTGAAAGAATTAGGCAGCACTTCATAATTTTACATTCCAAATTTACTGAAAAAAAATCAGCAAAGTACTTTATTTCAAAAGAGATTTCGTTAAAAAAAAAACTGATGTTAGCATCAAACGGTCATCATTAAATATGTCAAAATACGCTTTCTCCGTGCCATTCTAAGCCTTTATGATGGGTTTACGTAGGCTTGGGCTCATCACTTCAAAACTGAAATAATGAGAGCAAAGTATAATGACTCTTAAGATTGCATTTTCCTTTTTTTCTGAGACTCCTGTGGGGTCCGTGAACCCTTCAACGGTAGCACTGATCTTCTGAGGATAATTAGGCCCATTTACTCTTCAGGAGATGGGCATAGAATTGAGAAAAATGTGTCCAATCAAGAAAAAAAATTAATACACTGTGCTCTAACTTGGACCCATAAATCCCAGATGAAGCCTGCCTGCTGTCCCATAGCATCAGCGACGGTTCCAAATCCAGGCTGAACGCCGTGGGGACGCACAGAAGGACCACGTGGTACTTACATACACGTTTGTATTTCTGTAGTCTGCCTAGTCCGTGGATGCTTTGTTCCCGACGTACAGCAGTACACTGATAAGATACGTGCACATGAAATCAGTGCTCAGTGAGTGTCTTACTGGTACAGCGCTCGGGGAGGGGCCGCCCGCGGCGCCAGCGGTGGCGGCACGTGCTTTCACCTCTTGGACTTCGTCGCCTGGTGAGTGTGTCCGCAATCTGGCCATGTGGTCACCTGATACCTGTCTGGGCTCTACATCCACAAAGGTGAGTAGCCAAGAAATTGTCAGAAGACCTCAAACAACTCACTTTTTCGATCTAAGTCTCCGTCTATATGAAACCAGAACACTGGCGTTAAAATTGTGTTGAATTAAAGCCTGAGTCAATAACTGACCACAGGATGAGAGGCTGTACTTCCAAACCGTGCTGATCACATCACCTCGGTCCGTCATTTCGGCTCTCTGCACTGGAAGGAAGAATTCCTAACCCCGCCTCTAGGGACCCCACGACCTGGGGTTGGGTGTTTCACGCACACACGTGCTGGTGTGATAACAGGAAATCATAAACAACACCATTACTAGTAGGGTTATGTGCACACACAGGGAACGAGCAACCCATCACAGGCCACCACTTGGTAGAGTCGCTTTATTTTCCCAATATTTATGGGAGATGGGTGGCAGAGACAAATTTCAATGATTCATTTACTCAGCTTCCTGGAGGGAATAATTTTTAAAAACAGTGGAAATTTTTACTCAGTGAGTTTTCAGTTTAATGTTGGAGAAAGGTCAGACACTTGATATTTGCATGACTTCTGGGATTCCCCCTAAATTAAAAGATTTTGGAAAATAATTAGAAATGTACTATATGCAACCATATCTTGTCTTACAGCATCAAATAGATGAATAAAGCCTTGGAACCACAAATTTAATAGAGTAGAACCAAGCCTCCCCGAACGTGATGTCTATGAAAAGTGTATTCACTTGCTGTGGTGGCGGGTGGATTTCCATGACGTGATTTATGAAATCATAGTGAAGTACACACTTCCTAACATGGTTCTCAAACTAAGTAGGGAGGCATCACTCTATTTTGTGGAAAATAAAGGCATTTAGATGAACTTCGATTTTCATTTCAAGTGCCATAACTCTTCCTATGATTTTTTTTTTTTCGGTCTTTTTTTGGCTTATCTAGGGCCACACCCGCGGCATATGGAGGTTCCCAGGCTAGGGGTCTAACAGGAGCTGTAGCTGCCGGCCTTCGCCCACAGCCACAGCAACGCGGAATCCGAGCCGTGTCTGTGACCTACACCACAGCTCAGGGCAACGTCGGATCCTTAACCCACTGAGCAAGGCCAGGGATCGAACCCGCAACCTCATGGTTCCTAGTCGGATTCGTTAACCACTGAGCCACTTCGGGAACTCCTTCCTATGATTTATTAAACGTGCCCTGTTCCTGTCGCTGTGATTTGTTAAAAACGCCATCTTCCTGTCCCAGTAAATCTGCACATCTATATTTCATTGCCAAGTATCATCATTTGGAAAATATCTCTAAGGACCACTTTCCACTGAAAAATCTGCTCCTGCCATTTTCTGTAGAGTATTTGTAAGACGTAACTGATACTTGATCCATCAATGTGTTTCCCCACGGCCGTTACGGAACAGCTGATCCAAGCACGGCTTGTGCGTTTTCCATCACCGCATCCTCTGAACACCATCATCATCACCAACTCGTGGGAAAATACCCGGGTTGTTTCTCTGTTTATCCATGTCCTTGAATAGGTGTCTGGTGGTGGGTATTTCTGCTTCACCTTGAACTTGGGTTAACTTTGTCAGGTCATTCAGAACCCAGCCAGTAGGACGGTTTCCCAGGACTCCGGGAGGGAGAACTCTGGACGCTCTGCGATAAAGCTGGTACCAGTGGATAAGCCAGGAAAATGGCTGATGGTTTACGGCTGTTCATTAAATCATACTTGGTGGGGAAGGAAAAGTTGAGAAACCTTAATAAGAATCCTCTGTGATGTAAGTGAGGTGTCTTCCTGGGTTCTGTGGGTCTTTCTGGAGTATCATCAAACCCGAAGAGCGGGTTTGGAACCCTCCGAGGTGCCGATGGCAGCAATTTGGGGCTTTGGACTGGACGGGGCGGTGCAGTGGCTTCAGAGCACGGTCCTACCTGCTTCCCCCTCCTGTCCAGCCTGGACGCTCCCCCGGGGGACTGCTGCGTCCCTCCGCCCCTTCTCGAGTGAGGACGCAGGAAAGATTATCACAGCACGCTGTAGAGACAGTGCATTTTGCCACAGAAATAGTACATATGGGACAAAATGCGTCTGGAGTTAAGTGGTGGTCCCAGGCCCTTCTACCCTGCGGCTCCAATCTGACCCTTCGAACATTGCTTCTTCCAGTGATGCATGTATTGTGTCACTAATTACCCCATTTTAATACATCCCTGATGTTCACGCGTGTGTATTTTCATCATCCAAATTAAGAATGAAAAACCAGGTAATATCAGCACGGAGTAAATGCGTGTGTATTACCCCTTGACGTGGGTGATCAATAACCCCGGCGTCAGCCGTGGCTCTGGTCGGTGGAGAGGAAGGGACGCTTTGTATGAACCGATCTGCCGCTGGACAGTGACAGGAACAGACCTCACCTCATCGAGAACGTATGGCTGTAGAAAGCCTTATCAGGGCATAGGTTTCAGAATTTCCCAACAGTCATTAGTTTTTTGTAAAGATGCATCATTTTAAGGCCTGCAAAATAACAGTGAAATCTGGTCCAGGGAGCATGACCTGAAGGCGACAATCTCTCTGACTTTGGTGTCTCAATATTCTTTCCGTCGTGAAAGCTGTAAACCGTGTCACCGCTTATCTGTCCTTTGCGCTGACAGCCACAGGTTCTAGGCCAAAACACGGGTCAGCTGTAGTCATTTCAGAAATACATGCCCAAATTTGGATGTTATTTTGATCTCTGGTTCCTAAATTTCTCTACCTCAATTTTCCTTTTAAGTTCCTTTCTTAAAACTTAAAAAAAAAATCTTGGTAGATAGTATGGTTTTTAAATCTTTAGCCACATATTTTTGGAATGAATTGGGGAAATATGCTATGAGAGAAAAAAAGAATGAAATGCATTTAAAAATTGAAGAAACGTATTTTATTTTGAAGTATTGTCTCTCTTGTTGCTTCTAAATTGTTATGGTTTTGACAACTGCTTCTTCAGAGAACTTCCGAGTTACAGTTAGCAGTTTTGTGGCTTCACTGCAGGGGATCGAAACGCTCCGATTGCCTTTCCTGCAGCCCCCTCTGTGGAAGCGGGTGGGACCTGCGGGTTCCGGCCACGGTCTCCAACGGAGGCGACGCCTCAGGAATGGCTGCACTCCTGCTGCGGGAATTTTAACTGCACTCGCGGCCGTCCCCAAGCCACAGGCTGCCCTCCTGTCTAAACAGGCTCGTGTGGCTGAGAGCAGATGCCCTGGCACGGCAGGAGGGTAGCACCGCCCGCTGGCCGCTGCCCACCCTGGGCTGTTAGGTGCCAGGCCCCAGCCCGCGTGGCTTCTCTGCCTCTGGCTTTGCGGCATCGCCCCTTTTCTCACCTGCGCTGCATCACACGCCTTTTCAAGTTCATGTCTGTGTTCCTAGGACAAGCTCTTCGGCTAGCTGCCAGAATCATAACTCCATGATTTAACTTTTATTAATCAAGACAATGCCGTAAGTGCACTCATTTTAACGTAATCTTTGTTTCCTTTCTGCGGGAGGGTCGATGCCGTTGGGGTCCCGACTTTCTCTGAGGGCGCGCACCATCCCTTACGCGACTGCACTGCGCGCACCGTCCCTTTCGCGGCTGCACGGCGCACACTGTCCCTGGACGGCGCGCACCGTCCCTTACGCAGCTGCGCGGCGCGGGCCGCTTGCTGACGCTCACCGAGGTTTTGTCAGAAGAACTTCCGTGGCATTCATGCCTCTGCTGCTGGCCTGGTCTGAGCCTTCTATTTGCCTTCAAATACAAAACAAACGCTGCTTTGCAGAACACTGTTGGCTTTTGGGTGTGCAATTCTAACAGTTCGAATTTCAAAGGAATTTTAACCGGTTTGATTAAAATTCTGTGCACGTGTGTTCTAATTCGGAAACAAAGCAGGAGTGGTGGTCAAATGGAAGACGGGGGGACGAAAGACACAGGAGGAAGGAACACATGGCTGTGACACTCCTCACGGGGATGGTCGCGCTCCTAGAGTGTACCTGCCCTCCGGCCATCGATGCGGGTCGGATACGGCGTGGGTCAAATCCACAGTCAATGGCTCTGTGTGTTATACGTGAAAACACTGACGTTCTCCACAGCTGTGATCTAGACACGCCATTTGCTATGGTGGGGACGTGGGCTCAGTGTGGCTAACAATTTAGTATTTGCGCAATTTTCATATTTAATGTAGGAAATTTATGCCACATTTTCACAGTATTATGCTCAGAGAGTTCTGAGAATCTTGTTTATCCAGCTTCAAATATTCTCCACTCAAAAGCAACTATCCTAAACACCCCCGAAGCAATCATCCTAATTTGAAAAGCTCCAGTACCTGACCGTGTGTGGTTAAACCGTGCTTGTGTCCTGCGGTCAATGCCCATTTTCTAGCCAGTCTCCACGTTGCACAGAGAGCAGGTGGCGGGGGGCATTGCCCTGATTCTTCACCCCTGAGTTTGTCTCCTGAAATGTGCCCAACATCCTGCCATTGCCCTGGGGAGGCCAGCTCGCTGGCCTGGGGGTCCTGCAGGTCCCTGGTGACGGGAAGCCAGCCAGACCAGCCTGCGGCCCGGAGCTCAGCCCGGACGGCTCAGACCGGCACGTGGATAGAACAAAGGATCATCATGTTAAACCGTGAAGTTAGGGGCTGGTTTATTGTCAGTATTATTGTGTCAAACTAAAAGTACGTAAGAAATATGCCTAATAATTTTAATTTTGAGCGTCTATTGAATTTATGTACATAACATACATTTGTATTGATTTTTCAGCAAGGTGATTTTTATAGTATCTTTTTATTATTCAGATAATACAGGGCAAGGCGGTGAGGCTAACACACATTGAACTTAGACAGACTGGTAGTGGCTGTACTGGAAGCCCTTCTACACCGTGAAACGGCCGAGCGGAAGTTAGGTGGTACTTCAGACCGACTCCTCGGGAAAGACAAAGGAAAATGTTAAATGAAATTCACAGACAAAAATCTTATGAAATGCTACATAAGGCTTCTCAAAAACTAAAAAGTTAGTAAGAAATTTTAAGGCCAAAATATATGGGAAAGATCCCTGAGCTTGCTTTAAGACCATAATTCAGAAGTTCCCGTCATGGTGCAGCGGAAACGAATCTGACTAGGAACCATGAGGTTGCGGGTTTGATCCCTGGCCTCGCTCAGTGGGTTAAGGATCCGGCGTTGCCGTGAGCTGTGGTGTAGGTTGCAGACGCGGCTTGGATCCTGCGTTGCTGTGGCTGTGGCGAAGGCCGGCAGCTACAGCTCCTGTTAGACTCCTAGCCTGGGAACCTCCATATGCTGCAGGTGTAGCCCTAAAAAACAATATATGTATCATGCATTTTTAATGAAGTATTTTCCAAATCTTTTGAAAACGCCTCCATAATCATTTTCAAAAACCCCACTAAGGTTACCATTTAAGCATTTCAGCATTTGTTTAGCTCTACGCTGCTCCTGTATGGACGTTTCAGGGACAGAAAGCGCAGCGGCACTGACGGCGCTCTCTGCGTTCAGAGGCGACCGCTGTGTTTTGCCGACACGTCCAGTGGGAGACCAGCCGGAGCGCTCCTTAAAGGACACGGGGCTCTGATGACTGCTGGGCCGAGTCCAGATCCAAGCGGGAACACAGCCCCAACTCTGGCCACTCAGCGTCCTGGAAGAAGCCACGTGCCCGGCTTCCGCCTGGGGAGGGTCCTCTTGGGTGTCGTTTCCTAGTGTTTGGGACAGTTGCATGTACCTGTCTAAAAGAAACGCCTGGTGCTAATGACTTTGAAGGTTCTGATCCAAAATGCTCAGAAGGCACGGCCCACTGTCGCCCCCGGGGTTTTTATGGCTGGAAGCCTTGCTTCACCCCCGCCCCTTGGACCAGGGCCAGGCTTCGGGACACACTTCGTTCTCTGCGAGTGTAAACACAGGAACACAGAGCCGACTACGAGACAGCAGCGCAAAATGCAATTCAGACCAGCACTCTTTTAAGAGAAATGCATGTTATCATAATAGTGGATGTAAAATTTAAATACTGACCCCAAGAATGAGATGGCTAAGTCTGGTTAAGGCCCTTTCACGGACCTCCTTAAGACCTGCTGATCGCTTTTCCCGTAGAAATTCTTTTGAAGGAAAATGAGACCCTGTAACGCCAGTGCTGGCAGTTGTCTGGCAATTTCCCTGCTGGCACACCCACCCTCCATGACTTCTGAGAGCAGCTTTTGCCTCCATTTCATCTTTTTAAGTGTGTCTTGTATCAACGCGACAGGAAACACTTAACTCCATGCTTTCTTAGCTCCTAGTTTCTGACCTTTTCTGAAAAATGTCAGTAGAGACCCCTCTGCCCTCTGTCCGCCTGCGCCTCCCTTAGCCCAAGCATGCAGCCCCCGAGCGGCTCCAGGGCCCCAGGTCCTCGCCAGCTTGATGAGCGTGAAATACACAGCCGCATGCTTTGGAACAGATTTTTATGTCATCATTAGTTTTCCCGCTTTGTGCAGTTTTGCTGTCCTTTCTACCTCCTGCTTTAAAAGGACTGCACTGAGGTGCAGAGCAGCGGTCATTCGGCCTCACGTTGACAGACACAGTGGAAAGGTTTTTTTAAATCATAATCTCTCTGATTTTATTAAAGTGTAGTTGAGAGAGCAATGTTTCCTTAACTTGTGTTGTACAGCAAAGCGACCCAGTCACACACTTTCCCTGTGCTGTACAGCGGGGCCCACTGCCCACACATTCCAACGCACCAGTTTCCATCCACCAACCCCAAACTCCGTGTCCATCCCCCTCCCCCTCCCTCCCCCTCCCCCTCCCACCTCCCTCCCCCTCCCTCCCCCTCCCTCCCCGTCCCCCAGCACCTATAAGTCTGCTCTCCATGGCTGTGATCTGTTTCTATTCTGTAGATAGGTTCATTTGTGCCATATTTTAGATTCCACATGTAAGTGATACCATATGTTATTTGTCTTTCTGTGACTTATTTTACTTAGTATGAGAGTCTCTAGTTGCATCCATGTTGCTGCAAATGGCATTATTTTGTCCTTTTTCATGGCCAAGTAGTATTCCATTTCATATATATCTCACATCTTCTTAATCCAGTCGTCCGTCAATGGGCATTTAGGTTGTTTCCACGTCTTGGCGATTGTCGATAGTGCTTCAGTGAACATAGGGGTGTGTGTATCTTTTTGAATTGTAGCTTTGTCCGGATCTATGCCCAGGAGTGGCACTGCTGGGTCATATGGTAGTTCCATATTTAGTTTCCTGAGGTACCTCCATACTGTTTCTATAGTGGTTGCACCAACTTTCATTCCTACCAACAGTGGGGGGGGGGTTCTCTTTTCTCCACACCCTCTCCAGCATTTGATGTTTACAGACTTGTTGGCCATTCTGGCCGATAACAGTGGAGAAATCTTGACGAGACATGCTTTTTCAGGGTACGGATTTTCTACTTCAGAACGCTGGAGGAAAAGCTCTTGCAGCATAATTAAGATTGCGCTTTTTTACTGCAGACCTCACTGCAGGTGCCTGCAGCAAAGGACTGTGTTGTTAGGAACATTTCTATTTATGTGAAAACGATACAATCACTGAAATGCAGATGGAGCACTGGCATCACTCAACACACTGGATTTTAACCTTGTAAAAAATCACCGCAGGGAGACCCATGGTGGCCTGGCCTCCACCGGAAACCAGAGTCGGGCCTTTGGAACTGGGCTGCGCTGGAGTCAAAGTCCTGCGGGCGGTTAGGGCTGTGATGAGGCCACCGGGGTGCTGGCTGTGCTCCCGAGCTCGGCTCCCCCTCCCCCCGGCTGGCAGGAGACAGGGCTCCCGGCTGAGGGTGACATTGCCGAGGGGGCCTCGGGTCCCTGAGAAGGACGCTCCTGGGCTCTAGGGGAACTTGAACATCTCAAAAGGACAGACAGTGAGTGTCTGCAAGTCCCAGATTTCTCAGGGAAGTGCTCTGAGAAAAGGCGAGTCAGCTCCCGGGCGGCCTTAAGTTCCCCCAGGCAGGAGCTACCCGGGCCAGGTCAGCCCTCCGCCCGGCCTCCAGCAGCCCCGCCCGGCTTGGTTGTGGCTCTGAGAGCCGGGGAGGCTGCAGTTCTCAAGGGCAGGGCTGAGGCCCCACGTGCGTGCCTTGCTGGAGGGCAAGGAACCACTGCTGGATGTATTTATTTATTTAATCTTTTTAGGGCCACACCCCTGGCATATGGAGGTTCCCAGGCGACGGGTGGAACTGGAGCTGTAGCTACCAGCCTACACCACAGCCACACAGCAACCTGGGATCTGAGCCCCTTCTGTGACCTACACCACAGCTCATGGCAACTCCGGATCCATAACCCACTGAGCGAGGCCAGGGATCGAACCTGCATCCTCACGGATGCTAGTTGGATTCATTACCAACAGGAACTCGGGCTGTTGGATTTAGACAACGAGGAGGAACGTCAACCCCAGGGCCCGGCTCCCAGGGACCCTGCACCCTCACCTCCCCCACTCTCCACCGTGGGGCCGCCTTCTGTGTCTGGACCACCGAGAACCGCCAGGATGTGGACGATTAGTAACTTCCAGCTGCTCCGACCCTGACCTCATGGCGGCGGGGCAGCTTCTGGGGAGGGGGCGGGGGTTCCTTAAGGCCAGAGGTTGCCTTTGGCGTCTGTAGGGCTATTTAAATATTTTAAAATAAAGTTTAGCATGCCAAAATTAAAAATCTACCCTTAAAATAGTTGTAATTTTCACTTAAGGTAAAGAGTTTAAGTAACAACCTGCTAGATCCAGTTCATTCTGTTTTAAGTGTCTTGTTAAACTTTATGAAAACTGCAAATAGACTTTCACTAACTGAAAATGCCCATCACAGCATATAATTTATAAAAGCACTGGCTAGGGACCACACCATGTTTAAACTCACCTTCTTTACTGTGCAAATGTGTCCGAAGGCTTACAGGTCTTACAACATTTGATCTAGCGATTCAATTTCTATGAATTTATCATTAGGAAAGAGCCAAGTCTGGTGAGAGCGAAGATCTATATAGAAGTTAATTATTTATGTTCCTGAAAACTTGAAGATATCATATATACCCAAAGAAATTGAACCGTGATTATTTTTATAAACTGGGAAAAAAAAGAACACTCTTTCTGCTCCCCAAAGCTTACAGAATAGCGAAGAGTAGGGCCTCAGCCCGGAACTGAATTAAGGCTTTGAGTGAATCCGAGGTTTTTTAGAAGCACGTGATTGGCAAGCTAACACCGTCTGGAAGCCAGGAACACCATTCTGAGGACGGTCGCTCAGGCCAAGAGCCGACGGGAGGTTATCTGAAGGTGACTTTCACACAGATCTTTGCTCTCTGCAGACCTGAGGACTGAGGACAGGGGGGCAGCTCACAGGGAGGAGCGGGACAGGCCGGCAGACCTGAAGCTTCAGGGACAGAGAGAACAGCGCCCGAGAGCTAATTTCAGGAGCTAATTCATTCAGAACCTGTTGAATCTGTTGTATTAACACTGCTTTAAGACAAATAAGACAAAAAACAGAACAAAACAATGGCAAAAATTTGCAGCTCTTTTCTTTATCCTCCTGTGCAAATAGCTTCACCTTTTTTAGAATTGTGGTAACATCCACATAACAGAAAACTTCCCATTTTAACCGTTTTGGGTGTAAAGCTCAGGAATACAGACGGCACGCCCATTGTTGCGCCCCCGTCACCACCGTCCACCTCTGGACGGCTCTCCAGCTGCAAATCTGAAGCCCAGTCCCCGGTAAAGAAGAACCCTCCAGCAACTGCTCCCCAGCCCCGTTCCACCGTCCATCTCTATAAATTCGACTAGTCTGGGTGCCGCATACAAGTAGAATCACAGAGGCTTTGTCCTTTGGTGACTGTGACTTGGCGTATTGTCTTCACGGTCGTCCAGGTTGCAGCATGTGTCAGAGTTTTCTTTCTTTTTGAGACCAGATCACACCCCGTCATAGGCGTGTACCGTGGTTTGTCGATCCATCCATCTGCCTTCAGACATTTGGAGCACTTCCATCTTTTGACTATTGTGAGTAACGTGATGAATATAAGTATTCAAACATCTGCTGGAGTCCCTGCGTTCAGTTTTGGGGGGTATATACCAAGAAGAGGAATTTTTGGATCATGCTGTAGTTCTAATTTTAATTTTTTGACCAACTGCCATACCATTTTCCATAGTGGCTGCACCATTCCAACCAGCAACAGTAAATAAGAGTTCCAGTTTCTTTACGTAGTCACTGACTCACGTTATTTTCTGTTTTTTTTTTTTGTTTTTGGATAACAGCCATCCTAATGGGTATGCAGTGCTGTATTATTGTGTTCTGATTCTTATTTCTTTAGCCACTAGTGAAGCTGGGCATTTTTCATGTATTTGCTGGCCATTTGCACATCTCTTTTGCAGAAATGTCTATTCAAATTTTTGCAGGCTGGGTTGTCTGGTTTTTGTTATTGAGTTGTAGTTCTTTATATAATCTGGGTATTAGCTCCCAAATAGATACATGACTTCAATTCTTTTTCTCCCATTCTGTGGGTTGCCTTCTCACTCTGTTGATACTGTCCTTTGATGAAAAAATAAGACCTTTAATTTTATGTAGTCCAATTTATTTTTTTCTAGTAATATTTCTGGGGTTAAATTCATGCTTCCTGACTCCAGACTATACTACAAAGCTACAGCCATCAAAACTGCACGGTGTTGGCACAAAACCAGACACATAGACAAGTGGAAAAGGATGAAAAGCCAGCAATAAACCCATGCACTTAGGGTCAGTTTATCTGTAACAAAGGAGGCAAGACTATACTATGGAGAAAAGATAGTTCCTTCAATGAGCAGTCCTGAGAAAACTGGACAGCTGCATGTAAAATGAAATTAGAACACTCTGTAATGCATAAAGACAAACTCAAAAAATGGATTGAAGACCTAAATATAAAGCAAGATACCATATAACCCCCAGAGGAAAACAGAGGCAAGACACTCAATCTCTGATGCTTTTCTTTGAACAATTTTCAAATATTTGAAATACTGCAATATTGAAATTATTTATCTAGTAAGTCTAACACATGGGACTTCCTTAGGGACAGTTTTTATTAATTGTTTTTCCTGTGTGTGTTCTTGTTCTTTCTTTTCTGGTTGAAAACGATTATTTTAAATACTGTAAGGTGGTGATTGTGGATGGTGTAATTAATTAATATATACATCTGGTCTCTGTCTCCAGTTCTGGGCAGAGAGCTTCCTGAGTGTCCTGAGTGATAAGCGTGTCTTTGTTGTGGTAATGAGGCCATTCACAGCAGGTCCTTTCAGGATTGGGGTTGGTCCTCAGGAAACACCAATCATGGGATTACGGTTTGGAACTGGACTGGCCTGATCTCCTCATTAGCAAAGGAGGCTGGATATTGACTTCAGCCACGTGGCTGATGACTAACGAACCCAGCCTGCATAGAGTAACCCATGCACACTGTGCCTGTTACAGGGTGTTGGTGGAGGTTCCCACAGGTGAACACACGCTGATGGCTGTGCAGGGAGAGTGACACACCTTCTTGGTCAGAGACGGCACACGGCTCTGCCCGGGACCTCCCAGACTTCAACTATGTCTGAGTCTCTCTTAGTTGGCTGTTCCTGTGTCATATTCTTTATAATAGACTTTTTTTCATAACTACAAAACTTTCAGTGAGTTCTGTGAGACTTTTGGTGAATGATCAAAACTGTGAGTACATAGGAACCGCCAGTTTTTTAGCCAGTGGTCAGAGGTGGATGGTTCCTAGAACTTACGGCTGCAACTGAGGCGAGCGCGGTACTGTGCAGGACTATGCCCTAAGGACTTCTTACTTCCAAGCTTTTCCTTATCAGCACTTCTGTTATCCACCAAATATTATTACAACTATTTTCCACATTGTCCAGCACCCACAAAATTAATCAATCGTTGTCAACAACTGGCCCTGGAGAGAAGATATTTAACACTGGGTGTTCTCCAAATCGTGTCAAATACAAGCAGTCTTGCAAATTTAATTGTCTTAGGAACTACCAGATAACCAAATACAATACTTCTTCGGCAATGGGTCTTTACAAGAGTTTCCAGAGCATTCCGTGGCTTCTAACTGTGAAGCTGCTGGTTTTCATTGTGATTGAAGGTTATGTTCAAGGCTTCTGTGCAGTTAGAGAGTACAGAATGAGATGAGGCCATGTTAAAATGCAGAATGTTTGCTGTTCTTAATGAAATGCTACACATTTCATGAATAAACTCTCCCCTGATTGCTGCAAGTGTTTTGCTATTTTCCAGCTTTCTAAAATTTTTTTGACAACTTTCTCATTACTTTATGGAGGAAAGAATATTAGGAGGGCCTTACTACTCCGTGCTCCTTGACAACTTTTCATTCCAGCTTTTAAAAAGTATTTTTAGAAAGGATGCGCAGTGAGGTCCTGCTATACGGCACAGGCGACTAGATCAGTCTCTTGGGACAGAACATGATGGACGATAGTATGAGAAAAAGAATGTATGTATATGTATGACTGGGTCACTGTGCTGTGCAGCAGAAACTGGCACAACATTGTAAATCAACTATACTTTAATAAAAAATATAAATTTTTTGAACAAATGTGTAACAGAGATTTTAAGTCTTTCTTTGATAAATGAAATCTGTAGGCACACAGGGCTGTGTCTTTGAATGACTTTTCTCTTTGGTACGCGTCATGACTTCCTATTTCTTTTTATATCATAACACCAGCTATTTTGATATTATATTGTAGCAACTCTTTTTTTTTTTTTTTTTTTTTTTTTGCTTTTTAGGGCTGTACCCATGGCATATGGAGGTTCCCAGGCTAGGGCTCGAATCATCAAATTGGGGCTGTAGGTGCTGGCAGCAGCCACAGCCACGGCAACGCTGGATCTGAGCCGCATCTGCGACCTACACCACAGCCACGGCAACGCTGTATCTGAGCTGCATCTGCGACCTACACCACAGCTCACGGCAACGCCAGATCCTTAACCCACCGAGCAAAGCCAGGGATCGAACCCGCAACCTCATGGTTCCCAGCCGGAGTCCTTTCTGCTGCGCCACGACGGAACTCTTTACTTTTATCCTGATCTCTTAGACCTCGTTGCTTTTTCTGCACAGCTGGTGTGGGTCGATGATTCCTCAGGGGCTCAACCAGCCTGACTTGGTGAGCTCCCACTTCCTCTTGGTGGATTCGCGTGGGGTGGGCGGCACATCGCTGCTCGGGAGGCTTCAGGTTGCTCCTTCTTCACTCTGCCAGGCCCTCCCTGCGCTTCCTTGAGCCGAGGACGGCCCCTCAAAGAGCCGGGGTCACGTCGGTGGCTGTCCCCCCAGCTCTCTGCCGGATGCGCCACCTCCTGTAAAGACTGCGGGCAGAGCGTCGCTGGCGCCTCCGGGGCTTCCTCCTGCTGCAGACTCTTCAGAGAGCGCTGCTGTCACAGCTCCTGCGGTTGATGACCGCGCAGAGGGCGGAGTCCAGCCTGCTGCCCACACGAATCGGTGTCTTCTGCCAGCCCAGCCGCCGGGTTCCACGAGCCGCGTCTCCTCTTAACCCTCGTGGGTGAACCGAGCCGGGGTCTGGGTGAAAAGCCCCACGCGGCGGGCTCAGCACAGGCGGGGTCTCACGGGTAGGTGCCGAGATGCTGCTTAGCTGTGCTTGGTTCCCGGCGCCCCGTCTACGCAAGGGCGTTTCGGACAGTTTTGTTCGGGGTCATAGTCCGCGCGTTTGCTTCCGGGGGCGATGTCTTCCCAGGGCCTTGCTCCTTTGGTCGGAAGCATCCGCCACCCCCTCCCTTCTGGGTAATTTCTATTTGTCCTCCTGTCCTGGCTCCCCTGAGTGGCTTCGTCGAAGTCCCGCGGCCCAGGGTAGGCGGCCTTCCTCCCGTTGCGGTGGAGGCCTCTGCGTGGCTTTCTTCAGGCTCTCTCGGTCCACGTGGAAAGTTCCTGTCCGTGTATTTCCCTCTAACGCCGGCTGCGAACTCCTGGAGGGCAGGACCTGCACCTCGGCTCTCCCGTTATCTCCGACGCGAGGCACTTGGCGTTCAAGGACTCTGTCTATAAAACCGCCGTCCCCGGGTTAGCAAGATGCTGACTTTCATCTTCACGTGTAAGCAGCTAGACTGGAGACCAGTATGAGTAAAAGCCAATATTTTTCTTTTGTTCGCAGAAATTTGTAAGATGATATATATGCAACTGGCATTAAAATTCCAACAGTTTAAATGATCGCTTGAAGTTTTATGCTAAACAATTTGCTTCATCCTAAAATGTCATGAGGTCTCAACTTCTGGCACTTGCACATTAACTAAGTAATTCCTACTCTGTGCCTGGGTCAGCCGTGCCCGCCTTCTCTCCCAGGTCAGCTTCTCACACCTGAACCTCAGAGGCCACTCGGTCCAGGTCTAACCCCTCCCGCTCTGTCACTGTCCCGCTAGGCTGGCTGCTCGCCCTGCACGCCCTCTGACTGCTGTCTCTGGTATAGCACGGGTCGTCCTTTATCAAACCCCTACTTATTTCATGCCGAGGAAATAAATTTGCTTTTATATCTTCACCACCGGACATAGTGACTAATACATAATAAGCATTTAAGAATAGTTTGAAATAAATTACAGTATATTCACCTAAAAGTTTATAAAATATTAAAAATATTAACATATTCACTCAAACTCAGTCTATTAAGGCAGAGGCTTAGCTTTTATATTTTATTTCTCTCTGGATTCCATGGTGGCTTGGCTTCTTAGAACTGAGAGTTTTCTTATGGACCCAGATTACTTTTCGTTTTTAAGTCGGGTGAGTTTCTAAACAGCCATATCTAATATCTGCCCAAAAAACCTCATTCAACTATCTTTAACTATGTAGAAACAGCAAGGGCGTGGTTTATAGGCCCATCGTACGTGATTTTATCAGTGACAGATTTATCTCACCAAGAATGTTTGTATTTTTCGTTGTTTTGTTCACGGGTAAAGGACATCAGCTATGTTATAGCATTCCAACTCAAGAGGTGGGTTTTAGTCAAAGTCGAAGTTCATGGTGTGGCATTGCCGTGAGTGCAGGGCAAGTTCAGAGGCCAAGTGATTCTGCGGGGGTTTAAATGGGAGCCGGTGGAGGAAGCAAACTGCAGCCAGGTTTCTCCCTGCTCTGCTGAGAGCCTGAGCTCCGAAGCCCCACTGCGCGGGCTGGAGAGTAACTGTCTTTGCTGGTTGCACGACCCTGGGCAAGTGACTGAAGCTCAGTTTCAGTAAAAAACGAGCACGGAGCCGAGAGGACTGCCAGGCGTCCAGAAACAGCAGAGGTCAGCTCCTCGCCCCGTGCCAGTGGCTATCGCTGTTATGAATTCCCTCCATGGCGACTGCAGCCACAGAGCGGAAACTTTTCTCATCAGGGAAACGTCTAGGGGTTTAGCCACTTCCAGGTAAACTCTGCCTCGAAGAGTGATTCAATAGGTCAGGAAATCAGATTGCTTCTTCCTGAGCTGAGCAAACTCAGGGACGTGAGTCCAGTGAAACACGGAGCGCAGTGCTGAAGAGAATAAGCACACATCTGAGAGGCAATAAACCTTCACAATTCATTGAATTTAAATGTCAGCTAAATTATTTCACAGTGTACCTTGTACAAAAAGACATGCTCCTTAAAAGATAATTAAAAGTCTTCAAACTCGTGGAAGGAGCGCTTTCTCCTTCTCTAAGCCATTTAAGCTGTATTAACTTGCGTATCTGCAGGTAGCAGACAGACAGGCGGCGTGCTTCTGGGAGCCTGAGATCCTGCAGGAGCTTAAATCTGAGGTTGTGTCTGTGTGTGTGTGTGTGTGTGTGTGTGTCCTTCAGGGCGAGCCTTGTTCTCTGGCAGGCGCTGTGCTGGGGGATAACAGATGGCATCAGAGTGTCGTCCGCATAAAAAGCCCAGGCATAGCCCCAGGCCCTGCACGCCTCCCACCACGGGCGCTCCTGGCCTCATCGGGTGCTTCTCTCCCCACTGTTACCGGAGCCACAGAGCAGGGCTGGGGCCGCCCAGCCTTTCACGTGTCCGGCCGCACCTCAGCCAGGCCCGTCTCAGCGCAGGTGTTTGTAGAGACAACGGCAGCAACGGGAAAGATAAAAACCCGGTATTTCTCGAAAGCTGTGCAGAAGTCACTGGTCTAAAGTGACCCCAAAAAAGGGCAGGAATGACTCAGGCCCGTGGTTTCCTGCCTGCCTACCCCGGGAAGGTCGCCTCCTGCCCATGCTCCAAGGAAGCCACCTGCCGTGTGCGACGGCCACGCTTAGAAGGCGGGCTTCCTGTCCCCAAGCCGAGCAACCTACTTCACGACGTTTAGTGGCCGCGGACACGTAGAGACTCTGTGGATCTTTTACCAGAAAACTGCATGTAGCTACCACCCATGGCCAGCATTCAGTTTATGTGGTTCACAGAGCCACCCGTGGCCCAAACGTCTCAAGGACCCCGAGGCCGTGGCCGCGTGTGGCGTGCCCTGGGCCTCGACCCTGCCGTGTAGACGGCCTGCGCTCGAGTGTGAGGAAAGCTCCGGACTAGGACTCATGCTGCCGTTTGCAGAGCAGCCTGTATTAAGGGCAACTGAGTCTGAGCAGAAGGTCGGTTCAAGTGTAACTTCAGGGAACTAGGTAATTAGCCTTGACTGCTCGTTCTGCTTGATGTCGAGACCGGGTGGCTCACGGCTGTGGCTGGCAGATTAAGTGTGACAAGCGCATTCTGAGCGTTTCCACGGAGACAGTTTTACACTTAGCAGGAAAGGGGATAAGAATCCACCCCAAAACCTGCCGTTTTGCCCCGATGATTAGTGCGAGCTGAAGGCAGCTGCAAAAGAGCGGACACAGGAGGCACGCTGCCCTCTGCCTTCCGCTGGATAGCAGGGCGGAACCCGTGTGTGGGGGTCCCCTCCCCCAGATCGCAGAACAGCTCTGAACCCCAGGACTCCTCGGCCTCACTAAATAACTCCTGTTTCCCATTAGTGTTCCTCACAGATTCGCCTCCCCGAAATTTACCATCTGAGATGCCCGGGCCTCTTCCGGTCCAGGCTTCTCCACAGTTTACTGTCCTTGGTGCCAATGCACCAAGAGCTGCCAGGCCCCAGGCTTCTCGGAGATTTCACTTCTTTTCTGTGACGCTGCCCCTGGGTATGTAAAAATAAAGCTTTTCTGCCGTAAATCTGTCTTTTGTCAGTTTAATTTGCAGACCCAGCCATGGCACCTAAGGAGGCGGAGGAACTTTTTTTCTTCTCCCAGTAACTAGGCACAGCCCCCTAAGAATGTCGGGTGACTGACTATTCGGCATTTCCAGTTCCTGGCGCTTTCCTCTTGTGTCTGCCCCTTAGAAGTTCACATTTACAAAAGCTGAAATTCTGGCAAAGATCGCTAGTCTGAAATAATGAAAACCTGGAAATTGTTTAAAAGGTATCACTCTACTGAAATGAGTATAAATTCTGAATTAAGAAAGATAACTTGGGCTGAAACTCAGGGAAATGAAAAATTAGAAATGATGAAAAGTAGTTTTTTTCATTCTCAAGTTTATACAAAATCGAATAAGCATATTAAACCACGCTGGGGAAGACAGAAAATGCCAAAGTTTATGAAAATTATGTAGTAACTCACAGAAGGAAGCCAAATAGAGAAAAAAGGGGAAATCTTTAAAAACATTTTTAAATAATGAAATGTTTTTGTTTTGTTTCTTGCGGTAAAATACACATTAGACAAACCAGGCCACGTTGACCATGTTTAAGTGTACGATTCAGTGGGAATAAGTCCATTCACGTTGCCCCGTAACCACCCTGCCCCGTCTCCAGAACTTTCTCATCGTCCCAAACTCCGCCCCCAGTAAACACTAGTTCCCAGCCCTCCAGCCCTTGGAAACCAATTCCATGACCTCATATGAAGACATTTTTCTGGCTAAGATTATTTTAGGATTGATGACAGGGTTGGCAAAAAAACCCACCAGTCGATCTAAGAAGTGAATGGGAGATTTTACGTGAGCCAAATCTGAGGGCTATAACCCAGGAAGGGCATCTCGGAAAAGTTCTGAGACCTGTTCCACCTGCTAGAAGTCCAGGCAGTTACCTAAGTTTTCTGAGACAGGAGGTGAAACTGACAACACTTATGATTTAAAACAAGCCGGAAGCCAGATGGGGACTTGAACCCACGTTTTTTTTATATTAGAATCACTCACCTGGTGTCTGGACTTACTGAAGTTCAGGTTCTCTGTGCCTCAGGGCAGAAAGAATTCAGTAAGACAGAGACTTATTGATTGGACACTTATGGGAGATGCAAGCGGGCAGGCAAGGAGGCCCTGCCCCGGGGATGAGGCGGGCTGCATTTTTGTAATTCAGGGGAAGTGGGGGGTGGGAAAAGGTCGCCTCTTCCCTTTTCTTCCATGGACATCAGGCCGACATCATCAGCTCCTCCTTCGTATTTGAGCCTGTAGGGTCAAACTAGGACAGTCAGGGTGTTTATCTGAATCATCAGAAGGGTGGTAACAGCTGCTAAAACACGTTGAATCGCCTCAGGTTTCTGTATAACGAGGGTCTCCTGCTTTGGAATGTCGTCTTTCCCTTAAACCCCCACCTTGGTCCTAAGGGCCATTTTCTTGAACTTGAATGCATTTTATCTTTCACTTATTGACTCGAGGCATGTCTTGAGATTTTTATGGTGAAGCAGCCCTGCTTCGTTCTGATAGCTTTCTTGAGTGCTCATTAACTTAGAGTGGTCTGCCAAAGTTCCCTCGGTTTCCCTCTGTTAAGATCCAACTCAGAGGGAGATTCAGACCCCCTTAAATTCAGCCATAGTGGAGCCATTCTAAGGGAAGCGCCTTAACTCGGGCTGACTGGTCCCTGACCCCTAACAAAAAATATAGTTCTGCAGGACTGACAGGCTAATCCTGTTTGGTAAGCCTGACCTTGCCCAGTTCTGCAAGACTGACCCCCTCCCACTGTCCTTATCTTGTTTTTGCTGTGCTGACTGCGAATTTATGACTTCTGTAACTGCTTGCTTGCTTGTGCAAAACATCATCTATGTATGGTTTTAGCCTTTAGAAGCCTAGCCCTACTTTGACCCCCGGCTGCACTCCTGCCCCATGCCTGGGCTGGATGCAGTAGCTGATTGGCTAACAGAACTCCTAGCAGCTTGACTGAGTGTTCGTGGATTTTCTGCTCTCGGTGGGACGCAACAGCTCTCTACCTGTGGTCCCTACTGGGACTTCTACAACTACCTCTGTCACTGTCCTGCTCCCTCCCTGCCAAAGGCTGGACACCAAATGGTTAGCACCAGTCCATGTGCCCCACGCACACCGAAGCCAAAGAAGCCAAAACGTCGGGGTTTAGAGCAGAGCAAGGAGGACTGGAGGCCGTGGAGGAGACGGGGGGGCTGGAGCCCCCCAGGTGTCTTAAGCCCCTGGGCTGGACAGTGTCAGCTAAGCAGACGCAGCTCCACTCGGATCTGCAGCATTTCTCACCCTCCACCGGGCTCACCCTTGTAATCACGCAGGAGAAGGTTCAAGAGCAGACCAAAGCCTGCGAGGACTCCTGACGCCCAGCTCTGGCGCGAAACCGTCACTTCTGCTGCTATTGGTGAAAGCAAATCTCAGAAGCACCCCAGTTTGAAGGACGGAGAAATAGAATCCAATTCTCCTGTAAACTGCAGTCTCATCTCAATGTCTGTGTACAGAGAGGTCACTGATGACATCTGTTAATTCAGCCAGCCCACCAGATAAGCAGATAAGACAGGTACGCTCAGCACCTGTGCATGTTTCTGACCCAGAGGCTGTTGGCTCCTCTGTGCAGACGGGTTAGAACACAGCTACGCTCGCACCTGCCAGAGGTTTGATTCTCACTAAAGGAATTACGACAAAGCGGTAAATCAGTGTGGAAGGAAAGCGGTATTTATTTTTTACACAATCCACACTTATGGAAATCCATTGCAAATCTACATTTTCACACTTTGGTTCTGGCGTTATGTTTGCTTCTTATCGTTTTGAGAAAATAAGTGTATGTGTATAAAAAAGCAAAGAAATGAAAGGTTTTGTTTACTTCTCTTTTAAACTGTCTGCTATCAAAACCCAGGAGGGTGTATGTTGGGGATGAACTGGTCTGCTCTCTGAGCCTAACATGTGGGCCCCGACAGCACCTCGAAGACACGCAGCAGTCACCAGAGAGCGGCTGCGAGCGAATTTTCACTTCACCTGAGCGGCTGTTTGACGGTTTCTGCCGTGGCATTGATAGAATTCGCTCTTGCGGATTTGGCAGTTCACCTTTGAGAGGTGCTGCTGATGCTCGTGAGTATGAAAATTTAATATCCGAAGAGGTGTGTAATTTACAATATACACTGTGTGTGGGAAGAGGACACAAGTGTAAGCCAGAGTCTCGGGGAGAATTACAGTATGAATCCGCAAGCAGGTTCATTTCACGCTGGAAATTCTGCAGTGGGTCCTGGAGGGAATAAGAGCAAAGCAGCATTTGTTTATCAGGTACGTGTGGTGACGGGTTAATGGTCTCCCCAGGAAGGCAGGCCCGGCTGGGGAATTTCTGCGCATGCATGCACACACACGTACACACACACACACGCGCGCGTGCACACACACACGCACACACACACGCACACACACAGACGTACACACATGTACACATGCACATACACGCACACACACACACGTGCGCGCACACACACA
>PVHT021183584.1:380478-394460 GCA_004024745.2 Catagonus wagneri
CCTCCCCCGCCCCCTCGCCCCGCCCCGCCCCGCCCCGCCCCTCGCCCCCGCGCATCCCCTGAGTCCCCGCCCCGGGCTGGGCCTGCTCCAGCCAGAGCCCAGGCGGTAGCGACGCTGGGGGCCACCGGGGCACGAGGGCGCTGCTGCGGCGAAGAGATGGTTCCAAGTCTGAGGAAAACACGGACTTCGGGTGAATAACGCTCCTGTCTGATTTCCTTTCCCAAGTGATCCGGGTTCAGTCCTGTTTCGCCTGCCGGGAGCCAGGGAGAGCTGCGCCGCCCCCCCGCGCCCGCGCGCGCCGCGCCCCTCCGGGTCCTGGGAGAGCCCCCTCGGACGCTCGGCGCCAGCCTCTTGGCTCGGATCCCCGGCGCCAGCATGGACAGCGCTGCACCCAGGACTCCCTCTGCTGTCGGAATCCCAGCAAGAGAAATCTGAGAGCCCAGCCGAGAAAAGCGGGGCCTGGGCCGGCGCCGGCTCCATCCCACCGCCCCGGGGAAATTAGTGTTTCGCTCCGCCCCCTTCACCCCGCACCCCAGGCGCTCCTGCCGATTACGTCCCAAGTCTCCAGCCACCTCCAGCCACCTCCGGGTGCAGAAACCTGCAACCACAAGTTCGGTTCCTGGAGAGGTGGGCCGCCGTACGACCCCCACCCCCCACCTACGTTTTCCCCCTTCGCGACGCAAAGCTTCGAGGGCCCTCGTGGACACAATTCTGATCAGTTTTCTAGCAGTTTCAACCTTGTGCATTTCAGTTGCCCGCCTCACTGCACGCGCGTCTGCACCGGTGGCCGAATGTGAGTGCCGGATCCCTGGGTGGCCGCCCGGGGACACCCACACAGCCCTTCGCGGTGCGGGCACCAGCGGCTGTGAGAGCAGGTGCGGCCGGCGGAGGTGGGGTCTGCGCGCCGCGGGAGCGCGAGGCCGGCGAGGCCTGGGGCAGCGAGGAGAACCGGGAGGAAGCCGCGGACACCCGGCCGGAGGACCGGTGGGCAGCGCGTGATGCCGGCGTTAAAGGGCGGGGGCGGCCGAGGCGCCAGCTGACTTTATCACCCCAGAGCGACCCTTGAGAAGTCGGCCTCCCCACGCCGCCCGCGGGGGCTCGGCTGCCTGCTCTCGCCTGCTCCGCCCGGGAAAGAGCCGCGCCCGGCGCGCTCGGCTGCCTCGCCGGGCTCGCGACGCCGACACTCGGGCGACCCGGGTCCGGCCGGATCCCCTCGGCGCCTCGGCCAGGGTTCTCAGCCAATTCAGCGGCGTTTTACAAGGTAGCGAAGCCGAGGGCCTGTTCTTTCCTTTTTCTTTCTTCCATTCTCTTTATTTAACAGTAACCTGTCGTTTTGGCTTGGAGGGTCTCAGATGAAGCCGCGATCTCTTTGCTGTGTCTAACCTGGGAATTTCAGATGGGCTGCTCAGAATTCAAACGTGCTGCCCGAAGCGGCAGCCAGGATTGCAGAGTCTGCCGAAATAGCCCTTTCCGTCTTATGTAATTAGAGACCCGGAGAAGCTCTGGCTTTTCCACGGTACATAATCTATATTTATATTCTCTCCCCCCGCCCCCCGCCTCGTGCGCGTGTGTGCGCGCGCGTGTGCGTGCGTTTCCTTTCATTTCTAGCATTAGGAAACTCGTTCATGGCCACTGAAAAGTCAGTGGCGGCTCGAATCTGATTTCCCACGGATTCCTACCTCCAGCGTCAGATGATGCCCGGGAAAGGTGCCACCAAATAAGCATGAGAGTGTTATTTTGGAGAGGCCATTAACCCCTACCCAAATATAAAGCGCCCGAGGAAGGGGAGACCGGAAGCCAAGCAAGCCCCGCGCGTTCGCTGGTGAGGGCAAGCGCGGCGCGGGGCCGGGCCTGGGGTTCGTTCGGGCCCCACACTTCAGCACCGGAGGGGATGGACAGCGTCTCCGAGCTGGGCTACCGCCCCCGGGACCGAACTGCGCCGCCGCGGTCCTCGCTGCCGCCGTCGCCAAGGGCAGCTGGGCTCCCCGCACCTCGCAGCTAAGAGGCGGCCTTTCCTGGTGCCCCCGCGCCCCGCTCGGCTTCCGTGACCCACGAAGAGTAACCCCTTCCACCTGCTGGAGCCCCGCGCGGGGCTCTGAGGAGCTTTCCGCTTCCACGGATTAAACTCAGCTGCAACTTCAGAATCATTTTCCCCGGAGGCCAGAGGAATACCAGCAGGAGCGCGAGGCCGAAGTTTTCAGAGGCTCCAGAAACCATGGGCTCTGCAGTCGGGTTCCAAGTGCTCCCAGGCTCCCGCTTCCCCGAATAAACAGGATGCTCACGGGAGGGTTGCACCTGTTTTGGAAATAGCTTTTGCGAGAGGAGGTTCCAGATCTACTCAGAACCTGACGACACGGGGGGAATTCTAAGCCCTTTACTTGGCAGGTAAGTGATAATATTATTATTTCTGCTTGTTTGTAACTCGAATGGCTCCCCCCCCAGGGTTTTCTTTCTTTTTTTATAATTTATTTTTTATTTTATTTTTTGCATTATAGCTGGTTTACAGATTAGAACAGTATTATTTTTCATTGTGGATTCAGAAGATAAACAACTTGAATTTTAAATGGTTGCTCCTGCATAACGATCTTTAGGAAAATTTTGACTAATAACATAGTTGGATATTTTATTTCTCTGAAGTCCCTTATGTGACAATAATATTAAATATTCTATATATGCTTATATAATTATAACAAAATCTCAGTGGGGTATTTTTATTGATGATCTAATGTCTTGTTGAATGTGTGTAAGTCACCCCCCCCAATAATATAATCTGGAATTTTGTAAGAGTTTTTTTTTTTTTTCTTGGTCTTATGCATGTAGTTTAAAGTGATACTGTCTGTGTCACATAGTATGCAAGACTTGAAAGTTACTAGCCGTGATGGTTTAACTATCTCTTCTACTATATTTCTGTGATTATAATTTGCCAAATGGTGCACAGGGGTGGACACGTGTGGACACACACCTGATCCCCGTCTCTACACTGACCCCAAGTACACCTACACCTGTGGAATATTACCCAAAGAAACACACACATTTTTATGCAGCGTTGTCTTTGCAGCCTTTTAAAGCTGAAGACTGTTGGCTCAAAGCAGATCTGCCAGGAGGCAGAAAATGAGAAGCTTTAGTGCGCCTTTTTAGGAGGTCTGGATTTCCATAGCATTCCGACTTCTGAGTTCTGCAAAATCCATTAGTCCCTGAAATCTCAAAAGGGATGAGGGGGCCAAGAGGCCCTTGAGAAACTATAACTTTAAAGTGTTAATTAATTAAATCTATTTTCTGTTGATCTGTGCTTCTGGAGTCTCCCCCTGGAGCTTTAAAACCACAATCTTTCAGAGTGACCTTGGTAAGCATTCTGCTTTACTAAAAAGGGATCACCGGTTACACAGTCATGCAGCGCGGGCCTGACGTGTCACCAGAGCTCCATCAGTTCCCAGGAGCACATTCAGTTAGTAGACACTTTGACTTGGGGTGGCAGATTTTTACAATCGTGCGGGTACGCGTGACGCTGTAGCATAACCGGCGTGGGGAAAGAGTCTGCCCCTTGGAGAGAGCACAGGTCTTCAGGTTTTCCTTTTCGTTTCCTAGGTCATCTGTAACCGATACTAAATTCACGTCCATACCTACCCTCTTTCTCAGTTTGGCTGCAGAGCCCTCCGAGGCAGGCACGATGGTGTGTGGGTTGGTGCGCCCCAGGGCCCTTGTTTCTTGTCAGCTGAGGGCAGCAGTCACATCTAGGAGGGATTGTTCTTAACTGTCGCTCTCCATTTACCGTGAACGCGCTTGCTTAGCAGAAAGGGAGCAGAGGCATTGGTGTCACTGAGCTCCTTGGGGGCTGTGCTGCCCTATATAGGTCAGAAACCATCATCGCCAGAGGAGAAAGCACCCCATTGACTGGGCTCTCTACAGCGTGCCTCTGACATAGCCTGCTTTCGTCTTTCTCATCTCAGAGCCGTGAATGTGAAATGACCCACATGGACCAATTAATCATGTTTTAAGAGAGTTACAGCCCGTCGTTAGCCTCTTAGTTTGGTTGTCGATTCACAGCGCAGACAGACTTCCCCGCTTGGCAGAGCACAGCATGGAAGCAGAGAACGTTCCAGGAAGCTCGCCTGTGGGTGTGTGGCCGCAGTTACCTTCTCCGTGGCAGAGGGGGCAGGCTTGAAACAGCACAAAGTAAAAGTTACCTCGCCTAATCCCGTTGGAGATGTAGTCATGGAAATAAATAACTAATTCACGGCTCCAAGCTCAGGCAAGCTGCCTGGAAGCTCTCATCAGCCCTTATCTTTGGGGAAATGTCATTATAGTGAGACAGAGCTTTGAAACCTACATAATGCCAATGTAATTCTAATCTGTGACTTTCCCCCAACCCTGAAAAAAAAAAAAAAAGGTGTGGGTGGGCTCATGCAGCCAAACCTGTTTTTTTTTGCACAGAATCACCCGTCTTAAAAGAGAAATCAGTACTCAGTTCCAGGAGTTCTCTATCCCGTGAAAACAGCTGTTTATCCTCATGGTTATTTTGGTCTGTTGCCCAAAAAGGAGGCATGAGATTTGGGGAGCACCAGATGCAATATTCAACATCCCCTCCTGGGGAGGTGAGTTTTGTTGGAAGGGATTAATGTTACTGTGTTGCTTATTTTTAAGACTCAAGAGAGAAAAGTGAAATAGGATTGCATATTCAGGAAAATGTGAAGTGTGTATAGGACCAGAGGATAATTAGAAATGAGTGCTGAAATCTCTTCACTTGCTTTTCTTCTTTTAATAGGAAATGGTATGTGGAGGGTGGGCTAGGGAATTCCAGCCTGGACCTTAAATGATAACAGTATTGTAAAAATCCCTATTGGTTGTTTTTTGTGTAGACAATCTAAATATGAAGTGGATGGTCTAATGCAGTTATGGGCCATCCGATCATATTGGATCTGGATGTCCGCAGTTTGCCTTTGAACCTCGTTATCTACATATTTACACAAAAATGTGAAAGTAAGAGGTGGTTGTCTCTGGGGTTTAAGAAGGCCGTTACTTATGGGCTGTTTTTTCTGCACCTGTTATACGCTGCGCATTCCGGCCAGCGGCTTCTACTCCACCGGGTTCTATCAGGAAGGCAAAAAGCCCCTGGTGAGCAAAAGCGTGCCCTGAGCCGGACGTGATTTCTGCAGTGATCTCACCTCACCTGAAACCGTCCGGAGTCCGGGCACAGCGCTCACGTGGACAGAGCCTCCTGAGTTCGTTTTGTTCGGTTTCCGCTCAGCGGGCCGAGCCGTCCACGGCGTTGGAGCAGAGTGGGCGCCGCTGGGTGGTCGGGCTGGGCTTCTTAAAATGCTGCTCATCACATCCCGGGCAAAGCGCTCAACCCGCTGCTTACCTTTGCCTCCCTACCGGGACCCTTTATACCACGGGCGGCTCAATCCTTTAAACAGGCCCCCAGCTCAGTATTTGTGGGCTAAGTGAGGAGAGAGTACTCTGCAGAGTATCGGAGAGTCTCAGTGTGATGCTTCTCAGCCTGTTTTGGAAACATAGGTGCTGTACCTTTGAATCATAAGTACTCTCCAAGAGTACTCTTCCTTCATTTGTCAAAAAAAGTCCCTTTTGATTACATAGCGAGCATGTTTCTTGCCTTTAAGAGCTTTCAGTGTAGGAAATACAGTTTCCTGTTAATTCAGCATCAGTTTTCTTATATCTCTCAATGGAATAAATATTTTAATGCAGAGAGGACCTGGTATAAAAATATTTATTATTAGAAATTGACACTATGGTTTCTACCAAACAGTCAAGCCTAGGTCAGCACGACCCAAGGTCATTTTAGTTGCACTTGACCCTTGAGCAACGCAGCGGTTGGGGGGCACCCTCTGCCCATGTAGTTGAAAATCCACATACGACTTTTGACTCCGGCAAAACTGAACAGCTAGTAGCCTGCTGTTGCCCAGAACCCTTACTAGTAAAATAAAGGATTCATAACACTAGTTTTGTATGTTATATGTATACCTACATATATTTCATGCATTCATGACATGCATAACCCTTTCTTAATTTTTTTTGTGTTTCTAGGCTACTCATTTTGACCATTCGCTTTTCAACTTGTCCTATATCTCCAACATTTTTCCAATATATTTACTGAAAAAATGTGAGTGTTCGTGGACTTGTTAAGTTCCAACCCATGTTGTTCAAGGGTCAACTAAGCTCTGATGTTGACTTTTGATGAAATGATCACTGCATTTTTGTCGTAATTTTCTGGTCTGTAAAGGAGAAATAATAGTTATCCTTAGTTTTAGCAGTAAGGAAACTCACGGGATGAAATGGACTTTAGAAACTCAATATCTGAAAAGACATCCGAAAGCATCTTGATTTACTTCACTGGCCGGTGCAGATGGAGGGAAGAGTGGGCCACACGGTCTCTGGGCTGCCCTGGGGACACGCTAAGGCTCTAGTCTTGGCTTAGCCCAGAGCTTAGATTCTGCTCACGGGTGTCTTCGGAAAATCGCCAGGTAGGCAGCATCTCATGGCTTATTTTCTTTCATCAGCTGGCGTTTCTAAAGTGTCTATGATTTTTTTTTTAATGTAAGTTTTAAACATTTGGTTTGTATAGATTTCTAGATTATCATTCTAATATCCTGATAGTAAATTTGAAAAATCTAAGTTATTATTTGGTGTTATAGTTAGTTTCCATACAGTTTTGTGGTTAAACTGAGTCAGCTGGAAATGGAAAATTACATAATTGCCTAGAAAGTGATATAATTACGAGCATTTGGGGGGGGGTTGATTTGTCCTCACTTACCAAAAAAGAAAAAGTGAAGAAACAGTAAAGAAATAGGGGGAAAAAGCAGAAATTGAAAGGTCATTGAAATGATGTCATGTGATCAGGAGCTTTATTTTTCAGTCGTTATTATGGAGCTTGTTCAGTGCATTCTGCACATGCAAAGCATCAGAAGATCATTTCAGATTTTCTTGAATTTGATCTTCAAATTATCAGCAAAGCTGAAATAACAGTGTTTATTTTTAAATAAAAGAATCATGAGGAGTTCCTGTCATGGCTCCGCGGAAACCGATCTGACTTGCATCCATGAGGACGCAGGTTCAATCCCGGGCCTCGCTCAGTGGGTTAAGGATCCGGCGTTGCCGTGAGCTGTGGTGTAGGTCGCAGATGCAGCTCGGATCCCGTGTTGCTGTGGCCGTGGCGTAGGCTGTCTGCTACAGCTCTGATTGGACCGCTAGCCTGGGAACCTCCATCTGCCGTGGGTGAGGCCCTAAAAAGACCAAAAAAAAAAAAAAATCATTAAATCAATGCATTAGAAAAGGGGCTAATTCTTTATCACCTCATCACATTTAATGTACGTACTCATGCTTTTAAAATTTAAATTAGTGAAGTAGTTATATCTAATTTACATTTAGCAAATTTATTATCATTCACTCAAAATTTCCAAGAGCTGGAATTTAACTTTAGAAAGAATACCCAATAAATTCACAACATAAGTTAACAGAAATCACGAATCTTTTAGAAACGGTCCCAGAACTTTAGGGATAATATGTTATTCATAGGAATAATGCTTCCTCTTTGAATCTGTTCAAAGGGCTCCATGGTGAGAGAAGTATCTAGGATTAGGAAATTTAAGAATGTCGTTGAGAAAGCAGTTTGCATGGTTAAGATGCATTGAATACATAAGAAGTGTGGAGATTAACATGAGCGTTCGTGGGTTTCGGTATTCGTGGCGGGTCCTGGAACCCATCCCCGCTCAGATACCCAGGGCCTAAGAACGTAGCTGGCCAGGCCAGTCTGCGCATCGCGGCTCTGACGGGCTCACCCAGAGTTGTTCTCGTACTGTTTCTTCAGGTAAACCCCCCATGCTGCGTGTTGTCCCCCAAACACCCACTCTTCATGTTTTGTCCTAAGCGCTTCCTTCCCTGTTCGCATGTCCAAACCTGCATTTCTCTGAATGCGGGTTGAGTTCAGGGTCTGCAGGGCTCGGGCAGGTAAACGAATCAGGGCGACTGGCCAGCAGGACGGGTGGCGACCTCGGGGGCACGGAGCCCGGGGCCTGAGGCCAGGCTGTGTGAGGAACCTCCTCGTTTTCACCTAGCCCAGTGGGAGCAAGGCGGACGACAAGCTGGCTGCACAGGGTCCCTTCCGTGTCCCCTGCCTGCAGACCCCCTGCTTTTCTGATTTCCGTGGCATTTGTTAAAAACCCAAACCGACATATTTCATCAGTCTTTTTCCAGTCCTTTCCGTTTCTGTCTAAAAATGGGAGAATGAATCATGACTTGGCAAAAAACTTCGTCTTCGTATCCTTTAGACGTTTACAGGAAAGTAAATCCCCCCAAATGATGCGTATCTGAGAAGAAATAGATATTCTGTCTCTTTGAATGGTCAACAATACTGTGGGAAAAGTTGTCCATTGAATAAATAAGAATGAAGCCAGACCAGCAATATTCCGTGGTGTGTTCATTCCAGCAACTACAACCCTGAAGAAGACCTTGCCAAACTGTAAGAGCAAGAAAAAGGAAGATAATCAGCTCTTGGCTCTGTCTGTTAAATGCCAAGTCCCTCCCTCCAATACCAATTTTGGTGCAGTTTTCAGGAAAAGGGGGGCTATATTATAAGGTAGGAAGAACAGCAATTGTCCGCTACAGTGTTACTGAAGAATTGCCAATATTTTTAGGCCAATTTATCCATCTACTGTTGATGGAACACTCGGCAAAATGGGCTTATAGGAAACCTGGACAGCTGAATGTAAATCACTGAAACTGGAACACACCCTCACACCATGCACAAAAATAAACTCAAAGTGGCCTAACGACTTAAACGTAAGACAAGACACCTCAAACTCCTAGAAGAGAACATAGGCAAAATATTCTCTGACATCAACCGTACAAATGTTTTCTTAGGTCTGACCCCTAAGGCAACAGAAGTAAAAGCAAAAATAGGAGTTCCCGTCATGGCTCAGTGGTTAACGAATCCGACTAAGAACGATGAGGTTGCGGGTTCGATCCCTGGCCTTGCTCAGTGGGTTAAGGATCCGGCGTTGCAGTGAGCTGTGGTGTAGGTCGCAGACGTGGCTCAGATCCCGCGTTGCTGTAGCTGTGGCGAAGGCCGGCAGCTACAGCTCCTGTTAGACCCCTAGCCTGGGAACCTCCATATGCCGCGGGTGCGGCCCTAGATAAGGCAAAAGGACAAAAAAAAAGAAATAAAAGCAAAAATAAACCATTAGGACCTAATTAAATTGACAAGCTTTTGCACAGCAAAGGAAATCATAAAAAAAAAGAGAGAGAAAGAACCTACAGAATGGGAGAAAATAGTTTCAAGTGATGTAACTGACAAGGGCTTAATGTCTAAAATATACAACTTATACAACTCAACAGCAAAAATCCAACAATCCAATTGAAAAATGGGCAAAAGACCTGAGTGGACATTTCTCCAAAAAAGATATGCAGATGGCCAACAGGAGAAATTATTAGATTATTAGGGAAATTATTAGAGAAATGCAAATCAAAACAATGAGGTACTACCTCCCACCAGTCAGAATGGCCATATTAATAAATCCACAAATAACAAATGCTGGAGAGGGTGTGGAGAAAAGGGAACCCTCCAAAAGGCACTGTTGGTGGGAATGTCAACTGGTACAACCACTGTGGAAAACAGTATGGAGGCTCCTCAGAAAACTATATGTAGAACTACCATATGATCCAGCAATCCCACTCCTGGGAATACATCCAGACAAAACTTTCCTTGAAAAAGGCACATGCACCCGTGTGTTCACTGCAGCATTATTCACAATAGGCAAGACATGAAAACAACCTAAATGTCCATCGACAGGTGAATGGATTAAGAAGATGTGGTACATACACACAATGGAATACTACTAAGCCATAAAAAAGAACAAAATAATGCCATTTGCAGCACTGCAGATGGAACTAGAGACTCTCATACTAAGTGAAGTAAGTCAGAAAGAGAAAGACATACCATGTGATATCGTTTATATCTGGAATCTGATATAAAGGCACAAATGGGTCTTTCCAAGGAAAAACTCACGGACTCAGAGAACAGACTTGCTGTTGCCAAGGGGGAAGGGGAGGGAGTGGGTTGGACTGGGAATCTGGGGTTAATATATGCAAGCTATTGGCTTTGGAGTGAATAAGCAGTGAGACCCTGCTGTGTAGCACTGGGAACTATATCTAGCCCCTTGTGATGGAGCGTGATGATGTGAGAAAGAGAATGTGTGTGTGTGACTGGGTCACTATGCTGTACAGTAGAAACTGACAGAACACTGTAAACCAACTATAATGGAAAAAAAATAAAAATCATTTTTTAATGAAGTGGGCTCATAGGCTTATTATCTCTCCCGGAGCTTGCTTTTCAAAGAACGTTTTAAGATGGGATGTTCACAGTGTGACCTTCAGTGTAATTGATGTGCCACAGCTTTGTCCTTTCACTTTATTGCTCAAAAACGAGTCATAGCGAAAGGGCAAACAAACAGAGTCGGAGACCAACGTGGAGAATGGTACCTCTTCTTGCTGGATAGCCTTTTCCCTACCTTTGGTGTTTTCCAGCAGTTTTACGTAACTTTCCTCCATTTATTGCGCGGTCCACCCGCTCTGGTTTAGCTTGCCTATTCCTCTTTTGTTTCTCGGGTCTGGCTTACATCTTGAAGTAAAACTTCTAAGATGAGCTTCACTGCCTGAATCTTACATGACTCGTTGTAGATAATAAGACCGGACAGCAAGATGGTAGCACATTTAAAGTTAAGGTAAGACTAGGGTGGTTCATCTCGTTCGTGAAACTTGCAACAAATAGGCTGTTTTTCTCTCCAAGGCCATCGTTTTGTCTACATAAAAACTCTTTTAAGTGATTAGTGAGAAGTAAAATTGCCTGTTATCCACCAGTCAGTGCATTTTCATCTTCCATTTTGTGTTTTCTTTCCATGGCAGTAAGTTTCTGGCAAGCCCCGCAGCTGGAGTGTTGAACTTCTGCATGGGGTCTTCAGGGGTCACGTTCGCAGGTGCGCTAGCTCCGTTCACACTGAGACCCCGCGCCCGGTGGCACCTGGGCTGTGGGGCGGTCCCCACAGGGCGTCCCCGTGATGCTCACAGCAGGACTGAGAGGCAAACGTTATGATTCCTCTGCCGCAAACGAGAACTTGAAGTCCAGGAAAGTTAATGATTCTCTACACGTGGAGTCAAAGTTAAGATCTGTGTCAGTGTTTCATATTCTCCATACTTTCTAGGTGGTTTGGGAAGGGAGACTGTCTTTTGTTCCACTGAGGACACTTCACTTGCATCCAACTGTGGTAAAAACAGACAAAGCAGCGATGTCTTACTAACTTTTGTCTTCACTAAGGAACCGGAGGGGCTTAGATTCTCGAGGATTTTGCAGGGCTTGCATATTACCTTGACCTTAATCGTATACAAACAGGGGCTTTGCGGACGGCGTGAACACGTAGCTTGGAGGTGCTGGCGACTCAGGAAGGACCAGGGTCGGTTCTGCTGCGGTAACTCAGGCTCAGAGATGAGAACCTGACCTGAGGGCGGAGGTCAGCCGAGTCGGGTGAGTCTGGATGGCGAGGTGCCGGGTGACCGTTGACAGGCGGGGGGAGACGCGGGGGAGGCCCGGGTGACGCCGCGCGTTTGATCCCAGGCAGGTGCTGGGCAAACACAAAGCACACCACGCTCTCTTTTGGAAGGGAAGGTGTCACCCCTGACCTGGGGCGTGGCCGTTAGCCGCGAAAGGCTCTACTGACCGAAGAGCAGGGGAGGGAAGCGTCGGTTTCCGAAAGCGGGGACAGCCCCACGTGGCCAGCTCGGTTACCTGAGCGGACGTTGTCGCTGAAGCTCGGAAACCGTGCTGACGGGGAGCAGGAAGGAAACGCTGTAGTTTATGATCATAAACATCAACCTGTGAGGAAGGAGGAAGACCAGGAAGAGAAGGTGATGGACCCGAACTTAGGAGAGTATAAAGGGAACAGAGCTCAAGGAAAAAAGCAGACGTGACCGGTGTTGATACTGCAGGGCGGGGAAAGGACAGAGATTCAAGTGCTTTGGGTTTGTCCCAACGTAGGTTGTGGGGCGTCTTGGGCAGAACCGTAGGGCCCTCGGGCCCAGACTAAGGGCGGGACGGGGGGAAGCGCACAGTGGTTCCGAGACGGTGATGGAGGAAGGGCCGTCTCATTCACCCCAGATCTCAGCCCCCTTCCGAACTGGTGACACCGAGATCCTGGGAGTGTGAATATTTTGTTACATTAGATCCGCCCTGCTCTTGGTGACAGAGGTCTGGGGAGAGGAGAAACCATTTATTATAGAGTAAATCTAGAAGCTATACGCACATTACTTGGAAAAGGTCGATTTAAACTCATATTCCCTAGTATGTTCTACATGTCTAAGAGATCATTTAAAATATATAAAATACTCAGTAATGACCCGTTTCAGCCACTGGAAAATTAACTCTTCTTCAACAGTGATAGGTAATGTCCTATTGATTTTACTTGAAAGGCTGAAATTAAACTCATGTAATAACAATGTTTTTATTACAGTATTTTTATGTTCTCATTGACAGTAGATCTCATGTAAAATTTTATATTTTTCTGAAAGAAGTTTCTGAGAATGATGAGGGCACAAGATCTCAGGTCAGTCTGAGCGTCCTCGGGGCTTTTTCTCTTAGGAACCGAGTGACACAGGAAACCAACTTCCATGCGAGTCCCTGGACTTCCCTGGGGAAACCACTCAGATCCTCTGGATAATTGCTTGACTTTGTCTTGGTACAAAAGGAGTAAATTACCTACTTTCTGGAGGCCACTTAAGTTTTCTAAACCAGCAGTGTGCCATTTAGCAAATTACCTCTTCAGGGCACTAAGAGGCCCCCCAGTAACCCACAGCGGGCGATGGCGCCCTCATCACAGAGGGACTCGGGGTTCAGAGCCTCCGTGAGAGCTTTGGCCTTGAGTCAGTGCGGGGCGCTGGGTCCGTGAGTCAGCGAGGCCGGGCCACGGAGGGCAGGGGACGCGGGCGGAGAGGGGGGGAGTGGGCGAGGAGGTGCCCCGCACCCTGAAAGCTGCGCTCATGCTATTTGCCTGGAATCCTGTGCTATTACCCAGGTGTCTCGCAATGAGAGTCGAGTCAGCAATCCACGGTCGCAGGAATTGTCCGGTTATAGCTTTGTAAAAAAGCATTCTTTGCAAAGTAATCAACTGTGTTAGTATTCATGCAGTGGCCATTGGCTGTTTTTGTCCGGGCTTCACTGGAGAAATGGAATAACTCCCTTCCCGCCGATTACAGAATTCAGTGACTTAGCGTAAATTAACTTAGTCGATGCACCAGCGGCTGTACCCTTCTTGGGTCTCTGAGCAGACCCTGCTGTAGTCGCGGCGGTCCTGCTTTGCTGGGCTCTGTCGCTATGATTTCCACCTGAAACAGCAACTGGAACCTCCCCCTTGTACCTGTAGGTCATCTTCCGAGCCGTACATGCATACGTGTTACGTGCTGTTCTGCCCACGAAATCACAGGTAACCCTATACTGTTTAGGGGATATTGTCACAGTGTGGATAAGTGTGGGTTTGTCAGTCGTGCTTATAAACTAGTGAAATTGTTTTGAGAAATAAGCAATTCTCTTACAAACAATTCAGTGCCCCCCCCCCCAATGAAAAGGAAGTTTCTTTAAATCTTATCCCAACTGTATTTCTCTGAAGCTTTCTTTTTTGGGAATTTGTGTGATTACATAGACTAATCAGATAAATGGAGCCTAGAAATCATTTACATTATTTTTGGAAAAGCCCACCTGAGCAGAATTAACAAAACTCCAAGTAAGACGTGGTGTCTTCCTTCAATGTGTAGCCCAGAATATCTGCGTATGAGCTTTGCAAACCTCAGTGTGCCCAGCCGAGCCAGGTCACTGAGCTTGGTCAGGTTCATCACAGATGCACACTGACCGCCGGGAGCAAGACTGACCGCCGGGAGCAAGGCTGACCGCCGGGAGCAAGACTGACCGCCGGGAACAAGACTGGGAG
>PVHT021183584.1:395460-413240 GCA_004024745.2 Catagonus wagneri
TGACCGCCGGGAGCAAGACTGACCGCCGGGAACAAGACTGGGAGCAAGACTGACCGCCGGGAGCAAGACTGACCGCCGGGAGCAAGACTGACCGCGAGGAGCAAGACTGACCGCCGGGAACAAGACTGACCGCCGGGAGCAAGACTGACCGCGAGGAGCAAGGTGGCCTTCCAGCAGCTCAAAGTCCTGAGCATCGATCTGAGACGGTATGATAGCTGTTCTTAATGGACACAGCAGTCGAGCACTTGGAACAAAGCCGAAATCTGGCCAGAAAAACGGGGGGAGGGGAGGCTGGCACCTGATGAATTACTTAACATCTCTTTTTGTAGAGAGTAAAAGCTCTCTGGCTTCTACCAAAGAGTCTGTGAGCTGCATGGCAGTATCGTGAACAAGGAGGTCATTATAAAAGCAGTCTTTCTATTTAGGAAATAGTGACTGGATGCAGCTGCAGGTTGTAATGACTTTTAATAAAGCATGTTACAAAGTGAATTAGCAATAAATGTTTTAACAAGTGATAATGAATCAAGGCATTATAGGACATCATTAGATCTATATATTGGATTGTTAAAGCAATATGTATGTTTATGGAACCAGTGGTTTTGCAACTTTCTAGAATATTTTGGAGTAAAGTTAAGGCATGTTGAATTTTAGTGAATAGGATTATTATATCAACTAGCTCTGCTAAACCAGTAAATAAATATTTTGGTTATATAACTGATAAAGGGAAGGATCTGGAAGCTTTTTACATTTCTACAATATACGGCATTAGAACAATATTCATGGGTTAATATACAAAGATACAATATTCTAATCATTTGAAATTTTTGAGTTTTTTCTAAAGAAAGCTGAAGGTACTTTGCAGGAAAAAAACACACTTTGTTAGAA
Organism: Catagonus wagneri; assembly: GCA_004024745.2. Lineage (NCBI taxonomy): Eukaryota > Metazoa > Chordata > Mammalia > Artiodactyla > Tayassuidae > Catagonus > Catagonus wagneri. Next base: position 396,346 of record PVHT021183584.1, read on the forward strand.
ATAATCTGTCTTCAGTACTTGTTTTCTGGCACTGCTGGAATCTAAATCTCAGTGTCGGGCGGTCAGAATAGTGATGAACAGAGAAACAGACAGTCAGACCTCACCAGCGTCTGTTCGTGCAAGTGTTTTCAGGCCACCTCAGCACACGGGGCGATGCAGTGGAGATTTCTTTTTAAAGATGAAGCTTGGTCTCTGACCTCAAGAAAGATAGAGTCCAATGAGGCAAAGCAGGGTTGCCTGGAATGCTGTAGTCTTTGCAAGGCAGAGCCGGAAATGTACTCAGGGATTTTCAGGTTAGGAAGGTGACCCTCAGGGTATCTCTGAGATTTGTTAAAAGGTTCAAATTTAGTTCTTGGCCTAATTGACATGGAGCCATTGTTTATAACTTAATCAGTGATGATGCTCCAGTGATGGTGAAGGAAATTTGAATATTGTTTTTGGTTCCTTGTGGAACCATAGTTCGGGGTAAATGAGCAGCCTGGGATGTTGAGAAGCTAGAGAAGAGGCAGGCTGTAAATCTTCCAAAGTCTCAAGCAAGTCAGATGGAAGGTCCATCAGAGACGCAGCAGGGAGAAAAGCGCCGTATTTGGATGGTCACTTTTTAAATCTTTTTATTTACTTTTAAACAGTCATGGACTGAAGGAAGCTGCTGAGACAGTTTCTTGCGAAGCCTCCCCTGGCTCCTGCCAGTGGTAATGTTTTACCTAATTATGGGACGGTGCCCAGACCGGAAATCGATACTGGCACAATACTGTCAGAGAGACTATAAGTCTTATTTAGACTTTGTCAGTTTTAATCTGAACTCGTGTGCATGTGTGTGTGCGTGCGTGTGTGTGTGCGTGTGTGTGTGTAGTTCTGTGTCATAACCTCACGTGTCGATCTGCCTCACCATCTTTACAGTCAGGATGTACGATGGTTTTATCAGCACAAGAGAAATCCCTTGTTCTAACCTGCGTTACTGGGACCCACTCCCTGGGGACCACATATCCTTCCTCGTCTCTAGAATTTTGTCCTTTTAAGGTTATGTCAGTGGGGTCATATAGTATATGACCTTTTGAGGTTGACTTTTAGTTGCTTTTTGTTTTTTTTGCTTTTTGAGGCCGCACCTGCGGCACATGGAGGTTCCCAGGTTAGGGATCCAATTGGAGCTGTAGCTGCCGGCCTACACCACAGCCACAGCAACCCAGGATCCAAGCCACATCTGCAACCTACACCACAGCTCACGGCAACACCTGATCCTTAACCCCCTGAGCGAGGCCGGGGATCGTATCTGCGTCCTCATGGATACTAGTCAGGTTCATTACCACTGAGTCATGATGGGAATCCCAGAAATATTTGTCAAACAAGAAGAACGTCTACCTGTTAAAACAAGATTAATATTACATAGAATTTTTACTCTGCCGTTTAATTTCAATTCAATCCCATTCACTTTTTTCTAACGTTTTATTTTGAAAAGTTGAATCTTACAAAAAGGTTAAAGAATGATGCCATAAAACCTCTAGCCGCTTCATGTGGATTTGCTGTTTGTTAGTGTCATTTTTGGTGTTAACGTTCAGTGCTGTATTTTTACTTATTATTTTTATCTATCTCAGGCTAGTCATTGTTGCTGTTTTTCTTAAACAGCACTTCTTTAGATTTACTGACAATTTCTTTGCTCATTATTGCTTTTTGAAAAATGAATTGATGTCTAATTCCCATAATGTAATAATATTCATATTTAGTGGTTTTTAGTATATTCACAAGGCCATGCAACCATCATCACAATGTAATATCAGCATATTTTCATCACGAAAAAGAGACCGTTTCCCTTTGCACTTAATCTCCGTCCTCGTCGCCTCTGGGCCCTCGGCAATCTCGAATTTACTTCCTGTCTCTACAGAGACCACGGACTCTTCCCTGTTCTGGACATTTCTTACCAGTGGAATCCTAAAATATGCGGTCTTTTGTGATTGGCTTCTTCTGACTTAGCCTAACATTGCCAAAGTTCACCTGTTGTTGTAGCATGTATTCATTTCATAGCTGTGTAGTATTTCATTGCAAACGGATAGTGTGTCTTGTTTACTCATTTATCAGGTGATGGACATTTTCTGTTTCTGTTTTTCTGACTGTTAGGAATAGCCGTTGATTGTAATGTTCCTATACAAGTTTTTATTTGAACATATATTTACAGTTTTCTTGGGAATGTACCCAGGAGTGGAATATCCATCATCTGGATTAATTTTTGGGTTAACATTTTGAGGAACTGAAAATTTTCCCAAAGCAGCTGCACTATTTTATGTTCCCATCAGCAAAGCAGGTTCCGATTTGTCCACATCCTTGCCAACACTTGTTATTGTCTGTTATTTTGATTGTAGCCATCCTGGCGGGTATGAAGGGTTATATCCTGGTTTCGATCTGCATGTAGGGATGGTGAGCATCTTTTCACAGGATTGTTTGTTATCTGTGTGTCTTCTTTGGATAAACGTCTGTGCTTATTTTTGGCCCATTTTTTAAGTGGGATGTTTGTCTTTTTGTTTATGATTTGTAAAATTTATTTATGTATCTTAAGTGCTGGAGCCTTATCAGATAATATATGATTTGAAAATATCTTCTCCCATCATATGCACTGTATTTTTCACTTTGTTAATAGTGTCCTTCAAAGCACAAAGATTTTAACTTTGAGGAAGTCAGACTTATCTATTTTATGTTTTGTTTCATTACTTGTGATTTGGTGCCATAAATAGCCATTTACCTAATCCGAGAAAACAAAATTTCCATCATTGTTTTATTCCAAGGGTTTTAAAGTTTCAGTTCTGGGAGTTCCCACTGTGGCACAGCAGAAACGAATCTGACTAATATCCATAAGGATGTGGGTTCGATCCCTGGCTTCGCTCAGTAGGTTAAGGATCCGGCGTTGCAATGAGCTGTGGTGTAGGTCACAGACGCGGCTTGGATCCTGTGTTGCTGTGGCTGTGGTGTAGGCTGGTGGCTACAGCTCCAATTCGACCCCTAGCCTGGGAACTTCCACAGTTGTGGCCCTAAAAAGACAAAAGACAAAAAAAATAAAGTTGCAGGTCTTACCTTAGGTATTTGATCCCTTTTGAGTAAACTCTTCGTATGTGCTCTGTCGACGGGGCCAGCCTCATTCTTCGTCTCGTGGATCTCAGGTTGTCCAGCGCCACTTACTGAAGAGACTGTTACTTTTGTCATCAGTTCTTGATTTGGGATCCAGCTGGCTGCAGATGTAAAAGTTTGTTTTTGGACTCTCAGTTTCACCCCTGGTTTGGAGGTCTGCTGTCACCCAAGAACCACACGGGCCGACCTCTGTCGTTTTGCGCTCTTTGCAATAGGAAGGGTGACCCCCTTCACCTTTGTCCCGTCTTGCTTGATGCCCATTCATTCATGTGGTGCATCTTCATGGTCACGCCCTACGCTCAGTTTCACAAGTCTTGAAAAGGATGCCAACCTATATTATAGCGCTTAGCTTTGCTTAGAATTTACAGGGGAAAGAGAAGAGGCATAAATAGGAAAAAAAATAACTGGATAGTCCTTCGTATCTAGGATATTTACTGTTTTTCTGTGATTGAATAAGCTCATAACAGAAGTCAGATATGCCTAGAGAAGCGAGTGGTAACTTCAAGGAACCGCGTGTGCTGGTGACCCTTATTCAGTGCGAGGCCTCGGCTTCCCCACAGCCTTGACCTTAAGGCTGACCAAGTTGTCCTCCAGTTCTTGTCACGCGCCTGACTTCCCCGCGGAGAACCTTCTGGGTCATGTGCATCTTTCCCGGCAGCAAGCTCCTGTCCTTGTCACGGTCGTCTCGCTGGCCACGTGCGCCCCGCCTTCGACGTGACATCTGGACGCCGTGTGCATGCAGTATGCGTGCACATTGCATGAGCCACGCACGCAGTAACGCGTGCATGTACGTCATGCACACGGTGTGGGCTTGGTGGTGGTGTAACGCAGGCCTTCTACGCGGGCAGCAGAGTCATGTTGGCCAGGAAGGCCGTTCAGGAAGGTTCGGGCCACATCCCACTTGAATATTAAGTGACCGCTTCGAGGAGGAAATGCTGTGACTGAGAGAAGAAAGACGGTGTGGGGGCGAGGAGACGCCAGGGCCTGGAGGGGCCGGTCCCGTGGTCCCAGGGAGGTGAGTGCAGGCAAACACAAGATGCCCACTGGCACCGAGCTCGTGTCTGTGGTTCACAGACGTTTCACCCAAAGACAGTGCCACAAAGAGCAGCACGTTTTCGTGTGCCGGGAAAGGAGCCTCCTCCAACAGGGAAATAAGTGGATTGAAAACCTTAGTTCTTAGGGAATCGTGGGTGTCAGCATGGTACGCCTCAGCAGCCCAGCAGCGCAGACAGGCTGGCGCACGTGGGTCCCGCCTGGCTCCCGATGGGGTTAGACGGGAAGCCCGCAGACGGATGTGGGTGTAAAGGGACGGCTGCTCTGAACTCTTGGAGGGGAGACTTAAATGTGTCTGTAAGAGGGATGGTGTTAATCTCTGTAAGGAAGCCCGAGAAGTCAGCGCTGACCCCCACCAAGGACCGTCCAGTCCTGGGTGAGGGGACGAAAATCAGTCCAGGTTAGTGGTTAATAGAACTGGCCGAGCAGTTCTGAGGCTTTAGGCCCTGTTCAGACTGGCTGGGTCCTAACCTCACCTCTGGAATGCAAGTGTGTGGGGGTGCGGTCTGCACGTCTGTGTGCATGTGTGCACGCGGGCAATTCCCGCACATGAAAGAGCGTGTGTGCTTGCACGCGTACATGCCTCTGCACACATGTTCACACATACGTGTGCAGTGTACAGTGTTATGTGTGCGAACATCGTGCACATGTGTGTGCACTGTGTCCACGCGTGTGCACGTGTGCGTGCGTGTGTGTGTCACAGAGTCCCGGGTGTTCTGACGGCACCTTCCGAGGAGTGTTTGCAGAGAGCCCGATGAGGTGAGGAACCGGAAGCGTGTCTTCGGTGCCCGCCCGTCGTCTCCGTTATTAAGGCCCTTGAAGCCCTCATTCAGCTTCTGGTGTTGAGCGCAGGCAGACGCTGAGAAAGACTTTACACGCGGGGAGGCTGTGTCGCTGGTCCCTGCCAGCGGCGAGCTCAGACAGGAACCGTCACAGCGGAGGGGCTGGCTGTGTCCGAGCAGGTCCTGGCCCCGGCCTTCCCGAGCCGGCGAAGATGCCGCCAGGGCGCCGAGCCAAGGTCCGCAGCACCCAGGTTTGTGTGGCCTCGGCCGGGCCCTCTCCGGGCATCCGTCACAGTCCGCTGTTCGGCAGCTGTGGCTCAGGCCCCAAGGGTGCGAGCTGGGGACCCAGCACCTCGGCCACAGCAGAACCCAGCCTGCGGCTCGGCAGGGAGCCTGGCACATGCCCCGCTTGTGGTCCTTCAGTTGCTGTCCTCGGTGGGCTCTCCATTCGCTTTCCCTCCTGGACCATGAGCTGTGGCTGCACCTTTTCTGTTCGTTTAAAGGCCCAGCTACAATTTCTCTGATTTTTTCAATGGACATGGATGGCAGTGAACTCTGGAATTCACAGTTAAAAAGAACTAATTGATAATATGAAAATGAACCCAGTGAAAACCAGCTGAAGCTGAAATTAAAAATGTCTGTGAACACTGAACAGAATCCTAATTGGCATGGACTGTATGAGTTGAGCTGGCAGTGCTGCATTGCTGAGATGCAAGGCTCTTGAGGTCACGGCAAGCTAATGGATATGATTTGAAAGTTTCGTGCCTGGCTGAAAGGGCCATGCCCAGGGATGGCCAAATCTGTGTCAGCCAAATGCATACCTCTTTAAGGTAAATTTAAAAGTTGATTTAGGTAAAAGGAAGATCTTATTTTTTCTGTGTGTGTTTTCTAATTACGTATCTTGAAAATTCAGGTTGCTGGAAAGAATCAGAGCTGCTGTTACTGTTTTTTAGGATGAACTGATTTATACTGAACTTAATATTCTTTTAAGAATTATGCAGCTTGCAGCTTCAGAGAATTATTAAGGTATCATTCTTATCTATTAATTAAAAATATAAAGTGTTCCCATCGTGACTCAGTGGTTAACGAACCTGACTAGTATCCATAGGACGTGGGTTCAGTCCCTGATCTCACTCCGTGGGTTAAGGACCCGGCGTTGTTGTGGCTGTGGTGTAGGTTGCAGACATGGCTGGATCTGGTGTTGCTGTGGCTGTGGCATAGGCCTGCGGCTACAGCTCTGATTCAACCCCTAGCCTGGGAACTTCCATATGCTACCAGTGTGGCCCTAAAAAGACAAAAAAAAAAAAAAGTATAAATTGTCAATTTGTTTCAAGTAAAATTTTCAGTATCTTGATTGTGGTGATAGTTTTAAATTGTGTGCATTACAAACGTGCTGCTGTCTATGTCAGTTCTCCTCCCTACGGCTGTCGTAAGGGTTAATTTCATCTTGTCCTTGTACTTTTGAAAGGTGGCCCTTAGAAACTTTAAGACGACCCACGTGGCCCGCGCTCCATTGCTGCGGGAGTGCTGGTCCAGGGCTTCCGTTCTGGGGGCACGTGGGGGACCCGAGATGCGTTCAGCTCCCCCACTGGGCTCAGGACGTGCATCCAGAGGTGGAAAGTGCAGGACAAAGGACCAGGCTTTTCCCACAAATGGAGACAAGAGGGACTGTAGCCGAAAGGGTTTCTGAGCAGCAGCAGCCGGATGCAAGCCGCATCACCTTTCCCTTCGTGCTGCCCGGTGTTCCCGGCTCCGCCTTCCCTCTCTGTCCGGGTCCTCTGCTCCTGAAGTGTTTCTCCAGTCAGATCCACAAACTGGGAATCCCAGCGACGTCACTGGCCTTGCTGTGCTGCCAGTTTCCCACGGCCCGTCAGCAGTGTCTGCAGTCCTGCGTGTCCTTTAACCTGCGACGCTGCCTCTCCCCTCGGCGCTCGTTCTAGCCGCCTCCTAGCTGGTCCCCTGCCGCCTTCCCGACCCGTGCTGCTCTCGGCTTTATTTTCTAAAACACAGTCCCTGTCTCCCCACGCCCTTGGCTGCGAACTGCACGCACCTGACAGGGTGATTCCTCGGCCTGGTGTGCAGAGCTGTTCCCAGACGGTGTAGCTGTGTGTCTACACCGCGCGCCGTCATCCCCGGTGTGCTCCTGGCGGCGGTGTCAGCGGCCCACGCTCCCCACCTCGTGGCCGCGGCTGATGTCATCAGCGCAAGAAGATGCCGCTGGCAGCCTCTGTCTTAGCGGTGGAGAAACAGAATGTGTGTTTATTGGCCTGGGTGGTCAAGCTGAAACCTGAGGCTCCGTGTCAGGACGCAGGTCCACTCTGCGAGTGTGGACAAAGGAAGGAGGGAAAGCCCCCCCCTTCTCTCTCCTCTGTCTCTCCTTTTTCTGTTATTTTCTTGGACTTCATGATGGGAGGTTAATTAATTACACTACTTACTGTCAGTCAGTGACTCAGCAGGAAACTTTGATCACTGCAAGTAGGTCCTGGGAGGGCGTATGATAAATGGGTTATTCACTGAGTGTGGGCCGGGGACGCGGGACAGCAGGAGCCAGGGCTCCCGGGAAGGGGCTGCGGCTGGGAGACCATGCCTGATGCCATCCCAGGAGGCGACTGTGTGCAAGAGCTGCCTGCCAGGACCTACGCTTTCCTTAGGAGGCACTTTGCCACCCCAGGGGCTTGGCGGGCAAGGGGCTTGAGAAGAAACACCCCAGACTCCTTTCCTCACCCTGTTCTCGCCGGTGCCGCTGGTCGGCCTCCTCCGGGCAGAAGCAGAGGAAGAATGCGATGTCCCTGCGGGAAGCCGCCGCAGCCAGAGGTGCGTGGACAATGCGGACGAAAGAGATTTTAATCATGAAAATATTCCTATAAAATCGGTGACATTTTGTGTGTGTTTTAAATGTACACAGATGGCATCATGCTGCAGTCTTGTTCTGTTTATCAGTTTCCCTCCCGCGTCTGTGGAGGCGCCCCTGTGCCGCGTACGTCCCCGTGGTTCCCTACTCCCAGGGGCTGCACGGAACCCTCCTTGTGCCCCTTGCCTTGTACCGCCTCTTGCTTTGAGACGGACTCCGCAGTGGAGTAAAGTCTCTGCATACGTCTCCTGTTGACTTATGAGTCTGCTGGGTCAGAAGGTTTTCGCATCTTTAATTTCATTAAGTACTGGCAGACTATTTTTGTCTGAATTTTTACTCTCTCCACTAGTGCGCGAGGATTTCCACTTTCCTGCTTTCTGAACACCTTTGGCGTATTCTCATCTTTAATTCTGCTATTCTGTTGGGTGAAAAATTAATAAGTTGCTGTTTGAATTTGTATTTCTATTATTCCTGATACATTTTAGAGTCTCTTCAAAGCTTTTCAGCCATTAGGATCCCATCTTATAAATTGTGGTTTTGTAGTCAGATGTCAGTAAGTAGTTTAATTGAATGAAAAGTACCATAGCCTATGGCTTTATCACAGCTTAAAAAAACCCTTGCCGCTGGCCACTTAGTAGGCACACAGTAGACACTCATTTACTAAAAACCAGTGTGCTGCACTTGATTTTCTGTGTGTCTGATTTCTGCCATCTGTCTTTGGAGCTGGCTCGCAACTATAGATACAAGTCGTGGAGTCACTCTTTAACCTGTCAGTCAATAGGCTTTTAAAATAACCAGACGACAGCTTGTTCCCTCGCTGCTCCGTCCGCCCCCCCGCTGTCCTCCTCTCCCAGGAGCCCAAGGCTTCGGAGGAAATTCTGAACCTGGGGCTCGTTGGGAGGACAGCAGACAGCAAGGAGGCCCGGGGTCCTGTGGCCCGAGACCATCTCCTGTCTGCCTTTCGTTTCAGCAGAGGAGCAGCCGCCGCCGCAGCAGCACACGCGCGTGTGCGTGTACACACGTGTCTCCTAGCTGTCAAACAGGCTAAGGTGGGGGGCCTGGGAAACACAGTAACAGAGCAGCACGTTGCAGGCCTTCAGCTTGGTGGCGCACGAGGTGGCTGCCTGGCTCTCGGGTTCAACCCCGTTGGGATTTGGCTTGTTTAATCTCAGATCCCTGAAATGTGTGCTGCTGGCCTTGAGCCCCCATCGCAGAGACTAGACTAAATCCCAGGCCCCCCTTTCACCCGGCTCAAGGCAGTGTTTGAGCTTTCCAGGTTAACTTGGTGTTGGAATCCGCACACACGCACGGACTGACAGATCTGTGTTTGGGGGCCGGTCCTCCGAACGGGGGCGGCGCGTCCCCGCTGAGTTCTCCCCAGGAGACCAGACTCCCCTCCCCGGGGTACCCGGTGCCCCAGGAGGTTCTGTTTGCAGAGGCGTGTGTTCCGCGCCTGGCCGGCTCCGAAAGCTCAGGAAGCTGCTGTCTGCACCCACTCCTCCGTTCCTCCCGGGTCTTGCTAATCGGCTCTCACCCCATAATGCTCGTGAGAACACAGCGACCGCACGAGCCTTGATCTTGCACTTGAGCGTCTGCAGACGACCCGTGGTCCGGGCACCAGTGCTGGGCGCAGCCTTGCTGCAGAGTTGGGCTGGGGTGGGTCTGCTTTCACGCGTGCAATGTGTCTTCCTGGGCCCAGGAAGCGGCCACCAGCGTCCTGTTATCATGGTAATAAGTGAGAGCCACAGGCCAGAGATAGAAGGCAGGCTCACGTGTGGCTTCTGCGGCATCGTCCGCGGTCAGCACACACGCAGCCAAGCCCAGCAGCAGGGAGCAGGAGCGGCCGTGTTTCCTGGACAGTAGCTCAGAATATCATCCCTTCAGTCTGAGCTGCATGAAGGCAGGGCACTATGAGCGTCGCCTTTTACTTCCAGTGAAGGGACCAAGAACCAGAAAGATTAAACGTCTCGCCCTGTCACACTCAGTAGAAAGGCCAGGAAGGTGATTCCGTCTGAGTCTGAAGCCGCTGTCCTCTGCACTGTTCCCAAGGCCTCTCTCCGGCCGAGTCAGGCCACAGATGGATTAATTTGGGGAGAACGCTTCCTTCTCCCCTGAAGGTTTCTCTTTTCCAAACAGCTTTTCTCCTCCTCCCAGCTACCTTCAGCATCTTTTTATTTTCCACGTGAGTTCTGACTCCTAGCTACCATCATCTCATGCTCGCAGTGCCGTTAAAATCTGTTACCACAACTAGACAAAATTTTTTAAATAATTCCGTGTATGTCTGACCAGTTTAGGCCTCACAGGGAGTCGCTGAATCAAATCTTGAAAACTCTGGGAGGCGTGTGTGCTGGTAAATCTGTGTATTTACTACGAACTTCAGTCTTTTCTGAGTTTTGCTTGGGTTCCTGGAAATGTTTAGTATTTTAAAAGCTTTAGTTTTAACTTGGTGGCGATCCCTTTATAGAATTCAGGAAGAAGCAACTTTGGGATTTCTTTCTCTTAATTCGTGAAGTAGAAAAGAAGACGCTTCTTATTTGGAAAAGCGGGGAGAGGGGTTTCATACTGAATGAAGTCTCATTACGCTTTTCTGTAGTCAGAGCTTCTGATGGGAGCGGGGTCTGGTCCGTTGCGTGAAAATCCTCTCTTCCCGGAGGATTCCTTTAATGGAGACAGGATCTAAACCATGAAAAGGTGAACCTGTGTCTGTGGTAGGTAATTCTAAGGAGACGTAACCTTTCGTTGGACTGAAATTGTGTGTCGATTGCCTCCCATTTTCTTTCTTTCTTAAAATGAATATGCCCATAAATATTCACCTTTTCACCTTTGTGCATTAGTGTATTCAACACACAGATCTAACACACACACTAAAGGGGAGGTACCCCTTGAGCGCGGCACGGATGACAGTAGGAAGCGGGCTCTTCTCGGCACAGGTGTAAACCACCCGCAGCGATGAAGGAAACACAGCAGATGGGCCTCGAGAAAGTCGCCGCGTGGACAGGACCCGAGGGAAGAGCTAGGCTTGGATTGGTCACCGCTCTTCCTCCCTGTGGCCCCCAGATGGGTCATTTGCTCAGGGTCCCCTCACTTGGAAGCGCAAAGGTAACAATAGGAAGCCCTCTGGGAATTTGTCAGAACGACATGAATGAATGGACTAAACAGCTACACAAACGTCCGTGCTGTGGCTGCTCGGTGAGTCTTATCTCTCCATGAGCAGCGTAATTCACATGCTCTCCGAAATAAAAAGCTAGGAATATCGACGCAAAAAGGCACCAAATTAGCCAGTGTTTGACCTTTTATAGTACATTCTTAGAATTCTAATATTTACATTAGAAAGTTCTTCAGGGGTCATTCTAAATATAACTGTATAAATTCCTGAACTTATACCTTAACTAGAACTGGCATAAATATTTATACCACTTTTATCTCTGTTTTAATGTATGAAATGTGACCACAACCATTTCCTTTAAAGTATTTCATGGAAGACGAAAAAAGTCAGAAATGACTGGCGATGGGATATTTGATCTTATTATACGTTTTAAAAATTCCAAGAAAAAATAAAAGCAAGGGTTCCCCGAATATCTACTGTATCACTTTAAAATGATTTGGACAAAATGAAAAGGCTTCTTAGAATCCTCAAACAATGACTGGAAACCAGAAGCTGATTCTTTGTTTCATTTCAGAAAAACTTGATGGGAGCAGCTAAGCCAAGAAAGAGAGACAACGGAAGGGTTTGGGAAAGCTTTAGACCAAAAGGTAGACACTCCTTCCTCAGTCTAGGCGTGCAGCTTACCAGCCATGGGCCCTCACAAGTTGCTCGATCTCTCCGGTACTCAGTTTCTTCATCTGTAAATTAGAAATGACGTTTCTGATGCTAATCACCCAGAGCCGCTGTAAATTTGAGGTGAGGCGAGGGCCACCCGGAGAACGGTAAAGACCCCTGTTGGCGAAGGCATCCTGGTCGCCGTCACCTCCTCTCCATCAGGACACTAAGTCCCCCGTGGTTAGCTCCCGCGTCCACTGGTACGCGTGCACGTTAGCGTGCCTCCAGGAAGGAGTTTTCTTCCTGAAACAGAGGCGTTCTGGGGTTCCCACTGCGGTGCAGCGGGTTAGGGGCCCAAGTGCAGCAGCTCAGGCCACTCTGGAGGTGCCTGTTCCGTCTGCGGCCCGATGCGGTGCGTTAGAGGACCCAGTGTTGCCGCGGTGCAGCTTGGATTTGACCCCTGGCCCGGGAACGTCCATACGCCGTGGGTGCGGCTGTTAAGAAAAACCAAAACTTTAGAGCCATTTTCATCTTCCGCTGATGTTGTCCATGCCAACGAAGATATTTTTTTCCTTCTTTTCAGGGCCACACACCTGCGGCACACGGAAGTTCCCAGGCAAGGGACTGATTCAGAGCTGCAGCTGCTGGCAGCGTCTGCACCCTATGCCACGGCCTGTGGCAACTTGGGATCCTTAGCCCCTGAGCGAGGAGGCCAGGGATCGAACCTGGATCTTCACGGAATACTAATCGGATTCTTAACCCGCTGAGCCACAGTGGGAATGTCCAACGGATGTACTTTTGTTTTCTAACTACCAAGCTATGAAGACGGGCGACAAGTTGTGTATTGTCAGAAGACTTTTAAATCCCTGTTGATGGTAACTCTGGAATGACCTTCTGTGGTCATAGTCGCCGTTTTCACCGATTTCTCTGGAGATCAAGCCGCCCGAGCTTAGGATTTAGAGGAAAACATTCAGAGATGTTTACACACTCTCCAGTCGCTTCTTGGACTCTTGGCTAAGGTCAAGTGTAAACGCTCGCCAAAGACACGGTTTGTCTTTACCAGAACTCGATTAACATTAAAACCTGGCACCTTAAAATAAAATCCAGAAGAGGTTTTGAGCTGTACAGTAGCGGGATGAATGTCTCTGAGTCTTGGTGATTCTCCCTCTTAGAAGACTCCCATGGACTCATACTTTAATATCACAATCTGAGCTCCAGCTTCATACGCTAAGCCGGATCTCTGAAAATGCTTTATGTATGTCAGTGCCTTGGTCATTATAACCACCACAGGTTATTTCTCTCCTTTTGTGCTGAGGAAGGGGAACCTTAAAAGTGTCCACGCGTCTTCCAGCAGGTCGGACGCTGTGTGCACCTGTCGTAACGAGCACCCGCCCCTTCTCCTGACCCGCTCCCCCCGCGGTTCTGGTCACGTGCTTTGTTTTCACTGTGTCATTTGAGATACTTCTTCACCTGAACTTCCAGGCCCCTCAGTCTTTCCCATCTTATTCTTCACTCTTCTACTGCATAGTTTAGTGTGAAAGTCATGTTCTTACCTTCCTGGGCTTCTGAGTGTTGGGCTAACATCTCAGTGAGTGCCCTTATCGTTTTCTTAGTTCAAGGTGTCCTCTGTCTCCAGCTGTATTTTGCTAGAAAACCCTCTCGCCTACTTTCCTGTGTCTCTGGGTCCCTGTTTTTCTTGGCTCTTCACGCTGGGTGCCTGCAGCTCGGGCGCGGCTGGTAGACGAAACCCTGGCGGCGATGGGGCGGCTCTGGGCTGGGAGGTCGGCGTGTCCCGCTCCCGCACGGCCGCCACGGCTGCGTCAACCTGCTCCGCTCCGGGCTCGGGTGCGGAGGACGCCAGCCGCGTGTCCGCCTCGCCCCGGGTCCTCCACCACCCGCGTGGCCCTTCCTTAGAGGGTCCGCACGTCACGTCCTAAGAGGACTGTCCCCACCTGTGCGCTCTCCGGGCCGGGCAGGAAACACGCCTGGTGTGGACGCATCACACGCTACGCGGCCCAGGCCCGACGGTTCCGGAGGCTGGTTCCAGGTCCAGGACGCTCCACCAAAGATGCTCACGGGTCATTTGAAATGGCTCGAGAGTCAGTGTCACGGAGGGAGGAGATACCGCTCTCTTCTGTCCACACGCAGAAGGGCAGGTGGCGGCTCAGCGGCAGGTTGGGGATCCAGGCTCAGTCATCCGTGTTGGACTCAGTTGCCCGTCTCATCTTGGCCTTATGCTTATTCCGTGATTCACTGGTCTCCGTCAGCAAGGAGCACTCTCTTAGTCCTAAGGCGCTTGACGCTCACCTCACGAGACCTCGGTTACCTGGTTACTGGAATTGCATGAATCCATGCAAAGATAGTCGGGACAGACTACTGATTTTGGCCTGTACACAGCTCTTCCAAAGAAAGGGTCTTGTGTGATAGATGCAGTCCTTGGGTGTCCTTGGTTTCTGCATTTTTCTGTCTTGATGGACAAGAGATCTAAGTTCCCCGTGCTGTAGCCTGTCTTGGCTAAGGACACCGAAGCTCCAAAAGCAGGCGGGTGTGGCTGTTAACACAGACCTCTGGATCATTAAGCTACCTTGTTTAGCAATATTTCTACGGATATAGTTCTTACTGGTTGAATTCTCAAGAACGTTCCAGCTCCTTCTGAAACAGTTTGACCTTAGAGGAAAGTTGCAAGGACAACCTGTTTCTCTGGCTCTCTGTAGACTTTTCGTCTCCTGGTAAATCTTCAGTATCACCTGCTGGACCTCTACCAAAGCTAAAGTTAGGTGCATATTAATGACCATCTCAAATGTCCCATGAGCTATGGCTTTATTTCTGGTTTGAATTATAATAATGAAGATTCTGAACAAGTGCTTTTTTCCTTGTCTCTGCTGTTCCTGTTTGCACTAATATTAGACTGTTATTTTCCCTTTTAAAATGAAATCAGAAATTCAGGAAAATGCTTATCCTTTGCCAATCAAGTAAATGGCAGCTTATTAATATCTTGGTATTTTTTATGAACAGGATATATATATATATTTTTTTGCTTTCTCAGAATAATAAAGCCAATTATGCAGTAACTGTCCGGGCAGCTGGTTTTGATTTGACAAGTAGGAAATCTGTCAGTTTTCACCTTCACTGACTGCCAAATGTGGGAGAGCATTATACCAAATGCTCCCCAGGCTTTACTCAGTTCTCAAAGCTCAGTGACAAATGAATTTCTCCAAAATTCCAAAAATATTGTCATTGTTTTGAAACTGCGTTTCTCCACTTGCGAGGGGCTCACAACGTACTTTTTTCCCCTTTCTTTCTTTTCTTTTCCTTTTTTTACCCTTTTAGGGCCTCACCCATGGCATATGGAGGTTCCCAGGCTAGGGGTTGAATCTCAGCTGCAGCTGCCGGCCTACACCACAGCCACAGCAACGCCAGATCCTTAACCCACTGAACGAGGCCAGGGATTGAAGCCCTGTCCTCATGGATGCTAGTCGGATTCGTTTCTGCGGCACCACAGTGGGAACTCCTGTTTTCAATATTAAATGATATAAACCTGCTGCCTAGACAACACCAACGCTCTTTCCTTTGGTTATTCATAAAACACGTATCATCTTCAGGTTGCCAGGTCCCGTTGAGTTTGATTCCAGTGCTTTCCTTTTTGAGGAGAGGGCGGTTGAGACCAGGAAGGATGTGTCTTTACTGCAGTTTGAGGCAGCTAGTTGGTGTCGCGTTCGGATGAGGCGCTGGTTTGCTGGCATCTAAGTCATCACACTGTTAGGTTGCAGTGAATGCTTCAGAGCTGAAAGCAGTAAGGGGAGAAGTCACAGTGGGCTAAGAAATGGAATAACAATAACAAGTGTAATTACCTGAAAACTGACTATGTCCGGGCTTTAAAAACAGTATCCTAAAGCCCTAAAGGCAGGTACAATGGGCCCATTTTGCTGCTGGTCCCACTGAGGCCCAGAGGCCACACTGACCCCGGTCACATGACCAGGAGGTGGCCGCACCGTTGTTGGAAAGTGCGAATCTCTAATAATACCCGTGTAACTTCTCGAGGCACTTCGAGAGCATCGGGGGTGCAAGGGGGCGGGACTGAAAGTGCCCCCGGGGGAAGGACAGACCTTCTGTTTGTTGTGTCACGCGGATAAGCAGGACCGATTCGTCTCAAGACCACTTGGGAGACTTAAGGTTTCTGCCAGGCAGATCACTTCACCCTTAAACGTGAATGAACAGACTTTCCTGACAGCAAACTTCATTATTGTTGGTTTTTTCTTTCTTTTTATGGCTGCTCCCATGGCATACGGAGATTCCTGGGCCAGGAACTGAATCCAAGTCACAGCCGCAGCCACACAGGTCCTTTAACACACTGCGCCGGGCTGCGGATGGAGCCCCTTTGCGGTGACCCGAGCCACTGGAGTTGCATTCTTAACCCATTGCTCCGCAGTGGGAACCCCTATTTCGGGTCTTTATTCAACCACCAGACCCTGTTCTGCACCACGGAGAATAAAACAACGCACAGGACAGGCTGAGCTTCAGCCCCCGGGTCTTCCCGGGCTGCGGGAAGCTCTACGAGCAGACGCTGGTGACAGCGTGTTGGGCGATGTGCAGATGCAGGGAGGAGACTTCCCCCGGGGCTGGGGACGGGCAAGAGGGGCCACATGCACACGCACACACTCACACACACACTCTAACACACACACACACACACACACACTCTAACACACACACACACACACACACACACACACACTCACACACACACACACACACACACACACTCACAACACACTCTAACACACTCACAGTCACACACACTCACACACACACAAACACACACTCTAACACACATTCACACACACACTCACACACTAACACACAGTCACACGCACACTCACAGTCACACACACTCTAACACACACACTCAGTCACACACGCTCACACTCTAACACACACACACTCACAGTCACACACACACACACACGCAGTCACACACACACAGTCACACGCACACGCTAACACACACACACAGACACTCTAACACACAATCACACTCATGACACACTCTAACACACTCACAGTTACAGTCACACACACACACTCTAACACACTCACACAAACACAAACACACACTCACACACACACACTAACACACATTCACACACACAGTCACACACACACTCTCTAACACACAGTCACACACACACACACACTCAGTCACACACACAGTCACATGCACACTCTAATACACACTCACACACACACACTCTAACACACACTCACACTCACACACACTCTAACACACACACACACACTCACACACACTCACTCTCACACACACTCTAACACACTC
>PVHT021183584.1:414240-580979 GCA_004024745.2 Catagonus wagneri
TCACACACACACACACACACACACACACACACACACACACACACTAGAAGGGGAAAACTCTGGGCCTCCCTGCCGAGCAGGGGCAGTTGCCTCGGGATGCGGTTCGATGGGTCAGAACAGGGCAGGGCGGAGGGAGGGACAGGTGAGTGATGTGACCCGTCCTTTGTCGTAACTGCTGTTTCTATCACCGACCTCCGAGTGACGGCTGGCCTGGGAGGGCGGAGGGCTGGGGCCAGGCAGAGTCCCTCGGCCACTGGAGGCTGCAGGGCACCGTTATGCAGCTGGACTAGGATCGTAACGCGGAGACCGGCAGATCCGGAGTGTGTTACTGGAGTCGAACAGATGAGGCCACTGGGCCTGATGGGTTTGATTTGATGGGTGGGACAGAAAACTCTTAAAAAGAAGGGGTCAAGGGGACACTCTTGGAATTTTTCCTTGGCCAACCCAGTGGTGGGATCCAGCTGGCTAAAATGGAGCTGATTTGGCTAAGAACAAGTTTGGGGTGGTGGGATGGGAGGGTAGTGAGCGTTCAGCGTCAGGCAAGCTCGCGTGGATAAAACTGCCGCCTTCCGGTGGGAGACGCCGGGGCACGACGGGTGGACACGGGAGCCAGCAGTTTGGAGGGGGCCAAGCTGGGTGTCAGTCCAGAGGTTCTCAGCTGGTCCAGGTGACGTCATCCGTGGGAATGGATGAGGCCGCCAGAGGCGCCAAGGAGACGAAAGTCTGGAATGAGCCTGGAGACCGCCAGCGTTCGCAGGAGGAACCGCGAGGGCCCTGATGGGAGCATGTGGTGTCCACGGGAGGCTTCACCCCCAAGGGACTAAAGGGTCCTTGGCCCTGGGGACGGCCGGCCAGCTGGCAGGGACCGCCGCCAGCCCCAGGGCACCGGTCCGCAGGCTTCTCCCTCCCTCGAGCCTTCCTAGAGGCTCAGAACCTGCTGGTGAGTCATTTAGGTCAGTGACCCAGCAGGGGAGGGGAGGGGACAGCTGGAGAGGGGCCGGAGGAGCCAAAGGGAGTGGCCGGCACAGGGAGCGGCGTGATTTAAATCAAGATCACAGAGCTCATGCTCGCCTTTCTTTTTTTTTTTGTCTTTTTGCCTTTATCTAGAGCCGCACCCGCGGCATATGGAGGTTCCCAGGCTAGGGGTCTAACAGGATCTGTAGCCGCCGGCCTTCGCCCACAGCCACAGCAACGTGGAATCCGAGCCATGTCTGCAGCCTACACCACAGCTCACGGCAACGCCGGATCCTTAACCCACTGAGCAAGGCCAGGGATCGAACCCGCAACCTCATGGTTCTTAGTCGGATTCGTTAACCACTGAGCCACGAAGGGAACTCCTCGCCTTTCTTATTTTTAATGGCATAGAGGGAAGGCGAAGACAGCTATTCTGTTATCTTCCCAGAGTCCAGGGAGAACTCAGTTACTTTAGACACTGGAAATAGCCTTGAAAAATTTGCAGCCTTCCGTGATTAGCATTGTTGTTGGCGAGGCCGGGTCTCCGTAGAGGGAAGGGAAATGAGGTCTGGGTGAGAAAAACCAGTCCGGTTTTGTGGGGGCTGCTTCACTCCTCGGCA
Organism: Catagonus wagneri; assembly: GCA_004024745.2. Taxonomy (NCBI): domain Eukaryota; kingdom Metazoa; phylum Chordata; class Mammalia; order Artiodactyla; family Tayassuidae; genus Catagonus; species Catagonus wagneri. The sequence goes on from PVHT021183584.1 coordinate 415,815, forward strand.
AATCAGGCCCCTGAACCAAAAGGGTATTACAGCACCGTGTGCAGAAATTAGGAAATTATTTTAAGTAGCAACTACGGCTTGCTGCTTTTTGCGCCTCCTCGTTTAATTTCTAGGTGCTTCTATTATATTTGCAATAAAATTTTCCTGTGATTAAGAATAAACAGAAATGCAAGTATCAGAACGCAGTCTTGCTGTGTTGCTTCGGGGGGGCTGGGGTTGAAAGCATCTGTACGTTTTCTGTTATAACCAAAATGTAGGCATAGAAGATGTATCAGAAATGTGAGAATTGGTTTGTGTAGGAATGATTATGATAATTTAACGTCTCTTCTCATCTGATCTTCATCTCCCCAATAATTGGTCATAGCTGGGTAGTTTTTAAGGGAAACTCATTCAGAAAGAGAATTCCACGTGGCCCGAAAGTCAAGTTAAATGGGTGTTTTAATTAAACGAGCAGAGTGCATTCAGAGAGACCTTAGACAAGGAGTCACACGTTTGATTAGTGACTACGGATCAAAAGTGAAAATCACTAACAAACCTCCTTCACAAAAATGCTCTTGTGCTGTATTGTCCAGGGAGTGCGCTGACTTAAACCCGGCGGGCACAGGCTGCTGTTGGCGGGAGAAGGGTGACTCCGTTTCTGTTTCCTTCCTTCTGTGTTAAATTTTCACAGAGAAATATGGAGCCCAAAGCCAAACTTGAAATAATTAGCATATGTATCTTCTCTCTCCTTTCTTGTAGTCTTTAATATTATGGTCCTAATAAAATCTGCTATTTTCTTGCACAGGATAGAACCTCTTAGTTATATCAGTAACCTTCCGCCTCATAAAATATTGAGCCAGAAATAAATGGCCAAGCTTTATTATTATTATTATTACTATTATTATTAAATTCAGAATATTGCTAAGACCATCTTGTTTCCAGTAGCAGTTTTTCCTATTTCTTAAAAAAAGACCAAAGCCTATTGACTTATTAGTATACAATATTATGTTAAATATATGTTATTATTTCCTTCAAAGAAATCAGAAAACTACAGTATTTTCAGTTATTCAAGATCCATGTATTGCAAATGTTTATTTATCCAGCATAATGCTACCTTTAAGCAGAAGCGTTTATTAACTTGTATCTCTATTAGCAATATTTTATGACTCCAGAATTGTGAGAACATTTGAGTCGTTTTCATCAATATCAAAATAATGATTATTTTGGCATTTTATTGTATTCTATTTTAATTAAGTTTTTTCTTTTGGCCACACCTGTGGCGTGCAGAACTTCCTGGGTCAGAAATTGAACCCATGCTACAGCAGCAACCTGAGCTGCATTGGTGACGACTCTGGATCCCTAACCCGCTGTGCCACCAGGGAACTCCTGCCGTCATTTTAATATTAGGTTCTTCTGTAATCTTGCTTCTTTTTTTTCTTTTCTTCTCTTTTTAGGACTGCACCTGGGGCATATGGAGGTTCCCAGTCTAGGGGTCTAATCGGAGCAGTTGCTGCCGGCCTGCACCACAGCCACAGCAACACACCACAGCAACGCCAGATCTGAGCGGTGTCTGCAACCTATACCACAGCTCACGGCAACACCAGATCGTTAACCCACTGAGCCATGCCAGGGATCGAACCCTCAACATCGTGGTTCCTGGTCGGAATCATTAACCGCTGTGCCACGACGGGAACTCCTGTATTCTTGCTTCTTAAAGGTTCATAACCCACCTATGCTGAGCGAACACAGCGTGTTTCTTTCCTGGCCTTGCAGACGACGTCTCTGAATCACGTATCTCAGTGAATATTCAGTTATTTTGCAAATCTGCTCTATGTAACGACTGAACAAATCACCTTTTTTCTTGCAGCTAGTTGAAGTGGTTTTTTAACTTAAAACGACCTCATTAGAGTGTATCCAGCGGCGAAGTTACTTCGACAGCACCCCGCCCTGCGCTGGACCAGGGCTGGCTCCCGGGCAGGGGTGTTTAATGCTGAGCTGCAGGAGCCTGGCTGGTTCAGACGCCTCTGCAGGTTCAAGTGCAGAGGCGGGAGGCAACACATTTCTAGTTACAGACCAGCTGGCCGGGACCCAGGTTGCTGGTCATCACTTATCTTCCATGGGAAGCGGATTAAGGTGATGCACTTTGACGGAGCTCTTAGTCTGCCTTTGATTTGAATGGACTTTGGGCGTTAAGATGCCCCGACTTGCACTGGCACCACTCACCGCTGTGAAAGGTCAAGACGGAAACTCGAGGCACAGCGGGAGCACGGCGGTCCCGACTGCTAAGCCTGTTTTGCTCACCTGCGTCTCACTCGCCGTGGAGACAAAGGCCATCAGTGGACTTTCCCAGGCCTGCCCACTCGCAGGCTGGACGGCTCTGAGAGGCCCTTGACCAGATTCCCAAGCCCCTGCCTGGAGAAATCATTCCAGGACCTATATATGTCATCTCGTTTTCAATGCCGTTTTTCTTCTGCTTTCTTTTGATTGACATCTGTTTCTTTTCAGTGCCACATTTTCCTTCTGTCCAGCTGGACAGATTTTTCTCATCAGAGAAAGCTCCTGCAGCGGTACATGGATCGGTTGCTATTTATTTCACAAAGCACATACAGACTGAACATTCTCATCTGGTTTCTTTCACATTTTGCAGGCAGACATTTTACTTATTCTTACGTGCACAGTAATGAAAACCTAGTTTTGGACTTTGAGCAGGAACACGGCACACAGCTAGCGAAAGATCTGGATTGCAAGACTCTGCTGTTTCCTAGTGTATCTTTCACTTTGTTTTCCTGGTGTGTAAGCGGGGTGCCAGCCGAGTTCATCGACTCTGGGAAAGCCAGGGCGGTGTGAGGGCTGGTGGCTGGCGGTGACGTGCTGTGGGCCCTGCACCACGCAGGTGGAGGGCAGCACAGGCTCTGAGAGCACGACTCACGTTATGTTCAGGTTCGTGCATGAACTTGGCGCCTGGGGAAAGTAGGCCAGTGACACCCCCATATTGTCCAGCAGTGGCTAATTCAAGTCTTTTAAAGGCGGTGCCCGTAGAGCTTTAACAAAGCCAGTGCCGTCAGCCTCAGGGCCGTCGAAGTACCCTGGGAGCCAAGCTCTTCCATGGCCCTGACCCCTGCTGCTGCAGGTGGGGCTTCCAAACAGGCCGGTGGTGGCCTCGTTCTCACACCTGCCTGGAAACAGCGATGTTTGTAGAGTGGGAACACAACAGTGAGCAAAGTGCCACTTTCCTGAGCTCCTTTCAGTTGTGGCTGTCCCGTCTAGAGTGTATTTTTATTGGAATTTCAGTGCATTCATTTATAAGTGTGACTATTACGGCTAACTGCGGTTGTCATGCAGCTTTTCCTTCTTTTGGTCATCGCTGATTATTTTGTTTGAAATATTTCCGAGCAGTTGGAGTTGTCTCGGCCGCGTGGAGGAGGGCTGTGCGTCCCCTTTCGGGGCCGCGGGAGCAGGTGAGGGGAGTGCCTGGCAAGGATGGGCTGGCCGGGAAGGCAGAGGTCACCCACAGAGAGCCGGGTGAAAACACAGAAGGGATACCAGCCGAGGCCGAGCACCCTTCATCTTCCACGTTATTGAAAAATCGCTGAAAGGGGAAGTGGTGGCTCAATCTGAAGCAGGCAGCCTGGGCCCCGTGGGGCACGACTTCAGAAGTCTCACCCTTTAGGACCTCTCTGCTGCCCGGGGTCGCAGGCGGAAATTCCGCAGTTAAAGGGTCAGCTCCGGTCTGAGAGCAGGTCACGGGGAGATGGGGGCGGAAGGTGGAGGAGCGAGAAGGCAGCTGCCAAGGTCCACGACAGACCCGGCGCCCAGCAGGACGGCTCTGCCCCGCCCAGGGCCTCACAGCAACACCATCCGCCACCGTGGAGCCAAAGTCAAGGCAAACCACCCGCGGCGCGGCTGGCACCGGCCGATGGGCCACAAGCTGCGGCTCTGGTTCTGGAGGGAGGGTGCGCTGAGGGGAGCGGTTCTGCGCCCCCAGGCTGGCTGATTTGCTGGTTGACGTTTTCTTTCTACTCCGAGAATTTACTACCGTGAAACCTCATTCGGATCGTTTTTTAGGTGAAAACTGTGAAGCGCATAATCGCAGGTGGATCATTACTGGTCGCCGAGTAGAAAGGTGACACTTTGCAGAGACAGGTCTCTCCATTTGGGTCCCCAAAGCAGAGATTACGGCCTTCATAAAAGTGAAAATATGGCTTCAATCAGAGCTTAAATTGTCTCAATGTCGAAAATGTGCTTCTTAAGCATCCGCTGGCATCCTCTTGGATCTCCCAGTTAATGTGGAAAATGTGATTCTCCGTGCAATAGGAAAATGCAATTCATCTAATTAGCGCTTTGAAATTTTTTGTTTGTTTCAATATTTCTTAAATACTAAAAATAAATGGGACACACTCTTCATGCTTTCATTAGTGATTGAGTTAAATCACATTTCAGGGAAGTCCCTGGTGACTGAGTGGCTTAAGGGTCTGGCATCGTCATTGCCATGGCTTGGTTACTGCTGTGGCAGGAGCTTGGTCCCAGGTCTGGAAATGTCCACATGCCGTGGGCACAGCCAAAAAAATCACATTGCAGACGTTTTCTGACTTACAGAAATTATGCTCACAAGAAAATTCCCTCCAATCCACAGGAGCCAAGAGCGCTCTCTGAGCGCTGCTGCCCTCGAGGCGGAGACAGAGGGGAGAAAAGTCCTTTCTGTGGTCTAGTGTTCCTATTAAATGTCACTGAGTCATAGCCCCCGAGTGTTGCTGCCAGGAGCCGTTCGTGAGCGTGCGGTTCTGCGTGTCCCCGGCGTCACAGCAGGTGGACATCTGGACTGTTTTCCTGGAGGTATCAGCACCTACATCTTTGCTAGCAGCTTCACTGAGATATAATCCACATACATAGTGCACCCCAGTTAAAGTGTGCGAATCATCGGCTTTTAGAACATGCACAGGGTTGTACAGCCGTGACCGCCGTCACCCCGGACGGAAACCTGCTGTCCTTTGTGTGACCGTGCATCTGCTTCCTGTCTCTACAGATCTGCTCCTTCTTGGCATTTCACAGAAATAGAGTCATACAGTGTGTGGGTTTCTTTCTTTCTTTCTTTCCTCCTTTCTTTCTTTCTTTTTCTCTTTCTTTCTTTCTTTCTTTCTTTTGCAACTGGCATTTTCACTTAGTATAAAATTTTGGGAGCTCCTCTGTGTTGTCACACATATCAGCAATTCATTCCTTTTGATGGCCAAATATAGTCCATGGGGTGAAAACGCGCACTTTGCGTATCCACTGATCATTTGGGCAGTGTCTGTTTTCAGGCTACGAGGAATGCTGCTGCAGCGGGTGTTTGTGTCCTGATCTTGTCTGGCTCCCATTACAATGCACACTTAGTTTCTGGCGTGTACACATCCTGACTTCCCAGTCTGCAGGGTACACCCACTGACCCACGTGTAATTTTAAATTCCACGAGCGTCTTTTCAGGCTAAAGTGGATGAGGATTTCTAGTTTAACCCCTTCACTTTGGAGATAAGAAACACAGGGCCCAGAATGCTAGTAAATTACCCACAATCTCTCAACCATAAAGCGTTGACACCGGGACTCAAAATCAGTCTGTACCCTTGATACCGTGCCTTCGAGAAGCAAACCGGCCGCCTCTGAAACAGACCGGAGTCATGTGAGTTGACTTGGAAAACTACTTTTTGTAATTGTTTTTAGAGAATGTATTCGTTCTACAAACAGTACCTGTATATAATTGAACTTTTTTTAGGCCCTGTAGTCAAGTTTCAAAGAGAGCATGGTATTAATAGCACGTCTTCAGATGCGCCTAACATTTTAAGAGTGACACTCTTTGCAAGTGGTGTCTAGTAACTAATTCAATTGAAAACTTTTCAGATCTGTTATAAGACTCCCCTTGCAAAATGTCCTATCAGGTCTTCCTCAACTTAAAGATGGGGTTACACCCTGATAAATAACCTGAGTTGAAAACGCACTTATTGCATCTACAGAGTGTCTCAGCCTCGTCTGCCTCGAACATGCTTAGGACACACACAATGGCCTGTAGCCGGGCACGGTCATCTCACATGAGGCCTAATATGTAATAAAGTGTCGATTGTCTCCGTTAATTGACTGCTGTGCTGACAGTGAAGCCCAGGATGTTATCGGGTGCGGAGCTGGCTTTTACCTTCCCGACGGCGAGCCTGGCTGGGAACCCCCGGCCTCAGGAGAGGCGCAGGCCGCATATCAAAATTCATGGTACAGTTTCTACTCAGTGACACATTTCCTTCTCACCATAATAAAGTCGATAAATTGTATGTTGAAGAAACCTAAGTCAGGGACCACCTATATGTCAACAGTATTTCAATAAAGCCAAAATACTTGTCTTATTGACTCTCAATTTGTACGACTTTAATCTAACAGCACATCTATTGAGCCTAAATAATGGCCTTAATATTGAGTGTTTTGAAATGCAAAGGACACTTGGGATCATATTGAGGAGGCAGGGAGCCAAGATAATGCAGCCAGTGAACAAGGCGGCAGAGCTCACGTTCCAAGGCCAATTACGGCAAAATAGGTATTTGACCGTTAGATACAGATTTGACCATACTTTATATACTAACTTGAAAGATGATTTCGAAAGAAGAATCTCTTTTTTGAGCCAAGCTACCTTCTCTTTGAGTGAATTGGATGTGTCGGTGTCTAGAGCATTCTGCAGCAGCAGAGGCCACAGGCAAGTGGCATCGTGAGTCATTTTGAGGCGCGCACACACGCGCACACGCACACACGCGCACACGCACACACGCGCGCACACACACACATGATAACGGACAGGTGTCCACACGTGCTGCCGGAAGTGAATGCAGCTCTAAGGGCCCCGTCCCAGCCTGTACTGCTGCTAAAGGCCGGCGTGACTCCGGGGACGCGTCCCTGGTGACAGACAAGAGCTGTGCCCCCGCCCCCTGTGGGCTGAAGAGATGACGACTCCTCCGTCCTCACGGAGCACGGGGACGCCCAGCGACGGGGGGCGTGGAGGCCCCCCTGCCCGGGACAGTCCAGGGACCCCGGAGGACCGGGGCTGTGAGGGGGGAAGGGGTTACACGGGGGGACGCTGTTCTCTGCAACGAGCATCGAGGAAACTCCTCCACTGTCACCGGGATGCTGGCTGTCCAGGACGCTGGCCGCTGGCCAGGGCGGGAACAGGACCACAGGCAGGAGCTGCCCGACGGCCTGAGCACAGGCTCTGCCGACTCGACATCAGCGACGTAGCTGGCCTTTTTCTCCCCCTTCAGAGCTGCTTCCTCTTCGAAGGAACTTTCTGTTCCCTGTTGTCGGAACGCAGCAACAATCTGCCACAGCGCTGCTCGTGTTAAGTGCTGGACGGAAGGTCTTCTTTGCCCCAGAGACAAGTGCAGACCCCACCCTCCCCCCAAGGCTCGGGTTCCACTGCCTGGAAACCTGGTGCTTGTGGGGACAGCACGGGCTGGTGCTTTCCAGGGGGCAGGAGCGTGGACGCACATTGGGGCCACGTGTCATTCCGGCACCTGGACCCACTTTCTTCTTGAAGCGGAATTTTCAATATCGTTCTCGCTTTTTGAGTCTGTGTTTGCAGTTGAAAAGCTGGGGCGAAGGCAGCCGCATCAGTCCAGTGCTGTTAACTTAGTGGGGCTTCCTTGGAGCAAGACGACCCTTCGCGGACGGTGGCGGTTGCTGTGCCCGGGGGCCTGGAGGAGGATCTTCACAGCTCTCGTCACATGCAGAGCTCTCCTGCCCCGGTGTCACCGGTGCCCACGTACCCTCTAAGCTTGGAACCTCCATCTTCCCCCTTGGATGGAGGAAATCCAGGGACCTCCACGAGTCACAGAGTCAATTAGACCAAGGTCACCTCCTGATTTTCCATCAAAGTCTAGGAGTAACGACACTGTCTCTGCTGGTTTTCACAAACGAAGAGGGCAGTGACCCCAGGAGCTGCTGGCGTCTGGCAGGTTCCTCCTGGCACCGACCACCGTTGCGGAAGAGTGAACCAGTCTCCCTGGTTAGAAGGGTCCGGCCTAGAGGGTAAGGGGATGAGTAAGTCATGCCTTCACCTTGCCCGCTGGGCCGGCTGTGGCTTCTGCTCCCTCAGGAGTCACGGGGGCTCAGGGTAAGTGCCCCCCGCAATGTGCTGGGTCACCTCTCTGCAAACTCTGCCGTTATCGCTAACTACAGGGTTGGGGACAAGTGTCTGAAAGAGCCTCTTGGCACCCGGGCGGCATCTTGTCTCCAAGGTCTGATTTTGTTTTGGTTCATGTCTTGAACTTCTTGCGTTCATTTATATACGGTGACTTCACAATTGTATTATCTTTTATAAGCATAGTTTACAGGGCCTTGGTTTATATGGCTCTTCCAATGCAGTAGCCTTTGTTTTTTGGCATTACTGTATTTTCTGAAAAATTAAGGTCTCTTGTGTTGTTTCTCTGCCTTGCAGACAGCACTCCTGACCAGGCGGGCCCTGCCTCCATACCCACTCCTTGCAGTTCTGTAAGCCGGCAGAATTCTGCTCTGGTGTGTGTGGGTCTGGGTTTCATTTTCTATAAGTGACTGTCTTTGTGTTGTACCATTGGATGGTGGTTTGAGCTCAAATCCATGAAGCAGTGCTATGAATAGCTCCCAATTTATTTCAGTGAGTTCTGAAACCTGTTAAAAATAGGGCCTTGCTGAGACTTCATTTTCTCCTCTGTTTTTCATCGCTGATCTGACAAAACATCTTTGTAAATCCTTTTCAATTTAGAAAGAATCTTGCTTTGCCTCCCCACTAATGTCTGATTTTAAAAATGTATTTCTAAAGCTCTCAACGTGCGGAAAATCTACGAGTTAACATTAGTTGAATTTTCACCACTTATTTTTCAACCTAACACACGTTAAATGGAATATGCATTTCTCATGTTACAGGCCTTATTCATGGTAGGGCCTCAGAGTGATCGTTAATTTTCCGTGTCGTGACCAAAGCACCCAGATAACTGGTCAAACATCTGGATGTTTCTGTAAAGGCAGCCTTTAGATGCCATCAACGTTTGGATCCGTGGACTCTGAGGAAAGAGTGCCCTTCTTAATGGGGTGTGTCTCACCGGGCAGTGGAACGTTCTAGCGGAAGAAGGCTGGCCTCCCGGAGCAGGTGGGAATCTAATGGCTTTCAGTCCCTGGACTCAAACTGAAGCGTGAACGCTGCGGGCTCTCCGGCCTGCTGGTCTACCCTGCAGATGTGAGGCTTCCGGCGTTGGCAGTCATGTGCTCCGATTCCTTAGGATGAATGTCTGTGACTCCCTCAGCGTGTGTGTGCACAGACGCACACACCACTGCAGGGTTTGTTGCCTTGGAGAACCCCGGATGATCTACCCAGTGGCAGCGGGCTCGCCTTCCCTCCTCAGAGGCGCGAACTTCGCGCAGGTGTCCCACCCCTCCCGCCCGGCCGACTCGGCCTCCACCGGGGGCTGGGCTCCGGCTGGGCTCCTCCTTTTTCATCTGCATCCTATTCCTGTTTTCTTTTCTCTTTTTGACCCGGATTTGTACCTTTATCCAGCGCAGTGACAGTATTCATTAGTCGCGTCCTCGATGCAATGAAGTTTTCAAAGTTATCTCGTGACTGTGAGACGGGTGGGGTTTCGCTCGGGGTGATTTTGAAGCCGAGTCCGTGTCGCTTCCGCTGCAGTCGCGGGCTGTGCGGCGGTGGCGGGCACCCAAGGGACCTTGGAGTCCGTCTGTGTGGCGAGCACAGAGGCGGCGGAGCTGGCCGTGGCGTCTGGAGCGCGAGGGGCCGTGGAATCCGACCTTCCTTTGCGGCTAAACCGGGAACCGCTGAACCGGTGCTGCTTTCTGTGTATCGAAGCTCAGGCCACACCCCTGCTGCTGTCTGGGCCGCGTTGGGGACAGATCTCCCGGTAAATGACAGGCCTGCGGGGGTGCCTTCAGGCGAGGGCGGAGCCTCGGCCGCTCTCCCTGTGGCGCTGAAAGGCCGGGAGCAAAGCCCCATCACAGCATTCGCTGGGATGGACTCGCTTTAACTGGAGGGTGGCAGGCTGCCCGCGGCCACCCTGGGAAGGTGGTTTCAGCCGCAGCTGCGACACCTCTGGTCAGAGAGCAGGACTTTGAAGGGGTGGTTATGACGATGGCGGTGGTGGAATCAGTGGCCCTTTATCCCCTTTTTTCTGAACGAGCAGCTGAACGCGTGCTTGCGTGCAGTGAGGACAAGCACGTGAATGCGTATGGAGAGCGATGGGGCCCAGTGTATTTGCCAACGTAACCGTGTGCTGTTTAGTCAGTTTGTTCTCCTCCCAAGAACATCTTGCTCCTATTTTCACTTCTACTCGCCAGAATAGAAAATGAATTCAGAAAGTGTATAATTTAGGTTTATCAGCGGGAGCTCAAGAGACCTCTTCTTCCAGGTCCCAGGACGGTGAGCTAGGACATCGGAAATCTAGGTCCCCAGATGCCTGACTCGGTGTCCTTCAGGCGGATTCTGTCCTGGATCTTAGTGTTCCCCTCCCTACAGGAGAAGGATTTAGTTTTCAGATAACAGATTTTTTTTTTTTTTTGCTTTTTTAGGGCCACACCTGCGGCATATGGAGGCTCCCAGGCTAGGGGTCTAACAGGAGCTGTAGCCGCCGGCCTACACCACAGCCACAGCAACGCCAGATCCGAGCTGTGTCTGCAACCTACACCACAGCTCACGGCAACGCCGGATCCTTAACCCACTGAGCAAGGCCAGGGATCGAACCTGCACCCTCATGGATGCTAGTCAGATTGGTTTCCCCTGAGCCACGACGGAACTCCAGATAACAGGGTTTGTTAATGAAAAAAGTGCACGTAGGCACCACTCTGGCTTTTCTAATTTCAAAGCCATTTAAAACCAAACACTGTATTACAATGCTTAGATGATTTCCTCTCCCTTTATCTTTCTTTTTCCTCCTTGTTAATTTTACTAATGCACTGAGGTTTTTCCTAACTTTGACCTGAGGTCTTTCACCGCCTCTCGCCTACCCTTTATTAGTTTGTAGGACCCTCGCTGTCGTCAGAGCACTGGCTGTGGCTTCAGCTCTGGATGTGGGTGCTTCTAGGTCGTCCCTCATCTGCTCCCCTAAATGTCAGGACCTCGTCCCACCCTGGTTTTTTCCCCAATGTTTTCAGCAGGTAATATTCATACTAAAATATATTTGGTTTCTATTTCCGATTGAATTTTTATTTAGTCAAGTCTCCAGTTTATTTTTCTGCTAGGGAAATGGCAGGAAAGGAAATAGACTTTGGGGTCTGACTGCTTGGGTTTCAGTCTTTGGTCAGGTTGCTTCTCCTGTGCCTCAGTTTGTGGGTCTTAGTAGATAGAGTTGTAAGTTCTAGGACTGCACTTGAAATACGGTCAGGACGTGGACGTATCGCTTACCATTATTGTTTCTCTTGTTTAAAGTCGTTGCTTACCCCAGTTCTTTTTAATAAAACATAGATTTTTGCCTCTGAAAATGATTTAGTTTATTTCACATTTTCCAGCGGTAGTTAATTTGTGATAAACAAAGGGTATGATGACTTGGGAAATAATTTTCTTTATTTTACACTCATATTTTTCTCTGTATGCCCAGCACATAATTAATGCTCAATAAATATTGTTATGACTGGGTTGTAATGCTAACAGCTGTATTACATTTCATGTAAATTTAGTAGCATATCATTAATTTGCCAACACTGCTTTTTTCCAGTCTTTGTATAAACCGTGTCACAAGCATTTGGGGCTCTGTCTATTGTGCTGGACAGGTAGGTCCGTGAATGATAAGAAAAGCCAAGCCTCCCCGAGCACCACGGACGGCAAGCTTTGCTCTGAGTTCATAGGCAAATTAGAGTCCTTGTAATGACTGTTCTGATTTTTACTCCGCAGATGAAAAAGCTGACCACAGGAAGGTTACAGGGCTTGACAAGGGTCCTGTGAATAAGGCAGCAGCGCAGGGCTTCAGGCAATGCCTGTCCGACTTTGGGTTCCCTGCCTCCAATAATTATTCTCTGTTTGCACCAAAGTGCAGAAGCTGTGTCCTCAGGGAGCTTCCGGTCTGTCCCGACACCGTGTTTTAATCTGAACAAAATCCACTTTTGTGGATATGAGCCTTGGTTTACTTTCTACTGTGGGACACAGGTCCGCTCAGAGCATATAAGGTGCTGAGAGGTTTTCATCCGATGAACTCACATCTATTAATTTTTTTGCTTTCAATTTTTATTAACTTGGTATAATTTGTAGATTGTGTTTAAGTTCTAATGGGTTAATTTGGGCATTTTTTTTAAGCTCAGTACATGTGATCCTAACGTTTTTTCAGTCTGCCTTTACTGTGACAGCGCTAGGTCCTCTGAGTTCAGCCCTTTCTCTGAAACAGCTCTTTCATTTGTAGTGAGAATTGATAGGTGTTAATGATCACTGAACGAGATTAAGGCAAGGAAAATTCCATCAAGCGGAACGAATTACTAGGCTGGCATTTAACAGAAAGTTTTTCAGCAGATAAGAAGGGGCCATGAGCATACATGTCTTCCTTGTGACATTTCTCGTTCAAGATAAGGATTATCCAAATAGCCGACCCATCCCCCCACCCCCCAGAAGGGTGTGCACCTGTCTGCAGGTTCCAGAGTCAGAGCTTTGTCCTGTCCTTGACCCCGCAGGGCAGTGAAGAACGGGCCTCCTTCCTCCTCATCTTGCAAGCCTGAGTGCACTCCCCTGCGCCCGGGGGCTGCTCTCTGACCTTCTCTGCCAAGAGGCACAGCAGTGACTTCTCACTGTGTATTACGTTTATTTACTCCATTTTGTAAGGGACCAGCAATCCTGGCAGAGAAGAAGGAGTATGTTTTCGGTTTGTCTGTGTCCCAAGCCCTTTGCTCACGCAGGTCATTGGGCTTAATGGTTGGAAATGTGTCCCCAGGCCACACGTGAGCTCATGGGGTTTCAGCGCCTTGTCCCCTCCCAGTCCTGCTGTGCCCGGACACAGGGGTAAGTGGGTGCAGGATTCCATGGGGTTGACGGGCCACACGACTGGCGTTTGGACCCACGGACGGCGCTACCCCCGAGGCCGTGTGTCGTCCAGTCCCCTGAGGCCGCGTTAGCACAAGAGGCAGAGGAAGGAGGACTTGCCCTTTTCCTGCCTCTCTGCCAGGCTGGGACCTCCCACCTCGGGTCTCGCCACCAGCTCCCCTGGTCCTCAGGCCTCTGGACGCAGACTGAGTTGCATCAGCGGCTGTCCTGCGTCTCCGGCCTGCAGAGGAGAGTCTGAGGCAGCCTCCGCCTCCGTGGTCGTGGGAGCTCATTCCTCCAGGAAGTATCTGTACATTCTGATTATCTGGAGAATTCGACAGATGCAAGAGATTCTTGAACTCTTTCACTTGTGCTCGCTGTGACTTGAGAGAACACGCCCCGAATATTGTCCCGCAGAAAGGTGACTCAGTTCCTGCCTTTGAGTTGAGCTCTTAGTTCCCGAAATTTCACATGTATCTGAAATGGAAGGATTATTGGATGAAGTACCTGAAGGATGTAAAACGAATCCGACGTGATCCTTGTCCTGGAAGGACTTGTAATAAGTTCCTGGGTCCGCACGACCAGAGGCTGCCCCCCCCCCAGCTCAGAGGAGACCTTGGGAGGTGGTGGGGGGCGGGCACAGCTTCAAGATGAAGGTAATGCTTGAACCTGGCAGGTGGGAGGGCTTCGGTTCAGTCACGCCTACTCATAGGCACCATGTTCCAGGTTCCAGAACACCGGAAGGCCAGGCCACTCAGGGTACGTCTGGGATGGTAACGGAGCTTTCCGCTGGCGTGGTTTCACTCGTAGAAAATGCCAGTCTTGAGGGGGAGGGTGAAATGATGCTGCGTCTCAAACTCGGGGGGCCCAGATGCCAGAGATGGGCCTTGGTAAAGTCTGGAGGCACGAAACAAATGGATACTTCTGAGCTTTAGACTTTCTAATTTAAGAATAGCATGCCAAATGGATTAGAAACTGACTGAGAGAACAAAAGCAGGTGACAGCATAGCCAGATCCTGGTAACTAACTCATTGGTGGTTGTGGACCCACTGCTTAATTCCATTAAAGTCATCTGATTATTTTTTAAAATGAGGTAGTTGAACTAATTTTCCTTGGAGGCTTAATCTACTCTTAAAATTTCCTTCTTTTGAGTGATTACAAATTGTAAGAACTCAGAGAGAGATATTAATGCAATGAAATCGTGTATATCTTTCTCTCCCAGGCTCATAAATCACTTGGTGGAGAATTACAAAATTTAGGAAAATTATTCATAGCAAATTTATTTTAATTCACCTGATTTTTCAAACTCCATTTCTGACATATGGAACTTGGCATTGGAGCGTGTTAAAGAGAGAGACTGCTGCGTAATCAAAACAGTAATGACACAGTTGTGCAAATTCCAATCTACAGAACATGGAAAGCTGTGTCTGCTCAGCCACTGCAAATACCGCTGCGAATGCAGCTACCAATTCAGGCTGTTTTTATGACGATGGAATTAAGACCTATCTGCGTTTTGTCATCCAGGTGTCCTACTGAATCCCGACGAGAACACTGCTCGCTCTTAGTACCGGTTTTAATCAGCTCACATGGCACATACTGATTTAGGGGAACAGCCCAGTCTTGGGATGATAGCGGGGTGCGGGCTGCAGAATGCAGGTTCTGGGCAGGGTTGCATCTGACTACGAATGGGCTTCAGTGCTATAAAACTCCAGTAATATGCCTGAACCTCATCTTCCTGCAAAAATGTTCTGCCTGTGGTGAGGAAGAGGCTCTCCGAGGCCATCGGCTGGTAGGGCTGCAGGAAGACACGCACCGGAACGTGCCGTCTTCCTTCGGTAGCGTGGACGTCCTGACGCACTGTTCACGTTGTTCAACATCTGGCGCTCAGTGGCCTGGTCCCATCTGATCAGTGACTTTATGATAGAAACCTCTTAAATCTTCCAAGGTTAAGACTGTAATTAATCACCTTGAAATACGTGGCAGCCTTTGCCCTCACGGTTACTGTGGCTGTGCTGGGTCGTGGGGTCGGCATACGTGCCCACAGCTCTTGACCAGGTTTCTGCGAGTTACCGTTTTCAGGATCAGAAGCCTGTGAAGCTGACCTGAGTGTGTTTGTCACCCCCAGGCCCTCTGAGAGAGCTCTCCTGTAACTAACAGACATGTTGTTCCCGCCCTAAGTCTCAGGTGGTCCCCAGGACGCGGGCACTTACTTCCGTGTGGGGAAAGGGTTATCTTGTTTAAAACAGCGTAGCTGTGTCACTCTGGGCCTGCAGTACTTCAGAGGCGTATTTACACATGAAAAGATCCCATTTGTTACATAATCTGAAATATTTCTCTTTGTTTCCCACAAGTTAATGGCCTTAAAATTTGTCGTATTACCTTCTTTCTGCTTTTTTTTTGAGGGGGGTGTCTGTTTCTGGGGCTGCATCTGTGGCATATGGAGGTTCCCAGACTAGGGTCAAATCAGAGCTACAGCTGCCGGCCTACACCACAGCCACAGCAACATAGAATCTGAGCCGCGTCTGCAACCTGCACCACAGCTCACAGCAAGGCTGGATGCTTAACCCCCTGAGGAAGGCCAGGGACTAAACCAACCTCCTCAAGGCTACTAGTCAAGTTCATTAACCACTGAGCCAAGATGGGAACGCCTGCATTTCTTTTCTTTTTTTTTTTTTTTTTACTTTGGTTCCTGTTGGTGCTGAGTTGTGTGGTATTTTTATTTTTCAATTAACAGCTTCTTTTACAAAGTCTATTTCCTTCTTGAGTTATTTATTCTTATTTTTATTTCAAAAATTGGGTTAGGGAGAGAACTGGAAAGGTAGGCTCCCATTGCTGACAGCTGTTATTAATCTCGGGGTTCACAGCTCAGTTTACTGTACAGCAGTGATTCACCCAGATGTACCTTGCAATCAGTGTGAATTTAATCAGATTTTACATCTTTTTTAGGGGAAAGTAAGGCTTTCTTTGAAGCTCCGTGTGTCAATATGTATGCGAAACAGAAAGGAGCAGGAAGAGAAGCTTTATTTTTGTAAACTGAGGTGCACAGGACATTAAGTGTCTTTGATACAGACAGGAGGGGTTGCAAGGCAAGCACTCGTTATTTCTGTTTTTGCATTTTTATATTTATTTCCAAAATATTACCTGACGTTTTCCAGGCCAAGAGGCTGCGCAGGGCAGACTGTTTACTGTTTTCATGAGACTCACCCCAAAGTGGATCCGTGAGGGACCAGGCTGTGACATAAGCAAGTGGAAAAATAAACATGTGACACTGGTGGACGCTCTGCGGGGGATTTTGCAATATCAGGAAAAAAGGAAAGCCGGTGCTGAAGGCTTTTCCGAGGGGCACAGAGCGGCCCTCCCGGTGCCGGGCCGGGGCTTCCTGCGCGGTAGGCGCGTGGTCCGGGAGGCGTCCCCTCGGCTGTCGTTTTGCAGGGTCAGCTGCTGGGAGCTGGGCCGTGCCCCGGACGCGCGGAGCCGGAGTCGGGCCTACAGTCGCGTGGAGGCGGTGGGGGGCGCGGGTGGGCGGGAGGTGAGCGCAGGGCGGGGTCGGGGCGCGCGGCAGCTGAGCTCCCACCCCCGCGGGAGCGGCACCTCGGGTCAGCAGGTGCGCCGCCTCGCCTGAGGCCGCACCACTCAGCCTCTGCTGCCCCCTGCCCCCTGCTGACCCCTGACCCCGACCCCACTCCGGCCTGGCGGACTCCGGGCTCCTCGGGCAGCGCTCCTCCAGGCTGGGGGCCGCCGTGAAGGCCCGCCCCGCTGACCCTGCTCCTGCTCCGGGCGGCGGAGGGAGGATCCGCCCCGGGAGGCCCCCGGACACGCTCGCAGTTTCCAGCGCGGCCGCTGACCTCGCTTCGAAAGGTTTTCTGAGAAGAACCGTATTTCGACAGAAACAGCGTGAATTGCTGGCCAGGAGCCCCGTCTCTGCACCTGCCCGTGGGGGTGGGGACGGGCCGGACCCCGGACGTGGACGGCGGCGCCCCGGCCTCGGCTCAGGTAGGCGCCCCCTCGGGTGCGGGAGGGGCCTAGGGCGCGAGACCCTGCGCCGCGGTTCGCAGGATGTGAGGGGACGCACCGCGGGGCCCGCCCCAGCCGGGGTGCGTGACGAGTGGGGCCACGGACCCGGCGGCCGTGACCGCATTACGTGGCCGCGAGCCCTTACGTCATCGCGTAGTGAGTCCCTATAAATGCCGCGGATCGAGGGGCCGGCGCTTTCGCGCAAAAACTTGCCAGTGTTGACCGGGTGGGGGCGACGGGTTTCCTGCGGGGACCCGGCTGGAGACAGCGGGGCTCTGTTGGCAGCAGTGCGAGGGGCTGTGGCGCGCAGGCGCGGTGCACGGTGTAGGTGACGTCAGGACGAGGGAGGACAAGTGAGCCGGGCGTGCTGACCACGTGGCCGGGGAGCGCGGCGCCCGGTGAACCTGCCGGGGCCGCAGCCGCGCGAAGTGCAGAGAGGGGACTCACAGACCCCCGGGGACCTCATTTCAGTGCGGTCTGCCTGTAAGGCCGGATGAACGGGAGCCGTGGTTCCAGGCCCAGCAGGGGTGGGGCTGGGCTGTGCCAGGTCCTCGTTCCTGTTCCTTCTAACCCACCTTTCTTCTCACTGGTCACACCACAGGTTTCCTTTGGGGGCATTTAACTTCCGAGCCTTGGATCTAAAAGCACGTTAATTTGGAACAGAGCACAAACGTTTAAAAATTTAACTCGTGCCATGACCAGCTTTCGCGTGTATTGTTTATAAGCAGTGTATTTTTCTTGGTCTGGAGGGAGATAAAATATAATTATTATCAGTAACGTTCAACGAATGACTCTAGGGATAAAGTTTTCTCTGACGTCTTAAACCTAAAGGTATAATCTGTCCTGCCAAATTTCTGTGTTTTGTTCAAAAAAGCACACTAAATTCCAAGGGAAATAAATTGAAGGACTGACACTTTGTAATAGGAAGAGATTAGCAGGCGTTGTGCAGCTTTAAGAATTTCTGCCTAGCTGATTGCATTAGTGAAATGGCAAACTTCCCACACAGCACCGTTAGCAGTTTTGGCTGGGGGACCCCCAGGAAAGGTAAGTTGCCTTGATAATGTTAAGTTCTTAAGCATCTGAAGCAAAAAGCAATCTCTTCTCCTTCTGGAGCACATTCTCAAACCTCTGCCTTATCAATTTGCAGAAAGGAAATTATTTCGAAGCCATGTTTGATTGAATTCTAATTAATCAGCTTTCCTTCTGGCTCCCGAGATTAGATAAGTAGAGCAGTAAAACTTCATAATCAGAAATTGAGAATGAAGGTTACAGAGGCACAAATTGATGGTTGAAGTCTGCTGCACACACTGTAAATGTAGAAGCAAACATAATGCTTTAATTATATTGAAATAAATATTCAAGTCATTATTCTTATTATCTTCCTAGAGAACATTAAGTTTATTAAGTTGTCCCAGAATTTTCTTTGGGTGGGATAGGATTTTATTTAGAAGTGAAAATAGGAATTTCTTCCTTAGACTTACAAGTTAAAGGAGTTAACGACTTCAAGTATTTCATATAATCATATAGCACACAGTAAATAGAGCTAAAAGGAGACTCACATTTAGTCTATAGCAGTGCAGCTTTTGGCAATCAAATTGGCTATTTCAGCAGGCATGCTTTTCTTCTGTTTCTGATGGTGTTGTAGTTTCTCATCAGAGGTGGTTACAGCTTCACTTGATTGTTTTTTAAAACCTTCTTAAAAAATTATGAAACTACTTATACTTGCTTTTATACACTTTCAGCTTAAAAACCACCGAAAAAACCACATTTGAGCATGGTTTACTCAACTGACTTTTTTCCCCAGCTGGGATAGTTTTATTGTGATTCATAGAGTGTACACAGTAGTAACTTACTTTTGTTTCTAACATTGTGTTTTCTGGTATTTGCTTTAGAGAACTGAGTTTGATAGTATCTGATGGTAAAGTCTTCAGCCTAAATTTTTTTCATCCAGTCTTGTTGAGATATAATTGGTGTCCAGTGCTGTGTTATGCGTAAGTTGCACAACATAGTAATCTGACTGAGACAGGTCATGAAGTGATGGCCACAGTAATTTTAGTGAACACCCATCATCTCGTATAGATACAAAGTAAAAGAACAAGAATTTTTGCTCCTATACCTGCCTTAGCAAAAATATTAAAAGAAAATCCTTATACTGAAAATAAGTGACCTTATAATCTGAGTACATTAAAAAAATCAAAGATTAAGATCGATGTTAAAGTAATTGTGTAATTAAACACCAGAATAATTGCAGATTTATTCTCCTGTTTGTTTTCACCTAATTTTTATAATTGTATTATTGGGCATATATCATTTAAAAATGTAACAATTTGACAGTAACAGCACAAGGATGTGTTTGACAGGAAAGCTATATTAGAGTAAGGATGTAATACTAAAAAAAAAGTGAATCCACAGGAAAAAAATTAGAGAAGTAGAAATGTTATATAAAAAAGTTAATATTACAAAGTCTAAAAACATATATTTGCTTTCCTTCACTCTCTCAACTTACTTAAATAAAAACATACAGAGTAATAATTATAACAATGTATTTTTGCATTTTGTAGCATAGCTAGATATAGTATTATATTACAAAAATAGTTAAAAAAGGGAAGGAATAGAGTTATATAGAAGTCACATCCACCTATCTATATCTATATCTATCTGTCTATGTCTGTCTATCTGTCATCTATATATATCACTGGATTTGGTCAGTATATATCTGAAACAGATTTTGATATGTTCACATGTGCATTGTTAGCCTTAAAGAAACCACTAAGAGAATAACCAAAAAAATGTAGTGAAAGCATATTTGAAGGATTTAAAATTTTATTGTGAAAATATTTACTCAATGGAAAAAAAAGGAAGAACAGTTGAATGTAAGATGAAATATATAGAAAACCAAAGTATAATGGCAAATAGAAGTCCTACTATATCAGTAGTGACTTTAGAGGTGAACTCAGTAATCAAATCCAGTGGCATATATTTTCAGATTGGTAAAAAAAAAATCCACGTATGTACTGTCTACAGGAAATACACTCTGGATGCAGAGCAACAGATTGAAAGTGAAGGAATGGAAAGAGTTATATCATGCAATTTTAATAAATGGAGCGGCTACACTACTGTCAGACAGCATGCATTTTAAAACTAACCTATGTTACTAGAGGTAAAGAGGGATTTTTAAAATAATGTTAAAATGTTAATTTGTCGGAAATATATAACAACCTAATAACTCGAGGTTCAAAGCACATAAAGCAAAAATTGACAGAACTGGAAGGAAAAACACATGAGTCAAAATATTTTAACTGTCGTCCGTAATGGAGAGAAGAACTGGAAGAAGATCAGTAAGGAAAGAGAAACCTTGAAAAACACCATAAACCACCTAGACTTAACAAACATCTACAGGATATTCCCCCCTGAACAGCAGCAGGACACACACTCTTTTCAAGTGCCCTTGGGACATTCTCCGTGATAGACAATATATAAGCTATAGAACCAGTCTTAACAAATTGGAAGATACTGAAATCAAAATATGTTGTTAGATCACAGTAGACTGAAATTAAAGGTTGGTGTCAAACAGAAAACAGAAAAATGCACAAGTATGTGGAGGTTAAACAAGACCTGCCTGAATGACCAGTCGGCTGAAGAGTAAGTCACAGTGACAATCACTGTGAAAGTACTTAGAAATGAATGAAAATGAACACACGATATATTGAGGCATGAGTCTAAAGCAGTTTAGACAAATTTATAAATTGAAAACCTATATTAAAAATAGTTCTAAAATGCGTAACCTAGTCTATTCTATTAAAAAAAAAACAACCACAAAGCATAAAGGAAAGGAAGCATAAGAAATATCAAAGCAAAAAATAATAAAATAGAAAAGACAGCAATAGAGAAAATCAGTGAACCCAAAAGTAGATTCTCTGAAAACAAACAAAAAATCCAAGAAATTGTTTCTATGAATGACTAAACAAAACCAAGAGAAGCTTCAAATTACTAAAATCAGAAATGGAAGGAGGATATCAATACTGATCTTATGGATTAAGAAGAATTATGAAGGGATACTATGTTCAACTGTATACAGATTGATTAGATGAAATGGATACATTCTTGAAAATAATTTGATTTGAGGAAGTCAGAAGCTGACTCAGGAAGAAATAGAAAGTCTGAATAGACATATAACCAGTAAGTTGTATGTCTAATTATTAATTTAGAAATTTTCCACAAAGTCCAAACAGATTTCACTTGTGAATTCTACCAACATTTTTAAAAATTAGTAAAATTTTTTAAAACAAAATCTTCCCCAAACATAAGAGAATGGAACACTTTTTACCTCATTCTATGAACCCAGTATTACCCTGATAGGAAAAACAGATGGGATCATTGCAATAAAAGAAAATTAGAGAACACTGTCTTTTATAAAAAATAAAAATTAAAAAAAAATTCTTAGTTAAATCGTGGTAAACTGCATTACAGCAACCTATTTTATGGTTATGCATTATGAACACATGAGATTTACCTCCAGAATGCAAGGTTGGTTTAGCATACCAAAATCAAAGTAATACACCACATTAACAGAATAATAGACAAAAACTCCATGATCATAAATATATGCACAGAAAAAGCATATGACAAAAGCCACCACCCTTTTATGATGAAACACTCAACAAATAAAGAATAGAAGGTAACTTCCTAAATCTGATAAAGGACATCTGCGCAAAACCCACAGGTGACATAATTTAATAGCAAAAAACTGGATGCTTTCCCCTAAGGTAAGAAACAGAATAAGAATGTGTGCTCTTGCCACTTCTGATCAGTGTTATACTGGAGCATCTGTCAAGGGTAAATAGGACTAAATAAAGAAAGAAAAGTAGAAATACAGCTATATCTGTTTGCAAGTGATACGCTCTTTTATAAAGAAAATTATCATAAACACACAAAACATTATTAGAACTAATAAATGATTTCAGTGAAGTTGTAATATGAGAAAAATCAATCGAGTTTCTGTATTCTATATTGAAAAACCTGAAGATTCAATTTATAACAGCAACAAAAGGAGTACAAGACATATAATCTGAAAACCACAAAACACTGTTGAAATAAAGACTTTAGTAATGCAACATCATGCCATGCTCATGGGTTTCCAGACAGTATTTTAAAGATGTGGTACTTCCCTTATTGGCCTGGAGAGTCCATGCAGTCTCTGTTGAAGTCCGAGCTAGTTATTTATTATTATTATTATTATTATTATTATTATTATTATTATTATTACAGAAATAGACAAGGTAATCTGAAAATTTGGTATAGAAATACAGAAGATCCAGAATTTCCAAAAAACATTGAAATAGAAAAGCAAAGTCAGGGGACCTACAATTTCTGATTTCATAAGTTACTGCAGAACTATAGTAATCAAGACAGTATAGTGTTGACATAAAGACAGACATTACATTAGAAATGTAATTGAGGATCCAGGAAGAAACATTTGCAGTTATGGTCCAGCTACTTTGCACTTGTACCAGAGCGATTTCATGGGGAAGAACGAGTTTTGCTAACAGTGCTCAGGCAACTGGGTATCCACCTGCAAAAAATGAGGTTTGACTCCTCGCTCACACAGAAATTAACTCAAAATGTGTCACAGACCTAAATATAATACCTAATCAAATACATCTCTTTGAAAAATATTTAAGAAAATCTTTGTAATTGAGGCTTAGGTGAAGCTTTCTTAGATATGAAAAGGAAGCTCAAGCAACAAAAGAAAAAGTAGATAAATTACATTTCATCAAAATAAAAATCTTGTGTTCTTCAAAACACGTCATTAAAGAAATCCAAAAACAACCTACAGAATTGGAGCACATATTGGCAAATTTTATATTTGATAATGGAGTTATATCCAGAATATGTAAGGAAGTTTCAAAATTCAGTGATTAAAAATACAATAATTTTATTAAAAATTAGATAAGAATTTGAAGAGACTGTCCTCCAGAGAAGATAGAGAAATGCTCAACTATCACACAAAAAGATGCTCACAATATTTTTTAACTTGAGAATTGCAAAACCACTATTAGTTGCTTCTTCATACCCACTAGGATGGTTGTGATCAGAAAGGTAATATTGAGTATGGCAAGCATGTGGTAAAATTGGAGCCTTCGTATTGCTGGTGAGGTGGGAAATCGGTGCAGTCATGTTCGAACTATCTGGCAGTTGCTCAGAATGTTAAACAGTTACGATTTGGTCCAGAAATTTTACTCCAAGGGGATGTACGGAAGAGAAGTGGAAGCATGTATGCAGATGCTTACAGTATTATTCACAATAGCCAAAGGCAGAGCAACCCAGGTGCCCGTAATTGATGAAGGGAAAACAAGATGAGTATATCTGTAAAATGGAAGCGTATTTGACGATAAAAATAATGGAGTAATAATGCATGCTGCAAATAGTGAATGTTGAAAACATTATACTAAGTGAAGTAACGTGGTCACCAAAGGGTACGTGTGTTAGGCCCCACTTCTCTGTACTGTCCGGAACGGGCAAATCCACAGAGACAGAAAGTAGACGAGCATTTCCCAGGGAACCGGGCAGGGAAATGGGATGTGCTTGCTAATAGGCATTGCTTTATTTTTGGCTTGATTAAATGCTCTAAAATTAGACAGTGGTGATGTTTGCACAGCTCTGTAAATATTATAAACAAATAAAATGTAAAGTTTAAGTGGGGAACATTATGATATGTGAATTACCTCATTAGAGCTGCTAAAAATAATGTCATATAGGAGGATTCTCCCCATTTTTTCTCCAATTGCTCTTCTCTAATATTATGCCTTCCTAGAAGCATGCAGTCCTAAGCCAGAACAGAATCTGAATAACCCTGAAACTTATACATATGGTGCCTGTATTCATGGAGTTACCCAGTGTAGATCTCCAAATGTTTAAGGAGGAGCACTTTCAAATTCCGTCTTTGTAATGGTTTTCAAACTATGAATGTAAGAAAATAAGAAATTTTCAGAAGTGCTGTGGTGGTGCAGTGTTGGTCAGGGTATGGGTGGGACCCCGCTCTTACCGTCTGCACACCGACCCCAGCATCCTGACTCTTAGGGATTTCAGGGGTCAGGATTTGACATATTCCAGTTCTGCCACCGATTCCAGTGGGTTTTATCCACACCACCAGGCAATTCTCCAGTTCTCAGTGGGCACCGACCAGGTGTCTCGTACATTTGACTCTGTTCTGCTACCGTCTGCTTTAGGCTAAGGGCTCGGTTCCACAAGGCTGCTCCTCTCCCCTTCGGATGCTGATGGCATGTCCGGATGGTCGCCTGTGTTTCTGACCAACTGACCATAAATCAGCGGTTTTCACAACCCCCTTCTTAGGCTCAACTGATTTGCTAGAACTTCTCACAGAGCTCAGGAGACCAGTTAACTTACCAGGTTACCTGGTTACTGCAGAAGGATATAACTTGGAACAAATGTTATCAGCAGGGCAGGGGGAAGGGGCACGGAGCTTCCAAGCACCGTGGGCAAGCCACTGCCCAGAACTGCCACCTGGTCACCAACCTGGACGTCCAGTGAACTGCATCCTCCAGGATGCCCACGGAAGCTTGATCACACGTGCACGATTGTTAAATATTTGGCCATTCCTCTCCGGAGACCAGGTGGATGGGACTGAGAGTTCCAGCCATCTAGTCACATGTTGATTCTCGTGGCAACTGGGTCCCGTCTCATTAACGTAAACTCAGGTGTGGTTGAAAGGAATTTGTTAGAAATATCAAGACCCCTTTATTGCTCGTTTCGCTTAAGAAATTCCAAAGGTTTAAGGAGCTCTGAGCCAGAAAAGGGGACAAAGATCAAACATATATTTCTTATTACAAATCAAAATATCACAACATAATTTTTACTTGGGAGAGATTTATTTCAAGTATAGTTGGAAACCAACATTTTGTTATGTGGGATTTTCTACCTAGATTTCCACAAGTTTTGAAGCACATTAATTTTTAACATTACTCGAAGTACCAGTCAATCAATTTGCTTGAGACACCTCCTAGGAAATCCTGATGGTAAAAGTCCTAAGTGCAGACAGAGAGCCTTACAAAACTAGTCAACTGGCAACAAACTCCCACGTGTTTGCACTGCCAGACGGGAAGTGTTGCAAGAACTTTAAATTGGCTTTTACGATAGTGCCTACCATCAGCAGAAAGGTGGGATTCTAAGTACACTGTTCTGATTAAAATGCTTTGCTATCCCTGTAGGTAAAGTGGGTTCCATCTTTTAATGGGCCTCTTGGGGACAATTGGCTTTTATGGAGCACCTTAACCACTCATTTACAGACATAATTCAAAGTGTAATGCTGAAAATTTATTCTTAGTAAATAAAAAGCCCACAGAAATGCTAAAATCAGCTTTTTGGTAGTGCAGCCAGTGGTGTTCACATTATGATTTTGTGTTCGCTCACTTTATATATATATACATATAGACATTGGGAACTCGAAGGCAGAGTATTATTTCTGCAAGAGTATGTTGTCCATATCTAACTTTGGCATGCTCTAGATCTCTTCCTTTGTGAGAAAAAACTAGCCATTGCATGTATGCACGCACGTGTGTAAGTGTGCATTTACAGTTATTCTATCTTCAAGAAGGCCGAGGAGCATGTAGGAAGGCCTCTCCACATAGAGTGAGAAGAGCGCTTGCTGTGTGCTCCGCGTTGGGAAGGCGGCGTCGGCCATCGCGTGGGGAGAGGCCGGGCGGACCGTCCGCTTCCTGTTGAAAATAACCTTGAATCTCTACACACGCAAGCAGGTGTGGACGGGCCGCTCTATCCTTTATGCTCTCCCCGCATTACGAGCTAGGATCTGGTCCCCGGGTCTTCTTCACCCTTAGTCTTCCCGGTGCTTCACATGGCGGCGGGCGCGTGGGTGAGGATGGAGGCAGCGCCAGAGTCACCGGCTGTGTGGGCAGGCATAGGCAGACACACGCCCACTTATTTGCTCACGGTATAAACACACTCTGTTTCAGCTCTTTACTACTGTCCGTCTGATGTTCAGTATAATTCTCCAGATCACTTTCTTACTAAGGAGTGTTATCAAGAGCTGTGTGTTGAATTAGGATATAACCCCATGAAATAACGTTATTTCAAAGTTGAAAACCAGTTCAAGCTTATCTAATAAAAACCGCCTCATTTCTGAATACTAATACTCGTTTTTTCCTCCAAACCTAGAGAGCACCCCTTGTAATGAGATGAAAGATGACAGGGTTTGTGATGGAAAAGTCAGGGGTGGGAGAGAGTGAGGGAATTAGAGGAGGGATCAAAGATAGTTTGTTAAAATCATAAAGGACACGTCCTGATTTCATTTACAATCATCCCAGATCTTAAGAAGCGGTAAAGGTCTTGCAGGTCTTTCAATTAGTGGATGTTAGTGCTGGAAAAAAAATGTAGTGAATGCCTAGCGATATCACCACGTCGTTTAAATATGAATATTGAAGTCTAGGAGGAAGGTGATCTGTATTAGGGTTTTGTTTTAAGATGAGGGAATCCAGAGATTGAGAAACGTCAATTGAAAGGGAGACAGGAATGAAATAAGAGCAGAGGAAATAATAGATTGGCGAGATTTCAGAATTCGAGAGTCTAGTGAAGAGTTCAGTTTTTGAATTAAACAAGGCCACTCAATATAGTGGAAAACAGGAAATTAAAAAAGAAAGGGTGGATGAAGTTCTCCATGTACTTGTTGGATTGGGGTAAATACCAAGGATATTGTTTATATTTTGTTTGTTTGTTTGTTTGTTTTTATTTTTGTTTTTTTTTTAGGGCCACGCCTGTGGCATATGGAAATTCCCTGGCTAGGGGTCAGTCAAATCCGAGCTGCATCTGCAGGCCTATGTCACAGCCACAGCAGTGCGGGATCCGAGCAGTGCCAGATCCTTAACCCACGGAGCAAGGCCAGGGATCGAACCCACATCCTCATGGATACTAGTTGGGTTCTTAACCTACTGAGCGACAATGAGAACTCCAAGGATATTGTTTTTGGATGGATCTTTTTAAAGTAAAATTGACTATAAGAAGATTTTCTGAGAATAAACCTGGCCCCAGGATTATAAGCGAGAAGAAAGGAGAAACGGGCAGACACACCTGCCGAGACGTGGAGGCGGTGCTGACGGAGACG
This sequence comes from Catagonus wagneri, assembly GCA_004024745.2. NCBI lineage: Eukaryota > Metazoa > Chordata > Mammalia > Artiodactyla > Tayassuidae > Catagonus > Catagonus wagneri. The sequence continues at coordinate 442,928 of PVHT021183584.1, forward strand.
GGCCGGGGGCAGAGTGCGAGCCCAGCCGGGTTTGGACGCCAAGAAGTGCCGGCGGCCTCCGCGGGCAGCTTTTTCTCCGGCAGCCTCAGCAGTTCAGGGATTCGCCCGTTCATCCAGCCGAGTGTCTGCCTCACCATCTGGTCGGCGTGAAGGGCACTGCGGCAGAAACGACCCGGACACTGACCGGGACTCTGGTCCTTGCGCAGCGAAGGACGGCGGACCCAGCGGGGCCCGCGCCCCGGCGTCGTCCCCAGCTGCTCGGTGGGCGCCGCGGCTCGCTCCGCTCCCGTGCCTCCGCTCAGCGCCCGAGGATCTGATGGTCAGGATACTTGCTCCCTAAAGTTCTGTGGCTTTCCTGCACATTTCCTGACCTTCATGGAATCTACAGATTCGCACTCACAGGGAGTATATACAGGGAAAATGTGTCAACCCTCAATGTTAAGGGAAAAAAGGGCCTTAGAAATTCAAGAGTAACAATACTGGAAAATACTTATTATTCAGTTTCATGTTTTAAGTCCCATGTTTTCGGTTTATCTTGTTTTTACCAAGTGAGAAAACAAGCCGCTTAGTCCTTTTCATGTATTTCATCTTATTTCCCAAATTTATTCATTAAACTAAGTGAAATAGACGGATGGCGTTACTGTTTTACAACACTGCTTTATTTCCTCCAGCTGATAAGATTTTTCAAGGGACTAGGAGCATGTCAAATTACCTGCAGTATTAAAAATCTTGGAAATGAGGATTTTGCTGCTCATTATTCTTGTATAAATGCATCAAGGTGAAACAGTAAAGCAGAAGCCACGTGTTTTCTTTTCCTCCCCGACGTTTGATGAAACATTCTCTAAAGAAAGAGGACTTCATTCTTCATGTCCTTGTCCTTGTCCTTCTCCTTCAGTTCTAATTTTATCTACGAGTCTCATGTTGCACGTTGGAGAATTACTTTGCTACTCTAACGCCTGGAAATAAGAGCAAAACTTAAAACACAGAATATCCTTTCTAAAACAATAAAGCCCCTGTTAATAAATAGACCACAGTATTTCTTAAAATGCTAACCATTCAAAAAATACAATTATTTGAAGAAATGACCTAATGATGATCAAAATATTTATTAAAATTTGTCCCTGGAAATGATCTATTGCCAGTACTTTCACTAATCAATACTCTCAGGAAGGTCATAGTTTTAAAAACTAGCATTTCTCATAACCTCTGAATATTATTATCTAGCACTTTGGTATCTGTAGGGACTAATAAGAGTTTCTTCCTTTCTGATTTAAATTTGCAGATGGGGAGTTCCCGCTGTGGCTCAGCAGGTTAAGAATCCGACTAGTATCTATGAGGATGGGGGTTCAATCCCTGGCCTTGCTCAGTAGGTTAAGATCCAGCGTTGCCGTGAGCTGTGGTGTAGGTCGCAGACGCAGCTCAGATCCCAAGTTGCTGTGGCTGTAGTGTAGGCCGGCTGCTGCAGCTCTGATTTGACCCCTAGCCTGGGAACTTTCGAATGCCGTGGGTGCAGCCTTAAAAAAAGACTGAAAAAAATTTTTTAAGTAAGTTCGCAGATGGAAGTCAGTTTTGTATGCTTTGTAGATTGGCAATTCTAAAATAATTTTATTTAATGTTTTATCCAATGTACATGAGTGAGTGGCATGTCTGAAATATAATTGTCTTTTTTAATGGTCGTCTTCTTTGAGCTATTTACTCAGTTTATGACTTGAGAATATAGACTTGAACTTGGACTTACCAGGACAGGCAAACTGTGGGTCCGTGGCTGTTCTCTCTGTGCACTAACACTGTGCAATGAGAACTCTACATGTTTTATTTTAATTCAGTCTAATTTTATATATGTTATAAAATATGTCTAAACCTAACTGTCGATTGTTCCTTTCAAACCTTCTCTTTTGCATTTAAAAAACTTGTGTCCACTTTTCCAGTTGTTGAAGCCAACATCTTGTTTTGACTCTCCTGTTTTGAATTTACTAAGAGAACATCTCTCCTCAAAATATGTCAGGGTCCACCCGTGTCACACCCCCTCTGCTGCTGCTGTGAGCCCAGGTCAGCTCTGGCCTTTGCCTGGATTATAGTCTCTGCCGGGGTAGGTTTCCGTCTTGGTTCGTCCACTCACTCCACTCCATTTTCAGCACCATAGCCGCAGTGACTTTATTAAAATAAAGTCAGATCACGCCTGATCCGCGTCTCATCCACTTTCTGCCCACACTGGTACAAGCCCCGAGTCTCCCTGCGGCCTGCGGGGAGTCTGACGGCTTGCCCGCTCCCTTGGGGCACGGCCGCCGCCCAGCCGTCTCACCGTCTCCCCACAGCCGGCCCAGCCCTGGCCGTTCTGTCCACGTGGCCCACAGGGCTCCCCCCAGACCGTCTCAAGCGCCCCTTCTCTGAGATGGATGCTTGCCCCGCCCCCACACTCTGCTTCCTAGTCCCATTTTCTGCTTTATTTTTCTCCAGAGCATTTGTCATCAGCTGGCACACTAAACACAGCAAATCATTTGCTTAATCTGATTTGCCTTCCCCAGTGGAATATGTTCTTTGAAAGAACCAGAATGATTTTTTTTTTCCTGTTTTGTTCCCTGCTGTGTCCCTAGTGCTTAGATCAGTTCCAGCCTTAATAAGCACAGTTGAATGGATCAATTAATTGCACTGGTATTAAGGCGCAGCCATGCCTCACTACAAGCCGAGTAAAACTGTGGTCTGCTGTGTCGGGAGCCGTCCGTCCACCCGTGTAACGCTCTTGTCATTCGGTGCCGGCCCGAGGACCAGCTCAGCGCCAAGCCAGGCCCATGTCCTCGTCCTCTTTTCATATTTCAGCTCCCTGATCTGCTTCTGTTCTCGCCTCTTGCGTTTGTGTTGAAGTGATGGATTGCACCTCACATTTTTGTGCAAAGACGGAAACTGCCGTGTTGAGCCTGGCCTGGAAGAGCTGGCCCGAATACCGTAGCCTGGCTCCACCCGTAAGCTCCGGCAGGTCTTCTCCTTGGCTCTGGGAAACCGAGCCCGCTCTGTTTCCTGCCGCAAAGCCGTGGAGACGGATGGGCAGCCCGATCCCGTGCTTTGCGAATAGAGACGGCCAGCAGCAGCTACCTCCTGCTTTTCGTTTAACGTCCGTCATTCTGTGCCCGGGCTCAGCCGCAGATTTGGGTGTGGGTGGCGCACACGTCTGTTTATTTTCGCTGACCGATGGAACGCTTTCACCGAGTCTGAACCTTTGGCCTTTGAAAGCATCAGAGCACGGCAGCCAAGTGGTGCGGGTGTCAACGCTGGTTTTTCCTTTCGTTTTCTTCCCCGACGCTGCGTCGTCCGGTTCTGTGGCCGCGTCTCCCCGGCTCAGCATTCCTCCCGGACAGCGGCCGCTCCCAGGGCTTCGCTGGCTTTTACCTCCTCCCCGCACCCAGACGGGCCTCCTTCTGCACGTTTAGGGCGGGCTGGCAGGGAGGGGCGGTGAAGCCCGGCGGCTCTCCTGGTCTCAGCTGTGAGCCCGTCACCACCTGTGGAGGGCAGGGGCGGGGCCCCCTCTCAGTGTCGGTAAGCAGCGTCTGGTGACAGGTGGCTTGTTCAAGGTCAAACAGCAAAAGTTATGGTTTGTAAAGTTGTTTCACAGATACCAGTTGGTTTGATTTATATGAGCTCCGTGTGACACAGGCAGGGATCTGAACTCGGTTTTATAGGTAAGAGCACTCAGCTCGGAGGAATTAAGCGCTTGCCAGAGAGATTCAGGCCAAGAGCTGAGGCTGGGGGCCCCAGGGCCAGTGCTTCCTCCAGCTGGCACCTCATTTCTCACCATGCTTGGCATATATTTGCACCTCCAACTCCAGACATTTTTTTATGAAAAATTCTGTTGCTGAATAATACTCTAGAAACTATGAGGAAACAAGTGCAAACTGAAGTGATGAGATCAAATTGTTTAGAGGCGAGACATCAAAAAATAGACACTTCTTCAAAGACAACTTCAGATATTTTCGTCCTCCTCTAAATACAGGAACATAATGTTATTGCTGCCTAGCCCTCAGGATAGTCTACTGTGTCTCTTTTTTCCTTTATCAGTATTGTCTCCCCAACTACAGTGTGGCCTTCTGGCAGCGTGGGCCACAGCTCTTATTGTGCTGTGGTTCCTACTTGGTATGTACTGTGACTAAAAGATGACTTAGTGACAATGAAGTTTATTTTTTATTTTTAAGTTTCTCTATACCCCCACCACGCACATGCACAAATCCATACATGTTTGTGAATTAGAAAAATGATTCAGTGAGAAGATGCATCTGTTGGGGGTTGGAGTAAAAATGGTCAAAATTTAGTAAATGTGAAAATAGTACATCCAACTAAAAACTTTTTAAATTGTTAGAGAAATAGAAGAAATGACTTGAAAACTTTAGTATTGACTGTTTCTCATTAAGGTGATTGGATTATTTTCAACTAAAAACACACAATATTTTATAATATGAAGTCACTCAAGTTCAACAATAAAAACCATGACCATAATTTTAATATCTCAGTGCAGTGTTTCCCTTTGTTTTGTAAAGAAAGTGACAGGATTAGGAGGACGGCCCAGTTTGCTGTGAGCCCTGTGCAGGTTTCGCTTCTTAAAATTGTTCATGAGATTACATGCAATTCCTCTTCCAAATTTGGTGCATTTGAGCATTGCTTGTGGTATGAAGAAACTAAAAGTTATCCGGTGACCCAGGAATTCCACTGCCAAGGATATGCCCAAGAGAAATGAAAACGTATATTTAGACAGAAGCTTGTAGCGGCATTATTTCTAACGACCAAAAGGTGAGGACAGGGTCCAAATTCATCAACAAGCTAATGGATGAGCACGCGTGGATGTTCACACGATGGGCGTTCCACAGCTGGGGAGGACCGCGCGGTCTGGCTGTGCAGCTCACAGACCTTGACGCATGCGTCGCGAAAGCAGCTGTTCCCACCGGCCACATGGTCTACGAGTCCGTTCACACATGAAATGCCTAGAAGAGGACAGTCGATAAAGACAGAACGTGGAGTAGTGTTTTCCGGAGGCTAGTGGGACATCAGACCCGTGAGCGACCGAGTTTTCTTTTGTGGTGATGACAGTGCTCTGAAGCTGGGTTGTGGCGATGGTGGCACAGGTGTGTGGATAAACTCACACCCTGCTTTGCGTGCTCCTAGAAGGTGAATTTAATTGCATATTAGTTGTACCTCAATAAAGCTGTTATGTAAAAAATGTAGTGGCATTTATATGTGTTTAAAATAAAAGGCAAGGGAATTTCTTCTTATAAAATATAAATGTTAATGAAATTTAAATATTAATGCGTTCCCTCCAAACAACTGCAGTGGTCTCACGAGAAAAACAAATGCTTTAGGAGGATCTTCATGGAAATGAGCGACAGTTACCATTTTTGCATCATACCTGTACTAGACAATTTCTGTTTTATTAATTTAAAATACAGAATTTAAGTTCAAGGATGAAACAATGCAGCTCAGAATTTTGATGTCATTGCCTTGGAAAGATTTGTCTTACTTTAATTAAAAACCAAGACCATTGTGGATTTCCTGTCGTGGCTCAGCGGAAAGGAATCCGACTAGGAACCATGAGGTTGCGGGTTCGATCCCTGGCCTTGCTCAGTGGGTTAAGGATCCGGCGTTGCCATGACCTGTGGTGTAGGTTGCAGACGCGACTCAGATCCCGCGTTGCTGTGGCTGTGGTGAAGGCGGGCGGCTATAGCTCCTGTTAGACCCCTAGCCTGGGAACCTCCATGTGCTGCGGGTGCGGCCCTAGATAAGGCAAAACAAAAACAAAAAAAACCAAGACCATTGTGTAAAAATTACTTTTTCCTTTTAAAAGAAAATTCAGTTTAGAAGATAGATGTTCTTATTGCTGAATTACTTGATATTTTCCTTTTTTTTCCCTCCAAGAGAAGCTCTCCTTGCATTGTGCTAATGCCTCCGGGGGGACAGAAATGATTTGGTCATTTTCTTTCTGGAAAATGCCCGAATGAAAATTGCTTGCTCACTTGGCACTATCAGTGAGAATTAAGTCATGGGTCCAGGTGTCTCCATCCTGCTCCCCAGGCCTGGACCTGGTCCAGAACAGTCGGGGAAGTGAATTTCACTGACCCAGGGTTATTACTCCAGGTAAAAGCCTTTGCCCAAGTCCCAAAATTATTTAGAACTTTGATTCCTGTTCGATTTTTCACGGTTTGCGGAAGGGCGGTTAAGCGGTAGGACGGGGGCGTCGTGTGGTCCCAGGAACATTATTTATTTATTTATTTACTGTCTTTTTGCCTTTTTATGTAGAGCCGCACCTGCGGCATATGGAGGTTCCCAGGCTAGGGGTCTAACAGGAGCTGTAGCCGCCGGCCTACACCACAGCCACAGCAACGCGGGATCCGAGCCACGTCTGCAACCTACACCACAGGTCACGGCAACGCCGGGTCCTTAACCCACTGAGCAAGGCCAGGGATCGAACCCGCATCCTCATGGTTCTTAGTCGGATTCGTTAACCACTGAGCCGTGAAGGGAACTCCCAGGAACATTATTTAAAGGCCTTTAAGCCGATCTTGCCCCTGCCATCAAGCAGCCTGCCCTCCCCCGCCCGCCCCGCAGCGCCTCCTCCCGGCCGGCTGACTCCGTCCTGACCCAGAGAGGGACGGAGCACCCAGCCCGGCCGTCTGTCGCTGGCAGTCTGCTGCGGGGACGACGGGCGCGTGACCCCGCGTGGTCCGCTGATGTCCACGCGGAGACGTCAGGAGCCTCTAGGGAAACAAGCAAACCTGCTTCCTCGGTCTCCGGAGACGGCTGCCCAGGGAAGCCCCCTCTGTCGCCTCAGAAGCCGCGGAGAAAGCCAGCAGCCCTCTGGCTGCTTTGAACTGAGAGGGGAGCTGGCGGGGGCACCTGGTACCCCGCGCGGCAGAGGGGCGGCCGCACGCGCGGCTCGGGATCTCGGTGATGTTCCCGCAGCGCTGAATTAAACCAGGCACGAGGACTCCCTGCCCACTGACTTTCTGTTGTTCCGGGTGATACATCCCCTTTATTGCACGAACCAGACTGAATTATATTTTATTTGTTTGCTTTGTTTCTGGCAACAGAAAATATGTTGAAATGTCAGATAGAGACATACATGTATTTTCTATTGTTTCTGATACTAATAATTCAAAACAGATCTCCTAGTACGTGTCTAAAATCTATTTGTTCATACTGTTAATCATAATTATTAAAACAAAAAATAAAAACTTACTCTAAACAGGGAAACAATGAAAATATTGAGCATAGCTTGCATATTATCATGAACGTTAAATAAAAATGAAACCATTCCAAGCATGATAAAAATCCTTGTAAGAGATCATGTGCTTTGTCATGATAACTTATGTATATTACCTTTAAATGAGTGTATGCATCATAAAGAAATTTAAAATTTTCCTGTTATGTTTCTCATCTTCAAAAAAAGGGAGAGTAGAGATTATTTAAATGCAATGACATAGTCTACAGATATTGCCGTAAAATGAAAATAGTCACTGATCAAATATTTCACTGAATTGAAAATGTGCCGTAAGGATTATTATATACATAAAAATGCAAAAGTATGTTTACTACGCTGTATTACTTTTGAAGTAGGATGAAAGCATTGCTTTGCATATTCAGAAAGTTGGCTCAGGTGTTACGTGATGCAGATTTGAAATTCCCGTTTAAACACTCCTGGGCCAGGGCTCTGGCCACATGTCCCTGAGATGGTATGATACCTTTCGCAGCTCCCTGGAGCTGTCCTCCTTCTGAGGGTATTTTTCTCTCTGTCATTTACATTGCGTAAAGTCTTTTTTTAAAAGATTTTTATTTTTTCCTTTTCAGTTGATTTATAGTGTTCTGTTCATTTCTACCCAGTCATACATATATGTACATTCCACTCTGGATGCAAGAGTCCGCATCTGTTAACCCACACTCCCCATCCGTCCCCCCAGCCCCGTTCACTCTTTCTGTCCTCTTCACTCTGAACTTGAGCCCGTCTGGTATGTTGTTTTCATTTCTGTTATTTCATTTTTAATTTCTGTAACTTCCGTTTTCATCAGTTTCCTGTGTTGAAATTTTCTATTTTTTCATTTGTTCCAAGAGAATTTGAATTTGCTTGTGGAGACATTCCGGTGGTGATTTCTTTGGGATTCACAGGCTGCAACTTGTGAGTCATCTAATCGTTCTCATTAGTGATTCTTTTATCTTTCAGACTCTCATCTTTCTGATTCTTAGTATGACACATTTTTATTGTATCTTTTAATTTTTCTTATTATGTTATGAGACACTGAACCTCGATTAAGATTTTCTTCCTTTTAGCAAGAAGGACATCAGTTCCTCGTCAGGCTTTCCCCGTTTGTATTTAGCACACAGGTCCTGCTAGTTTTGAGGACTGAGTGTTCATGGGCCATCTAAACTTTTGACCCTTTGTGGTGTTATTTTGGTCTGAGCGTGTTTACCTGACTGTGTCACTGGAGCTTCACTTGGTCCACTACTGGCACAGCTTGAGGGGATCGAGAAGCCACGCAGGCTGGCGCTCTGTGTCCCTGTGTGCGGAAGGGATCTCTGGTGGGTGGTGACTCGGCGTGTGCAGGCAGGGACGCACCCTACCGTCCTGGGGGTTGCCACTTAGGAGCTGGCTTGTCAGGGCAGGTGACCAGGTGGGAGCTCCTCCCAGGGAGAGAGGAAGTCCCGGGCCCGGGGGGAAAGAGTGACTTCCCAGGCTGGGCAGGTGCCAGCGCGGCAGGAACAGAGAACAACTGCAAGAATTTAATATATAGACCATCATTTCTATGTAGACAGCAATCCTTGCGGGTTAAGAGCAGAACCTCGTGAGCCAAAAGTCTCCGGACTGGAAAACTCACTCGTCTTCCAGTGACTCAGAGCATCTAGAAAGTTCCCAAACCCTCTGCAGGCAGTTTCCCCGTGGAATGCACTGGCAGTGGCCCCGCTCAGGGGGCGTCTGAGGGCTGAGCGCCTCATCTGTGCACGCTCTGAAGTGGGAGTCCGGTGGGCACGTGGGGACTCGGGTTCTGTTCTCAGCCACTCCTGTTGCTCTTCTCGACAATTTTCAGTTTTACGTTTCAGGGCAGGTGTATCGTTGTGAGTGGCTTTCTTTCCACCACCCCAGGGGTTGGTTGTGGGGTGGAGCTGGGCGGGTGAACGGGAGGTGATGGGGGCTGGATGGAAGATTCCATGGAGCTTCTGGGGATGGTGCCGGACGGTGTCGAGCCACCTGCAGCCTCTCCCGGGGGCTGGCTGCCGGCGAGAAGGGCATCAGTTCCTCATCAGGCTTGTAGATGGTTGTGCTGGGATTTCCGCAGGCGCCTGCGTGACGTCCCCGCCCGGTGTGAGGCGGGTCCTGGTCCATGGTTGCAGAGTTAAATCTGGCTCAGAGAGGCCCGCCCAGCACTTAAGTAGTTACTTCAAGTCGCTTTCCAGTAATTTCCATTCGGATTCCTCAGTCTCACAGCTTGCCTCTTATGGAGAATCAATTAATTACTGATTTGTTAGATTTTAGCTGATTTTTATCAAACCTTGGGTCCCCGTGATTTGTACGTGTTCTGTGCATTCTGCAGTTTAGGAACCAACCACCGCCAACCCGCTGCCTCTGTATCTGTGTCTGGAATAAGTGACCTGAACTTCTTAATTAACGTGCTGTCATGATGAATATTTCCAGTCTATTGGTTTCAAAAGAAAGTTATTGATAGGGTACAAATAAAAGAGTTAACACTTCCCGGTCCTCTTTATACCTGCAATCATGTCCTCTCAATATCTGCATATGCTAAAAATTGTGTTCAGCTATTCCTGGTGCTATTCTGATGGTCAGACACTGTGCTAAGCCCTCTTCCTCGTCTTGCAGATTATGAAACTACAGCACAGGGAGTTTTAAGAGCTTGCTGTGATCACACAGGTAGCAAGGGCTGCCCTTGGTCCATTTGGTGATTTTATCAATTCCTAGGGTTTAGGGCGGTAAACTAGTCAAATGAGTAACTTCGTAAAACAAACTTTGAATGTATTCTGTGACTGCAAAGACACAGAGCCGGGAAATCGCGTGTCCTCGAGAATCAGCAACATAGCTTTTTCTTTTCTAAGGATGACAAATTCCACAGGTGCCCACGGTGGTGCTGCAGCATTAGCTCAAGTTCCAAGACGCTCTCTTAATGGTAGATTTTTAAAAGCACGTCCACTAAATCTCCCCTGTACAGACTCTCATCCTTTGGCTGCTCAGGGAGCCCGAGCTTCCGTGCCTTCAGCCTGAGCTCTCCAAAGACAGGCTTCAGATTTGCAGGTCGGAGGCCGTGTAGGATGCTTGGTTAGGAGTTTCCGGGTGGGCAGGAGGAGGAGGGTGCCTGGTGTGTGAACTGCGTGACTGGTCAACTGCAGCAGCCCAGCGTGCAGCCCTCTCTCAGATAACCCTTTTTATTTGGGCAGGTGGAGGACAAGAGGGTAATTACTTGCTGTTCTTTATTTGCTTCAACAGAAATAGAGTTGTGTCATTTTATTTATATGCTATTTCTTCATGCTACCGTGCTGCTCATTCATTTGAATAGTAATGAAATATTTTCCATAAATCAGTAGTAGATCTGCGACTTCGACATGTTGAATGTGGATAAAATAGAGACAGATTTAAAGATATCTGTTGCATATCTGGTCTGTCCTTCAGTGCAGGCAGAGGCACATTCAGTAACTGCATGTGGCCCCACAGCTGTTGACGGGAGGGTTTTACGTGTGGTTTAGCGGATCAGCCTCACAGACAGAAGGCATGAAGCATCAGATCGTGGAGGACAGGGGACGGGACAGATGTCCCTGTGAATTCCAGGCCTGACGCCTGTTAGCTTTTTACCTCACAAGAGAGAAGTGCTCATACTGAATAGTTTTCGGGAACAAAAACGGTATTTTAAAGAACGTGGCACTTGACCCTGATTCTTACTGTCAGTCTTATTCAGGAACATCCCATGAGCCAGTATTTCAGTTTTCTCCAAAGATATGTGACTCTTCATAATTTTGAAGGTTTTAATGGAGTTATTTAACTTTAAACTGTTTCCTAGTTTTTAATATTCCTTTACTGCAGCAAAATGTTAAATTCAGTGCTGCCAAATTGTAACCCTTTTTTGTGATTCCAGGCCACTGTCCCAAGGCAAGGAAAGACCTTTTGATAATTCCTGAGCCCTTCTGTGTTTCTTTTTCTTTTGTCTTTTTGCCTTTTTCTAGGGCCGCACCCATGGCATATGGAGGTTCCCAGGCTAGGGGTCTAACAGGAGCTGTAGCTGCCGGCCTTCGCCACAGCCACAGCAACGCGGAATCCGAGCCATGTCTGCGACCTACACCACAGCTCACGGCAACCCCTGATCCTTAACCCACTGAGCAAGGTCAGGGATCGAACCAGCAACCTCATGGTTCCTAGTCGGATTTGTTAACCACTGAGCTACGACGGGACCTCTGCTTCTGTGTTTCTTTTGGGGATTCTGCTGTTGCTTGAATTTTGGACAGAGATTGCCAGTTCCACGGTGTCAGCTGGGGACGGTGCATTTTGTGTGTTCATCGTGTTTTCTGACAAAGACAGGAGGGCGGGGCCGAGGCTGCCTCCTGTCCGTGTTTGAACGGCCTGTGGGAGCCGAGCGTGGCTTGTTTAAAGTGCGACCTGGAGCTCTGGGCCCGAGGCTCACTTGAGAACACCACGGCTTCCCTGTGCCGTGCGGCATCAACCCTGTGGGCGAGGCCTGCAAAGCGTCTGCAGCACAGAGCTGTTGGCGAGTGTGGGGTCCTGATGATGCAAATCCCTCACGTTTGCACCAGTGTGAGCGTTTCTGGCTGGCCGTGTATCTGCTGTTGTCTCAGCTCATTGCAGCGTCGCTGAAGCTGGGAGCGGGCTACTGAACTCGCTGGAACGCCAGGCCCTGTTTACGGTGCGGGTTGTAGTGTCACTCAGGGGTCAGGGGCCAGGAGACGATGCCTTGAGAAGACAGTTTGTTCCTCCAGCTCCCAGGAGGAGGGGACAGGCCACTCCCCAGGGGCCACAAAGGGAGGAGGGGACAGGCCACTCCTGGGGGGCCACCCAAGGAGGTACCAGGCTGTCAGGACGCAGGAGCCTTTCTTGGGTTTCACGGGAGGGATTGGGGAGGCCAGACAGCGGGCTCGGCGTCGGCTGCTCTGAATGTCTCAGTGCGGTCTGCTGAAGAATGGCTCTCCCGCCGGCTGCTGCCTGCCCTGGGGTCATGCGGCAGGGATGGAGGCCTGGCCCGTGAGAGCCCCGGGATGAGGCCTGGCCCGCGGACTCAGGGTGGTAAGTCTCTGTGTGACAGATGCGCTCACAGGGGAGGGTGAGGTGTCCGCTGCGGTCGGGGAGGGGCGGCCCCTCAGGGTTCAGGGCCCAGAACTCTGGTCAGTAAGTACTTTTAATAGAAAGAGTGACAGAGTTACTGCTTCACACGTCGTCGTGTTGCCGTCGTCCTAGCGTTTGCTCTCGGTGGAGAGGAACTGCTGTTCTTTAACGGGGCGATGAAGAATTCCCTGAACAAGAGGAAGGCTCCAAATATTCGGAAGGTGTTTTTCTTAAAACAGGACCAGGCAAAAATATAACTATGTCATAGATTTTTATTGCTTCCACATTTCTCAAATCAGATTCTCTGTGGAAGGCTTGCTTGAAACTTTCTTTAATTTCTTGATTTCTTCTTTACTTTGCAAAATTTTCTCTATAACCTTCAAGATGAGGCTGAATGTACACATACTTTATCAGTAGGGCTGTCTGTGAAAGTAATTGTCTGGGCGAAAATCAGGTAAAATGGTTTTTCTTTTTAGTGGTGTTTTTATGTAATTCTATACAAATTTAAACACATTCAACATATTTTCCTGGGGAAATTACAAAGGGAAAAAAATAAACACGGGCCCAGGGTTTTTACAGGTACACGTGCTGAGGGAAGACAGACTGGGTACCTGAAAAGTTCAATTTAGGGAACAAATAACAGTATTGCAAAGTAAGGACTTTGATGAACTCAGTTTTCCTCTAAAGCAACAAAAATATGACCAAACAACCAAAATCAACCATTTTAGAACTTCAGCAGTTAATCAAGGCCCCAGAGTGAATTGAAGGTCATCTGCCTAAGAGAAAATGTTAAGCCATAGTATGACTGCAGGCTCCATGATGTCTTAACTTGGGGCTGCTCCCGTCCACCACCACACGCACCAACCAGCTCAGTGACACAGTAGCTGAAAGCCATTGCAGACAATGGAGAGATGTGACCATTTATAGAAATCCATTAAAGCACTATCTCCAGAGCACAGCTGATAATTTGTCCAAATCTGCAGCTCCCTGGGAAATTTCAGAGTATCTTGGCTCTTTGATTTGACTCAGAGCTCAGCTTGAGGTGGGGGACAAAATAAAAAATCTTCTTCACATTATTATAGAAATATTAGGAAACACCTGGCAGGGCTGTTGGTATTTAAGACTGCAGTTTCTGACAGGCAGACATGGTAGGGACCTCAGAAAGCTTTGACATACTCCTGGGTACAAATACCCGAGAAAGGAGAAAGCACCAGTCACGGACCTTGGGCTGGCCTCAGGGCTCTAAAGAAACAGAAAGTGAAAGCTGTAGCTGTCTTGTGAGCTGGCTGAAGTTGGAAGGTTGCCCTCGCCCAGGGATGGAAGATTGATAAGACTGATATTGGGAAGGCACTCAAAGACATCTCACCAGTCGTCGGCTTGCTGGGAAATTTTAATGACCAAGGTGTGCCTATAAGGAAACCAAACTTCAAAGTAGCAACAAGAACTTAAAGGCAATAGTAGAAGTGAGCTCACTGGCCACAAACTTAAGGAATTACAAATTCTGTATTTTTCCAAGAAACTTGGAACAACAAAGAGCAACAAGAGACCTTCGGGGCTTTAAGGGGAGTGGAAGAATCTGATACCAGAGATGTTAAATTATATAAAATATCCAATTTTCAACAAAAAAATATGAGGCATGCAAAGAAACCAAAAATTATGCCATACACACAAAAAAAGTAAGGAGCCAACAAAAATGCCTTGAAGGAGCCCAGATTTGGAACTTAGTAGAAAGAGGCTTTAAATCAATCCTAAGAAATCTGTTTAAAGGGCAAAGGAAACTATGTTTAAAGAATTAAAGGAAAATATAAAAATAAGTCAGCAAATAAATAGGACTTAATCGAACTGGTGCTGTTGTAAAGTAAAATAATGGAAATGAAAACTTTACTGGAGGACTTTGACAACAGACTGAGTGAGAAGAAGAAAGAATCAGGCAACTTGAAGACAGGTCAGCAGAGGTTATGCAGTTTGAGGAACAGAAGGAAAAGTCAGTGAGTAAAAGTGAACAGAGCTTCAGTGATGTGTGGGACACCGTGAAGCTTACCAACATATAAATAGACAGACACACACTCAGAAGGAGAATAGAAAGGACCGGAAAGAGTATTTGAAGAAATAATGGGTGATAATTTCCTAAATTTGATGACAAATATTAGCTTCACTTTCAAGCTACTCAGCAATCTCCAGATAGAATAAACTCAAAGGGATCTACCCCGGCCACATAAAAATGACTTATTACAGGGATGTTTAATGCTATCAGCAGCTAACGTCTCATCAGAAACCATGGAAGCCAGAAGACGTGAGGTGAAGTTTTCAAAGTGCTGAAAGAAAAAGGCTATTGATTGCTAATTCTATAGGTAGTTAAATTCATCTTCAGTAACAAAGGAAAAATGACAACATTTTCAGAAAAAAACTAGAACTGAGAGACATGCCCTGTAAGAAATGCTAAGGTGTATTCTTCAGGTTGAAATGAAAGGACAGTAGGTGGTTTCTTAAATATGTATAAAGAGTAAAGAACATTAGTGCACTGGTATGATGAAGGGCAGTATAAATGTACTTTTGGCTGAATTGTGTCTTGTCATATGTTTTAAATATAACTGCATAAAGCAACAATTATAAAAGAGTTTAATGACCATGTAATGTAAAACAATGCAATTTGTATGAGAATAATTACACAAACGAGTGGTATAGAAACAGAAGTATATTAGAGCAAAGATTTTGAATGCTATTTAAATTAAATTATTATAAATGTGAACTAGATTGTTTTAAGTTGAAATGTTAATTGTTATCTCCAGGGCACTCAGAAAGAATATAACTGAAAAAGAATCCGGTATAAAAAACAAGAGAATTTAAAAAGTATGTGAGCGTAGATTTACTTAAAAAGCAGAAAAAAGGAAGAATGGTTGAGTAAAGAAAAGAGACAAAAGATATGTAGAAATCAAATAGCAAAATGGCAGGTGTAAACACTACTTTATCAATATATATTAAATTTGAATAACTAAACACTTAAATCAAAAGCCAAATATTAGGAAAATGGGTAAAAAATAAATATGATCCAACAATATGCTCTTTACAGAAAAAACACTTAACATTTAAAGAGACAACCTGAAAAAGTAAGAGGTTGGGGAAAAAATACAATGCAAATTTTAAGCAATATAGAGGTGGAAGATACTAAATCAGATGAAGTAGATTTTAGAGTGAAGTTGTTACTAGAGACAAAGACAGACACTTTTTAATGATAAGAGGGTTAATCAGAAATACACTTGATGGCAAACATTGATGTACCTAAAAACAGAACCTCAAAATAAATGAAGCAAAAGCTGCCAGAATTGAAGAGGGAGATAAGTCAACAATTTAGTTTGAGATTCAGTACAGGTTTTCGATAGTGGATAAAACAACTGGGCAGAAGATCAATGAGAAAATACAAGACTTGAACAATGCTATAAAACAGGTAGGCTTTGTAGACATCTATAGAGCACAGCACTTAATAGAAAAATATATGTTTTTCTCATGTGCACATGAAACACTGGAAAACACAAAACTTTTTGAAAGAAATTAAAGTATTTTAAAATAAATGGTCAGCCGCTTTTCATCAGTCATAGACTGAACATTATTGAGACTCTAATATTCCTTACTCTGTCCTCTGGATTCACTGTCGGCCTCATAAAATGCTAGTGAGTGTTTTGTAGAGACGGCAAGCTGCTTGTGAATTTCATAGGAAAAGGCAGTGACTCATGACAGTCAAATTAATCTTAGGAAAGGAAATTGCTGGAAGAGTCACGCTTCCTGGCCTCAGAAGGCGCCGTACGCTGCGTCAGGGAAGGCATGCGCGTGTCGGCGTGAAGTCAGAGGCGTGCCCCTCGGGGCCGCAGCTGCGCGTCCAGAACCGAACCTTCGCATTTACGCTGAACTGGTTTAGAGCAACGCGCCGAGATCACCCAGTGGAGAGAGAATATCTTGTTGACACATGGTTCTGGCTTGATGGTATCTGCGTGCAAAGAACGAGTTTGGACCCTTCCCTCCTAACATACTCAAAAATCAGCTCAAAATGGACTATAGGCCAAAACAGAAGAGCTCAAATAGTAAAACTCCTACAAGAAAACACAGGTAAACTGCTGTGCGTTTTCGTCAGGCAGTGATTTCTCATACGTAACACCAGAAGTAGAAACGAGAAAAAAATAAACTGGACATCGTCAAAATTAAAAACTTCTATGTCAAAAGGCATCATTAAGATGATGCTTATGTTTATGAGGTTCTTTGGGGTGTTGAAAAAAATTCGAAAAGCGGAGTTCCCTTCATGGCTCAGTGGTTAACGAATCTGACAAAGAACCATGAGGTTGCCAGTTCAATCCCTGGCCTTGCTCAGTGGGTTAAGGATCCGGCGTTGCCGTGAGCTGTGGTGTAGGTTGCAGACGCGGCTCGGATCCCGCGTTGCTGTGGCTGTGGTGTAGGCCAGAGGCTACAGCTCCTGTTAGACCCCTAGCCTGGGAACCTCCATATGCTGCGGGTGCGGCTCTACATAAAGGCAAAAAGACAAAAAAAAAAAAAATTCGAAAATCCGTTTGTGGTGATGGTTGTGCAACCCTGTGAATACGCTGAAAAAGCTGGAGTGGATTCCTCTGTAAATGAGTAAATTTTAGGACCTGTGAAATGCGGCCCGTAAGGCTGGAGGACGAGTTCCCGTTGCCTTTCTGATAGACTGGAAGACAATCCTGTACGTTCTGTCACAATAGAAAGAGTGGCTGTGGGCACAGGTGCATGTGCACAGGTGCATGAAAGATGTCACCTACTCTAAGAGGCAGGAAGAACCCTCTGGTTGTTGAGGGTCACCCAGAGAACCCTTCACACTTTCTGCTTATCCTCAGAAGAACTTCTCAGCTTCACTCTTTCCACATCTGGGGAAAATGTACCTGTGCCGTTCTTTCAGCCCTTCCCGCGTATGCACCTGTCCCTTCACCCCGTCCGTCCGACCAGCACGCTTTAGGAACCTCTTCACCCATAGAAGACAAGAGTCCCGATAAAAATGTGGCTCCTGCATTGAGGAGAAACACAAAGCAACAGATCACCCAGAATCCTCAAGGATGCCTTAAGAACAGAGAGAGCTGTGACGGTGAGGGAGTGACCGTAAGGCCCGGGAGCTTGGATGCAGGTGTAAGGACCGGTACTGGACTGGCTTCTATCCAGGCTGAGGTCCTACCGCGGGAGGCAGTGCACCCCAGGGGGCTCAACGGCTCCCTCCAAACACCGCTGCTCTTCGGCCCCACCTGTCAAATTGAGATGCTGTGGAAATAATGCAAGTGAGAGAAGCAAACAGACGGCAGTGCGGCACCTGATCCGTGGCCCTGGCCGGTGTGCCCCTCACTCCCACCGGCCCTCGTTCCCTGAGTATCAGGCAGCCCAAAGGTGGTCCTGGGCTCTGATGAATCTGAAATCCGAAAGGAAGTGTTTTGCTTTGAGGGACAATTCTTCTCCTCCTTGTTTTTCATTTCATCAGAGAAGGTGAGGTTGCCACAGTGCGGAGTGAGATCAGGCCCTCTTCCTTAGATGGGGGCCCCCTTCCCCGCCCTTGGGGGGCTGCGGCATGTTTGCAGCAGGGCCTCTTATGCAGAAGCCAGTCTCTGCACAGGGCTGCCAGCCTGCTCTTCCTTTCACTCTTAAATCCTTGGGCCGAATGCGAGCAAAGCTTTGTCAAGTTGATTCATGGACTTGGAAAATAACTGTACTATGTCCAGTGGAGTCACCTTTCAAGTATATGCCCTTTGAAAGAGAGTTTTCTGTAAACTGTGTTCTTCTGTTAACAACCATCTCACTTATTTGGGCCCAGCGTGAATCTGTGTGCAGGTTTTGCTCCGTATTTTGATGCTTGTATCTTTTTACGAAGGGGCTTCTCACCGGAATGCAGACGGCGGTACCATCCAGGAGTGGTGTGCCCCGTGTGATCTGGCGGTCGTGCTGTGTGATGGGGGAGCCTGCAGGTGCTTCCCTTCTCCGGCTCTAAGTGGAGTGTTCAGTGCGCCCGGGATTTGGCTTTCTTCTTGCGGAGGGCGTCAAGAATTGACTTGTAACTTCTAATACATTTTATGAGGAAAATCTCTTATTTGGTAGGGATAAACGCTGTTATAAATGGACTCTTCATCCTGATCAGAAACCTTAGAAACAGGCAACAGCCAGAGTTTCTCAAATTGTGGCCTAAGGCTGACTCAGACCCAGCAGGACGTCCTTCGGGGTGGCCGCGGTGAATGGCCACCGGTCCTCGCAGAAGCTCTCTGGTGGGAGGAGGCAGCTGTGCCTTAAGCGCCACGCCGGGTGACACTGGAGTGAAAAGCCTGAGGACCACAGAGGCTTTGTGCGAAATTTCATCAGAGCTGAACCCACTTGCACAGCTGGCTCTGACAAATCCCCATGATTTCAGAATTGATTTTCAGGGAAAGGCTGTAAACTCGACCTGAAGTATTCCCCTCCAAGAAAGCCCTTCTGACCAGCTTCCTTAATTCTGCATTGTCATCACTTCCCTCTACCCGTGAGTGACTCCTGTCCTCTTTCCCCTCGTGTTTTGCCGAAACAGGTGCATTCTGGTTAATCTTCCCGGAGTCCAGACTCGTCTTCACCTCTCTTCCCAGTGGCACGTATGTGGCCGGTGACCCGTTCCTCCGGTCCTTGTTAGAGGGAACATTTAGTTGGAGCAATTTGGTTCTCCCGTGGAGCTAATCAAGCTGAATGACATTTTATGTAGGAACAGTCAGGGCGGGGACCCTGGGGACCATGCGGGCCTGGAGGGCAGTCCCGAGCCACGGTGCTGCTGAGCCACGTGGCCCTGGGGCCGTCGGGAGCCGCCTCAGCATGTCTGTTTGCTGCGTGCCGAACTTGCGCTGGTTACAGGAGGAGAGGCGCACAGTCACTTTAAAGAAGCTTCATTCTACTGAGCAAAACAGTACCAGGAGAACCCGCGGTACGTGGCGGGAGCACCCCGTGTAAGGGGCACAAACGGGGACCCGGCACCATCGCGTCCTTGTGTGTCCCGCTTAGCGAGTGAGGTTCGTTCCCCAGGGCCTCAGCGATGGGCACAGAGCCCAGGGAGGCCGAGACCGTGACCGCTGAGCCCGCCCTGCAGGTACGCGGGGCGCTGACGCGGACAATGCGACAGAAGTGTGTAGAGTTTGCTCGAGCTTTCAGGCGGCCAACACCGATCACGTCCTGAGTTGGGTGGCTTTACCAGGGCGGCCGGGAAGGGTCCATTCCCACCGTAGGAGGTCACACCGCGGTCTGGAAGCATGGGACGAAGAGACTGGTATCAAATTCTGCGGATCCCCCGGAGCTAAAACAAGGCAGGCTACTAGACAATTCCGTGAGGGCTGCAGGTGCACCCTGCATTGACGCGACTTCTCTATGGAGGCCTGCGACTCGGTCAGCGTCTTATACATCAGACTAAGTTGTGGGCGGACCTGGATTCGGCGAAGAAAAAGCGGTGAGCGCAGCCCCCCGGCCTCCGGGGTGTGTGGGAGGAGAGCCGATCTCTGCTGTGTGCAGCCTCCTGTCAGGAGGAGCTTTGGAACCAGAGCGAACACAGAGTTCGGACGTAGTGTCCCCTCAGCCGCGTTCCCGTGGGGCAGGATCCAAAACGCGCTGTTCCTGCTGCGGCGGCGGGACTGGGGTGGGTGGCATCTGACTCTCGCAGTCACTCCCGCGCGGCGCGCACACGGCGATCTCCGGGTTGTGGGACGTTTGCGATGGTCCGGGGAGCAGGTAAGCGGACAGCCAGGGCCGTACAAAGCAACCCCAGCGCCCGGTCACTTACCGTCTCCTGTAAATACACGGTAGGAGGTGCTCGGCGCGGGTCGGAGAGGTCGGGCCGCGGGTGGAGGGTCAGCGTGGCCCAAGGCAGGCGGCAGTGGGGTGACCGTCCTGCGTGGGCGTGGGCAGAACTGAAGGCTTTGCTCTCAGTCCGGGAGGAGCCTGTGGGGACAGATGGAAGCCGCGGGCTGGGAGCGGTGACCCCGCCAGCAGGTCGGGCTGGGAGGAACCGCGTTCCCCACCTTCACCTTCCTCTGGGGCCGCCCTGCAGCTGGATGGTCCGACTCGGGGAAGCTCGTGGCTCCTGAGGGGGAGGGTGAGAGGAAGGGGGAGAAGCTAAATCCTCGTCAAGAGCGGCAGATTTATACTCGAGGTCAAGCCACACTGGAGATGGCACCGTTTTGCTGGTGGTAGCTTCCCAAATGCAGAGCACTTGAGATTACTAGCAGGAGGTTCAGACGACAAAGATCAAGGGCCATTTTATGTTGTCACGAAAAGCTTATTCAAGTGTGAGGAGTTCCCATGGTGGCGCAGAGGAAGCAAATCCGGCTAGAATCCATGAGGACGCAGGTTCGATCCCTCGCCTCGCTCAGTGTGTTAAGCATCCAGTATTGACGTGAGCTGTGGTGTAGGTTACAGATGCTGCTCGGATCCCACGTTGCTGTGGCTGTGGCCTAGGCCGGCAGCTACAGCTCCCGTTAGACCCCTAGCCTGGGAACCTCCATATGCCAAGGGTGCGGCCCTAAAAAGACAAGAAAAAAAAAAGCTTATTCAAGTGTGAAGTGTGGATTTCAGGAAATTTGATTTCATCCATGGGACTTTAACAGGCTTCCCAAGTATTCTGACCGTAACACTTCTCTGGTAACCTCTTCCGGTCCTTTCCAGCATCTCCCAGGTCCTTCTCTAGAGATTCTGTGGCCTCGGAGCAAGGGAAATGCAGTTTCACTCAAGTCCAATGCACACAGTAAGTCAGGCTTTCCTAAACGCAAAGAATGAATGGCAAGAAAAAAAGCAATAAAACACTTTGAGCCATAAAGTTCCCTGCACTCCAAGTGATTGTTGAGATGAACAGGGGACGCCAGCAGTGTCTAGATCTGCTGTTTCCTGACCTCAGGACCAGCCTTGCTCACGTCCACAAGCTTTCAGGCTCCAGCCTCCGCCAGGCTCAGCTGGGACATCTCCGAGTTATACGAGGACGGGCCAGTGTTTGTGCCTGTGGCTGGGGAATGTTGGTCCGTCCCGAGCTGGTCTTGTGTCAGACTGGACACCGTTTACACGGTGGACACTCTCATTCTTTAGCCTCTGGGCTCTCCGTGTGTGATGCCTGGACCAGCTTCATCAGCTCCACCTGCAAACTTGCTAGAAATTCACGTTTTGTCTCCACGCTAGAATCAGAAACTCTGACAGCACAGCCTAGCAATCTGCATTTTCATGAACTCTCCAGGAGCTTCTGCTGCGCAGTGAGGCTTGAGAACCAGAAAGGAGTGAGTTTGTAAGCGAAGCAGGATGGCAGAGCCGCTTCCGTGAGCACGCACGCAGGGCCTGAGTGCTGGGATGTCTGCTGGGAACACTCACTTCCCAACAGCAAATAGCGCAGCCCCTTCCAGTCGAACTCCATCTCTCTCCGCCTTGTTTTCCGCACAGAAGCCAATACGGTGCCGACACCAGCTGTCTTTATTGAATTGTCATCTTTTACAGTAATTCTGGGTCATATTTCCTTCTTGTAACCACTTTGGAAGATATGGAAAACTGAGAAAAAAGACATGTTTTTGACGAGCATTTTTCAGCATCTCTCTGGGGCCTCCCCAGCAGACAGCAGAGCAAACACCACTTCCAGTTAAAGGGGGTCTGGTCGTTAATTTCGGTCTCTGTAATAGGCCGTTTTATCATTGATCTTACTCCTAACTTATCCAAGTCTAATGATTAGGTACCCTTTTCCCTCTACTTTACCGTATATTCAGCCGTGTTTGTCAAACTCTTAATTGGTTTAGAGTGATAAATTTGTCCTTCCAGAAACGAGTGGAAGGTGAGCTGTTTGCTTACAAGCTGGTGTGACACCCCGAGTGGGGTGTGTTTTCTTGTTACACTGATCCTCTGAGACTCGTAATCAATCAGAAATAACTCTACAATGAAAAGCGTTAAAGGAGGTAGGTGGGAAAAGAATGGCTATGGTAACTGCTGTCATCAGAAAACTCAATGTTGCTTGTTTTTTTTTAAGCCTTTTGACACCAATTCATGATTTTAGATATTGAGGAGAATTGCCTATTTTCATAGCACTTTACTTTTTTGGAAAATGTGTGGCAATCTCAGCATCCTGAACACACAAGAGCCACTCTGAAGCTGTTCCCGACTTTGCTGCTGCTTCGCAAAATCACTTTCTAATCGACATGCTGCCCTCTTCCTCCCACGTGCAGAGGGCCCCCTGCTGGCCACGGTGCACGGAGGAGGTGCTGGGCCAGCGGTTACATAAGTGAGCCTCGTCCAGCCGGGACCTCCTGGAATGCTGCTGTGTTTAGGTCTCTGGCCCAGATTTTCTCACCCTCTCGGGCTGCTGTATATATAGAGTAGAATTCAAATGAGTTTCAGGAGAACATAAATTATCTAAAATTGTTCCCTCCTGCAAAAAATAAAGTTCAGATGTTTATTTGTAAAGATTTTCTCTGATCTTGGATGCTGTTTTCCATCAGTATGCGTTCTGCTTCTGATATAAAAATGGTACTGTATTGTTGCCAAGCACAGTTTTTAGACTGTATCTTATCAACAATGATTTTGCTCCATTTGTAAGATTTTTTTAACATCCTTGGGCCTAGAGAGTAATGATTCTGTGTGTTAGGATCTTGATCTGGAAAGTCTTGCCGTCTGGATCCCGCGTCGTCTTGGATGCTTGGTATGTGTTATGTGTGTGTGATTATCTGCCGGACTTTTTCTGCTCTAATTGTAACAGGCTCGTCTGGCTGGCCAGTTAATCTGGTTGAAGGGAGTTGATAATGAGATAAAAATGAAGGTTCAAGCTCCCTGCTGACTGAGGACCACCCTGAGGAGGAGAAGCCGGAGCCTGCGGGCTTATGCCAGGCGACCGTCATGGGTGCACAACGTGGCACAAGTGAAATGCATGAGCTCTGGGGTGGCTCACGGGGAACATAAAGCTATAAAGAGGAAAATGGCCCCAATTATTAAATCTGCAATGAGAGTGACTTATATCTTTGTTCAGCGTTATATTTGCAACAGATACGTATCTCTGTGTAAGTAGTGCCGAGAAAGGCACTTTGCCCCCATTAATGGGAACAGATTCTGCAGGAAACATCACCAAGAGATGCGTTTGTAGATCTTGCAATTTGTACTTTTTTCATTGCTAATACCTATGTTTTCACTCTTAAAAAATGTGAGTTTGGAGTGTCAGTGGTAAAAAAAAAAAAAACTAAAATAAGTATGTTGATCAGGGTCAAATGAAAAAGCACTGAATTTATTCGTGTGGCAGTGGCTTTTCTCCGCCTGCCGTCTCGATCAGTGCCCGCTGTCCAGGACCTCCTGCCAGTAATCCTGGGCGGCGCTGCGTCCCCAGCTGCCCGCTCCCTCCCGAGACCAGCCCAGGTACCGCTGGAGAAGGGTCTGCCTACAGATTATCACCGCTTCCCGTGGAAGTTCTGTGTTTCAAGGGAAAAGGGGCCTGAAAGAGGCTGTTTTGATGGTGGAAGGGCGCAGACGGGTCCTTTTCACAGCGGGCGGTGGCTTCTCTCAGGGCTGTGTCCTCACTAGACCCCTCTTTGTGGCCCAGGTTTTGTGGTCACATTTCTCTTCCTGTGGCTTCCTGACTCTCCCGTTGGTGATGGGCGCCGGCCCGGTCTAGAGACACTGTGTACTGCCTTGGTGCCGTCTGCTCTGGACTGAGTGTTGTCCCCACGGATCCCTGTGCCCCGGAACCTTAGATTGCGGCTTGTTTGGAAAGAGATTCCCTGCTGTGTGAGCAGCCGAGACAAGGACGCCTGCCGCAGGGAGGCACAGAGGGAGCCTGTGCAGCAGCAGCGGCTGGACGGCACCGCCCCAGCCAAGGAATGAGGAGCCTCAGGTGAAGGGCAGGGAGCGTTCTCCTGGGGCCTCAGGGGAGCATGGCCCTGCTGTCACCTTGATTTCAGACTTGTAGCGTCCTTAAACGTGTGACAATCACTTTCTGATGTTTTAGGCCACCCGCCGGTGGCACTTTCTTACAGCTGCCCAAGGAAGACAACTTACCACCCAACACAAACCTTGCAGACAGCAGCTGCCCAGATGACAGAATTGCTGATGTGTCCCTCGTATACTGTCTCAGTTCACCCTCTCTCTTAGTTGATTAACCGTTTCTTATACTTTTTATTTTGGAGTAAATATGAACAACGGAAAGGTGCACAGAGACGTCCAGTTTACCCTTCACCCAGCTGCCCGCTAATGTCGACCCTTAGGAGTAGAGCACAGCATGGAAAGTAGGGACCACGTGGGTACATGGCGTGTATGCAGTTCTGTGCCATTTTGTCACATGTGCAGAATCCTGCAGCCACCGCTGCACGCAACCAAGACAGAACTGTTCCGTCACTACGAAGATTTTTTGTGTAATTATACGTATACGGTATAGCACCGGCAACGCCTAGAAGCCAGTTTGTTCTCTGCATACTTTTGTCATTTCAAGAATAATATGTGAAAGGTAAGATGTCCCTTAGGGGTGGGCCTTCTGCGTTCAGCAGTCACCTGAGATCGTCAAGTCGCCCTGTGTGTCCACAGCGAGTTAATTTTTATTGAGTAACACCCCACGGTGTAGTCTTACCATCCAGTTTTTGAACATTAGGTTGTTTCCAGTTCGTGGCTATTACAGATTAAGCTTTTGTGAGCAACTGTGTACAGATATTTGTGTGCACATAAGCTTTCATTTCTCTGGGATAAATGTCCAGGACTGCAATTGCTGGGTCGTATGGCAGTTGCATGTTTAAATTTATTTTTTTAAGAAACTGTGAAATTTTTTTCCAGTGATGGTGCCATTTTATTTCCCATCATCAAGGTTTGGGGGATTCAGTCTCTTCAAGACTTTACTAGAAATCGATGTATTTATTATGATAGTTTAAAAATTTCAGCTCTTCTAGGGGAGGTGTCATGATTTCTCGTTGTGCTCTTAATTTGCATTTCCCTAATGGTTGATGTCAAATATTTTTTCATGTGCTTATTTTTCATCTGTGTGTCCTCTTTCATGAAGTGTCTGTTCATGTCTTTTGCCCATTTTCTAATTGGATTTCTCGTTTTTGATGTTGAATTATAAGAGATCATTATATGTTGCAGATACAAGTGTTTGGTCAGATATGTGATTTGCAAATAGTTTCTCTAGGTCTATAGCTTGTATTTTCACCCTTTTGACAGAATCTTTTCTAGAACATTTAAAAAAAACTGGAGGAAGTTCAATTTGTGAGTTTTTTTTTCTTTGTTTAATGCTTGGGGGCTTGGTTTTACGTCTAAGAACTCTTTACCAAGCCCTAGGTTTCAATGATTTTCTCTTAAGTTTTACGCTAAATATTTTATAGTTGTAGATTTTACACTACCAATTAATTCTGAGGGTTTTGTGTGTGTGTGTGTGTGTGTGTGTGTGTGTGTGTGTGTGTGGTGTTAAGGTTTAGTTAGAGGTCCATATTTTTGCCTGTAAAGTCCACTTGGTCCAGAACTGTTTATTAAATAGACGGTATTTTCTCCATTGAATTGCTTTTGCTCTTTTGTCAAACACGTTGTCAGTTCTCCTGTGGCTTTGTGTCTGGATTCTCTGTTTGCTCCACTGATCTACGTGTCAGTCCGTCCGTCACTACCGGTCTCGATTCATACGTAGTGATTCTTGACTTTGGGTAGAGTGGGTCCTCCCATTTTCTTCTTCTTTTTTGAATTGTTTTAGCTGTTCTTGCTTATTTGTCTTTTCATAACCATGAGAATAATTTTGCTTATATCTTCTTTAAAAAGTAGTAGGAGCTTGTTTAAAAGTATGTTCAACTCCTATATAAATTTGTGGAGAATTGACATTTTACTATGTTGAATCTTTTGGTCCAGGGACCTTGCATTTATTTATTTAGATCTTTTTTGATTATTTTCAACAGTCTTTTGAAGTTTCAGCATATAATTCCTGTACAGGCTTTGTTAGATTTACGCCAAAGTATTCTTTTAGTCATAGTTAGTGGTATCCTGTTTTAAGTGTCTGTTTCCATATGTTCTTCACTAGGATAAGAAATACAATTGATTTTTGAATGTTGATCTTATATCTTGTGATTTTTCTGAATTTAAGTATGAATTTTAAGCCTTTTTGAGTAGGCTGCTTGGGATTTTCTGCGTAGACCATTATGACATCCGCAAACAAGGACCATTTTATATCTAATTTTCAGCTGTGTGTGCCTGACCTCCTTCGCTTGCCTGTTTCACTGGCTACGACCTCCAGTTCCGTGCTGGATAGTACTGATAAGAGTGGGTATCCTTGTCTTGGTCCCAGTCTTAGGGGGAAGATAAGGTTTTTTTAGGTAATATGATAAAATCCTAAAGGTGTTTGTTTTTAATCAAGTTGAGAAAGTTATCAATGTTTAGTTTAATGAGTTTTTATTATGAACGAATATTGAATTTGGCAGATGCTTTTCTGCATCAGTTGACATGATCACCTGATTTTTCTTCTTCTGCCTACGGAGCGGCGGAGTACGCGGACTGATTTCCCAATGCTGAGCCAGCTTTGTGTTCCTAGAATAAACTGCACTTGATCATGGTGTGCAGTTGATTTTACATATCAAAAAATCTTGTTTGCTAACATATTGTTAGGGATTTTTGCATTTTTATTCATGAATAATATTGGTCTATGGTTTGTTTGCATTTTCCCGGTCTGGTTTGCAATGAGAATAATGCTGGCCGCAGAGAATGGTTTGGGAAGTACTGCCGTCTCTATCTTCTTTTATCCTTTTCTGGTAAGATTACATACTTACACTATTTAAGCTCTTTTAAATTTTTGCATTTTTAAAAAAATACGGTCTACCTTGGTATATGTGCCTATGGTATATGCACTTAAAAAGAATGTTGTTGGGAGTTCCCGTCATGGCCCAGCAGAAAGAAATCTGCCTAGCATCCATGAGGACCCAGGTTCGATCCCTAGCCTTGCTCAGTGGATTAAGGATCCGGTGTTGCAGTTCATGGGGGTGGCTCGGATCCGGCATTGCTGCGACTGTGGTGTAGGCTGGGAACCTCTGTAGGCTGTGGGTGCGGCCCTAAAAAGACACACACACAAAAAAAGAGTGTTGTTGTTAGCTGGAATGTTGTACTATGTTGATGGC
Source organism: Catagonus wagneri (assembly GCA_004024745.2). NCBI lineage: Eukaryota > Metazoa > Chordata > Mammalia > Artiodactyla > Tayassuidae > Catagonus > Catagonus wagneri. Next base: position 470,327 of record PVHT021183584.1, read on the forward strand.
TTTGCCTTGATGTGTTGATGGGTCTTCTTTTGCCTCTGATTCTGGTAGTTGGTGAAGAGGCGTGCTGTGGTTTCCATGCGCTTTTGGATATGTCGGTCTGCGAGCCGTGCGTGGCGTGTACTGGAGCTCCGTTGTTCGGCACAGGCACACCTGCCTCCTCCGTCTTCAATCCGCGTCCCCGTCAGTGCGGAGTCCCAGCGCCTCTACTGCACGGTCCTCGAGGCGGGGGCTGGGCGCTGGACTGAGGCCACTTGTGAGGGCGCTCCCTACCACTCTCGGTCTTCTCTGACCCCCGGTAGGGTGTGGGGCCCTCACTGCAGCCTGAAAGGGTGGGAGTCCAGGCGCCCTGGGTCTGTGCTGTCACGGGTGGGGGTGGCGGGGTGGGGCCAGCCTGCGGTGTTTGGCTGGAGCACAGCCGGCAAGGGCTAGAGCTAGGCTGCTCCTTTTGTGGTCTTTTGGCTCAAGAAAGCAAGATTTTCTTGGAGCTTGTTTTTGTCTACGCCCACAGGGAGTTCCAGGTGACCCACTTCTCTGCTCCCAGGATTCCAGTTTTGCTCAGGTCTCAGGTCCCCAGCAGGTCCGCTTCCTTCTCCTCAACTTGAAATGTCCTCACACGTTCGTGTTTTATATAATGTACAGACTTTCAGTTGTACTTTGCATCTGGGAGGCAGAAGTCAATATTTGATTAATCTTTTAATGTTGTATTTTTAATATTGTTTATCTGCTAGAAAATTCAGATGCCAGCCGCTGATTAAGGGATGTCATCAAAATCTATCTGCCTGATATTTAAGGCCTGATTTGCTAGGGCGGCTGCAGAACCGAGGACGCGTTTTGCTTACTGCATCGCTGGCTTATTACAAAGACATGTAACTCAGCACAGCGGATGGAGGAGCGGCAGAGGGCAGGTGTGGGCAGGGGCACGGAGCTGCCGCGCCCTCCAGGCCCCGCTGGCGCCCCCACTCCTCCCCCTCCCTCTGAGGTGTGCGGAGGCCTGTTCCACGCACAAGGTGAGGTCATCGGCCTCTGGCCATTGAACTCAGGCATTGGCCTCTGCTCCCCAGAGGTTAGGGGCGGGGCTAAAAGTTCCAACCTCCTGATCCCTCCCTTGGCCCCACTGGCAGCCAGCCCCAGCCTTAGGTGAGGCCCAAAAGCTGCCGCATTAACATAACACAAGATGTTAGGATCACACTCGATGTTTAGGAAATTACTAGGGTTTTGTGCCAGAAATGGAGATCAAGGCCAAATGTCTCCTTCTTATAAATCATATCTTTTCATTTCATCTGCTTAAGTGATGAGTACGTTTTAGACAAGGAAATAAGAGTTTGCGGGTGAAACTTCTTTGACAGCTGTCTTGCACGATGCTGGGTTAAAAGTGACTGATTTTTCTCAGTAATTGCAGCCGATATGTACCCAGTATCCCTCACACTCCTTGGAAGAGAGAAGGCGCTCTGTGATCTCTTGAACTGCTTTGTCGTAAAAGGGAAAGGGTGAGCAGTAAGAAGGAAAATGAACTTGCAGCAGTGACTCCTTTGATTGATAAAGAGAGAACCGCATTCTTTGGTGGTAGAAGTCGTAGCTCAAGGAAAAAGCCAATGATAAGTATGAAAGGTTTTCCTTTGACTGTTAAAATAGTTATAGCATAATAATCTTAGCAGTCAGGCACAAGTTACCTGCGAATCTTGACTTTGAGAGAAATAAGTGTTTTTCCTTCTCAGTTGAAATACCTGCAGCAGCTGGACCATCAGACATGCTGCCAGAATGCTGCCAAAGTGTCAGAAGAAAACCTGAAAACAGGCAAGAGGAGTAAGGAAAACCACACTCTCGTGTTCCTTTCGTTAGAGGACAAGCGCTGTGGCCGTGTGGCTGCAGCTTTTCCAGACTCGCTTCCTGGGCTACCTGGAGAGCAGACCAGGGCATCTAAGCTCCTAGAAGTGCTGTCTCACTGCTGGAGAGGCTGAAACGCAAGGCTACGGCCAGAGGTGTCCAAGGAAGGGGACTCTGGAGTTTGAGATCTGCTGTGGTGGGACGTGCCCCGGCCGCTCGGTGGGGAGCTGAGAGCGGAGTCTCAGTGCTCTCTGGGTTTGCGCCTCCGCCTGAAGCCTGGGGCTCTTCACCGGTGGCCCTGGAGCATCCGATGCTTTAGAAATCAGTGCCATCTTCCAGAAGCAGTCTTTGCAGGTTAGATGAGCAAGATGTGGATGGAGACGGGCCATCCATCCGCACGCCAGCCTTCCTCACTCCTCTTCCGGTGGTGGAGGGCTCGGTGGAACCGCCTGCCGTGCAGGTGTGCCCGCTGGCCGTACCGTGTGCCCACAGTTTCCACTAGACGTAAGTCTCCCTGCCTCTGCTTTGCCAGTTTGGGATTTCCTGGGGGCCAGCTCCTTTCTTAGCACTCAGGGCACCAGAGTCTTCCTGGGCCTCCTCTGGGGAAGCCTGGCTGACCCTCCCAGGGAGCGCGGGCTTTCTGCAGCGTTTCCTGCTAGAAGCACAGCTCCTCAAACAGAGTCGATGTTATTTAGGACTAAACGGGCCACATTTCCCAGTCCTGTCCTCGTGCTCTCGCAGGGACAACCTTCCGCTCGCTCTCCCCACCCACCCCGTGGCCTCCCTCTATTCTTTTCTCCAGCTTCCCTTGGAGACGAAGCCTCTCACCTCTTCGCCTTCCTGTCCTGTTCTCACCTCTTCGCCCTTCCTGTCCTGTTCTCAGGCGTAGGTTTGGACCCACGTAATCTTGTTTCCCTGAGTCCATTTCCTAGAGGTGGCACGTGCATGAAAACAAGAAAGTTTCAAAAAGACACTGGTCCAGTGTTTTGGGGGTTGTCAAAATTCTCATCTTCTGGGTGTGAAAATGAATAATGTATTGAGGAGAAACCACAGTATGCCCTCAGTGTTGAGCTCAATTACACTCGTGGTCATTTGTCACCAGGATTCCAGACTCAGGCAAAGGAAATCACTCGGGCTTCTGCCCACGACTGCAGGTCCTTATGGGTAACTTCCCACGCACACGGTTTAAAGCCACAGTGAAGTGAAAGAGGACACTGGTGTCCAGACTAGAAAGGCTGACCTCACAGCAAGGAGGCCAGATGGAGGTCCTTAGAGAAAGATCTGGGTTAATCGTTAGGACAGATGTCCAAGCATGGCCTGCACCTGCCGTAATCAAGCTAAAGGGCACGTTGGTGCGTCCAGTTTGTGTTTCGGAGCTTTAGTGAGAAAGAAGTGCAGGAAGAGGCAGGTTACGCAGAGTTAGCACCTGATCTTTTTGTGCTCGGCTTCCTCCTCCCGGCAAACCTGCTCGGGGTGACGTAGGAGGAGTGGGAGCCGTGGAACACCGCGGTGCGACGGAGTGAAATAACTCATGTGTTACGTCGGAGCGCGCAGTATGAATTCAGAGGGTCGTGTGTCATCCGTGTGCTTTCATGTGCAGAACCTCCCTTGAACGCTAAAAAAAGCTGCAAGGTGAACAAACATCTTTGTGTGGACCGGAAAAGGACACTTTTTTCTATCTGTGCAGGTTTGCACACTCCTTTTGGGTTGGCAAGTGTGCCATGCTCAGTGTCACGCTCGCCTCTGGGCACCTTCTTTCCTCAGCTGGGGACTGGCTTCGCCATCCTGACTCTCACGGGGCCTTGCCTACTTGTTCCTTAAGCTCCCTTCTAGATCGAGCATTTTCTCCGGGGTGCCCCCAGGGCCTGGGGCGAGCTATTCTCCAAAATATTTCCCGTCCCCCCGTTTCCACACCATCGACGCATCTCCTTGTCTCCCCCCGCCCCACGCCCCGCTAGCCTCAGAGTTGCCGTTCGACAAGGGGAGCGTCTCGTGTGTCGCGGCAGCCCCACTCCCAGGGCAGCCTGGTGCGTCACGGACAGGTGATAGCACCTGCAGGAGGAGCAGATGGCAGAGCTGGTTATTTATGACGTGAATCCAGCACACTCGAAACCAGGCTCCTTTTCTTCAGCCACAGCAAGCGTTCTCTACAAGCTTAGAAGACCTTGTTTTCATTTCCTCAAAAGTGCTATATCATTTTCTATTTTGCCTAAAAGTGTGTTCTAACAATAGGTATTGTGCCCAAGCAGACAGACTCTTCCGGGGCTACATACTTATGAAATATACAAGAAGTTATGTAAGAATAAATGAGCTATGATTATATAACCTGCAGTTTTGAGAATTTAGTACCTGCATAAATTTGTTATACAAGCTCATCTGTTTGCTGGTACTTACACCCATTTTAGCAGTGGATGCGTAACTGTTTCCCAAGCATCTTCTCCGCGATGCGTGGTCCCGACCCCTCTTCTAATTAAGATCATGTGCAGACTGGCTTCCACAGCCAGTGAGTTTATTTCATAGGTTCAGGAAATCATCAGCGCTGTGTGTATTTCTGTGCTTTAATTATATAATTTTGCTAAATTACAGATAGCTTCAAAATTGTTATTTTAACAAAGGGCATGGCTAAGGGTTTTGATAAGTGAATAGTAAACCAGTGCTTCTCAAACTTTTTTTCACGTGTATCATCCTAGAAATTCACATTTAGAAGGTCTGGGGTGAGGCCTGAGATTCTGCATTTTTTTTTTTTTTTAGAGTCTGCATTGTTAGCGGCCATCTGTGATGGCCTGTGTGCCAGCTGCTGGATGGGGACCCTGAAATGAGAGTTCTCACCTGTTTCTCTCAGGCTTCACAACACTTCAAATGAATTCCTAGTAGGTTTAGTAATAACAGTGCTGGAGACGAGAAGTTAGAATGTCAGTGCTTCTTATTATTTCTGTTAATGTGAATTAAGTTCATTCTTTTCCTCCCAGTACCTTTTCTTTTCAAGGTGTCTTGAAAGACCGTACATGGCATGGGCTTTAAAGCCAGATTCCCAGGATCTGACTGCCACATCCCTCCGGGGCCGGCTGTCCGTGAGAGAGCTCGGCAGTCGTTTTATCAAGTCGCTGGTGCTGGGCTTCCCGCTGACCCAGGATCCGTCAGCGGAGTGATTTTCAGGAAAATGGGTAGATCCACGTGAAATGGCAGAACGCGTGGGATGCGGTCACTGCGATAGCGACGTCCGCCTTCGGAAGCGACGGCAGAATCTCCGTGCAGAGCGCTGACGAGGGCTGCCGGCCTCAGACCTTCGCCCGACCTCTGACCCCCTGCGGTGCGTGGCGCCTGACCCGCCCGGGGCATCCGCAGCGCTTGTCTCCCGTGCGCATCCGACACTACCCGGGCGCGTCACCGCCTCGGCCCCCTTCTCTCGTGGATCCCGCAGAACGGGCTCCTCTTCCGCCCCCACGCTGCCGGTCCCTCCCTTACAGCTCCGCGGGTGGAAAACGCGAGCCCCGTCCCCCGTGCTTACCTGCGTCTAGGGCCGCGTGGATGCCTCTGCGTGTCCCCTGGGAGAACACACGCCGTCCAGGGAGCCTGTTTCTGGGCTGGAGGAATCCCAGGGCGCACTGCTCCGTGGGTCCTCACCCGCCCCGGTCCTGTAGTTCTCCGTGTGCAACCTGGACCTGCCAGCCCCCCGCGGCCACAGCGCGGTGTGGACGACGTGCGGGGCCGCGCACGACCCACTGCCCACCCCGCACCTGAGAGCCCAGCTTCCTGCCTCCAGAACTCCTGGGTCTCAGGGGCGAGGCCCCAGGACCCACTAGCCCTGATCCCTGTGAAATGCTTTCCTGTTGTGTTGGCCTCAGGCCGGTTCACATGCATCTGGATGATTTCTCCATCAGTGAATTCGCTGTTCCTCTAATTTGTGTCAACGGTAAAAGAAAAAAAATCAGGGTGTTATCAAAGTCTCATCTAAATTCGAATCTAAAATCCTATGAGGGACAGTTCTGAAGACACAGAGTGACTGGTGTGTCTTTAAATAATATCCTTGTATTAATTTTTATGAAGTTACGATTATCAAAAAAGGGTTATAATAACAACTGGTTTTATTTACAGCTCCTTTTCCAGACTAGTGTTTTAGTGTCAGCAGAAGGTATCATTGGATATTTATTTAATGGGACTCACATCGGTTACAGACTCACCAGTCTGTATTAATTTTCTTTATTTCCATCCTGCTGCTTGATTCTTGGATATTTAAGTTCCATTTGTGTGTTTACTAAGTTCCTAAAGAAAACAGACAGTAAGTGTAGGGCTACCTAATCAGCAGATTTTGCTGAAGATCTGGCAGGAGACACTGAAGTGAGTGCACATTAATTCTAGTTACTTCCTGCAATTATTTATACATTCCAATATTGTTATTTCCTTCCATTTCCCCTCTTAACATTTGGCTGTAATGACAGAGAAAAAAATAACTGGCTCGAATATGGCAAGTTTATGAGTGTCGCCTACGATTTTAATACCTCCTTCTGTTCGGTGTTCCCACACCGCTCCTGGTGGGTGGGGCCTCACCCCTGGGAACCAGACAACGGTGTGGAGGTGGGGTGGAACCTGCGAGTTTAGGTCCAATCCAGGGCCTGGCCGCCCCCGTGGCTGGGCTCCACCCAGCGGGCGAGGGAGATCTGCCCATCAGGCAGGTGACAGCAAGATGCCCCGGACGCTGCTGGGCCAGCACTGGTGGGCAGGCACGCCTTCGTGCGCACTCGCCGGGGTTACTCGGTGTGTCTCCCGCCTGGCAGAGGGGCCTGTCCTGCCCCTGGGGCTGCTTGGAGCCCTCCCCGTGACGTCCGTGCCCCAGCGGGACCAGAGAGGGCTCTGCGCCCCCACTGTGTGTCCCAGTGCTGCCCGTCCCTGGCCCAGGAGAGCCACAAGGGCCCCGGCCGCCATCCAAGCGGCCACCTGGCCGAGCTGCTTGCACCTGATAAATAACTCTCGGAATACAAGCGCGGTTTAATTATCAGGCCATTTCCTCGTGTAATGGGGATATTAGCACAGAGGAGGCCTCTGGTCGGGGTTGTTGTCTGATTCCCATTATGCAGATCTAGTCCGAATGGGCCTGTCAGCCTTCCTTCAGTCTTTCCCCGCATCCTTTAGTTTACTCCCCCGCATCCTGTGTCTGTTCCCTGTTACCCACACCAGCTCTTGTTACTGGATCCCCCGAGTTCTTTAATAAATGTGAATTCTCTCGTTTCTGTGCTTTTGGTTTATGGCAAGTAGGTCATATTTGTATTATAACTTTGCTGGTAGCATGGTTGACATAAACTTAAATTCTAGACCCATAGGCCATGATTCAAAAGACATCACTCTTGCTTTTTGTTATCTGACGCGTGCGGGGTGGGTGGAGGAGGCCTTTGCTGTTCGAGGCTCCTTGCAAAGCAGAGCCGTCGCCGTGCTTCTGGCCAGAGCTGGGTGAGGCGTCGATGCCCGTGTGTCCCTCAGGAAGTCACCCCAGGGGCAGCGCACACCGAGCTTCTGAAATGAGCACTAAGAGGAGCCGTGGGGAGTCGAGGGCCGTGCAGCCCGGAAACCAGTGGGGGGCAGGCCGGGAGCAGCAGGTGCACAGACCGAGCCCCGCGCCAGCCCCGGGGCCGACGGCCTGGCCCCGCCGGGGTGGCCGGCTGTGCGCACCCTTGTCTCAGCCTCACGTGGGCTCACCTGGGCTCACCTGGACTGGGAGTGGGCCCCACCTTGTGGTTCAGGTAGCATAGACCTTTGCGCCAAACTCAAGAGCCCTTCACGTTTAACGCCACACCTGTGGTTTTGTTAGAATCATATGGTGATGTGTTCTTGCTGCGAAGCTTATTGTGACTTTTTTCCTGTCCTGTTAGTGGACACTCAGTGCCTTATTAAGCGTTATGGTTGGTATAGATTAATCACACTAGCGATCTTAATCTGTTAATGGTCACTCGGACTGCAGTTACCATATAAAAACTGAGATGCATCCCAGAAGAGGGACTTGTGATTAAACTGATCCAGGGGTTAGTGAGTATCTGTAAGGAAGCAGTCAGGCCCATTCAGACTGAGATGTTCTCTACCAGCAGCTGTTTCTTGGGCTAGTACGTGGCATGGGAGGAAAGAGGACACAGCTACGGATAAAGGGGATTTAAGGAAAAAAGCAAATGAATGCAAATATGGGCCTTGTTTAGCCACTGATTTAAACAAAATAATGATAAAAACACATCTGCATGACTTGGAAAACTTCAGAATGACTTGAGTAGATGGTATTTAGCAGTTGTAACCAATTTTTATTAGGTGTTTTCATGATGTCTTTGTTACTTAAAAGTTCCTTTTCTGTTAAACATGCAGATATCCAAGTCGAAAGAAAATGGTATCAAACAAATGCTGTAAAGTTCAGCCAAAACTAAAAGAGGGGAGTGAGAGAAGAGCTGGCTGAGTGTTGATGGCTGGTGGAGGGTGGATGTAGGCTGGGTCATTACAGCGTTCTAATTGTAAATATTTTCAAACATTTTCATTATAGAACGTATCTAATCAATTAACAAAAAGAATGTCGCTAACAGATTAAAACATTTTATCTTCTAATATTAATGTTAAGCTGTGACCTTCAAAACTCAGGGTTTCTGAGGAAGGCAAACAAATCACTGTGATGCTTGGAGATAAGCGGCAGGAATGAGAACTGTATTTGGAGTGAGAAATAGACATCGCTTTGGGTTTAAAAGGGATGGGTCGGGTAGAAGCGTTAATGTCAAGGTGTATTTTTTTCTCTTTTAAATCAGCCGATTGCATTTTAAAATGTCAATACTCTTTTCATAATTTATACCTTCTTTTATTCTGGCCTCAGGAACGCTAGGGGCTGTGGAGCCGTGACTGTGTTCTAACTGAAAAGCAGTAGCTCCCCGCCTGATGCATGCCTGTGTCTGCTGTGGAATTCGTTCCTGGATTTGGGGTTTGATCATCTTTCTTTTTCGAAATACGCAAGCTGACTTTTCCTCCTAATGAGTTCGGCCAAGTAGAAGCCATTGGTCTGCATTCTCTCTGCGGGAGGGGCTTCAGCTGCTGGTGGCGGTGGCGTCCGCCTCGCAGCGGCCCCGGGCCCAGCCGCATGTGCGTCGTGCCCTTGGCTGTCCCTGCCTTGTCCTGTATTTTCGGTCTTTTCTTCCAGGTCTTTGACGTGAGAATTAATACGTGAGACAGTATCACTAATCTTCAATCTTCTTTGCCTTCAGTAAACAATGATTACATATAATTTTCCCACCGACCTCTTTCTGGGCCTGTCCCCACCTCCCCAAGCCCGGCTGGCCCCTCGAACGCCCTTCTTCCCTCCCGTTTCCGTTCCCCTCGTTTGACTGCAACCGCGTTGCCAGTCTTAATCTTTCCAAGCTCCTTTTCACGTGGCTAGTTGAAAGCGCTTTCAGAAGTAAGCCGTGGCTGTAATTCTCTTGACTTACAAACCTTCAGTGGTGCCCGCTCTACGCTTATTGTAGTTCAAACCCTCACGTGTGCGGTGTGGCTGAATGTGTCCTCTCAAAATTCAAGCTCTGGCCCCAGTGCCTCGGATGTGACTGTTGGGTCTTTTTAGAGCTAATAGGCTCAAAATGAGGTCACTTGGATGGGCCCTAATCCCGTACGTGTGCTGTCTTTAAAAGAAAGAGAATTAGGACACAGGTACTAGACACGGGTGCATACAGAGACAGCAGTGTGAGGACAGAGAGGAGAAGGCCACCGAAAGCCACAGGGAGGCCTCACAGAAGCCACCCTGCCAGTGCCTGATCCTGGACTTGTGCCTTTACAGCTGTGTCGACACCCAGTCGCTGGCTCCTGCGTGGCAAAGCACCTGGCAGACCTGGTACTTGGGGTTCTCCGTGCCCTGCCCAATCACCTTTCCAGCTTCTCCTCCTGCAGGTGCCTCTCCCGCCCCTCGTGCCAGCCCTGCCCCGGCAGCGTTCCCGGGGGCCGGCTCTGCGCCCTTGCCCGTGTCCTCCGAGGCACGCTGCGCTCCGTAGTCAGGTTGTACCCCGTCAGGCTTTTTGCTCAAATCACACTTCATTAGGAAAGTTGTCCTCGTTTCTGGACAGGTTTAGGTCCTTCTGGTTCTTCTTGCTGCATCGTGTTACATTCCCTCTGTCACCACATCAGTCATGGGCTTTCTGTGTGGTGACTTAGTTAGTGGACATTTCAACTGGGCCACACTGAAAGCTAATGATGTCAGAATATTCCCGATGCTTCAGGAGTTCGGAACTGAGATGAATGTTGGAAGGCCATGTGGGAGAGGGCTGGAATTACCAAAATTACAGGAGGCTATTTAAAGTTTTCTTGGAAAAAAAATTCCAAAACTTAATAACTATTTGAAATAGATGCATTTTATATTTTTAAAGAAAGCAATAAAGTTTCTGAAACATAATGACAGTTCTTTCCTGAAGAAGCCTTTCAGGCATCAGTCCTTAGCTCCGACAAAATATAATTTCCCTGATATGTGACACTTTATCACTTAACTGAAGACCCGTGTAATTTCAACCGACAAGTTTTACAGCGTTTAAAAAAAAAGGGACGTTAAAGCTTCATTATTTATGGAATTGAAAACAAGATTTAGCTCCTTGGTCATTTTGTGGGGGCACGGTTTATGTTCCGAAGGTGCCAAGCGCGTGGATGTAGTAGAATTAAGAAGCTGGGAAAACGCGCTAACTGATGGTAGGGACGCATCCATTTTCGCGTCAGTTACCGTATTTTAGGGGTAAACTAAAGCAAATGTTTTTTTTTTTTTTTTTTTTTTTTTTTGCCTTTTGTCATTTTATGGCCGCGGGTTTATGGCCGCACCCGCGGCATGTGGAGGTTCCCAGGCTAGGGGTCTAATCGGAGCTGTCTGTGGCCACTGGCCTGCGCCGCAGCCACAGCAACGCAGGATCCGAGCCGCGTTTGCAACCTACACCACAGCTCACGGCAACGCCGGATCGTTAACCCACTGAGCAAGGGCAGGGATCGAACCCGCAACCTCATGGTTCCTAGTCGGATTCGTTAACCACTGCGCCATGACGGGAACTCCTAAAGCAAATGTTTTATAGAGCTGAAATCATGATGATTAACATATGCTTGCTTTTAAAAAGGTGATTGGCTTTATCTTCCTTTCTTCTCTCCCATTCAATGATTTTCCTCCCTGCCACTTGTAAAAGAATGAAGATAGCACAGTTGTTTTACACTTTTTCAAATGTTAATATGCAAAATAATCACTCAGGGAGAGCTTGTTAAAATCTACATTTCGCATCATCAGCAGATGCTCTATTAGCAAGTCTGGGGTGAAGCCAGGAATCTAAATTTTTATGAGCACTGAGGATGGACTTGATAGATAGTATCTACTTATAGAAACTCCAAAGGGCGCTGAAATTATATCTTGTGTAGCAGGAAGTTAAATTAGAATTTTTGATTAAAGCATAAATGTATAATATATATGACATACCAGCACAAGATACAAATTTTAAAAGAGCTGCTGGAGTGAACTGTGAGTTCCTTTACCCCCAAGCTAGTGCAGCAGAATCAGCCCTACGCTGACCCCGAGTCCTGACCGTGGAAGCAACAGAATGGACAAGCGTCTGGCTCACGCCCAGTCAGCCCAGAAGATGAGGTGCTGCCGGTTCCTCTTCCGGTGGCAGAACTAGGACGGCTGCGGAGCAGACTGCACTTCCGGTCTGCAAGGGAGTGCTTCTCACAGGACGATACGGGGCAGACGTGGGGATCCCCCCCCACCCCCGAGAAGCAGCAGTGTGGGCCTTGGGGCAAGCCGGCGGCCTGAGAGCCGTGCATCACCCGCCTCAAACTCAGGTCAGACCCACGTCGGTGAGGACCTTTGGGAGCCAGCAGAGCGTCGCTGGGCACTAAATATACGTCTCCAGGTCTGGAGAAAGACGGATCGTCTCATGACGACGTCAGCCCCGTAAGAACTCTGCTACACTTCTGATATCTGCCTGCGCGCTGCTGCCTCCACATAACATGGAAAAAGATTAAAAAAAATTATAATTTGTGACAAGGGGCAGGTGAAAGAGGGTCGGGCTTTGTCTCCCTCTGTCCCTGCAGAGGCCAGTTCACAGCCAGGGAAGAAAGAGGATGCACTTTGAGATCAAGTTCATTGCTCGGGGTGTAACGTGGAGTCTGATGTATTTAATCCCTAAGTTGAGTGTGTTATGTGATTACAGCTGTTTTCCCCAGTTGTTCAGTGTATTAAATGTAATATTTGCAGACTTAGAATAGTGTCTGAGATATAGGGAACCTATGCTGGTTAAGACACAAAAATGATAGGAAGACCGCAGGAGCAAGTTTACGTGTTGTAACGACCACATTGTTTAAGTGACTTACAAAATGACTGTCCTAGAGTGGGGTAAGTACTGGGTAATTATCAAACTCCTGAAGTTGCTTCAGGCACTAAAGCCTATGGCCTGGGATTCTATTAGGACGAAAGCGATGAGGAGTGGAAAGAGGTAAAGACCCCCCGCCCGAGCTGGGGTATTTGGACTCGGACTCCAGGTCTACTGGCAATAACTTTCAGGACCTTGGACAGGTAACCAGAGCTCTAACTAACAGCTCCCTCTGTGTGAAGAAAAGTTCAGCTGCATGAGGGGTCAACAGACGCTCCCATGAAGCATCAGAGTGGGTGCTGGGCTGTGAGGGACCGTGCGGGACCTGCCACAGGAACTCGCTGCCATTTGACTTTGGGAGGCAAGCAGCTGTAGACAGCGCGTCAGTGGGTGATCCTGTGCCTGGGACGCAGAACTGCTTCATGGACTCTGAAATACGGATTTTATGTAATTTTCACTTTTTATAAAATATTATTCTTTTTTAAATTAAAAGTATCAACTATAAAAATCATTCTTAGCTCAAAGACCATTAAAAATAGATGGCGAGAAATTCCCATTGTGGTGCAGTGGAAACAAACCCAACTAGTATCCACGAGGATGCGGGTTTGATCCTTGGCCCAACTCAGTGGGTTGAGGATCCCGCGTTGCCGTGGCTGTGGCGTAGGCTGGCAGCTGCAGCTCGGATTGGACCTTTAGCCTGGGAACCTCCATATGCTGCAGGTGCGGCCCTTCAAAAAAAAAAAAGAGAGAGAGAGAGAGAGATGGCAGACTGGATGCAGTGCTGGGGCCAGAGTTTTCGCCTCCTAGATCAGACTGTTCCCAGGATTAGTTGTGTTCTCAGACTCTCGGCTCTGCTGGCGTGGTCACTGTGCTCTGATCTGCTCTCTCGCCTCTCCACCCACGCCCCTCTTTCTGCCCGTCGTCTGCTTTCTTCCTGCAGGCCCCCTGTTGCTGCAGCCTCAGCAGTCTTGAAGGGCAGTTGCAAAGATATTATGTTCTTTCTCTGACTTTTAACTTCTCTTCATTTATCAAATGGTTAATTCACCTCATTTCAACATATCCTTCTGAAATCTATAGTCATAGCCAATGTAGTTCTAAAGTGGATATAAATATGGCCAAAACTTGGACCAAGAATAATCATTAATTAAACTAAATTCAATGATATAAATCAAAAGACGAAATCTTATTTCCACATAGAGAACAAATATAATCTCAGTATTTCCTTGATCTTTATAAATACTATTTTACTTAAACAAAATAAATGATAGTTCAGTTTTTGCATGGTTTCCACTTTTCTCACATATCTGATATGCTGATGTGTTACAGTTTATCCTGCTTCCACTTTTACTTTGTGGGAGTTGTTGCTTCTTCATTGTCAAATTATTAGCTTATTATAATGATTTTTAGAATTACTCGTCCATATTAATTTTGCTCTAGCTAGACTTTACTCTCCCCCCAAATTTAAAGTGTCATTATATTATTAGGATAAGTTACTTTATTTGCATGCCCTAAATTCCAAATTTTTTACTCACATTCTAGTTTGTAGAATGTTAGATATCACTACAATATGTGAAAAAGGCTAAAAGAGGCACAATTCCAGTTTCAGCCCAGAGCCTAAATATTATTATTTACCTATATGCAGCACCACTACAAAACTATGTTTCTAAAAATTTTAAGTTAAAAAATTAGTTGTATGTACAATGTGAGAGATAAAGGTAGACTCTAGGAAAGAGTTAAAATATAGTATGATATAAATGCGTGTACTTTATATAGAACCATGCATTGATTGAGTATAATCGCTGTGCACTTGACTTTTAAAGAGATTCTCATGCCTCTGGTTATCTCCTTACCCACCACTGCCGCCTGTGCCCCGGCCGCCGTCTTTTCATTTCCGTATCACTGAACGAACTGTGAAGCTATTTCCCACTCTGTTCCCATACAGTCATTTTTCATCCCTTTGCCAGAATGTTCATTCTCATCTCAGCTTTTCTCAGAGTCTCCATTTTTCAGGGAATGTCCAGGTTTCTTAATGTGGTTCTGGAATAACCTGTCCCCACCCATCTTCCCAGCCTCAGCTCTTAGAATTTCTATTGCTCCTTGCCGCTAAACCACCATAGCGTCAGAGCTTGCCTTTTTTTTTTCTTTTGGTCTTTTTTGGGTCACACCCATCGCATGGAGGCTGCATCTACCTCCCCTTCCGATCGCTCTGGAAACTCGTTGTCTCTGATTTTTTCCCCCCAAACGTTCAGGCAGAAAAGCCGTGGAGAAGAGCTTAGTCAGGAGGCGGGCACCGTCTTAAAGTAAGTGGCCTAGCGGTTAAACTTGCAGCCCCTGGAGCCCAGCACCGCGGCTCGGATCTGCCTGCAGAGCAGGGACGGCAAACACTCAGACAGGGATGACGCTGACAGTGCTTTCTTGGTAGGTTTCTGCACGGTTTCCTGTAGGCAAAGTCCCTTAGGACCTTGTGTGGCAAGAGATCACAGCGTTCGCAAATCATCGTCGCGTGTCACCCCCACAAGGTCATGTAAGACGGGTAAGCGTCCTCCTGGAAGCAGCAAGGGCTTGAGACGGTGATGGGCTGGGCAGGTCGAGCGCAGTCATGTTTACTTCAAATTCCCTCTCCTCTTCCTTTCTCTTTCTTTCATTCATCCTTTCTCCCTCCTTTTCTCCCTCCCTCCTTCCCTTCATTTCTTTCTTTCTTTTTTGGGGAAGGCCCTAGTTTCCTCACCGAGTGCTTCTCCCCTGGCCTGGGCCAGGTCATCTGTCACGTGCGTTCCCCTTTTGCTGTGCCGGCCACAGGCCCTCGCTGAGCGTCGGGGCAGCCGTCAAAAGCAAGTCTGGCTCGTAGGCGGAGGCCTGGATGCACGACAGTGACGCGGCTCAGGGCTCGCGGGGTCTCGTTGGGACGTGTGTCTTGGCTGAGCCTGTACAAGTTTTTTCCTCTTTCCCCTTTTGAATTCTTAGTTTCTTGTTCCTTTTTTAAATCTTTCTAACTTAACGAAATGTCACAGCGTAGCAGAAAGTGTGTGGGCTCTAAAATTAGAACCAAGATCAAATGCGAGGTCTGGTTCTTCCCTGGGCGAGTTACGTAAACTCCTGGGCGTCAGCGTCTGTAGAACGAAGCGGAGGCCTCCGCGCAGGGCGCTCCTGCCCAGCCCCGTGTACGCAGGGCGCGGTGGCAGCACGGAGCCCTCCGACCTGTCATTAGACCGGGAGCACTTGGGAGCAGAGGCTGTGCCCATCTGCCCTGTGGCTCGGCAGCTCTTGACTAGGGCCCTTTCGTCGCAGGGGCGGTACGGAAAGTCACATGCCAGGGCTTGGCTCCGATTCCACGATCGCTTCAGCATGGAGAGCGAAATGCACAGAAAACGTCTGACTCGCGGATCTGTTCAGGTTTCCCGTGAGCTCTCAGTTTTGCATCACGCGGCTGTGGTCCTGTTGCTCGAGGTATAAACATTTAGGACTGCTGTGTCTTCCTCCTGCGCGGATCCTTTTATATAAAGGTCATCTCTTTTTGTCTCTAGCGAGTTTCTTTGTTCTGAAATTTATTTTATCTAATACTAACGTTGCCACTCTTGCTTTGTTTTAGCAACGTCCGCATACCTTTTTTCCATTCTTTTGCTTTCAACCTCCTGGTGTCGTTTAATTTGAAACGAGGCTCTTATATCAGCAAAATCTGACTCATCTTAGCTAGAATTTCTGTTGTCTTGTTCAGAATTAATTTCTGGGAACTTTGAAAGATGACATGCCCACAAATATTGGCTTCCTGTGTAATTTACACACAAATGTGAATGAAATTTGTACCTATTTTATACGTTTTCATATGACTTGTATTGTTTGCATATGTGATCTGTGCACATTTGTACCACGTTGTATCCAATCGCACGGCGGATTCAGTCAAACAGAAGGGAACTGGAGATATGTGAAAAAACCACAGACGTATTAGCGATCTAATATAACCTCTTGTCGGGGCAGGTAAATTCATGAAGAGACGCACCGGTACTCAGCCCCACGTGAGGTCAGAGCGGCTCTTTGCTCCTCCGGAGAAAAGACTGTCCAACAGCCGTCAGGGCATCAAGATGAAACGCCTTTAAGGCTGCGAACGTGTCTGGAACCGGTGCCTCAGATCTGTCATCTCGGACGCCCAGCGCCATCAGCAAAGAGGGGGTGTGGGTTGTGCGGCCTGGCCCGCAGTAACCAGATCTGGGAGATGATGCGTGCGGACAGCACCTGCAGACGCTGAGGATTTCCAGTGTCTGAAGGCTGCGGCGCGCAGGGCCGCGTGCCTCAGCGGTCAGGTTCAGTCGGCTGTCTTCTCTGGCAGACGCTTGTGGCAATGAATTAGGAGGAAAACTGCAAGGAGGTGAAGCCAGATGCCCCAGGGTTGAGATGGCGTCGGTCCACAGAATGAGAAGGTGCTGCCGCCGGGCCGAGGTCGCTTTGACCGTCCCGCAGCGGCCGGTGAGACCCGAGGCCCTGGCTGTGCTCCCGGGAGGGCGGCGCCGTGCTGGCTGCCGTCCCGCCGCTCACCGCCACACCGCGGCCTCGCCTTCCTGGGCGGCACGGCCTCGGTGCGCGGGGGTAGTTCTGTCGGGTCCTGACTTCAGGAAATCACTGCTTCCTTTTCCTTAGCTTTTTGAAGATTCAAAGAGTTAATAGGTCAACACTAGCAGAAGTAACCTTATGTTTACGTCTTAGGGTGAACTGCGTTGCAGATTCAGAAAGCCGCGTGTGCGTGGCCAGGCTGCAGAGGGGGCTTGGCGGGTCCAGAGCCCCAGGCCCTCCCCGCGCTGGCCCGCCGCACAGACAGGAGCGAGGCCGAGCCGCACGCCCCGCGCGCAGCAGCGTCCCCACCACGCTCTGCGCGGCCCTGGGCAGCGCCTTTGCGTGCATAAGGTGGGGCTGCGTGTGCCTGTCACAGCGTGCTGCGAACATGCGACGTGACGGTATGAAAACAGGTGGAGAGCAGAGCAGAGGGTGCCCGGCCCACACTGGGTGCTCAGCCGTCTGTAGTAATTTCTCGGCCTTACCAAGTGTGACGGACCGAAACAGGCCTCGAGTCTCATTTCACACCCACACGAAGCCCCTCCCCAGTCCCTGGGAGTGGCAGGTCCCCGGGTCAGAGGTCCCCAGCCTGGTTGTCCGGAGGGCTGGGCTCTGCCCCCTTCCCTGCCCGCCGCCCGGGCCACGAGCCGGACAGTGGGCCTCGCCCTCCCAGCTCGCGGTGCAGGCTGCCCGGTGGGCACGTGCCCGCCCCCGCCCCGGCACAGCTCCAGTCCCGGCACACTTCTGGCTCGTTCCCAGGTCGGGGCCGCTCCCGGCTCTGTTGCTAGAGCCCGCGGGACTCCGCCGGCTTCTTCAAATCGTTCCGACTCCAGTTCCCTGACCGCCACCTCGGGACCCCACTGAGCCCCGGCCCCGGGATGCTCGGCCGTCCCCGTGGGCCTGGAGGGCGCTGTGCCCAGTGAGATAAGCCAGGCGGAGACTGGCTCCGGATGAGCTCGCTTTTCCGTGGAGTCTAAAAATACAGCAGACTAGTGAACATAGCAGAAAAGAGGCAGAACCACAGATACAGAGAACAAACTAGCGCTTCCCCGGGGAGGGGGGCTGGGGCTGGGGCTGGGGGTCAGGGCGCAGACGCCGTGCGGAGTATAAGCCACGAGGAGGTGTTGTCCAGCTCGGGGGCATGGCCGCTCTTTTATAATAACTGTAGTTTTACTGATAGAATGTAAACAGAGGATAACCTTTGCAGATCGGGAGTGTCAATAGTGCACAGCAGTGACTTACATAAGGCCGAGCAGAACTGTTCTTCAACTTAAAAAAAGTGAAAATGGCTTCAGAAAACAAAATGCAAATAAAATGCTCCATCCACAAACAGGCGTGGCCACGTTACCGTGTTTTGTCATCTTCATATCCATCACGAGTCTCAGACAGTAAGTTATTTATTATTTATTTCTCTGTCACTGTGTGTTAGAATATGGGTCATGTGATCTGAAGTGCCCAGGACAAGGCCGATGCAGAGTGAGTCTTCAATAAATGCTTGTAGGATAGACAAATTTAAGAACTAGAAAGTGGTACACTAGAAAGTGATAACTGTGTTTGAAAAAATTCTGTAAGCTTCAGGTTTTAGGTTACTAGCCTTTAAACACTAAAAGATCTTGATTCATTAAATAATTAACTGCAATTAGCAGGTCATTTTCAGGTAAAGAAATTTGCTATGTTGCATATCTTACATCATAAATTAAAATATTTTGAGATATTGTCTCTTCTGTAATTAAAAAAAGTCTTGTTCCACTAATTCTAGGAAGAAGTTAATATTAAATATTGTGCTTTAAATCTTATTTTTGTTTTAAACTCTTTTGAAAATAAAAGCAATTATAATTTTACATTAAAAGAATCTAGAGGCAAGCAAATGAACAAATAAAAAGATGAATAAATAAAATGGCTATTTAATTTGGAGTTCAATTTACTGAAACTGATTTGCTAGGCATTTTTCTGATTATGCCTTATCAAAAATAGCAAATTTTAATTACATACAGCCCTTAAGAAAAATGCATGACTCAATTGCGTTTTTCTTTTAGTGTATTTAATAGCATATTATAAAATCCTTTTTAAAAACTTTGTCTTGGGAAATACGTACATATCCCGAATCATTACGGAATGTTTACTCTTGGGTAAATAGACTGTTGTGCATTTTGTTCTATGTTCCCTGGGAGTTTGATTATACATGAGCTTAAACGCGTAGACATGCTGATTAACCAGTATGGAAATTACTCTCAGGTAAGGGAGTATAGGAGAACAATGCACGCACACACACACAGACGCACGCACGCACACGCACACTGTGAACCCAGTGCCTTCCTAACGTGTCCGTGTTCAGAGGCCTGTCCCAGGATGCTTTTCAGGAACAGGTCTGTAGAATACAGGCTGTCATCTTACTTTCTCAGCTTAAAATAACCCGCGCATTATCCTGGCTCTTTATTTTCTTGGATTTTTTAAACTCAGTAAAAACTTTTAAAGAAGAGTGACAATACCGATATAACAACTTGAAAATCATCAGTTGATCTCCTGTTTATTGTTCATTTCTGTGTTATAGAAATAAAAATGTTTTCAGACACAAATGAGTGCGGATGAAGTAAGAATATGAGAGTCATAATCCTTTTTCCTTATGTTTTAAATCTCTAGTGAAGGGTTAAGAGAAGCTGCTTTAACTTCAGTGGTTAACACGAGGAAAGATGAAACCCGGGTCTTCTGAGTGCAGGCCTTTGTGTGTCCTGACGGATGCTTGCCTTTATACGTGAACTTTTAGGCCATTACTGCCAGGCTACCTAGTCACCAGGGGTCTCCGGCACCTACTGATCAATGTACTGGAAAATCCTGGAATGGAAAACAACACGGTAAAGAAAATATGTTTTTATTCTGTAGAAAACACTCCTGGAAAATACAGGACAATTAATTTTGTCATAGCAGTGAATGCCTACAGCAGGTGTCATCAGCATCACGTATTCTTTTTTCAGTTCATTTTCATTCTAAGACCTATAAAATCACTCTGCCTTCAACCACATCTGTTTTACTTTTGGTTGTTTTAAATGTGCCCTCTCCCCAAAATACCAGAATTCTGCCCTACTTATGCTTAGTGTTGTTGCTTTCTGCTTTTCACTAGTTTTCTACTTACGTTTTGGTACAAGCAATTTGAATGAAGTTTTACAAAGTAGAAAACATTCTTATTTTGTACATATGTGGTTTTTCACCAGTTTATTTCAATATCCAAGCTAATGCTATTACTTTAAAAATTGAGCTATCAATTTACACACCATTTAACTTCCAATTGCATTCTGAACCTAATTTAACTTTAAATTTACCTTTAAGCCATTAAGAAAATAAGATTAGTCGAAATGCACGCAGGCCATATGGTTGTCTCAGGTCCCTCCATTACTGATGCAGAATTTCATTTCAAACGGGCTTGTTTACTTAGCTCAGCGTGAACTGAATCGGTTTCTTGAACTATCTTCTAGTTTGTGACATTTGTTAAACCTTTTTTGTCTTCCCTATAACAATTTGTAAATCGCCTTCTTCTGACTTTTCAAGATGTATTTCCATCGTCTTAACTCATGTAGTATCTTCATTAGATGAAAATCTGCCATTGGCTGTCTTTCTCTTTCTGTCCAAGTTCTAGATTGCCCACCTGCTTTGATGTCTTTGGGCTGATGTCTTCAGGTGCACAGGTGCTTTACCTGTCCCGTCTTTCCCAGATGACCTTGAACTAAGATATGTGTGTGTGTGTGTGTGTGTGTGTGTGTGTCTGACCTCAGTCTCCAGTACTCGGGCGCCCGGCCTGAGCGGGCTGCTCAGGGTGCAAGCCCTAATCAGGGGCCACTGCTTGAATGGCTGCAGGAAGGCTCCAGACAGGTTAGGTCTTCCCCAGAGACCCCACTGAGTTTCTAGCCTTCCTACTGCGTGTCATCCGAGCACGCCCACGTGTCAGACACACAGGAATCAGACAAGTACCTAGGAAAGCTTGTCAACAAATCTGAAGGACCCACATTCAGAAGAGCGCACCGCCTTCCTGAGGGACATGGAAGGGCAGGCCTGCGGATGTCACAGACTTTTTCCTTGATAAAGTCCACACAGCGATATTGCCATTCTCGCGAGGGACGGGCGTGACGCGGTTCTGACAGTCTCAGCGGGGTTCATGGGTGGGACTGGAGTGGGTTCTGATTTGAACATCTGACATTCTTCGAAAACCACAGAGACAGATGAAAGGTCAGTGGTTGCCCGGGGTTGGTGGGCTGGCCGGGGCGCAGAGGAGATTTGGGACGATGATGCTCTCCTGCGAGGTGTCAGAGCGGCAGGCGCGTCGTCACACGTTAGCGCAAACCCACAGAATGCGCAGCACCAGCTCCGCGCTCCGCTGCGGGCCGCGGGCTTTGCGGGTGATGGCGTGCAGGTGCAGGCCGTCGGGGGGCGGACGTACCACCTGAAAGGGAGATGATGCTGCTGGACGGAGCTTGGCGGGTGTCGGGACAGGGTAAGTGGGGAGTCGCTCAATCTTCCTCTCAGTTTTTCGGGGACTTTAAGCAGCTCTAAAACAATCATCTTATCTAATAAAATAAGAATTCCATGGTTATAAAGTTAATTTCTATAGCCTATTTTCTGATGTGAAAAATACAAGTAAAATGCTATACAGAATTGCTCATTATTGAAACCATAATGAAAACAAATGCTTTAATGTGCGATTAGTGGTTCTATCTGGGTAGTGGCATCGGGAGAGAGTGTCCTTTTTGCTTCCTCCCCGGTGAGAACTGTGCTAATCAGACAGCCGTTTGCTCGCCAAGCCCCCCTGCCTCCTGCCTGCCCCTGATCTCTTTCCTTGGTGTATTCAGCGGGGATCCCTTTCCTTCTTCCTGCTGCTTGCTCTTTCTCCACCTGCTGCACAACCCCCGTCAAGTAAAAACCAGTGCTGGACAGTAGTTAAGATGGGAAAGTGGATTTTAATCCTGAATGTTGTAACAAGGGCAGAGAGATTGCAGTGTAGACCTGGGCTCAGATCGAATACGGCATGGACGAGTGGGCCTTCAGAGTCAAGGAGAAGATGTGTGTATGTGTGTGTGTGTGTGTGTGTGTGTGTGTTTGGGGAGCAGGCGGTAGATGGGAAATTACTGCGAGGAAACGCGGAGGGGGAGGGTGACTCTGGCTAAACCGACCTGACACGACCTTGCTGAAGGCGGCGCAGGGGTCGTCATCACGTGAGGGTGACGGGGGTCGGAGGGCGAGGGGTTCTCTCAGCCAGGAAGGTCGTGACCTGAGGCTGCAGAATGGGTCTAACCTGACTGCAGAACTCGCACAAAAACTGGACTCCACAGGACAGAACCGGAAGCCTGGTTTGGACCTGAGTGAGCAGAGAACTCAGAAACGCCTGAATGAAATCTGATAAGGACAGCGTCTCTTCCAGCCGGTCCTGCGCGCTGCTCTCATCTGGACCACGTGAGGCAGGGGTCTCCTTCGGCTGCGTCCTGCTGAGTGGGGGCCGCAGACCATCTGCTGGGACTTGGTAGCGGAGGCTGTTCGCGAGCAGTCAGGCATGCAGTGAGGGGGATTTCTGTGGAAATAAAAGAAAAACAGAGGTCAAGGTTGGAAATCCAGTCTCGAAACCCAGAGAGCAGCTAGTCAAAAAGACTGATGGATGTTGGGTTTTTGAGCATCTGTAGGTGGCAGGCCCAGGCCAGCCGTGAGAAGCAGACAGGCTTCCCGGTGTCCAGGCTGAATACCTCTGGTGAAGGCATCTGTGCCTGTTACAGGCATGGCTGTTGCCCAGAGCGAGGCTGACAGCTTCAGCTCACGTGGCTTCTCCAGAGAGTCCCAGTGAAAAACCTGGGCAGTCAGGCTTCAGTGTCAGGGCCACCAAGTGAAGAAGGTGAAAGAAAAATCGGAAACATCCATTCGGAGATCTGCAGCCATGTTGGAGGAAACTAGAGACATTGGGGGCCCGTAAGCAGTCTCTATAGTTTTCTGTTCAAACACACATTTTTTTCCTATAGTCACCTGCCTTTTGATTTTGTTTACAAAATAAATCTTGTCTATGAGATTGGGCTTGATTTTTTTTTACATAAGTGCAGCAAAAATGGTCATTGACCACACAGACTTTTTTTTGTCTGCTTTGACAGAACTTTTCAAAAGAAATGTCTATTAGATTCTTAAAAGCCTCTTGCGTCTAGGAAGCCAAGACAAGAATTCACCACCAGGATTCACCTTCAATACCTATTTTTTTTTTTTTGGTTTTGTCGTTTTTAGGGCTGTACCTATGGCATATGGAGGTTCCCAGACTAGGGCTCTAATAGGAGCTGTAGCCGCCAGCCTATACCACAGCCACAGCAACGCGGGATCCCAGCCGCGTCTGCGACCTGCACCACAGCTCACGGCACTGCTGGATCCTCAACCCACTGAGCGAGGCCAGGGATCGAACCCGCAACCTCATGGTTCCTAGTCGGATTCGTTAACCACTGAGCCATGACGGGAACTCCGCCAGTCTCTTTTGTCATCGTGTCTGAGTCCGTATCCCCAGTGAAATAACCCAAAGAAAAAATATTCAAGAACACATTTACTAAAAAATAGTAAATGGACACAGCGACAGTTAAAAGAATGGTCAGTACAACATTTAATAAGGTATTTTATGCAATTCACTCTTTGTATAAAATTTAACTAAAAACACATTTACTGAATATTGAAAACATTCTTTTGCTTCTTATGCTTTATAGATGTTAGTCAAATATGAGGAAAATTTTAAACATCATTTTTGGAAACCCTGTGCTTTTTCCTGTCTTTTTGGAAATCACGATGAGGAAAAATCGTTCTTTTACCATTGCACGCATTCTTTGAAAAGGAAAAATAGTTTTTCTTTTGTTTACCTGACTTGTACAAAAAATTGGAAACCATATTACAAATCTATTCTGTACCGAAAATTAAAAGCCTTTTTCTACGTTCTTGTTAAGCAGATGCAACTACAAATTCAGTCTGTATTTTTTTCCTCTTAGGAGTGAAAGCTTTAAGTCATACAGCATAGAGACCATGCACCTGCATATTACTGGCCGGACCAAAGGACAAGTCTCAGCCAAATGCTAGGAAGGCGGGCTGGACGGGGGCTCCATGTTAGAGACTTGGGGTACAATAAAGTATGGAAAATGCTTCGGCTCCGTTTAGCAAAGTACACTGTAGTATCCGCTTTGGGTTATCTCTCATACGTAATAAACGAAGCCCTCGCGTTCAGTGCTTTTAAACAACTGCCATTGCATTATGTCTAGTGAATTATTACATCCAGATGGAGTGAGAGCGCGGCCTCACGCACCACTGCAGTTGTTACGACTGCAGTGTGGCCACGGCGGCGGCCTCGAGCGTCAGGACGGTTCTGCTGGCGCTCAGTGCCATCGGGGGTGGTCGGGAGCCCGCCCTCTGCTCTCTCCGTGGAGACCGGCTTTCCGTGCAGGCCTGCAGCCGAGCGCTTGCTGTTTACACGGAGCCTAGGCCTCCAAAGGAGAGCATTTTAAGAGACAAGAAGTGGGAGCTCTCGGTGCTTCAAGGACTGGGCCCAGAGTGGGAACAGGTCACGTGCTCTGTAGTCCGCCGGCCGCAGTCGTGGAGGCGGCTGCCCGGTGACCGGGCGTGTGGAGGGTGCGGTAGGCGCCGCGGATCCAGCGCTTCTGCGCAGACCTCTTCTGGGAGATAAGGAACCCGGGGCTGGTCAGGAGGACACACTGGTGCCCGTAAAACCTAGAGGAATTATTCAGCAGTAGGTAAAGGTCACCATAAAGTTTCTGCCGTCCACTAGAGATAAATGTCAGTGAAAAAATACTAAAAAACGATGAAGCTGATCCATTTGTCTCATTCCACTAAAGAATGATATTATTTTCTTGCTAGTATTTCTGTGGTTCCTAGGAACCTAAACTATGACAAAATACAGAAAGACGGTCACCTTAGTGTTTTTTGCCTACATTTATTCTTGAATGAATTTTTGAAAGTCAATGTATTTTTAAAAGTCAAATACCAGAGAATTGAATAGTAGATTATAATTTAGCATCATGGTTAAGAGTTTGAGCTAAGGATTCAGACAGACGTGGATCTATTTCCTTTGGTCAAGTAATGTATTCTCTATAACCTCCTACTGCAACAGCCAGAGGAAAAGTAGTGACTAGCATAAACAGTGGCTGATTATTAAATGAGAGGATACATGATTGGCGTGATTCTGAGACACGCGTGCTCAGTTAACAGCATCGCATTTGCAGGTTACGTGGGAGGTTCCGTTTTACCGCAGGAGGGAGAGAGCAAAGAAGGGCACAGGGTTCTGAACGAGGTCTCACACGGTTCATGATTTCTCATGCTGTCTTTGCAAAGAGAAAACATAAACGGCAGTTCGGGCATCTCTCCTTTTCATGACCTCAGTGCTTGCAATGTTTTCAGAGGGTTGCTTAACAAAGTACAACAATTTGCGTGGCCGGGAACAACAGGGATCTGTTCGCTCACAGTTCTGGGGCCAGAAGTTCAAAATCAAGGTGTGAGCCGGGCATGCTCCCTCTGAGACTCTGGGTAGAAGCCTTCCTTCCTCACCCTCGCTTCTGGCGGTGGCCTCCGGTCCTTGGCACCTGCTGGTTTGCAGCTGCGTGGTGCCAGTCTCTGCCTTTGTCACCACACGGAGTCCCTGCATGTCTCTGTCTTTATACAGTGCTTTGCTCGTCTTAAAGGTCCAAGACATTTGGACTAAGCCATGCCTGACGCCATCACCTTAACTTGGTCACAGTTGTGGTGCCTAATGTTCACATGTCGCTGTCACAGGTTGTTGGGGTTAGGACTTCAGCGTCATACTTGGGGGGACAAAACTCAACTCCTAAGTGTCCAAGCTTGGGCTCTCTAAAATTCATGTCCTTCCACATGCAGAATACACTCACCTCTTCTAACATCCCCCAAAATCTTAACCAAATTCAGCCTATACTCAAGGTCAAAATCTCACCTAAGAACGATCAATGCAAAAAGCCCCAAATCTAATTTTCTGAATCATCTCAGTCAGCTTTGGGTGAGACCAGGGGTAGGATTTAGCCTTGGCCTGTGCAGCAGGTGCTGGGATGGAGGGGCTGCTGACTTGCCCGACTGTGCCCCACGTGCTGTCTTTCCCACGTGCTTGTGCAGCTGCCGGTTTTCATGGCTTGTCCACCTGGTTAAACGGCTTTGCCAGCAGAGCCCAGGGACTGTGGAGCGGCCGTGGACAAAACAGCCACAGACTGTTGGGCGCTGCTGCTCACTGTTCCTGGCTAAAGTTTTTAGTCTCCATGAATCAATACTTCTCAGCTTGGTATGTGACTTTGGTTAGACATCAGGGCTCTAAAGTAGCTGATTTTGATCATTTACCCAGTTTTGCAGTTAATTTTTGAGAGGAAGATGCGTTTGTTCATACCAGGAATCAGAAGGACATTTTTATACAAATGCTTATAAAAAAAACCTTAAGGCACTTAGACCGTTTTTCTTTTCAAATCAATTATTCAAAGGTTGAAGTCAATTTTGTGCCCCCAAATTATCCCATGAGGGTTGTATTGAATCAAACACAGCAAGTATAATCAAAGCCTTTCAATGAAAGAAATGGCTTATAGTAAAGCAGGAAGGCAGCTGGAAACCAGTGCTGATATCATCACTGGTGTAAATTCAAGTCTTGGATTTGTGAATTTTATACAAGGCAATATACTCTTTCACCACCAGAATTCTGTTCTTCAGAAATAGTGTATGATACATCTCAACTACAAGGTTATTTAAAAGCAGCCGCTTCCAGCATTCCTTTGATTTCTGTGTTAATATTTCATTGTTGTCCTAACACAGATATATATCTGTGTCATGATATATTCCTGTTTCTTAGGAAAAAATTAGCTGTCAAAATGATGGAACTGTGTTTGCCTATGCTTTTCATTTGCTCAATGCATCAAGCTTTCTGATTACATAGTCAGTAACTTTGCAATGTCTCATTATTATTCAAAATTGTGAATCTTTGGTTCTGCAAATAATATCTCACGGCTTCCTTAATCTACAATTACTAGGAAAGACTGTACAGCCCCCATTTAATGCTTTCTGGATGGTTCTCAGTGTGTTGATGCAACTTTTATCTATAACTTCTTTAAACTCTTAAGTGCCTCATTCACATAGCCTTAAACACACAGATTAGTTTATGTTCATTCTCATTCTAAATTGAATATATACCCCAACATCCACCTTTTCAAGATAGTCACTACCCCTGATGGTTCTTTTGGAAAAAAATACTGTGCAGAATGACCAAAATCTGCATGACACTGGCTAAGTCATTTGTAGATCTGTGCTTTAATTGTTTTATGATTCAGGAGAGAGTAAACACTTGTGCTGTAATGCTTAAAATTGCTAATTATGAACATAGTCATAATTATAATCGTATGTTTGTCATTGTAATTGATTGTGAGCGTATTTTTTCTTCTTATATGCATCAGTAAAAGTACACCCTCAAGTCTGATGATGTCATTGCAGGAAGTCATTACACAGCATTTTCATGTTATAAAGAAATTGTGAAGCAAATTAGGTAAAGCCTTTTGTTATTTTTTATTAGAGCATAGTTGATTTGTAGTGTTGTGTCAATTTCTGCTGCCCAGCAAAGTGACCCAATCAAACATACATGCACACTCTTTTTCTCACACTCTCTTCCATCCTGGTCTCACCCCAAGAGACCGGACGTAGGTCCCTGTGCTGTGCAGCGGGACCTCCATGCACACCTGTTCTGCGTGTGATGGTTCGCGTCTTCCAAGCCCAAACTCCATCCGTCCCACTCCCTCCCCCTCCCCCTTGGCAACCACAAGTCTGTTCTCTCTGTCTGTGAGTCTGTTTCTGTTTTGTAGATAAAGTCATCTGTGCCATATTTTAGATTCCCCATATAAGTGATATCATATGGCATTTGTCTTTCTCTCTCTGACTTACTTCACTTAGTACGAGAACCTCTAGTTGCATCCATGTTGTTGTAAATGGCATTATTTTGTTCTTTTTTATGGCTGAGTAGTATTCCATTGTGTATATATACCACATCTTCTTAATCCATTTGTCTGTCGGTGGACATTTATTTTTAAAAATAACTTTTCTTTCACTATTAAAGTCATACATGAAATTTGTGGAATATTAAGAACATACAGGGAGTTCCTGTCGTGGCTTAGTGGAAATGAACCTGGCTAGTATACATGAGGACGCAGGTTCGATCCCTGGCCTCGCTCAGCGCGTTAAGGATCCAGTGTTGCCGTGAGCTGTGGTGTAGGTCGCAGACGCGGCTCTGGTCCCACGTTGCTGTGGCTGTGGTGTAGGCCAGTAGCTACAGCTCTGATTGGACCCCTAGCCTGGGAACCTCCATATGCCACGGATGTGGCCTTAAAAAGACAAAAAAAAAAAAAAAAGAGAGAGAGAGGGAGAGAGAGCATACAGAAAATGTGTACAAGTCAAAGCAAATCATCAGCAATCCTACAAAGTCGAATAGTAAGCATTAGAGAACAACACTCAGTGCTGCAGAGCTTCTTCGTGTCTCTTTAACAAGTCCCGAGTCTGACCTGGTCTTCCCTGCCTTCCACACACCTCCGCAGTGAGCATGGGAGCTTCCGGGAACTCCCGTGGGCACAGGGAGGCTGAGCTGGGCGGCTCCCCGTGCTGGCGCGTCAGGAGCTAAAGGGCGTGAGGACCAGAGGGCAGCTCTGAGCAGCGCCCTCGGCCCCTCGGTGATGTGGTCACATCCTCGGGTCCTTTCCCCGTTTCTTCTCCACGCCTCCTGGTGTTTAAGTCGTTCCGAGGTTGCTTTCATTGTCACCGTACAGTGTGTACTGAAGGTCCCCTGCTCGTGTTCAGCAGAGGAGAAGTCAACCCTGACCCGCAGGCCTGGGATCTAAGTGACTTCCTTCATCTGACCAGGTCATTAGTTCGTGAGCTAGACCCCGGAACAGTAAAAGCTCCGAGGAGCTCTGTCTGGTCATCGGCCGACTAGCCGCTGTCCTTCCTGGCTGTGCTGCAGAGACTTTGGAAAAGCTCAGGAAACACAGTAACGTCAGTCCCCAGGTCCCGTGCTGGACCAGTTAAATCAGAATTGCGGCTGCTGGGAGCCGGGCCACAGTGCTTTTCGAGGCTGCGCATTTCCAGTCGGCCCGGCCCTGCTGGCTTGGGGTGAGGAGATGAGCTTTCTGCCTTGACGAGTGGAAACTTCAATTAAATCGATGTTCTCTAAGAAAGGAGGGTGGCTTGGGGGAGCCACCAGCCCCACCTGGACTTTTCGCTCTTCCCTGGAGGCCCTGGCAGGGGCCTGCTGTGCAGGGGGGGCGGCCAACCTGGCAGGCGACACAGAAGGCTGCCCCGATGCTGAGCTAAGTCTCAGACGATAGTGGGAACGTACCCGACGTGTGTCTGGTGGAATCAACCCCGCAGGGTCGTCCACTCTGATGGCAGTGGGGGACAGTACGGGCTACAGAGAAGTGACCTGGAGACAGGGACACCACCTGGAAGCTACAAGCACCAGCCTGATGAGAGGGACTGTGGGGGAATTAATTCAGTGACAAATGTCTGAAGGCCAGGCTCCCACCCAAGGATGGCGCGGACCACGGCCACGACGCAGTGGTCTCCGTGCGGTCGTGAGCCATGGGGGCACGGTTTTGGGGGTGACAGCCAGCTTTCTGCTTGGTTGGCCAGCTGAGCCCTGAGCAGGGAAGAGAAAGTGCCCCCTGTGTCTGTGTCGTTAGAGACTGGGAAGATGAAGAGAAGGACAGGCTTAGCATGTCATGGGTTGCGTCCCATGGGCCTCAGTCACTGCAGGGAGCTGTGCCCTGGACACAGGAGGGCAGCAGTCCTGCGGTCCTCGGGGCGCGGCCACAGGTGGGGACAAGGATTTCTGTGCTCTTTCAGGAGGCCTTTGAATATGCGCTTGGTGCTCACCATGGAAGGGAACACAGGAAAACAAAACCACATTCTTGGGGAAAAAAGCCAACTGCATACGTGTAATGCCGTGAAGAGTCAGAATGCAGGATTTAAAGCAGCGGTGGTGGCGTCTGGGGGAGCGCAGGGTGCCACGGACAGCCCTGGCGGTGGTGGCGTCTGGGGGAGCGCAGGGTGCCGCGGACGGCCCTGGGGTGATGCTCTTTGAAGGGAAGTCAGTTCTGTGGTTTCCGCTGCTCTTTTATTTGTTCCCCATGAAAGGGCTTCGAGGTCTTGTCAGGATTAAGAGGCACTTCGGCTGGTGACATTACACCACTATGTTCCCGAAAGTTTTTGTGAAATAAGTGAGAGATTGCCATGTCAATTTTTTTTTAGCTGTTCTCTGTTATTGAATTTTTGCGAACAGACATGTTTTAGGAAGTCTCGGATCCTGGCTGGCTTTCGCTCTCTTCCTTTGTTGATACGCTGTTTTTCTCAGTTGTTGTGGTCTCCTGGGGACTCTTGGTCCCTTAAAAGGGTCAGATTCGCCTTTGATCATAGCAGGACCGGCTCAGGCGTTCCCGAGCTTTGATTTATCCAATAGAGGGTGTGCATGGTTCGGGGGGGCCTGAAGCCCGTGCAGTGTCATTTGCTGTGGCCTGAAATGTCTCCTCTCAGTCTTTCCAGACATCTTCACATGGTATCAAATACCATTTAAAAATCCCATCTTCTCTTGCTGACTTCTCCCTCCATTTCCTCTTTTCCTTCCAAAACATTTTCGGTGCTTCCATGTGAAAGAATATCCTTGTATTATTAAAGCACACGGTAGTTCATAGATGTAGTCTGCTTGGTTCAGTAAGTATTTTTGATCAAAGTATAAACTCGATAATCTTCCCTATCGTAAAATATGCGAGGATAATAGTCATTGTTAAACCCAAACCCACGTTACCCGACAGACAGCTCTGGAAAGTCCCGCTGTGCTTAGAAGATGTTTAGAAGTGTCTGAGGGACAGACAGTCCATGGCCTCGTAGGGATCGAGTATCCCAGTGCGGCCACGAGGCTTTTCAGCTACTGAGCAGACACTGAACACAGCGGCCAGTCAGCGCCCCCACTGGGGCAAAGGCGCTAATACTTTGCCTGCCCTGCTCCCTCCACGCGACCGGCGGTGGGGACTGACGGCGAGTCTGGAGCGAGCCGGCTGTCACAGCCACTCGGGACAGCAGATTCTTCCGACCTGGGAGATCAAGGAGGAGGGCCGGGTGCCGTGTCTGCTCCAAGTCTCGCACCGTGTCGTCCCAGCGCCCGGAAAGCCTCGTCCACGCGCCGCGGGTCCTCACTCCCTCCCGTGCTGCAGCCGCTTCCCGGGACCCGACCGGAGGGCGCGTGCGCACCGCTGCCAGGGATCCTTCTTCCGGCTCCGCCTGTCCTGCGGAGCTCTGCTTCTCGTACGCAATTGGAGGGTCTTTGAGTCGGGTTTTTAGTTTCACTCACGTTGTACGTTGTCGCACGTGGTAGGAATCCAGCCCTACGACGGCTTAAGCAGGAGAGGAGCTGGACTGGAGCTTGTAACTGAAGACGTGGGGCTGGGGCTGGTTCTCGGCGCACTGGCGGGGAGCCTCAGCAGGTTCCCGGGATCCAGGCCCTCTTCATCCCTGTCTTCTCCTCCTCTGGCTGGTTCCACACGGGCCCGGCTCTCCCCTCACAGAGGAAGGCGGCTTCGGCCTTCCAGCCGCAGGGCGCAAAGGCCGCCGGTTTGGAGGGGCCCTGGGCCGGACGCCCCGCGGCAGGTCCCAGAGCCGCTCTGAAACTCGCACCGTGGGTGACAACCTTCCTCTGTGAGTTATCCCCGCGGGAGGGGAAGCAGGGATCGGAGTGCCTCGTCTTTGGAGCTTCAGGGGCCCACCTCCGCGTCAGGGAGTGAGAGTAACGGGCGTGTGCTCTGGGACCGAAGGAGGGCAGTTGGCAGAGAGGGGCCGGCGGGGCTGGATGCAGGGCGGAGAGCCCCAGGGAACACCCGTGCGTTCTCTGCACCGGCCGCGCTGGTCGGAACCTCAGGACCTAGTGACCCTGAGCGGACGCACAAGTGACGGGCATCGGATGCAGGAAAAGCAAATGAAAAAGCGCCAAGTTCCACCAGAAGCAAGACCACATGCCCGGCCCTCTCGGGAGCTATGCCTCCCAGGCCGTCTTTAGAAAGGACTACTTACTAGGAATGCTCGAAGCTTGTAAAAGGGTGAAGAGTGATTACAAGGATGACCGTGGGTCAAATAATGTTTTTTCAAAATAAAATTTTAGTTCCTTGTATGGATGAGAACAGTGGCGTTGATTTTTTATATATATATACATATATATATGTGTGTGTGTGTGTGTGTATATATATATACATATATATATATACATATATATATATAAAGTTGGTAATAAGAAATACTTTCTGAATTCCAGTTAGAGAAAAAGTGGATTATGTGTTTTCTTCTTAAGCATGTTTCACTTAAAGTGATATTTTTGCTTTTTCCATGAATGTACTGTGGCTGTTGGGATCCCTGAAGAATGTTTGCTGGGAAATTAAGCTCTGGATAATCAATTGGGAGGGTCACAAACAGATTAACTGTCTCCTTTTAATTTTAAAATTTATCTCTTATTTAATGGTCTCTGGAAGCTTCAGTATAATTTTAATTAAAACATAAAATTCAATTTGAGGAAAATATATGGTATGGCAGGAACTCAGCCAAGAGACCAAAAGCAGTGACAAAACATAAAATCTGTCACGTCGGAACTCCCAGCCTCGGCCGGGACTTTTTCCTGCTCTAAGAAAAATACCGGAAGGCATGTATTCCTTGTTGCGCCACCTGACACAGTTCTCACTAGTTCTGCATAAATCTGATGTCATGCCCTTCAGCTTTCTGATGGCAGAGCCTGGCCCCCGGCTAAGAGTTCCTGTCCCTTCCCCGGGGACAGAGAAGGCCCTTCATGGGTGGTGAGGAGCAATGTCGAGGGAGCAGAAATACGGGCCCAAGCAGTGGGTGAACGGATGGTTAACGGACTAAATGGTTAAAATTTGATGGGTTTTTGGAAACCACTGCGGCAGCAAAGAACTTGCCCCTCAGTGCGTTGACTCGCGGGAGCGTGAGTGATACGGAACCGAACCCGCTTTGGGCGGAACCCTTTCTGTGCCGGTTCCCAAATCGTGTCCCGTGGCTGCTCTCAGCTGTCCACCGACTGCGGGGGCCGATCGCAGGCAGGCCCAACCTGGAGCGCGTGGGCCTCCTCTGATGGTGGCCTTGGGCTCAAGGCTCCCAGACACGCTGCAAGACCGTTCCTCCCCTGGGTGGCTGTTGGGGCAACACCCCAGCCTTGCCTCTTGTGGGCCGGATCCCCGGGGCCCATCTCCCTTCGCTTTCCTGGGTATTTCCCGATGGCACTCTTGTACGTTTGATTCTGTCTTGGCATTTGCTTCTCAGAGGAACTGGACCAACACGAATGATCATGCGACACTGACAGATGATTTTACTGTTTGACGGTCGGTGTGAGGGTGACGTTGCCGTCTAGAGTCTGGAGAGCAAAGATAGAGAAGGCAGTTAGCACTCCCATGAAGTCTTACTGTAGAGAAGGAGGGTTGTAACAGCGGGACCATTCAGCTGTGTGTCGCACGGACTTGTCACGGAAGGAAAAGGAAGCGATTACTGGAGATGCACCAGCGGGTGCAGCCGAAGAAGAACTCTGAGCATCAGCGAGCTCGGACACTCATCTGTGCGGAGACAGCCCCGCGGAGCGAAGATCTTAGCTGGGGTGCAAAGAGCCCCAGGTCTTCGAGCCACGAGGGCGGGAGTTAATCATCTTGCCTGACGGGTGCGAGGAGCCTGCATCCTGGGAGCCCGGAAGCTCTGGGACGAGTGGAGACCGCTGTGCTCTGCGTCACGGCTTTCCCACGACGTCATTTACGTGCCACCAGTCTGCCCTCGTCAGTGCACGTCGGGGTGGCTGTCGGCGCGTGCGCAGAGCTGCACGTTCGCCTCTGCGGCACAGCAGGTCCGTTATGCAGACCGCCCCTCAGACAGCGAGGTGCCGAGCCTGGCCAGCTCCCAGCCCCGCTCTTGGGTACTTTCTATAAGGCGGAATGAAGTGAAAACTCAACCCCCACGGTGACCTGGCTTCCTGGCAGGGCTGGTCTTCAGTCCTGCCTAAGGGTCTTTCCCATAGTTTTCACTGAGATTTAGGCAAACCCTCTAAGGAGGACCGCGTGGGAAACCCAGGCGAGCGGCTCAGAGAAGGCAGAAAGGATTGAGGTCAAAGATGGAGAAGGAGGAGGTCCCGCCGTGGGCAGCAGAGACGAACCTGACCCGCGTCCGTGAGGACGCATGTTCGGTCCCTGGCCTTGCTCTGTGGCTTGAGGATCTGGCGTTGCTGTGGCAGTGGTGTAGGCCGGCACTACAGCTCCGATTGGACCCCTAGCCTGGGAACCCCCATGTGCTGCAGGGGTGGCCCTAAACACACACACACACACACACACACACGATGGAGAAGGTATCGACAGGGTTTGATTATCAACCCCTGGAGACAGCATCGTGCACAAAGATGCTGTGATGTGAAAGATGTGGTCCCCTTCAGACCTCGTTCAGCACATGTGTGATGAAAAGCTTGGAGAGGGGAGACCAGGATGAAAGTGAACCTTGAAAAGCCCACGTCCCACACAGGAACACGGCGCATCTCAAAACACCTGTGTCCGCAACCCAAACACAGGAGTTTGGGTTTTACCTAAAGAAGACAAAGAGCCCTAAAACAATGTTAAACCACAGAGAAAGGTGATGAACGGCCATTGTAGAAAAGGTCGTTCTGGCAAAAGTCTAGATCAATCTGAAAAACTGAAGATAACTGTAGACATGCCAGCCAGGTGGCTTGTCCAGCAACTAAGACAATACTCGTTAAGGCCCCGAATCATTCATTCGCAGTTAGAATAAGTGAAAAATCAATTAGAAAGATGGGTGGGGTTTGTGAGGATCCAGATAAAAGACATGGTAAAAACGGGAGCCTCTGACGAAGCCCGGGGTTTCAGCTTCATGATGGGGGAGGATGATGAGAACGTTCTCCGAGCTCGAACAGAAGAGGGGACGTGTTGGTTTGTGTGTTTGATTTCCATTTACTTACAGGGTTTGGGGTCCAGGCCACATGTGGCTAGAAGACAAGGACTTTGAAGCTTTGTCTGGCTGTCTCCTGACACCGTGGAGGGGGCGGGAGGCTGGTGGCCGCGCAGGGGCCACGCCCGCACCTCAGGAGGGTCACAGAGGGAGCAAGGCGCTGAAGAAAGCAAAAAGGAAGCCCGGAAACAAGGAGGAGGTGGGGCACGGGCTGTCCCCTCAGCTGCGGTGGCGGGGGGGACAAGGGGGGACTAGGTGTCAGTGTGCTGCGACCTCGGGAGCGCAGGACTGGGACCCCCCGACCGGTCCCGGGCTCGGGAAGTCTTTGCCGATGGCCCAGAGCTCGGTTTCCTTAGCGTGCTGGGCAGAGTGAGATTCCGCTTTTCTGCTCAGGTGGCCCAGGGAGCTGCGGACCCGTGGCCGGGACGGGGGCTGGAAAACAACCCGCTGTGGCTGTGCCGTGTCGTGCCGTGCGTTCCGGTCCTGGTTACCGTCACCTGACTCCCAGAAACCGTCCCTTGGATGACAGGGCTTTTTTAAGCACACAGGGGTTCCAGTCAGTAATCACGGAAATTGCTCTGCAGTTTATTTTGCCACGTGTAGCCTTCGGCTGGCGCGCAGTTCAGCGATGCCATGCGGCGGCCGGGGGTTCGCCTCCAGGCCCAGATCCGCAGGCTGAGAGGCGGGGGCTCTGGGGAGTGACTGGGCCGCGGGGAGGAGCCCTGAGG
Organism: Catagonus wagneri; assembly: GCA_004024745.2. Taxonomy (NCBI): domain Eukaryota; kingdom Metazoa; phylum Chordata; class Mammalia; order Artiodactyla; family Tayassuidae; genus Catagonus; species Catagonus wagneri. Next base: position 505,782 of record PVHT021183584.1, read on the forward strand.
ATGGGGCCAGTGCCCTGAAAGTCGGGGCTCCCCCGCCAGCCCCTCGTGTGTTCACAGTGTGACCCACGTCAGACGAAGTCATAAAATGTGCATGAGAAGCTGCCACAGCCGCTTAGTGTGGTAGCGGGACAGGCTTAGGGGCCCACATGGCAGACCCGGGCTGAAACGCAGCGACTGCCGTCTCTGTGTCCCGCAAGGAGTAACGGTCTGTGTGTAATCCGGCTTCGTCTTTAGAACCGCACGCGGAGGAGGGGGTCGGGTGGACGGTGCAGAGTGTCAGGGCTGGGCTGTGCTGCCTTCCGGGCCAGAGCCTGTGGCCACATCGCAAGCAGGCGTTAAGAATGTTTACCAAACACCAAACTTCCTCAAGCATTTGTGTGAGGATGGAAGAGCAGCGGTGTTGCTCAAACCAGTAGCATGGAAATCGCTGCAGGAAAACACAGAACATGCAGTTCTTACAAAAATGTGTTTGAATTGCCTATGCAAGACTCAACTAAAAATTTCCTGTAGAGGCAGTTATAAATTTAGTAGACTTCAAGCTGAAAGTTATTTTCTGATAAGACCCAAGTTTTAGACAAAAGTGGCATTACCAGAAGTTTGAAGTTGAAGCAATATTTCTCATACTCTGCTTTTAGGGTGGCGTAAACCATATTTTTTTTTTCTTAGATAAATTATGACTTGATGACAAGAAACATCCTTTTTTCAGCCAACTTTGAATCTAAGGACATTCATAAGTACAATATATACTTGAGTATACTTTACCAAGTAGAAAGAAAAGTTCTTTTAATTCTGATTCAAAGTGGAACATTTTAAGAGAATTTCCACCTGTCAAGAATTTGTGCAGTCTCCAGGATCCAAAGAAGCTTTTATGGAAGGTAGGCATTTGTTCCAAGTGTGCTGTATTTCGTTCAGACTTGTTTATGCCAGTTTTTGTTTCGATGATTTTCCTTGGTACGCACCTTACATGTGAATTTTCTATGAGTATTTCGAATGGTGTGAATGCTGTGTTGGCGTGCGAACTCTTCCTGCATCTCCCAAATCTCATCGTTGTCACTATTTTTCTTCTGGGAGGAGACTTTTGGGCAAAGCTGGGATGGAGACAGGCTTATCTTCATCGTCTCCTCATACTCTGAAGTTATTCTCGTGGTTTCAGCATCTTTCCTGTGAGCCTAAATTGTTCCTCCTGATTTGATCTTGCTGGTCAAAAAGAGGCCATATGCCAAACTGATTTACTCTAAAGGATTTAATGAGCAAAATTTTCTTCCCAAAGGACTGATTTTTAAGAGAGAATAAGATAATGCTTCTTAACGCAGTGGAGAAAGCATGGGCGTGGGATTCAGACAAGCCCAGGGCAGAAAGACGCTCATCGTATGCGATCATGAACGGCTTACTCTCTGAGCCTCGGTTCTCACTTATAAATCATATGATTTAGAGAGGTTCCACATGACACGTGTAGCATCTGTTCCTCAGGAACAGTGCTAGGTTTGGAGAGTCTCTGGAACAAAAGTCCATTTTCACATAGAATTCATACTCTGACAAAGGAGATGAGTTTTCACTACAGCTTTACTAAAACGGTGACCACAAATCAGAGTATCTTAACCAAACTGGAGGAGGAAAACCTGGACCCCTCCCTCCGTGCTGTGTTAGGATTCTACGCGGTATCCGCAACGTCGATGGAAGGATGGCCGGCTGAGAGAGAGATCCGCAGATGGACGAACGGGTAGATACATAACAGATGACTGAGGTGACGGATGGATGGGCGGGAGGAAGGATAGACAGAAGAGGTAGATTTGCACACATAGGTGTTATTTAAAGTTTAGTTTTTCTGTGCAATTTGTTTTTAAATATTTCACTTTTATTAGTTTTGTTATTTTTAATAACTCTATAATTAATGCGCTCATTTTATTTAAGATTTAAGAGTAAATTACCTCAAAGCTTACTTTAAAGGCTAAAGTAATTTAAAATTAGGAATCATGGTTTTAACAAGAAAAATTCACTTGGGAGTTGTAAGAATCAAATGAGGCTATGTTTAAAATATTTAGCTTTAGTGCCTCATGAATAATGTCCCTTGATAAGCCCTTGATAAGCACTAATTGCCTTGCCTTTGCCTTGGCTGTTCCCAAAGCCGAACTTCGGATGGTGGTTCAGTGTCCATTTCACCGACCACCTCCAAGCTGCCCGAGGTCTTATACTAAGTCTTGGCCCCAGATGAGGTTTCAGCCCGCGGGTGACCCGAACCTTGCCTTGCGGGGTTCTCTGTCCTCACGTGCTTGTGACAGTGTCACGCACTCACTAAACAGAACTCTCTTAAAAAGCACTGGAGCAAAACAGAGCTCTTTTATTTAAAAATCTCCGGGCACTGTTATTTATTTGACTCGGCATAGTGGGTAAGGTCACTCTGCCTTCAGGAGGATAGAAAGAAGAAATGGCATAAAATTCAGACAGCTTATCAGCTCTGGTTTTTCAGAGGCGAAGTCAAGGCCGATGTGGGAGTAACACACTCGTCACGCTTGGCAGTGATTTTATGTGGAACTGGGATTGCCGTGGTGTTTCTCAAAACAGCAGTAGGGAAGAAAAGTGTGAAAAATGGATTTCAACATCGTAAGGATGCCGGTTCTGGGTGGGCGCGGCCAGGCTGTGCCCCTGCGGCCCGGCCTCTCCGCCAGCGAGTCCGCGGGAGCGGCGGCAACCGGCCCCACTGACGCGAGCGGGGCTGCGGCTTCTTCAGCCCCGGGGCTGCAGGTCCGTTTTCAGTTCACGGACGGTAGTATTTGTTCTTTGTTGGTTCACGTTTTGGTGTTCCTGTGCCTTGGTCTGCTGTATCGTGGGCCCTGGGTACTATGTTAGAGACTCGTGACAGCGGGCCTTGGTCGCCAGGTTTACTGAGCAGACAGGGTCCTACTCCCGGCCCTCGTTCCAGGATCAGTTCGGTTTTCTGAGCCTCGGGGGCTGGTGAGTCCGTTTCATCGTTTCCTCCGCCGGGTCTCTGACTCCGCCCCTCGGGTACCCTCTGCCGGTGGCAGGTGCTGGGGGGCGCGGGGCTGTTGCTGCAGCCGAGGGAGTGGGGCGGGGACGAAAGTGACAAGTGATGGATGAGGTGGCCTCGCCCCCTCACTGCAGCAGTGGTGGTAGGGAGGCAGCTGCTGTGCCCCTTTGTGGTGGGGGCAGTCAGGGCTTCATGCTGGTGCCAGGGACCAGAGTCTTGCCAGTGTCCCCTTGTGGCACAGGCACGCACTGGGCCTGCCACCAAGTGGCTCCCAAGGACGGGTCCCCAGCAGAGCCCAATGTGAGTGGGTTGGGTTCCTCCAGGCCTCGGTGGCCTCCCCTTTCCTGGCCCTGGTCTCAGAGTCCACGCTTACAGCTGCCGGCCTACACCACAGTCACAGCAACACTGGATCCTTAGCCCACTGAGCAAGGCCAGGGATTGAACCTGCATCCTCATGGATGCTAGTCGGGTTTATTTCCGCTGCGCCACAACAGGAACTCCCATTTTCTTTTGCTCATACTTTGTGGACAAATCAAACTAAACTAGATATTGATTTATTGGATCTTAATCTGAGAATATTAGTCTTTTATTTTATTGCTAATAAACACATACCTGAACATACATAAAGAAACAGAGTCTCCGTGTGGTTTCCGTGCAGAAGCGCCTCTGAGTAAAGGAGCTCCATCTTCAAATTGAGTAGAATTCACTGCACTGGATGAATGACCGATTTTAGTTTCTGACTTGACTGTCATTTATTATTTTTGTGAACTCAGGCAAATTACAGCCTTTGAGTCTCAGTTTCCGTATTTGTAAAATAAAACCCTGTGACTAGATTGCCCCCTAAGGCCCCTCGAAGTTCTGATAGTCCTGGTTCTTCATACAGTGCATAGAAACCCAGAGGCTCTAGCAAGCTGAGCTCATCAGCTTATGGGCATACACAGAAGTTTACATGCGAATAGAAGAACAGTGTTAAAGGGGCCGCCGGACACAGTGTCTGTGTGCTCTGGGGGCGAGGAGGCTGTCGGACAGGTGGGGAGGTCACGTGGTTCGGTCAAATAAACGATGGTCGCTTACTCTACTTGTATTATGCAGACTATTTTCAAATGATCAGGTGTTAATTTTTCCAGGATTTGAACCAGGAGACTGACTGGACCAAAAAGAATAGTTTGAATTTTAAATCATGAAAATAATGCTGTGTTTGAGCTAAAGCCAAATGAGAGGGGAGAACAAATGCAGTAGGGCATGCATGTTATCTGAAGTCTGAATCTTAAGCTTCTGGAAGGGGAAGCAGGCTAAGACGAGTGGTGTGTCCTGAGGGTGAAACTGCCAGTGGGGCCCAGCCCCGGGCGAGGCCGACAGCAGGCAGCCGCGTGCCCACCTCCGGCCCACCCTCAGCACCCAGTCTCCTCTGCACCGGAAGGCTTTCAGACTCCTTAACCCAGGCCTTCCCTGGGTGCTCTGAGGCCCGCAAGTCCTGGGGCCGCATACACACACGTGGGTGTGCACCCTCCCTCCCCTGACTTCTGCTTATCTCGCAAAGCACACACTGAGGTGGGCACGCATTTCCAGCCGGCGGCAGGCAGCAGGCCCAGGGGCTCCCTTACCTGGAGAGGGTGTGGGTGGGAGAGCGCAGAGGGAGTGAGGTCCTTCCTGGAACTGCAGGTCTGGAGGGCAGCGGGCGGGCAGAGGCAGCCTGGACCCTGCCTGCAAGTGGGCCCCAGGCTTTGGAGACCGGACCTCACCTCCAGGCAGTTCGTGGAGCTTGAAGAGTTCTGAACAGGAAGTGACATGCATTTCTTATTTTTTATGCTATTTACGTCTAGTTGGCGCACGATGCTGTGCTGGTTTCAGGTGTACAGCACAGTGATTCAGTTACGCACGTACGTACCTTCTTTTTCAGACTCTTTTCCATTATATCGTAGTACAAGCTACTGCACACAGTTTTCTCTGCGAGGCAGGTCCTTGTTTGTGGCCTTTATGTGTAGCGGTGTGTACGTTAATCCAGTTTACGCCGCCTCTTTCCGGCTTGGTGACCGTAAGATTGCTTTCCAGGCCTCGAGTCTGTTTCTGTCTTGTAAATAAGTTCGTTGTTGGGGTCTTCACAGGAGCGATGAGGCTGGAAGGGCGCATCCGCTGGCGGTGGCTGGTGCGCTCCCACCGGCAGGGGAGGCGCGGCCGCCGGGCGAGAAGGCGCCTTCGGGAGCACTGACGACGACGCGAGGGAGGGAGGACAAGGAACAAAAGGGAAGCCCATCCACAGAGGCAGTGCGGCGCCTGCGCCTCCCTCGTGGGAAGCTCCATCCCGTGTGCTCCGGCGGGACTGGAGGGGACTCTAATTTCTCTGCTTCTAAAGTGGGGGCGGCGGACATTGACCTAACACACATTTATTGAGTGTCTGTTATGTGCTAAACGCGGACACGCCAGGGGTTCAGCAGCTCATCACGTCCAGCTTGCAGGAAGATGAAGGAGCACTGCAGAAAATAAGCCTTCAGTGCTGAAAGTGAAAATTAGATGACTAGGGCGTGAGATCTCTGATGCGTTCGCTGTGGAAGCTGCCTGCTTCTGAGAAGCCACGAGACTCATCAGAAACCTGATTGGCCTGTTTTCGTCTAAGCACTGCGGAGGCTTCCAAAGAGAGACAGTCAGCCGAAGGCAGTGACTAATGCTCAGAGCTCCAATCCATGGTTGCACTGATGGACAAAAGCGTGGGTACTTATATTGCAGAAAATGATACGTTTAAGAGAAAGGACCGTGTTTGCTGGCTTCAGTGTCCCTGAAAGGAGAGACTCGATTCTGAACGGGTCTTATGTCGATTCTGACGATGAGCCCTAAACCAGCTGTAGGACAGTGAGAACACGATGCAGTTAAACTCAGCTAGAGTCTCTGTAGACTCGATTCCCTACAGCCCCAAGTATGCAGAGACCAGGCACTCGGCCATGCCTTGATGGTAAGAAAGCAACGCAGCCGTTTTGCCATGTTCACTGTAAATGAAGAGACAGCTTGCCCAGGGAGCCCGGTGGCCGGGTCCACGCGCTGAGAACGTGGAGCGTTGCGGTGGAGCCTCCCTTGTGGAGCTGTGTCTGCTCTGCGCACACGAAGCGGAGGGAGCGGAGGTCGGACGCGCGGCGGTTCGCCCAGCGCGGGGATGCAGATACGGATGCGGCCCTGCCTGCCTCCGGGCGGGAGGGGCCCTCCTGCCTTTTTTCATAAGAGTGAAGATTCTCTTTGGATTTCCTTCACCCAGTGAAAACAGATGCTAACACGGGTCTTTTGTAAAGACAATGTGGCTTAAAGCAAACTTTCCAGAAGCTGGGGGTTCTCCATGAATTCTCATAATTTTCATATAAGAACTTCCTTTCAGAACAGCATTCAGCTCCTAGGTGTGACCAGAACAGTTTTGTTTGTTTTGTTTCTTCCTCGAAGAAGTGGTATCAAGGAAACCCAAGGAACAGACCATTTTTCTTTCGTTTAGTTTTTTTTTTTTTTCTTAGCACAAGAAAAACCATTCAGTTGGGGCTGAAGTGCCCCCCCCAGCCCCAAACTCCTAGGTTGACGCCCCAGGGTATTTGAAGCTGCAGCGTCTGAAGCAGTAACTGAATTGCAGTGAGGTCACCGGGATGGACCCGAACCCAGGAGGACTGCCCTCTAACAGGGCAGCAGGGCCCAGCCACACGCAGCGGAGCGCAGCCGCCCTCGCCCGGCAGGGAGCGAGGCCCTAGCAGACGGCAGCCCTACAGGGCCCGGGTCCCGGAGCTCCAGCCGCTCGGCAGTGAGGACACCCCTTCTGCTCAAGCCGCCCGGTCGGTGGGGCCTTGTTGCTGCAGCCCTGCTACCGTCCTTCCATCCTCTTGACGAGCGGTTCTGCCAGAGGACGGATGTAACTAAATGTTCGGACATTTCTTATCAGCTGTGTGAAATAGCAGTTGATGCTTCTTAAGTGTAAAAATCATTAAGCAATTATAACTACACGTGAGTTAAACTGAATCCAAAGATGTCAGCAGCAGACTCTGACGTGGTGGAGCAGACATAGAAGCTTTATTTTTAAGCATTTACTTATAAACTATGGATATAGCTTCAAATCACTGGTAAATAAGGCAGAAAATGACCCTTTTACACGCCAGTTGCCTCCAGGGGCTTCCCCTTCTTCCGTCTGTACTGCGTAGTCATGGAGAAGATTGTCGTCAAATCCCTAAACGGTGCAGGTCGCAGACAGGGCTCGGATCTGGAGAGGCTGTGGCTGTGGCGTAGGCCGGAAGCGGCAGCTGCAGTTTGACCCTTAGCCTGGGAACCTGCGTGTGCTGCAGGTGCGGCCCTAAAACAAAAATCCCTAAGGAAATCGCCCTCTCCTTTTAAACTTGTTGCTAAAATTAGATGGTTTGCCTGAAGAAAGTCTGAGTGGATTTACTCTTGAAGGTGGGATTCAACACTTTGTAGAATTTTCCAGGTGTTTTCTTTGTCACAGGGTCTGTAACTGGACTGCGGGCCCTCCTTGCGGGCACGGAGCTGCCGGCATCCAGCCCGCTGCTGTATTTTCATGGCGAACAGTCTCGTCGCTGACGCTGCGCAGCGATGCCTTGTCTGCGCTCTGTCCGCAGCCACACCTGAGCCGCTTGGCTGTGGCTATCGCTGCTCAGGAGTCAAACTGCTGATTCTTGCAAGGCCAAGCGTTCTTAAAGGAGATCGTAAGAAGGAGCTGGCGTGGTCTCATTTGCTGGGAGTGGACTTTTAATGTCAGGACCTGAGTGATCCATTTCCTCCTCTAACTGTGAGATCCGGTCTTGACCGAGAAGCTCAGCCCCCATCCGCAGCAATTACGTGTGAAATTCTGCATGGAGATATCACCATCTCTTGCCTTCCTAACCTCAAAACAGTCTCAAAATGCCTTAATCATCATTATAAAAAATGCATTAACTAAACTGAAGGATAAGGTTAATTTGGTTCAGGATCCTTTATTTTTGGATTCCTTAAATAGGCATCAGGTTTCTTCTTCAGTTATGAATGTGTGTCACATAGTAATCACTCAGGTCTTTAATTAGTGTCTAGAAAGTTTAAGCAGCTAGTATTAGAACATGTATTTTTCAGTAAAAAGCACAGAAAATATGACGGCTTTTTCGATTTACTAAGACAACTGCTGTACTCTGCTGCTGAAGCCAGTCTCTGTACTCCGTGCTGTGCCGAGTGCTGTGGCTAAAAGGATGAGAGACGGCCCCCAGTGCAGGGCTCGTGCTGGATCTGACGAAAAGGGGCCACTGGGCGCTGAGCCGTGTCCTCGGTGCCCCGCGCTTGGGTGCCGAGGGCCTGCGGCCAGGGCTGCCGGGGCCTTGGGGTGCGTGGAAGCCCCTTACGGGGCGGCTGGAAGCCTTACCCGTGTGCCGGGGGCTCCCAGAAGGAGCAGCAACTGAGCTGCCCGGAGCTGGTTCACTACAGGCACGGGCTTTCATGTCAGACCGACCCGAGTGGAGCCTCAGTTCTGCCCATCGATAGTGGGCTGTTGGTCACGTTACCAGCTTTCTTGAATTGCCATCTCCTGCTCTGTGACGTGGGGCTAAAACTTGGAGTTTGTGCAGTTGTGCAACGCGGTGAGAAGCCGTCCGTAAAGATTCAGTCCCACGGCTCTAACGCGAGGCCAGGGTTTGGCCTGGAATCATACCCAGCAGGTCAGGTGCGTTCTCGGTGTCCATGAGCTTCCTGTGTGCACGGGGAAGACATCCGGGTCTGCAGCACTGCGCGCTCAGGAAACGTGCTCAGCGACAGTCTTCACACATTCGCATGAGTGTTCTAAATGCTTGCTGTTATTCCTGGTTTCTAATAAATGTGCATGGCTCAGTAACTAGCGGTTATAACCCTTTAGATGTTCATCTAGAAATACATGAAAATAGGGGAGACTAGCCAAGCAGAGGAACAAAATCTACCAAGGGAAACACATGTGACGTTTTGCCTCTGTTTTTGGTGACCACTTTGAGCAGAGTGGAGAGGGCACAGGGTGGGCTGGGGGGGATCTGGGTGACCGTCGGCGGAAGGCGGCCGGCAGGTGTGGGCTCTCTTAAGCCGTCTGTATTATTACTCAGAGCAAGAGGGGCGGCGAGTGTGTGGAGGTGGCGCTGGCAGACCCCTCCGCCCGCCAGCACCCAGCCTCCCCCGACTCAGCGCCTCTCCTCTTTACCAGCAGAATGCTGTCGTTTCTGGGTCAGTGAGGCTATAGACCAGGGAAAAAGAAACGGATCACTTCCAACCAAACAGGTCAGAGCTCCCTGTGCTGGCGATGAATCTGGAAAAGAGCATGTTGCCCAGCTCTGGCCAGCAGGACCCGTGTCAGAGAACTGAGGATCCTGGGACCGGCCCGCGGTTGTCGCGAGGGCCCTCGGCTGCCGTCCCGTGACCGCTGCCGTGTGAGAGCCGATGCTGGAGCTGCAGCAGCCGTCTTGGGCCAGTGCGCCTGCGGGCACGTGGTCACAGGTGCGGCAGGCGCAGTGAGGGGCGTTGACAGAGGGCACGGGTTTTCAGGGACGTTCTGTACCTACGTTGCTCAACCGTGAAAATGGCGATTTTCACCTTTGAAAGGACCCCGTGGCTCAATCTCTTAATACTCTCACACAAAGGTCCTTGGACTCAGAATAACTAAATTAAACTGGCTACATCCGACTATGTAGTGAGGCGGTTTATAATACCAACAGACACGGGAGAAGAAATTGGCTTGAATGGGACAAAGGTGAGTGTTTTGCTTAGTTGTCCATCAGGATGTACATCACATTGACTAAAACAAGTTAGCAGCAAATGAACGACCGACAGTGAGAAATTAATGAGTCTCTCCTTTCAAAATGTTGAGTGCTGATGCGGGAGAAGGTGGGCGTAGAGCTGAGGGCACAGCGGCTTCAGATGAAGTGACACAGGTCCCAGTGCTGGCGATTCTCAGAAAGGAGGGTGTGCGCGTGACACCGGCAGCGAGGAAACTTTTGAAACGGTTGAAGCCGGCATCCAGTTTAGACAGAAAGGCAGATGGAAGCAGAAGAAAGCCCGAGAGCTACAAGGACGGAAATAAAGTCGGGTGCGAGCTTCGTCCTGGGGCGTGAAGTCTGGGTGTCGCCGCCGGGCCGGTGACCGGAGCTGCGGGCAGGGACAGAGCTGGTGGTCCAGGCATGCGGGGAGCGCAGAGGGGACGCTGGGTGTGTAGTGTCCGATGCGCTGTGTCACCTCCCTCGAAGTGGATTCTTGGAAGAGGAAGGAAGGGCCTGGAGCCGGGGGAGCGGCACGCTCTGGACACGGACGCGCGAGCTGCCCGCTGCCCGGCCTGTGAGGTCCGGCTCCACGAGGTGCTTGGCGTCGCTTTGCGTGGCGGGAAGGTGACACCAGCACGGGTCCGAGCCTGGCCGGGCCGGCACCGGGCGGTGGGGTTGTCAGGACCTGACAAGGACAGTGAGTAAAACCCAGGAACGTCAGGCCTGGGCTTGCAGCACGCCAGTGAGGGGTTGTCACGGCGGCCGGTCCCTGCAGGCTGTCCCGTCCCTGCAGGCTGTCCCGTCCCTGCAGGCTGTCCCTTCTGGGCCCAGACGAGGAGGCGGCCCGGGAACCCATCTCCGGGGCTCCGTCCGGCTGGAACCCTCTCCCAGCAGAGGTGTCCCAGGGCCTGGCAACTGTCCTGGAAAGTGCAGGCCCGGGGACCCGCCTGGATCATGCCAGCTCTGCAGGGAGTTTTCTGTCCCTGTGACGCTATTTTGAGTAGTTTTTAATAATGCCTCAAATCAAATTGCCCAAACGTAATAACTTAGGTCTCCAGTGGTACCTCAGCCTGTGAGCTCTCTGACCAAAAGCCACTAAACACGTTGTCTTCAGGAAAGTAAACGTCACCTCCTCTTATTTGGGGGGTTCCCTTTAAGTGTGTTTTGCAGTCAGACTGTTTGGCTCCTCCGGCTGTGGCAGCATCTGTGTGGCCGTGGGCCCGGGCCTGGAACACTGCCCCCAGCGTCGCCTCCGTCCTGCTCAGGTGCTTGCAGATTGTGTGTGTCACCGTCGTATGCCGACTGCTCATTAGACCCTGGACGGGGGAAAGCCTGAGAGACAGCTCTGCTGCCACCCATGCAGGGGGTCGGATCTGAAATCACTAGAACTGAATAGCACTGCACGTTACGTTTCCGTCGTGGGACTCTAACTGCCTTCCACGGAGGAGTCACAACACACGGAACCAACCGGAATACTGGGGAAGAGGACTCTGCTCGTCTGAGTACCGGCACCGACGCGCTGGCTTCTCCCTGCAGTGTTGGCGCGAAGGGACCTGGGCGGGGCACGCCCCTGACGCGGGAGCCGGGTACCCGTGCCTGTCGATGGCTCGCTCCCAGGAGCCTCTGTCTTTAGAGATGAGCCTGCAGAAGGTGATTCCACAATTAAAGTCCTTTTGAAGGACGCTTTCATCCGTGCCTGGAGCAAAGGTGCTAAAACCCACGGGTCCAAAAGCAATAAGTACTGCAGCCTTTCAAAGAGACCTGCACACATGGACAGTGATTGTTGCTCCCAGGACCTCAGCCCAGGCTCACGCTCCGGCGCCGTGACTTAATATTGCTGTGACACTGGGCAAGTTACAATTTCTGTTGCTCCTGCTGTAAAGTGGAGAAAATACTTAACCTGCCTTATGGAGTGTTGAAGAGTAAATGAGATAACATGCTTAAGTCCTTGGTATAATGCTCAGCTCATAGCCAGGGCCCAAGGAATGTTAGTTCCAATTAAAATGACAAAACTTTTAGATAGAGGCGTCTCCGTTCTGTCTGTATGTCCATTCCATGCGTGTAAAAAAACTCACCAGTTTACCTCTGGGCGTTTGAGAGTCCTAACGCAAATCCATGTTACATTCATGTCTCAATTTAGCAACTTATGACAGTGCATCCACTTACAGCTCACGCGATTGTGCCCCGTCAGACGGGTGATGACACTGCGAAGACATCCAGCCAGCTGTGCTCGCTGAAACTGCGGGTGCCCTAACTTACAGCACTGAGCTCACGTGTCAGACAACACATGGTTGTTGAACGCCTGCTGTGCTCCGGGCACCTGCTAGGTGCCACCCCAGAGCAGGGCACGCTGTGCTGGAGGTAAAGTTGCTGAAGGCGACCCTGTTTCAAGGGTTTACAGCAGAGCAGATGAAAGCCTTGACTTTTCTGTCCGTGGAGGGTGGGAGGCAAGCTTGGGCTGCTTGGGCCACTACAAGATACCATGGGGTGGGGACTGAAACGGTTTACTCTTCACAGTCCCAGAGGTTTTGAAGTCCAAGATCAAGGTGCCGGCCCGGTGGCTCCATGCCAGGCATCTTCTCTGCACTCGCACGGCCCCCTCTTCTTGCCTGTGCGGAGAGAGCAAGCTCTCACGTCTGATCTTTAAGGGCATGAGCCCCGAGATAAGGGCCCCACCTACGTGGTGTTATCTGGATGTCGTCATCTCCCCAAGGCCTCATCCCAGAATGCCATCGCATGGGGCTTAAGGATTGGACAGATGAACTTGGGGTAGAGGAGGCAGCAAGGGGTTAAAAGGTTTTGAGCTGAAACTTCAGCTTAACTCCAAGACTCTCAAAAATCTAGATACAGAATCCAGAAAAAAATATGTCTCCAAAAAACGTTGAGAACGTGAGGCTGTGACTGTCGGCCTGAGTTGTGAGTGGGGCCCGAGACGGTGCTGGTAGGAAGGCTGCTTGCAGCCACCCCCCGACCCCCGCCAGGACCCTGGGGCTCAATTCAGGCCACCCCGTGTGGAGGAAAGCTTCAGGACTGAACTGCCTCCGCTGGGGTTATGGAGAAACTGGCCTCAACTCACATATTACACGTTTCTCAAGATTAAGAACAACCAAAAACAATTTCACATTTGCACACAGTCACTGTTACCAATCACAGCAGAAAACAAATGTTATTCAAGATCAGAGGTAGCAGTTCCTGTCGTGGCTCAGCGGAAATGAGTCTGAATAGCATCCATGGGGACGCAAGTTCAATCCCTGGCCTCGCTCAGTGGGTTAAGGATCCAGCATTGCCGTGAGCTGTGGTGTAGGTTGCAGATGCGGCTCAGATCCCGCGTTGCTGTGGCTGTGGCGAAGGCCGGCAGCTACAGCTCCTGTTAGACCCCTAGCCTGGGAACCTCCATATGCCGCGGGTGCGGCCCTAGAAAAGGCAAAAAGACAAAAGAAAAAAAAAAAAAGAGAGAGATTGCACCCCAAGTCCGTTGCATCTCTCTGCCTCTATGAGTTTGAGTTTTTAGGTTCCACTTGTAAATGAGACGATGCAGTATATGTCATTCTTTGCCTGGCTTATTTCACTTAGCTCATGTCCTCCAGGTTTGTTGAAGTTGTTGCAAATGGAAATCAAAATTTTGAATGATAACACAACATAATTTGTTTATGCAAGTTTGAAAAGGAAAAAAAATATTCCGTGTTAAAACTCTGAGGACAACCAGTGAGCTATCGAAGCAGAAGGAAGACAACACTCTATAGAATGCTACTCAGTTGTCCGGAATGTAGATTTGAATTTGGTTTCAGCATGTTAAGGACCCAACTTAGTCTCTGTGAAGATGTGGGTTTGATCCCTGGCTTAATTCAGTGGGTTACGGATCCAGCAATACCGCCAGCGGCAGCCAAGTCGCAGAGGAAGCTCAGATCTGGTGTTGTCATGGCTGCGGGGCAGCTGGCAGCTGCAGCTCCATTTTGACCCCTGGCTCAGGAACTTCTGTATGCAGCAGGTGCAGCCTTAAAAAGAAAAAGAAAAGCAAAGAAAATGGAACTTAAGATTAAGAACTTAAGAAACAAAAGTTAAAAATGAAATGCTCTCACATAAAGAGAAATACTATTTAACATGTTTTTTGAGTTGAGGAAAGACAAAGATCTTCAGGTTCAAAATCCACAAATATTGCTAGTCAGAAGGAGAAAGACAGATACCATATGATATCACTAATAACTGGAATCTAATATACGGCACAAATGAACCTTTATGCGGAAAAGAAAATCACGGACATGGAGAACAGACTTGCAGTTGCCAAGAGGGTGGGGGAGGGAGTGGGATGGTCTGGGAGTCTGGGGTTAACAGTTGTAGACTGTTGCCTCTGGGATGGAAAAGCAAGGAGATCCTGCTGTATAGCACTGGGAACTATGTCTAACCACTTGTGATGTGTAACCCTGCCACCACGCTGTACAGCTGGGTATAATGGAAAAAGTAATAATAAAAATTAATTAAAAAAAAGAATTATAAGCATCAAAAAAAAACCCACTAAGATTAAGAAAGATAAATAAAAAGAAATATATATATTGACTATTTAAAAAACCCTTTTTCCCGTTTTTTGGCCGCCCGTCGGCATGTGGAGTTCCCGGGCCACAGACCAGGTCTGAGCCAGAGCTGCCACCCATCCCGCCTCCCGTAACCCGCTGTGCGGGGCCGGGCCCGAGCCTGCGTCCTGAGGCTTCGGAGACGCCGCCGGTCCGTTGGGCCACAGAGGGACTCCTGCAGGGATTCTTTCTGATTAACAGTTTATATGGCCACTCAAACATCTGAAATTCTTTTTAAATAAATAAATTGTCCTACACATGCGTCTCCTCCCCATTTTACCAAGTTATAATTGAGTTATAAAAATGGTATAAATATATTTAAAGTCTGTAATAGGGTGATGGTTTTATATATGTATGCTGTGAAATGATTTCAATGATCGAGCTAATTAACACACTCTTCCCCAAGCACAGTGATGAGAGCAGTTAAGATCTACTGTTTTAGGAAATTTTGAGCACACAATGCCAGCATAGCTATAATCACCATATTCGAAAGTTTGTGCCCTTCGACCAATATGTGCTAAATATACCGTCAACTAATCTTTGATAAGAAGACCAAGCATACACAGTGGGGAGAGGACAGTCTTCTGAATAAATGGCGGTAGAGAAGCTGGCTCAGAAAACAAAGATCTAAGGTGTGGATGAGAAGCTTTATTTAAGCGGGGAAGATGACTTTAATCACATCAAAGTCTTCGTAACGTTTGGGCGGACTGTGAAGATGTCCATTCGCGTCAGACTTAAGGCTTTGCTGCTCCTTCCTAACTTAATACAACCCCAGGAAAGTGTAAAGGCAGGCCAGATCAGCTGGGGAATATATTTAAATAAATCGGTATGTTTGATGAAAAAAAGGACAAGAAGGACACATAGGAAAAGCAAAACAAGATAATATAAATCTTCCAATGGATACACTGATGAATATTTAAAAAAAAAATTAGAGCATACACTTCCTAAGCAAATGTCAAATATTTATGATATACTTCAGTTTAGTATAAATATAAAGAAATCCATGGGAATTAGAAATCAGCATGTATGACGGCACTTGCGTCCAAGGGAGGCGCCTATAATAAACTTCGTCCCTATCGGCAGTTTTTTCTTTTGACCGAGGAAGCAGGCTTCTGGCTCATCCACGTGTTCCTTTAACCTCCACCACAGCCAGCATCATCAGTCCGGTCACTCACGCAGCGTGCTCTGAAGTGGTGACCGTTTCGGCCTTGACCCTACAGCCCAAAGCCCATTCAGATATCACCAGCTCGGACCTCGTCCTCTGCAGAATGTCCGTCAGTGATGATGCGTCGGGGTGAAGCCGGTGCCCCGGGCACCCTGATCGACTAGGAAGCCAAGTGTCCGCTTCCGAGAGCCGACGGCGGGACCCGCAGAGAGCGAGTAAGCACTCCCGCTTCAGAGGGAGAAGTTAGAGAGCTCCCTGGTGGCTCAGCGGGTTGAGAACCCAGCCTTGTCACTGCCGCGGCTCGGCCTCTGCTCTGGCACAGATCTGATCCCTGGCTGGGCAGCTTGTCCCCTCGAGGGCTGACAGTGAAAGGGGGGAAATCAGAGGGGAGAGACAGACGCTGGTCCCAGTCAAGTTCAGAACCTGGCAGGGCAGATTCCATTAGATTTCAAAACACAGTTCTCTGTGGCTCGATGCCGCGACCTCTGGGCGTCCGGGGGTGACAGCTCCGTGGTCCTGCGAGCCCAGGCCTCCGAGTGAGTGGCTCTGCCCCCGGGGTCGTTCTCGCCTGGTCGAGGCTCACTCCTGTCTCTTTCCTCCAGCTGGCAGTGTTTCTATGCTCTGAAGTCTGTGATTTCGGGGCCACGGCCGTGGAGGCGAAGGGCCCCACGGACACTCCTGGGGACGCGTCTCTACTGCTGGCCCCGTGGGGACGCTTGCCCGGCCTCTGGGTCACACGGCGCGTGGCTCTGTCTCCAGAGCTCGCTGTCCGGATGTGCTGAGAGGGGCCGCTCCTTTTCGCTTGGCCATTGTTTCCTGCCCATCGCTTTTCTGTCACTTTTCAGCCTGCGCCTCCCGCACTCTGCTTGCGACCTCAGCTAGTGCGTGTGGTGCTTCAGGGCTCCACCGCAGTGCGGCCTCTAATCACACTAGTCCCTGGCACTCGGCGACAAGGGCTGTCTTTCCTCAGCGTCCAGCACACACGGCTACCTGTCCTTCTAAAGTCTCAATGCAAGCGCCCCGAATGTCCGTGTTTCTAAATGATTCAGGATTTTCCTATTGAAACTTCTCCCGGCCTCGTCCCATGACCCGATTCCAAAAGCATTTCCACGTTTTTAGGTGTTTGTTAGGGAAGCCCCACACTTTGCAGCATGAAAACCTGTATTAATTTCGCGGGGTCTCAGTGACTGGGTCCCGCAGACTGGCTGCCTTCGGACACCAGGACTGTGCTGGCTCCGAGCTCCGGAGGCTGCAAGGTTCCCGCAGGGCCAGCTCGCGAGGGTCTGGGCACTAGATCTGTCCTGCCCTCCCCCGGCCCAGCGTGGCGACGGCCGTGGCGCCTTGGGACCTTAGCTCAAGGCCGCGCGGCCCCCTTTTCTGCCTCCGTTGTCGCACGGCCTTCTCCTCGTGCGCCTCCTCTTCCAAGGTCTCTGGCCGTGTCGCACTGAGGGTGTCTCTACTCCAGCGTGCCCTTGTCCGAGCTGGCTGCGTCTGCAGCGACCCCGCTTCCAGGAAGGCCACCCTCCGGGTACTGCCATTAGGACCTCAGCCGATCTTTCTGGAGGACACCATTCAGCCCATGAAAAGCATCGTCGGTGTCACAGGCAGAGGACATTAGGAGAGCGAAGAGAAGCGGGCGCCGTCCCAGCCGGGGTGCTTCGCAAGACCGGCTCCGGGGAGGCGGGCTCGAATAGTCCACACTGCCGAGGAGGGGCCACTCAAGGCCAACACAGAGGAAACGGATGTTTCCCCAAGGGTGAGTCAATGCGGACGGTGGGGACGGACGTCAGGGTGTGTTTCCGAGCAGACGAGACCCTTGACGTGGCAAGAATGCGGTCCCTCCGGCAGCGACCCCGACCGGGGTTGTAGCCAAACCCTGGAAGTTTGGGAGCCTCCCGAGGGGCTCCGACCCCGGGTGGGGACAGAGAGGGTGGCCGTGCCCACAGGGTGCGGACGGACGCTCGGTGGGGAGGACGCGCGAGTCTCCGGGGTTTGGTCCGGCTCTTCCTGCCCCGGGAAGGTGCGTCCGTGGAATTTGGGGAGCGGCGTCGGCCGGTGCAGACGAGCGTGTCAGGTGTCCCGGCGGGGTGGGAAGGCGTGGGCTGCGTCCGTCGTGTCCAGTTTTTAAAATGAGAGACGCTGAGGTGTGTGTACTTACGGAGAAAAACACAGCTGAAAGGTGACATTAAAGACACCAGAAAGAGAGGGTCGCGTGGGTGACTGTGGGGGCTGGTTCCCGGAGGGGCCGATTCGGAGCAGAGGTGGGGGGACCCACGGAGGACAGGAGGCCGGAATTATCCGGAATTACCGTCAAAAAGAATCCAGCTTTGATGATATTCTTTCAGGGGTTGTCAGAGTAATTTCAGGCCCCTTTCATGTTCTTTACAGTGAAAAAAAGATCAAAGAAACAGAAACTGCAGCGTAGATCTGATCTTGAATTGGCTGTTTTGTGTGATCTCAGGGAGGAGCAGCTCGGCCGGCGGGGTCAGCCTGGGAGCCGCCCGGAAATGAACGTTCTGGGCTCCGGCCCCTGGGGCCGCGGGGGCCGGGAAGCTGATCTCAGGCCAGGTGCCACCCGAGCCAACAGGAACAGTGTCCGAGTGGCCGTCTCTTTCACGGTCGTTCCCTTCCCTTGCCAAGACCCCGTCCTCACAGCTTCCGAATGAAGGCTGCTTTTACATTACCTTGCGTGCATTGATAATGGAATTCTCTCTTACGTGCAACTCCTGGCAGTTCTTGAATAATATTCTGTCGCATGGTGATAAATAATTAGATAAATCAAATATTTATTAAATATCACATAAAAGAATACGGCTGGACAACTTAGTCCTCCTTTATGTTATTTTTCATCCTGTAGGCATTCGTCATTATTTGAACTGATATATTAGTTCGGTTTGCCAAAAGAGAAATTTGTTCGTAGCTGCCATTCACGTGCAGCGGATATTAAAAAGATCGATGGGAGGCGGGGACTGTTCGGTTGTTTTTCATATGCCTGTTTGTGGGTTGATGGTGTTTTCTCATTAGTTAAACTTTACACAGTCTCTCAGAATTTTCTTTGGCTTTCTTTGTAGTGCTCCTGTTTAGACAAAAGAAACATGTAAAACAAAATACGGAATACCAGGAAGAGAGAGGCTTCATGTTCTGTTAAGACGTAGAACTAGCTCAGAGTCGCTCCTTAATTGTGAAACGCAGTGACTGATTTCCAGATGTCTTCATTATAGAAATAGTTTTTCTTTTTAAATCTTTCGATTAAAAAATAATCTTCTGAACCATAGATTCCAGCGTCTTGGTCAATTTTTTTTTTTTTAATCACTACCTGGCACCTCTTTCTTTCTTTTCTTTCTTTCTTTTCTTTATAGGGCCGCACTTGTGGCATATGGAGCTTCCCAGGCCAGGGGTGGAACTGGAGTTGTAGCCTCCGGCCTACACCACAGCCACAGCAACGCCAGATCCGAGCCACATCTGTGACTTACACCACAGCTCACGGCAACGCTGGATCCTTAACCCACTGAGCGAGGCCGGGGATCGAACCCTCAACCTCATGGTTCCTAGTCGGATTCCTTTCCGCTGAGCCACAACGGGAACTCTTTTTTTTTTGGCACCTCTTTCTTTACCTGCTCATTCAAGGTCAGGACTCTGGAGTTATTTTCACTTCCTTTGTCACCTACATAATCTGAGAATTACTTCATAAAGCCACACAGTTTCCACTCAAGCTCATCAACTCCACGTCCAGATCTCCACTTGCTTACTGGGGCACTGATGTGATATTTGTGGACTGTTCTTTTAGGCCTGGGCTGAGAGGGGCCCGGCAGTGAGTGGGGCTTGTCCCTGGGCTGAGACTGGTGACGCTAAATGGGCCTGTAAGCCAGCGGCCCGTGGTGACCGCGGCAGCGCGTGCGGGGCGCGGCTCCGGGCGCAGCGGGAGTGGAGGCCAGTGTGCCCGAGAGAGGAGGCGGTCGGGAGCGTCCTCAGGGGTGGCACGTTCGGCCGTCTGCGGAGCAGTGCAGGTTCTCCCGGGAAGAGGCCGGGCCGCTGGGGCTTGGGGGTTTGTGGCGGGCAGCTTCGAAGGCAGCACTTGGGGTGCCGCTCCGGGGTGCAGCCGTGTCAGCAGCAGAGTCACCGTGGACAGTGTCGGGCGCCCCGAGAGGTAGAAACCTGTCTGCCGTGCATTCAGAAGGCCCGGTGGCGCGGGGACGGGCGGAAGGCCAGGCGAGGAGGCGGGAGGCAACGGCGCGAGCCCAAGAAGAGGCTGGGGGCACAGGCTGAGACGCTGTTTCTGCCCCGCTCGCGCGTCCTTGTTCTGGGGTGTGATGAGGTCTGCGTCCCCCCTCGCAGCCCTGATGTCACAGCGTCACGACTGCTTCCCGCCTCCAGTGGGTCCTGCCTCACTGATTCGGCAGGTGCTTAGACTGTGCACACGATGAGCCGGTGTCGGCGTGGAACCTGCAGAAAACGGAGCAAGACCGCGGTGGCGACGGTCCTGGCTAGCAGACCGCAGAGGGCCCGCGAGAGCAGAGCGCAGGCGGCGAGGTGGGGTGGCCATGTGCCAGCGGGCGTGGGCGTCGGGGCGGCGCAAGGAGAGTGTCCCGCTGCAGCGGCCGGCGGGGAGGGGTGGCACGTGCGCCGCGGGGGGCGTGCGCGCGGTTCTGGGAGAGGCCGGGCGGGGCCGGCGTCCTGCTCTGAGGTCACCTGGGGATGAGCGGGATCACCTTGGAAGTGACCAGGCCAGATGGAGAGAGGCCTGGGGTTTGGTCCCTTCCGGTGTGCGGATTGGGGTCACGCACGGGTCAGGCCCGGCGACAAGCCAGACAGCGTGACCGTGAGGAACGGGAGTGGAGGGGACAGCGCCTTGAGTCAGAGGGCGCCCCTGTGTGCCGGGAGGGGGGGCCCTGAGCCTCCCTCGGGGTCCACAGTCAGGAACCTGGTGCAGCTCCAGGGGCCCGGATTTCAGGGACTCTGCTGGGCCGCGTTCTCCTCCGGGGGCTCGGCTGAGGAAGAACTGCTTCCGAGCTCACTCAGCCTGTTTTCTGAATCCGTGTTTTTGCAGCTGCACGATGAGGGTCTCAGCTTTGGTGGGGTCAGCGCGAGGCCCTCTAGTTCCCCACCACGTGGCCTCCTCCAGTGTGGCCTCTCGCGCCATCAAGCCTGCAAGGAGACCTCCAGCTCCGGGGCTGAGCTGCGGGCTCACAACAGCAAGTAACCCCGGGAGTGGCGGCATCGCGTTGACAGAGCCAGTGCCAGATGCTGGCTGCTCTCAAGGCGAGGGGGCTACGTGGCCACATCGGTGCCAGAGGGCACGGCCACGCCCCAGCCCCGGGAAGGGAGCTGAAGTCGGAAGGTGCTAAGGTACAGACTGAAAGCAGATCGCTGCGTTCATCAACGCAAGAGGGAGCCTTGGCGTTAACAAAAGCTATTTTATGGGTTAAATTCGTGGTTCAACAGGGAATGGAGAGGAGGGTTTATATAAAACATGGATCCGCATTTACAAGAAGTGACAAAGGTGTGAGGAAGCCTGGGTTATTTACAAGCACTGGCGCGTAGGTGAAAGTCAGCAGCGTGGCACTGAAGAGGCAGAGGGCAGGTGCCCGCAGCACCCAGGTCGAGTAGGCGCCCACAGTGACGCAGGCAGTGCTGACTTCTCAGGACAGTGTTCTTGGCCAGGACGCCAGCCAGGCCTTGCCTCCCAGGATAGAAACCCTTTTCTGATTCCAACGTTACAGCCTCTGTCGATCACAGAGTCAAAAGCCTTTCAGTGAATGCATTTTCTGCTTAAGTTCATTTTTTTTTTTTTTTTTTTGGTCTAAGCTAAAAAGTTTGTCTGGTAGAGGAATAGTCTGTAGATATTGATAACTGTGACTTTAGACAAACTTTAAACATAGTGTTAGTTTGACTACCTTACTAAACATTCTGGGAATAAGGACATCAGGCGAGACACACACACGTACACACATGCACACACGTACACACACACGCGCGCGCGTGTACATACATATACACACATGTACACGTGTTCACTGTCATCACTGCCTCGGGAACCACGTACTTGCTGGTTGGTGCTGTGTGCAGCCATTTGCGATTTTTTTTCTTCTCCTAATAACATAACCACCTATTTTAGGCAGAAAAATTCTAAATTATTTGGATAACCAGCTGGATTTTATAAGTGTGAGGAGGGATGTTGTGGATTTTCTTGGGCAATTTAAATCATAAACCATGTTTGGCTAATACAGAACTATTTTATGGCCACACCCACAGGATATGGAAGTTCCCAGGCCAGGGATCCAATCTGAGCCACAGCTGCGGCGATGCCAGATCCTTCAAGCCACTGTGCTGGGCTGGGAATCGAACCCACACCTCTGCAGTGACTGGAGCCACTGCAGTCTGGTTCTTAATCCACATACCACAGCGGGAAGTCCTGTTTTTATTTTCAATGTAACATTGTTGTGGACATTTCTATGCACAATAGCTATTGACATGACGGAGTTCCTTAAGTCTCACTTACACAGAAGCGTGTCAGCGGTTTAGCTTCATCCCTCCTGTTGAAGGACCCCCCCAGAAGGGCTGCGGTGTATGAGATGTCACTGACCTGGAAACACAAGTCCTGTGCCGTGTCTGCCAACATTTGACTCGGTTAAAATTCCCAAATACGTGCTGAAATGACTCCAAACTATTTTCTTGAGAGCCCATTGGTGAAAGCCGAGAAAACAAAAGCCGATTCACAGGATATGTCACGACAGAGAGTGCGCCCGGGGAAGTTGGCCGGGACAGGGAGGAAGCGCCTCTCCCCCCGCAGGCCTGGGCGTCTCTCCTTTCCCCCTAAAGACGGAGCTCTGCGAGGAAGCAGCTTGTCGTCTTCACGCGTCCACGGTGCCCACGCCCCAGGTAGCCGGCGGGAGCGCAAAGCGCAGAGCCACGAATGAGGCCCTGGGGTTTAGGGAGATGAGGCAGTTTGCAGCAAGATCCGCCGTGATTCTCCGTGATGAATGAAGTCAAGCAGCTCAGTAATTTCGTTTAGCGGTCCCATCCTTCCAGATTCAGCGGACGCCTGGTGAGTTCCCCGTGTAACTGAAGACCTCGCGGCTTTGTTTTGTGTTGCAGTAAAAACAACACCAAGATCACTGCAGGTGCCAGAGTAAAACGTTGCACAATTCATCACCTCATTCAGGTAATGCATTGCTCAGTCGGGTCCCCGAAAGGTGACTGCAGTCATCGTCAATCACTAAGCATCCACGAGGCGAATCTCTGTTCTCCGCGGTGCTGGAGGTCAGGGAGCATTAGAGCTCCCGCACTGGAAGGGAAACCCCAAACTCACTCAGCCGGCGTAATTTATGGTGGGTGGAAGGGCTTCTGGGGGGAAGCAGGTCCTCAGGTTCAGGAAGGCCTGTCCCGCTTGCACCCGTGGTTACGGCCTCGTGTGTCTGAAGAGGTGCCGTAGGTGGCAGGTCCTGTCCCAGCCGGTTCCCCGTTCTTGTTCATCTTGAGCACGGCTGTGCACGCGCCTGTGTGTGGGGACTTCGCATCCTAAACCAAAGCGGAGTAGAATTTTATTTCATATGTATTACGATTCCACAGCACTACTTACAACTTATTTTAATAACGGTCGCTTGCTAATGCAGTCTTTTAAATTTTGCTGGTATAAAAATACTGTTTTTGTCCTTCTTAAAAATTATTTTTTCTGGAAGTTCAGATTTGACAGCTATTTTCTTTCAATGCTCTGATGGTTTAACTCTGTTTTCCTGGCTTCCATACTCTCCATGTTGGGACCTGGTTCTCCTGTGACTGACTTATGTTTGTATAAATGAGAGATTTGGTGTGTGGTCGTCTTAGTTTTTCTATTGTTTTAATTTTCCTGAGTCTGAAGGGTTGTTTTGGAAAATTATTAACCATATTATCTTTAAATAGTATCTCCACTTTAAATAGTGTCATATTCTTGAAATTCAGTGATCTCGAAACTGGGACTTAATCTTCCTCATCAGTTCTAGAAAATTTCCAGTTATTATCCTTTCAGCTATTGCTTCTGGCCAGTCTCTCTACTCTCACCTTCCAGAACCCAGACTAGATGTGTGTGTCTCACTGCTCATAACTTCCACATCTGGTGTGTGCACGCGTGTATGTGTGTGTATGTGCATGTGTGCGTGTGCGCACGTGCGCTTGTGTGTGTGCGTGCACGCGTGTGTGTTATTCTTCATTCAGAGTATTTACTTGAGATCCACCAAATCCACTGATTCTACTGGCTTTACTGCTTAATTTTCATTAATACTTGATGTATCAGGTATGCCATTTTTATAGCATTTTCTTATTCTTTTTCAAACTTCCTGATAAATTTTGATCGTATTTATTCTTACAATTTCTTTTTCTAATTCACCTTTCCATTTTTTAAACATATTACACCTGGTCTTTTTGTGTTTCATAGTTGCCGATAATAATTTGGGGGTATTTGCAGTTCTGATTCTACAGGTCTTCAGGGGTTACTGGTATCTGCAGTTTGCTTTGCTTATGTTAATACGTCCTCACAGATGACTTCCTTAACCCTTTGGTTATGCTTTCGATTATGTGCTCGTTTTCCATTTACTTTCATCTCTGGAATTCGTAGTGTCTGGTTTAGCAGAATTAGGGCTGTTCACTAATATTCTGTGTCTCTCACTTAGCATAGGGTCCTCAGGTTCATGCATATTGTCACAACTGACAGAGTTTGCTTACTTTTTATGGTTGAGTAATGTGTCGTTGCCGTGCGTACCGCACTTCTCTGTGGGCACACTGAGGCTGTTCCCACGGCCTGGCTGCCGTGACCTTGGGATGCAGGTGCTCTTTGAGACGACGGTTTTCCTTCCCATGTTTATCAAGTGGGAAGTAAAATCATTACTGCGTCTGTGCTCATCAGGGATATCGGCCCGTGGTTTCCTTTTCTTGTTTTCTTGTCTGGCTTTAGTGCCGGGATAACACTAGCCTTGGAAAATGAGTGCAGAAGCGACTCTGGCTTCATTTTTTGGAAGAGTTTGAGGAGGATCGGTTCCACTGTAATTATTTTTAGACGTTTGGTAGAGTTCACCTGTGAGGCCATCTGGTCATTGATTTTTTTCCGTTGGGAATTTTTTGATGACTTCTTTACTTCCCTTGGTCCTTATTAGTCTGTTAAGGTTTCTGATTTCTTCATGATGCAGTCTTGGTGCTAGAAATTCATCCGTTTCTTCCATGTTATCCCATTTGTTGGCATTCGCTGTTCACAGCAGCTTCTTAACGACCCTTTCATTTATATTTCTGTGATTCCTTTGTTTTGTATTTCCTTTGTAGTGCCTAGTCTTGCATTTATAATTCTGCTTCTTTGAGCCCTCTCCTTTTTCCTTGAGAAAGAGAAAATATTACTTCAGTGTCTATGGACTTTGTTCATCTTTTTTAAAGAAACAACTCTGTTTATTGATTGCTTTTCTATTTCTTTCTAGCTTCTATTTTATTTATTTCTGCTGTGTATTATTTATTGCCTTCTGCTAAGTTGGGGCTTAATTTTTCTTTTTTAGTTTCTTGAAGTGTGAAGTTAAGATGATGGCTTCTGTTGAGCAGCAAGTTGCTCTTTTCCCAAAGTCTTAGAGAAAGATCAGGGCGGAAGCCTAGTGCCCAGGCCGGAACTTCAGGAAAGACAGAAATATTTAAATTTTACATATCTATTCGTCTCTTACATGTATATATATATATATCTTACACACATATATATATATCTATATATATATATAGTTCCTCTAAGAAAAAAAAAATAACAGGTTTAGTAAACTAATCTCCAAATTGAAATTCACTTCAATATTAGTTACTTTATTAAGCATAAAATACCCATTTGCCCCAATTGAATACGTTTCAGCATAGAGTTCCATGTTTCGTATCTCAGAAATGAGGACCGAACATAGCCATCCGTTTCATAAATGAGTGGCCTCTACGATTTTGAGTTCAGATGTAAAAATATTTTTGATCTCTACATAATGGTGAGAGGAAGCGGAAACTAAACCGGAAACCGGTCTGCGGAACTGACGGTTCGAGTGACACGACCGGAATCTGAGCAGGACCCTGCCGGGCCGCGTCTGCCCCCGGCCTCCGCGCTTCCACCGACGCCCGCTTTCCCGCTCACGGACCGTGCGCTTGCCCGTTTCCACACGTCTTCTCCTCTGATTTCTGCTCCTGCTTCTCCAGATCTGTAAAGCGTTAACTCCTCTGAGAGGGATTTTGCAGGTTCTGCGGAGGAGGACCCGCTTGGCCGCCCCGAGTTCCCAGAGCACTTGGGGTCCACGTCCTCGCTCGCTTTCTGATGCTCGGGGTTTGGAAGCTTTTCCTCTCCTGCTCGGTTATAAGCTCCTGTGTCTGAATTCGCTTTAGCGTATCTGTGGAAGTGCTGTGCCCGCAGGACTTTGTGTGCGTGTTGAGAGGGGGGGAAGTGGAGTCCTCTTATAAATCCGAGAGGCCAAAACCACGATCCTGTTCACACCTGGCTTACACTGGCCTGCTGGAGGCGTGCGCGTCGGCACCAGCCGAGCAGACGCAGCGGGGCTTCAGCAGGCACGGCGGGCAGCCCGGCCAGCAGCAGAGCGGTCACGGTGCCCGCTGTCACTCACGGCTACAGGCGGAGCCGCAGCTAGGGCCATGAATGTCACCGACGCAGCAGAAGCATACAGCTTTCTCAGCGGCCTGTCCAGGGCACACATCCTTCCGCCGCTCTGCGTGAAGTGGCCGTAGCTCACGGCCCCTGCAGCGGACAGACACACGGCGGTCGTCTCGGGGAAGAGCACTCGAGAGATTTAATTGTGGCCCGAATGCTCTTGTTCATGAAACTCCGCTATTACTTGGAGGTGGGACTGACAGATGAAACGAAGCTAATCGGGCTTGGGATCTGGCAGGCATTTTCTCAAAAATGAATGAAGCTAGTCTATTACTTCAAAGAAAACAAGCGACAGTATTTGTTGCCAATGATAAAATACACACTTTCAAAAGAAAATTGGATTTGGAGAAACTTCGATCTACCTCCTCTGCTCCGCTCGAAGGAACGTATCGCGACACACGCTCTGCGGTGGGAGACGGCGGTCGAGCTGCTGTCCCCTAAGGAAGACATCAAAGCGATTCGGCAAAAAATCGTGTAGAGCAGGGACACTTTTCTTAGCAGCTTATTTTGCTAAGGGATTATTTATTTTTATCAGAATATGTTATTTATATGGCAATATAGTGGGCTGATTGTTATTTTTGAATTGATAAGTATTTCTGAAAATTATCAGTTTAATCACTCATACAGTACATGTCCATAGCTGTGACCGGCTCCCCGAGAGCTGCTGGGATGAGCGTATTTTGGGGGTGAAGTGGTCCTGAGGACGCTTCAGGAGGGCACTGGGTTGAGCCTCTGATGACTGACGATGCTCGGGGGATGCTGTTGTCATCATCGCAGAGCACGAGCAGCGCTTCTATTAGCAAATTAGGAGAAGCCAAGAAACAACGTAAAGCAGGAAGTCAAAGTTTGATCATTTTTTTGACTGTGCAGCTGTTGTGTACCTGAGCGCATTCCCAGCTTGGCCATTATTGGTTCACGGGCTGCAGCAAATTCATTTTCACTGCTGTTGCCAACATGCCATTGGGGGCAATGAAATACCGCAGATTCATTTTTCTGTTTTTTCTGTGGTCATAGCCATCAAAATTTTTATTTTTTTGCTGTTATAAAAATGCATTTGGGTGCTGGCTCCGTGGCTTAGCTGGTTAAAAATGCACTTGGTAGACAAATTTTCTGGTGTGTTTTGAAGCGCCTGTGTAAGAGTTTTGTTCTGTTTTGTTTAACGGGTACGTGTCTGATCATGGCCTTGCTGGGAGTTCAGATTGAACATCTTCAGCTTCCTTAAGTGACGTCAGATCATTTTCTACAGTGAATTTGCCAAGTTTTACTCCCGGCAGAGGGTGGGAATCAGCTGCTTCATGTAGTCATGTTTATCATCTGGTCGTTTTCCAGCCTGATGGTGTAGGTGGCACTGTGCCGTGAGAGTAACCTGACTTTGCCTGATAATCAGTGAGCAAAAGTGCTTGATGCGGCCACCGGCCACTTGATCTCTTCTCTAAGATGCCCGTCCTCATCTTGGGTCCATTTTTACACAGGGTTATTTGTCTTGTTCTTATTGATTTTTAGGCTTTTTTAAAAAACATACTCCAAATGTTCTTTTTTCTGGCTATAATTTGTTGCAAAAATATGAGTTTTTGATGTACCTCTTCAGCTAACCCGTAAGTCAATCTTATTTTCAGTCTCATTTATGGCACTATTTTAACACTTACCTAGGCGTTCCCACCATGGCTCGGCGGGTTACGAAACCAACTAGTATCCGTGAGGACGCGGGTTCCATCCCTGGCCTCACTCAGTGCATGAAGGAGCACGGTGTTGCCGTGAGCTGTGCTGTAGGTCACAGACGCGGCTTGGATCCCGCGTGGCTGTGGCTGTGGTGTAGGCCGGCGCTGTAGCTCCAGTTTGACCCCTAGCCTGGGGACCTCCATATGTCACGGGTGCAGCCCTAAAAAGAAAAAAAAAAAGGCTTACTTAGTTTCTCCATTTCCTAGCTTTACTGGAGCTCTGCAGCATGTGTTGTCTGATTTCATTTATTTGCCAGCCCCTGACTTACGGCGTGTTTAAGCATCTGTTGTTCTTTTAAGCAAGTTACTTATCATGTACCTGATTTTCCACTTACAAAATTTTGTTGATACGTCCTGGCCCATTCTTTGTAATTTTTGATTTGTGTTTTCCTAATGTTTTTACTGTAATTTCAGTGGAATTTCGGCCGATGGAAAAAAGAAAATGTGTTTAGTTTATTGTTATAGTATGCTTAACCAGGAAATATTTTCAACATTTCATATATGAATTTAAAAAGTCAGTAAGATAGTAGTAATTACTGTGAGGCTTCAGTGAAACTAAAGCCGCATGCCTGCATTTCTGTACTGACTCTATCAGCAGTTTTTATTCAGCAGCAGTGTCTTCATTTCTCTGCCACCTTCACAGACATCCTCTGTGCAGTCCTGAACTGTGTCCAGCCCCAGGTCTCACCAGTCTCATCATGGATGGAAGGAACCTCTGTTCAGAGGCCTTAAGTAGCTTGATCAGGAATATCACCAGTGACGTAGAACAAGAAATTAAGCCAGATCTTTCAGAATCCACCTGTGGCTTCCTCCACCACTGAAAAATCCTCCCAATTTCCTGCAACAGGCACTTACCTGATAGAGTTAAAATGACAAATCAGCTGGGAAGAGTTTTAATTCAGAACAAATGTAGAAAACTGTGTGTCTGATATCTACTCAGGACTTTTTTTTTTAATAAAAGGAAACTGGGGTCTTTGGCATTGCCCCTCGTTTCTGATGTAGTTTGTGCTCCTTGTCGTTTGAGAAAAAAGCCTGATCTGTAGGGTTGCAAGAACTGTTTCTAAAATAATCCCTACCTGGGGCCTGGTGGGACTCAATCCTGGTTCTGCCACGCAGACTTCACCACCGCAGACTGTCTGTTACAGGTGAAATTTCTGTGTGCGATAAATGATATAAACGGTACCTGCTCTAATAGTAATGGTAATTTTTTGTTGACTTCTGAGATG
The DNA here is from genome assembly GCA_004024745.2 of Catagonus wagneri. Lineage (NCBI taxonomy): Eukaryota > Metazoa > Chordata > Mammalia > Artiodactyla > Tayassuidae > Catagonus > Catagonus wagneri. Next base: position 534,797 of record PVHT021183584.1, read on the forward strand.
AATTTCAAGAGAAAATTCTGTTGTTTTCAATTACCTCTTTCCAAGGAGAAAATGCCTCAATTTTCTTAAAGAGACGTGGTGCTTGCTCAAGCTTTGCCACAGTCATTTAGAGGGTCAGGCCTGTTTTTCCCTGTGGACTTTGATTGTGTATTTCTCACCAGAGTGATGTGTAAGTTTCACATTTCACCGCGAATGAAATGTAAATAAAATAACACGGTGTGTTATTAAATTTCCCCTAACAGCAGAATGTAGTTTCTGGTTGTCCTGAATAATAGTGTGCGTGTGAAATCTCCCCGAGCAGTGGCGCGTGCAATTCTAATTACCTTATGATGGGGTGTTGACGCCCTGTTTACACGCGTGGGAGCCTGGCGCTCCCTGGGCCCCTGAGGAAGGTCGGGCGGGCCCGGTTCTGCTCTGGGAGCGTCTGGCTTGAGCGGGACTAGGGCTAGAGTAGCGGGTTCCGGGGGTCCCGAGGGCACACGGGGCAAGCTTGGCAGTGGGGTCAGAGGCCGGGGAGGCCAGGCGGATGCAGCACCGGTGCCCAGGCAAGTGGTGCAAAGTGAGCGCTGACCGCATAACAGCGACCCCGCGGAGAGGACGGGGTCTCGCACCCTGGTCACAAAGGACAGCGGAGGGAGGGAGCGCCCGGCGGGGCAGGGTCCCGCATCAGCAGCAGGTGCCTGCGCTCCGCCCTCCAGCACTCTCCTGCCGAGGGAGCGGGGAGCCGAAGGGGCCTCCTGTGGGAGCCAGGTGCTTCTGGTGGGGTGGGGTCAGCCCGGGTCACCCCTCTGTCCTCACATAGCAGTCCACACCTGGTCCTGCCGTGTTCCCTTGGAAGAGATGTCCGAGCCTCGCGGTGCAGGGCGAGCTCCAGGGAGCGCCTAACGGGAGCCGGACGCAGATCCCTTCTCTCCAGGCCTGCTGGGCGCCGCCACAACGCCAGAGACGTGCCCAAGAAGGGGCGTGCACCGCGCAGCTGGGCTGCCTTGGCATTGATGGTGCTGGCCCTTTATCGAGGATAAGACTCCAACTGCAGTGGCTCAGGTCACTGCAGAGGTGCCGGTTCGGTTCCCGGCCCCGCACAGTGGGTTAAGGGATATGGCGTTGCCGCAGCTGTGGCACAGGTCACAGCCGTGTCTTGGATTCAGCCCCTGGGCCGGGAATGTCCATATGCCGTGGGTGTGGTCATAAAAATATTAATTTGATTTCCAAAATATTCCTGCATTTATAATAGCAGATTCCTGTAAATGTAATTTAAAGATCAAAAGTGCAAAGTAGCACATTTAAGAATTCAAAAATGTCACTTGCATTGAATCCTGCCTTTTCAAGGTAATGGCTGTCTTTACAACTGCAGCCTTTAGCGCTCCAGGTTGTTGAATGGAAAGATAGAACTTTTGTGATTGATTTTTCTGCTCTTTCCTTTTTTTAAAATTTTAATGTTCTTCTTGTTCTCAAAGACTGACAAAAACAGATCCTTCTCCGCGTTCCGTATCACCACGGTCTTTCTGACTGTGCCTAAAACGTGGTCATAAGTAAAAACCCCCACAAATTCCCTTTTCCTTTGGCGTATACAAGACTGCAGCGGTTACGGGGGCCAAAGTGCTAGTCCGCGGCTGTTAGACATCTTGCCGTGGCTGACAGGACGTGATTCAAAGAATGCTTCCCCCAGCATGTTCTGTTCCAGGACCAAACCTGGAAGGGGGGGCCTTTTCATCAGAGAACACGTAATTCCTAGCTGAAAGGCATGAACGGCACATGGCAAGGCCTGTCCTACTTCCTGGCACTTCTCCCGTGAAAGCCACAACTCGCAGACATTCTTTCTGAATAGATAGTTTAGTTCTGAAAAGCCAAAAGATACTTAAAAGAAGATCAGTTTTTTAAGTAAGCCACAAAGAGACACATTTGAATTCACTCAGGGCTGTTTTGGTTGCAGTCTCTGGTACGTCCAGTGTACCACATGTCATAATGCACGTGTCATTTACACACTCGGTCATTGTCGGTGTGCTTGCCCTGACGCGTCACAGCGCTGGGTTCCTGGCAGGCACTCAAGAATCTGGAGAACAGACAAGTAGAAATAGCCCTTTGAAGTTTTCCAGACCATGTCAGCAGTTTGGAGTATTAAGCTTTTTGGCCACCTAAATGCAATGGCTGCATCACATAGGGGATAAACTTTAATCTTCTGAATATTTCTTTAACGTTGCTGTCGAAGAAAGAGTTATTCCTTGTTTACAGGTTTTAATATTTGCCTTAAGCTTATTTCGTACCTGTCATGAATCAAGAAAGTAGTGACTATTACCCAGAACTTTCTAACTTCCTGGGGAAAAAAACTTCATCTTTTAAGAACTGCTTGAACATCACGTTGGGAGCTTTTGGTCTTTGGAGCAGAACTGCGTCCTTCACCGCTGAGCCTTGGAACTCAGCCCTGGCTGTTGGAAAGAGCGCCGTCGGCTTACTTCTCTCCGCTTAATTAAGGAAGTCAGTCCAACTGAAAGGCTCTTCCCCACCCTGGTCAGGGACCCCCGTGTTCAGTGTCCGCGCAAATCGCTGCTGAAATGCTGCCTTTCCACACACGTGCCGTGGGCGGTGGGAAGGAGGCCTTGGCAACCTGCTGCGTGGCTGTCTTGAAAACAGTGCACAGCCTGGGGGTTTGTTCAAGGCAGAGACCAAGAACGCGTGTTGGTCACAGAGCGCCCAGGTCCCCTTTGCGCCCCGTGTCCCCATGCCTCCTCTTGGTCTCATCTGGTACTCGTCTCTAGGTAGAGCTTCTCACCTGGGAAAGTGCGCATGGCTTAATATCGCTTATTTTAACCCTGTGAAGGCTTGAGACTTACATGACCCTCTCTGTGCCCAGCTCCCTCCAGCGGCTTCTTTTCAGTCCATCAACAGGACAGGCCATCCATTTGAACGAGTTCTCCTTGAATTGTTTCCTCAGCATTTTGTAGCTCTCAGCGCTCAGGTGCCAGGCACGTTTGCTGTTTTAATATCCAAATAATTAGTTTCCTTTGGGGTGACAGGAAATAGCACTGGGTTGTTACTTGGTTTCTGCTCGTTTGATGTCAGTTTATAGATATGCAGTTGGTTTTCGTATGTTGATTTTGTACCCTGTAACTTCTCTACGCTTACCTGTTAGTTTTAGGAGATTTTCTGGTAGATTTCTCGGGATTTCCTGCAGAGACAGCTGTGTAGTCTGCAGCCTGTAAACAGGCAGCGTCACCTTTTCCTGTCCTGCTCGCACATCGGCTAGCGCTTACTCCGTGGCGCTCGCGTCGTGAGAGAAGACGTCGCTGCCTCCTCAGCTGGTGCTGCCTGTCCCCAGTAGGTTTGGTGTCAGCGGAGTTTATTGTTCTTGTTGTTGTTATGCTTTTTATGATTAATGGCCAGGAATTTTGTCAAATTCTTTTATTCCTCTACTGATGCAGTCATGTGGTTCTCCTTCTTTAACTGGTTAATGTGGCGGGTAACACCGACTTTCTTGAATGAAAAGAAATAGGGTTGATTTACAATAACTGTACTCGTTTCAGGTATGGAGCAAAATGATTCACTTCGGTATTTTTTCAGATTATTTTCCGTTATAGGTATTACAAGATCTTGAACACAGTTCCCTGTGCTGTACAGGAAATCCTGTTGCCTGTTTTGTATGTAGCCATCTATACACGTTAACCCCGACTCCTAGTTTATTCCTCCCCCTCCCCCTCTGGTAACCATGGGTTTGTTTTCTGTCTGTGAGCCTGTTTCTGTTTTGTAAATAAGTTCATTTGTATCATATTTCAGATTCTACAAGTAAGTGGTAACATAATATTTGTCTTTCTCTTTCTGCTTCCTTCACTTAGTATGATATTCTCTAGGTTCATCCATGTTGCTGCAAGTGACAATATTTCACTCTTTTTATGGCTGAGTAATATTCCCTTATATATGTACCACATCTTCCTTATTCATTCATCTGTTGGTGGACACTTTTCCTAGGTTCGAGTTTACTTTGTCCTTTTTTCCTTTGCCATAAGACATACAATTAGGCTGTTGATTTAAGATCTTTTTTTAAAACATTGAATTACAGTCAATGTAAAATCTTTCTTGTTTTTAATATGACTTTATAGCTATGACTTTACTCCTTAGTATTATTTTTTCTGTGTTCCATAAATTTTGGTGGGTTTTACTCTTGTTTTCATTCATCTCTATGTGTTTTCTAATTATCCTTGTGATTTCTTTGATCCACTGATTGCTTAATAATGTGTTATTAATTTCCACAGATTGATTAATGTTCCATTTTTCCTTCTGTAATTGGTTTTCACTTCATCCTGCTGCAGTCAGAGGAACTAATTTGTGTGATATCTGTCTTTTATCTTTTTAAGTCTATGGAGACATACTTTGTGGCCTAACACGTGGTCTCACCTGTAAACTGCCTTATGTTACACTGGCGAATGGTATGTGTATCATTGCTGTTGGGTAGAGTGTTCTGTGTGTGTCCGTTGGATCTATTTATCATGATGCCTATGAAAATCTGTCTTTGAATCCCTCTAATAGTTTTTCTTTATTGTGTTTTTTATCTCCAGGTCTTTTTAGGCTTTCTGTCTCTTTATTGATATTTCTATTTTGTTCAAACATCATTTTCCTAACTTTCTCCACATCTTGCTTTTAGTCTTTAAGCATCTTTGGGTCTACTGTTTTAAAGTCTTTATAGATAAGTGGAGCAGGATAGAAAGTCCAGACATAAACCACATACCTATGGTCAATTAATCTACGAGAAACGAGGCAAGAATATACAGTGGAGAAAAGATAGTCTCTTCGATAAGTGGTGCTATGAAAACTGGACAGCTACGTGTAAAAAAGGAAATTCAAACATTCTCTTATACCATACCCAAGGACAAACTCCAAATGGATTAAAGGCCAAACGTAAAATGGTATACTATAAAACTCCTAGAGAAAAACAGGCAGAATACACTCTGACATAAATCACAGCAATATCTTTTTGGATCCGGCTCCTAAAGTAATGGAAATGAAAACAACAATAAACAAGTGGAACATAATTAAAGCTTTTGTAAAGCAAAGGAGATCATCAACAAAATGAAAAGACAACCTACAGGATGGGAGAAAATGTTTGCACATGATGCAAACAACAAGGGATTAATCTCACAATACACAACTCATGAAGCTCACTATAAAAAAAAATTAAAAAATAGGCAGAAAAATCTAAATAGATGCTTTTCCAAAGAAGACACACAGATGGCTCAAAAGCACATGAAAAGATGCTCAACATTGCTGGTTATTAGTGAAACGCAAATCAGACTTACAATAAAGCATCATCTCACACTGGTCAGAATGGCCATCATCAAAAAGTCTACCAGCAGCAAATGCTGGAGAGGATGTGGAGAAAAGAGAACCCTCCTGTGCTGTTGGTGAGGGTGTAAACTGGTACAGCCTTCTAGAGAACAGTTTGGAGATCCCACAGGAAACTGAAAATAGAACTACCTTATGATCCAGCAGTCCCAATCCTGGGCATATATGTGCAGAAAACGTAACTCGAAAAGGTGCATGTACTCCAGTATTCATGGCAGCTCTGTTTACAATAGCCAAGACATGGAAGCAACTAAATGTCTACTGACAGATAAAAGAAGATGTGGTACCTAGACACAATGGAATATTACTCAGCCATAAAAAAGGACAAAGCACTGCCCTTTGCAGCCACATGGATGGATCTAGAGAGTCTTATACTAAGCGGGGGTGGGGCAGGGACTTCCGTAATTACCCCGCAGCCCGGGGGCTGTGCGCTAGGTCACCACACATGGCGGGTGTTCAGCTTTCTCTGGCTGCTCAACAGCCACGGGCTCTGTATAAATCTGCTGCATGTTCTGAGCTGGCGTGTACGCAGGGGGTCAGATGTGGGTCTCAGACACCCCCGGGCAGCTGTGTGCCCCCCGCCCCTGACTCCCCTCGAGTCCCTGCTCTTCTCAGTGCGACAGCTCAGCCGGCTGTCACGTCATTAATATGTTGGAGTATTTCCAAAGCTACAGTTGAGTTCGTGAGAGGACAGATAACATAAACGGGATCATTAAACATTAAGAGGCGAAGGCAGACACATCATTCTCGCCCTTAGATTAGTGATCTGTTCCTTGATTCATAGAAGCCAACCCTTCCCTGCATATAAACCCGAGTTAATGGCTGTGTCTCATTAAAAACAGTAATCACCTCTTGGTATCGAATCAATAGGCTATTCCTCACAAGGAATGCTTTTAAATATCATCAATAATTTAAACTTGGAATCTAATTCTAAAGGCTGCTCCATTGGCAGTTCAGATCTCAACACCAGCTACTGGCAGACAATTTGGGGCAAATTACCAGGTAGCTTCTGTACTTCTTCTCAAGCCAGTTTCCCTAAAATGGGTTCTACACACCTAATCTTCATGACTTTAGCCATTTGAGAAAGCCTTCTTACCTCATTTCTCCATTTTTTTTTGGAAAAATGTCTTTGACATATAATAGACTTACGATATTATTATTAGTTTCAAGTGTACAAAATGGTGATTCGATATTTCATGCATTACAGATCGGCCCCTGTCATAAGTTAGTTACCACCTGTCACCACGCGAGCCCTTCCCCGCACCGCACGCCTCGTCGCCACGACCCACTGATCGGTCACGGGAAGGCGCACCTCCAAGCCCCCGTCCCGCTCACCCCGCAGCCCACTCTCCCCTGGCCACCACCTGCCTGTGTTTCTTTCCGAGGTTTCTTGTTTCGGGTCTGGCCTGTGAGTCCCGGATCGGGCGTGAGACCTCTGGTACGTGGTGTGAGAGCGGGATCCCTGTGCCTGGGCTGCCGCCGACCCCCGGCACCGCCTACTGAAGAGGCGGTCTTGCCCCTGTGTGTTCGCGCCTGCTGTGCTGCCGTCGTATTTCCCCTCTTGATGGTCTAGGCTCTGAGCTGCTCCTGGAGCCTAACCGGGAAGCCTGGGACGGCAGTTCGTGGATGGGCGCCTGAGTTCCTGATGGAGATGCGTGCGTGTAGACCCTGCGCTTCTGAATGCTCGGGGGACGGCACTCTTGCTCTCCGCACCTCGACGGCTCCCCAGACTGCTGGGGGCGCCCGAGAGGCGGCCTCGGCGGAAGGAGAACATCGCTCTCCCCGAATTCAAGTGAGACCATCGCTTTTAAACAAGATGCCGTGGGCAACGGCGTTGCTGTCCAGGAGAATGTTATTTGTCACCTGCTTAGAATGACCCAGAGTCAGGTGTTGGGGTCGTTCAGCTCGCGCTGAGCAGAGCCCTCTCTAAGGGACGGCAAAGGACCACAGCCCGCCACCCCGACCGCGGCCCCAGGAGGCTCACGCGCCAGAGCTGAGGAGAGGGACAAACGCAGCTGTGAGGAGGGACACGGAAGTCCGTCGGGCCTTCTCCGCGGTCACAGCGTTGTTCTTTAAGTAGTATCTCTGCGTGCATTCCAAACATTGGTCTGTCTTGTTAGGACTCTGTCGTTGCCTCCGTGGCTGTTTGCTTGCTCGTCTGGACTTGAACACACTCTACCAGCAGCAGCATAACCGCGCTCGTGTTGCCTTGGGAGAGCCTGGGGAGAGGGGCCCGCGTGCGGCCGTCTCGGGGCCTGTTCCCCCGAGGACACTGCAGACCACACACCTCGGTGTGCGCGGGCAGGACCGTCACAGCCCCTGACCCGACCTTAGATCTGCACTCGTGCCTCCCGCTTGTGTGTTCTCCCGTCTGCACGGGGCGCAGCGCCAGGGCCGGTCACCTGCCCGCCCGGGCTGGAGGAGGCCCCTCCTGGGCATTTCCTCATCGCGGAAACAAGCCGCTGCAGCGCGAATGCTTCATGTCTGAACTCGTCAGCGTTAAGCTATTGCCACCTTTCTGGGCTTTGAAGACGTTCGAGGCACCCGACCGCGTGCTCAGCCTGCCTGTCCCGGGTCTCTTCCCTCTTGGCGTCGAAGGTCACATCTGCTCACAGGAAGCGGCTTCCGTGGGCCCAGCTGCCTGTAGGCTCCTGACCCAAACCCCAGTCCTTCCCGGCGAATCGCCGTAGAGCCTCTGAAGCGCCTCTCCGTCCAGCCCCGCAGACCCCGTGGTCTCCCGTGGAGACAGTGACACGGTTCCCAACACAAAGAGCCTGGTCCTGAGCCCAGAACTGACCTTGCTTGTGAGCAGCTTCCCGGTGTTTTCTGACCCCGTGCGCTCTCCAGCCGGGTGGCTTACGCTCTGACGGACACGCAGCCACCAGGACGTGCGGCTCCTGGACTTGGTGTCCGGGGCATTCTGGCTCCCGTGTCGAAACAGACGCTGACTGCTGTTATAGCTTTCGCTTGTTCCTGCTTCCATGAGAGTTTGAAGTAAGAAACTGGAGTTTCTCTGTGTGACCCCAGCATCTACCAACATAACAAGCATACAGTGTCCCCTAAATATTTCAGAAAAATGAGAAGTTGATGAGAATGTTTCTGCGGTTGATTCTGGGTGTCTCGGACATGCCCCCCCGTAGATGAAAGTCTCGCTACGTGAAAAGAATCCTGTTACTCTCCTTTCCGCCCCCCAGCCGGGATGAGCGGGCGTCTGGACGCGCAGGCACCGCTTCCTTCGTGACGGACTGATCAGCGCAGCTCTAGTCTTGGTAACCCTGTCTCGCCCTTTCTGGAAACTCAGTCCAGAGGAGGCTGGGTGGTTCCAGCCACGTGAAGACTACCGGCAGCCTCTAGGAGCCATCCCTACCTACCCTCTGCCTGCCTACCGTCTATCATCAGCATCCATCACCTGCCTATAGAGAGAGGGGGAGTCTGTGCCAGACTTGCGGTCCCCCTGAGATGCCTCGGTGGCAGAGGAAGCAGCGCAGGCTACAGGGCAGCATCTCCTAAGCATGACCCTCTGGCTGCCGAGACGGCCTCACGGCTGCAGAGCACAGTGGGCGGAAGCCCGTGTGTGGAAGTAACCGGCGCGAGGCCGTGGGGCTCCCTGCGAGTGTGGACCAGCTTCCCCACCCACTCCGCGTGGCCCACTTGGAGCCGACCCTGCCTTACTGCTGGCAGGTGGCACAGCCCAGTGACGGCTCACCCGCCCCCAGGGTCACAGAGGGCCAGGCTTTGGCGCGGCGTTCAGGGGCTCCCCGGGCGGGCTCAGGCTCCGAGACGCTGGGCACCAGGCGGAAGCGCAGGGGTCGAGGCTCACGGGGTGACACTGGCAATGACGCAGGGGCCGTGCCCCGGGGGCGGGGCTGTCTTCAGGGAGGGGGGCGCACCCTCACCTTACGGGCGGTGCCCTGGGGGGCCCCCGCTCAGCATGCGTCGCACTTCACTCTGTGCCCTCAGCTTCCGCAGTTGGCAGAGGCCCAGTGTTGTGAAGTCGCCGCCAGAGTGGCAGGGAGGGGGCTGTCACCTCCCAGGGACCCCCACCTCCACCTACTCCGCCTTCCTCGCCTCCTTCTGAACTTACAGGAACCGCTGATTTTGAATCCTTTCTACGGTTTCGCCTTTTCGCTAAAGTCACATAATAAGAATTGTCCAGGGTTTGAGCCTTTTCAGTGGCATCTTTCCCTTCCCAACATGTCTTTTTAGGGCTCAGTAGGCGCTTTCTTTTCATCTGACTCGCGCCTGCTGGGTAGCGGTCCCCCGCATGTTCATCCATCACTCTGGGAAGGAATCGCGGCGAAAGCCGCCACAGACATTCGGGTGCAGGTTTAATAGGTTTTTGCGCCATTTGGCCGAATCCCTAGCCGGGCAGCGCCTGTCCTGCCTGGCGGAGTGAGTACGCCCTTGTGAGGCGCCTACGCTGGGGACCGCAGCTGCTGCCCATTCCTCATCTCTGCCCGCAGCGGGGCAGAGGGTCTGCTCCTCCGAATCCTTGCCAGCAACTGGTCGTGTCAGTTTCTAAATCTTACCGTTTTTAATATTTAGCTTTTCTAGTGTCTTGGTCGAATTAAGAACCAAAACATTTACAAGACACTTTAAAAAATACTGTCGTAATAAGTACAGACATTTGGAAGATTTTCTTTCAAAATAAAGCTTATTAACACTCTACCCAGCAAATATACGTTATGAGCAATATTTGGTAGGAAACACTGAGTTAGAAGCAGAAAATGCCGGTGGTCGCAGTTAGCAGTGAGCTCTCGGAGGCGTGGTCCTGTCCCAGCTCCACAGACACGAGGGGGCCCGGCCACGAGGTGCTGCTCCCGCAGTGCGCATTCTCCACGTTTCTTTACCCGAATTGAGTGGAACTGGTGTTTACAACACCTACTGCTTCAACCAGTCAACATTTTGAATATTCAAAGAAGAAAATAACAGGAGTACAATGGGTAATGGCTAGCAGCTTATTTCTTTTTAAACTTTCTTTTTTAGTGTGGAGGCTAGTAGGTGATAACGATGATCATAGGTGAGAAAATGATACGACCTTTCATCTCTAAGAGCGATGCGCCAGCACGTCGGCCTTCTCTGCCACGGGGCCCCGGGCACCTTCTGACCGAGGCGCGGCGTCACCACGCGACACTGACAGGGTGGCCTGTGCGGCCGCCTGAAGCCGGGGCTCCATCTGCCCTTCTGAGTCCAACTCAAAACTCAAAAATGTGCTTTTATGCACATTAGGTGTCTGTTTAGGTCAGAATCCAAAGCCGGCCCCGGAGAAGTGGCACAGGGGCCGAAACGACTTGTCCTTTACCGCAGAGGGCCCGCTGGCCATCCCCACGCAGCTGGACCCTAAAAAATCGGGAGGAACGGAGTGACCTCAACGGAGACGCGACGGATTAAAGGATGAGGTTAATCACAGAACTGCTAACGACTAGAAATACTTACCATCCTATGGCTTTATTGTGTTTTTAAACATCGTCTTTGAAATAACAGGTCGGCGTTTCTCAGCGTGGAGCCTGCATCCGAGTCACCTGGACACGTGTCACTCAGCTCCCAGCCGAGTCTCTGGTTCAGCAGGGTGGAGCTGGGGCCTGAGAACCTGCATTTCTGGGAGTCCCAGGCACTGCTGACGCAGGGGCCACGCTCTGAGGAGCACTCGAGACCGTGTAACGGGTGACTCCTGGCGAAAGCGAGCTCTGAGTGGACGACACTGTGATGGATCACTGATGCCAGCCGCAGTCTGTTCTCGGGGTCGCACTCCGCGCCCCCCGGGCCCACGCGGCTCGTCGGCTTGCGTCTCTCGGTGATCTTTACCCTGCAATCGGAGCATCCGGTTCACTTCAGAAGAGGTACAATTTTGAGTGTGAATACTGACTATTCTAGGCACAAAACGCCGTATCTTTACAAAAGGGTATAAAAATAGAAAGAGGAAGGCTTTCAGATTGCTCTCAGGAGCAGATCTGAGAACTGAGGCTCTTTAAATCTTAATTCTCTATTTTTTTCCAAGTTAAATTCTAATCTAAGCTAATTCTCCTCTAAGGCACCATTGAGTGAAGGTTGTTTTGTGAACAATGAAAGAACACTTGCTCATGGTGTGGGCATTTCTTACTTGGAAATTAAAGCATCTGTAACTATTGGGTGGCAGCTTTCATAGGTTCTTTCACTGACTCAGCGAGCAGGACTGGAGCGCCCTCTGTGTGTGCGGGGAGGGTGCCGGGAGATGAAAACCACCAACGGACGACTGGAGCGCCCTCTGTGTGTGCGGGGAGGGTGCCGGGAGATGAAAACCACCAACGGACGGAGCCCAAAGTCCCGTGCTGGGGAAGGGGCCTTCACGGAGGAAGGCAGCGCCTTCTGCTGCTTCCTCTCTCGGATCCCCCGCCCGTCTCAGCGGGAGGCGGCGGGCGGTGCCAAGTTCAGCCCTTACCTGCGTTTTACCGCCCTCGCCTTCCCTGACTGAAGAGCAAACGGTAGTGAGACTCATGTTTCACGTTTTCTGCTCTTAAAATTACAATCAGATGTGTTTTTATCCAGCATGTCAAATTAAAAAATAGGAAATGAATATTCTGGATTAACCCCAGGAGGTAGATTTCTGAGTCACAAACTCAAACGGCGGCGGAGGCGTCCGCGCTGCTCTCCAGACTCAAGGTTGGAGGTCAGGCCGCGCACCTGCTACCCGCGGCTCCCCTCAGGCGGACCCCGGAGCCCCCGGAGCCCAGCGCAGGGCACCAGCTGATTGAAGCCTTTCACCCTGGGGTTCCCTGGCGCAAAAAGTTAAGGATCTGGTGCTGCTGTGGCACAGGTTCGATCCCTGGCCCGGGAATTTACACATGCTGCGGGCACAGCCAAAAAACGTGTTTCTCTTTGAGTAAAGATGTAGAGACTTGGCTCTAAGTAACGTCATGATTTAGATAGATGCCCTGTTCTGTCTGAAAACCTGGGAAAGCTGTAGTCACAGCAAGCACTCTTCTTTCTTTCTCTAATATTTGCTAGCATCTTTTAAAGGTGTATTGTTTCAGGAAAGCTTTTGCACGCTCTTGTAGAAGACTTGTAAGCCGTTCTAACACTGCTTATTGACAAGGCAGATTCTGCCTGCATCACAGAGGTAACAGCCTGGTCCCTGGCGGGGACCACAGGATCCAGGTGTGGGGGCAGCCGGCTGGTCACTCAGAGCACGTGAAGCACAGTGACCAGAGTGTCTGCGGGAGAAAGGGTGGAATAGCAAGGAGATACGAGCAAACTGGGCTTCGGTAGAATGGTGCAGTCGCTTTGCAGCAGCCTGCCTCTCATGCCAACAAGCCGAGCGGGTTAGGGTACTTCCTAGACAAGCAGTCTGTTATTTTTCTCTTGCTCTTTTTTTTTTTTTACCAAATTTTACCATTTCGGACTTGTATTGCTTTCATGTGCCTTGACCTATGTCATAAATACTTTTTTTTAAGCTTATAGGTTTATGGGACTTTTTGTCAAAAATATTAGACTGAGTTTTTATTTGTTTTTAATACTAGTCTGTGATTTTCCAAGGACAAAAGCCTGTCTGATGTCGAAGTAACTGCCTTATATGTGACTGTTTTTGTTCACTGAAACATCGAGTCCTTGGTGTTGGCTGTCCCGTGTGCCAGGTGACTGGGTCATTCAGTTCATTCACAAGAGAATAATTTGAAATAGTTTGGCAAATCACTTACCGTGCTGTCTTTGGTTAATTGCAGATTATTTTGAGAGCCCCACACCCTTAGCTCAGGATCCTGAGGGGAACGTGTTCTTGAGATGAGACCAGTGGCCCCAGTTACTACTAGAAGTTTGTCCTCAATAAGTCCGTGTGTCGTGACAGGACAGGAGAGGCAGGGTCCCCAGGACTGTAGGTCACAGACGGCGCAGAGGGCCAAGTGCAGCTGCACCTGCTGAGAGCGGACGGCCAGCCTGGTGAGAGCCACGCTGAGCAGAGCAGAGCAGAGCAGAAAATAGCAACAACGGGGCTTTGTGTCAGATTGGTTGGTGTTTTTTTAAGAACAAAACCGGAAGCAGTTTGGTGTCATCAGTCTCCCCGCGCAGGAGGCAGGCGTCTCCGGTGCAGCTACTGGACTGCCTGGGCTTGACCTCTTTGCTCTGGGCCTTGGCTCTCATCCGCAGCGTACGGAAGCTGGCGTGGACCCAGGGTGACAGCGCAGTCGCACTGCCCTAGGGGTGCAGGTGGCCTGTCACAGGCAAGGATGGGGGGATTTTGAAAATACAAATAAATTTGGAAAATACAAATTTGGAGTTCGCACTGTCGCTCAGTGGAAATGAATCTGACTAGCATCCATGAGGACGTGGATTCGATCCCTGGCCTTGCCCAGTGGGTTAAGGATCTGGCGTTGCCCTGAGCTGTGGTGTAGGTTGCAGATACAGCTCAGATCTGGTGTTGCTGTGGCTGTGGTGTAGGCTGGCAGCTACAGCTCCAATTCGACCCCTAGCCTGGGAACCTCCATATGCCGTGCGTGTGCCCCCCCCAAAAAAAGGAAAAATACAAATTTAATCATGCCTTTCTCTTCGGGTGTTTCTTTGCTTTATTTATTTATCTTATTAAAAAAAGAACTGAACTTGTACTAAATATCAAATACCTATGAACAAGTAAAGTACGCAGTGAATGCAGGATTTGTCCGCTTATTTTAAAGCGGAGTTTCATTTTTAACATTTAAAAATATTTAAATACCATTCTACTTAGGAGACTTTCCTAATGGCTTAGGTTCATCTTTTGTCAGTTGAAAGCTTAGTTGCTTCTCAAATACAACCGGGATGCTTACAGCATTTTAAGGACGTTGTTAAAGGCTTTGAGTCCCCCATCTCCCTGTTAACATGCAGATACAGGTTCCTCGGTGGAAACATACGTCAGTGCAATTTATTTAAAACACAGTGATTCCCATTTCAGAGCTGTTTTCAGAAAGTGACAGTATTACAGCCCTACGTTTCTGAGAGCTGAGTCCCGAGTGAGGAGCTCGCTGCCGTGCTCGGCAACCAAGCAGGTGAATCGGCACAATTCCGTGAGCGTCTTCCAGGAGGCCCTCTCGTCGCTGCTTGACACGAGGTATGCATCTGATGATCTGAGGACAAGCGAGGTGGCACAGATGAAAGGCTAGAAAAAGGTTCTATGACACTTTTGTGAATGGACCCCAGTCCTGCAAATGAACAAGATTTGTCTTCCAAAGAAATCTAATGTGTTCCACGTGTAATTAAATCTCGAAAGGGCTTAAGAGAATTATAAAGCATAAACTGTGTCACTTTGGCATAAACACTAGAAACTTCATTTCCCTTCTCTGCCCCAAGTACAGAGGCCACGAGTGTCCACGGTACATCAAGGAGTTAGAGGAGACGCCTGTGGTTTACGTTGAGGTGGAAAAGGATTTCACGCCATGAGCCAAAGTTTGTTCAGTTCTCTGGGCAGAGAAGGTACCAGTGACCAAGCTGCTATTTTAACTTTTGACGATATACTCAATTTTTAGAGTGCCTCGTTGTGTTCCACTTTTACTCTGAAAGTTTTCACCGCGTACCTTCTAACGTTAATCATGCTGCGTGCTCTGAGGTGATGGACCAAAAGCTGCGTTGGGGACCATGTTCTTCATGTGATTAAACAAGAAATGTGAATTGTTTTCGGTGGTGAAGATCTTGATGCCTTTGACTTTAAAATATTATTTATTTGTAAAATGTGCATCTGATTCTAATTTGGTAAGTCCTTCGAGAAATATCTATGAAAGATGGTATACTAAAGTGGACGGATTTTAGTTTGGGTGTTAGAAGGAACTGGAGTCAGCGTTCCGAGACATGAAGAAATGTATGTAAATGTGCACCTTTGATGTGAGTTCCCTTATCCGTTTATACAGCCTTCTTATAAACGGTGCGTTTCTGCTGCTGTCATGGCAGCACAGTTCGTCTGTAATTTTGTTTCAGGACTTTGCTTTAGTTATCTGTCGCTGCGCAATAAATTAGCACAAACTGTCTTATAACAACTCATGTTGATTGTCTCCCCAGTCTCTGGTCAGGGATGTGAGCTCAGCTGGTTGGCTGCTCTGTCAGGGCCCCCTGAGCTTTCACCCCGGGTGTCGGGTGTCGGCAGGCATCTTCTCCAAAGCTCGGTGCTGCTTCTGATCCTATTTGTGATCCTATTTGTGTCCAGCTTACTCCCTCGGAGCTTCTTTCTTTGAGCCAATTAGCTAAACTTTAGAAGGAATCAATTACGTTAAACTACTTAAGTAAGAAAGATGGAATCCACGCAGTGCAGGTAGCTGGAACTATTTCGAGAGCTCTCAGAGGCGCCCCCAGGCTTACACGAGCGGCCTGCACGGCAGCCCTTCCCCAAGACAACAGCCAGCAGCAACATGTGAGGAAGAAAGCAGAAATGCTTATTTCCCAGGGTTCTGTTTCATTGTATAACTTGAAAATGCTTTCAGCTCTAATAACCTGGGATTTGATGGACAGATTTCCGGCTGATCAGACGTAGCCTTATTTTCAAGGTCCTCGGAAGAGGCCGCCCCGACGCTGCCGCCGAGCCTGACGCTGCCGGGCCTCTGATCCAGCAAGGGCGGCCACTCCCAGCAAGTTAAGTAAGGACTCTTGCGGGGCTTCTCTCGCTGACAGTCGCCACTGGGAAGTGTTCCCCTGCCAGACCACGCTCCCATGTCCTCGCAGCCTTCTGGGGAGCCCGGCTCGGCCCTGCCCGCTGCGGCTGCCCATCCTCGGGGCCCCGGCGTGTGTGCGGCTGCTTTTGTGGGCAGAGCGCTTCTGCTCCGTAATCGTGCACCCCTGGAATTTTGAACCCAGGCAGCCCCTCTCTTTTCTCAGTTGGCCCCACTTCAGAGAATACAAGTAAGAAGGGTGAGTTCAGAAGCTGAAGGGAGGGTGCAATTTAGTGGTGAAGACACGGAACACGAGTAAACTCAGTTATTTGCAAAGGGAAAAGGATGTAGAGCAAGACCTGGAGCCAGGGCGGTGCCCTGGGCTGCTGAGGCCTGATGAGTAATGTCGCGGCCACCAGCACACTCCCAGGTGACACGGGGCCTCCAGGCTGGGCCTGCGGCTACACTAACCTTCCGAGCCACACTCGGGCATCCAGAATACGCTGCAGCTGGGTCAGGGTTTTTTTCAGTCGTACTCTTGGAAAATCTAAATTCCATAAAGGCTTTATTTCAGAACAGGGTCAGATACCATTTATTTCAGGGAAATGGTCTAATTTAAAAAATATGTACAGATATTTGGTAAAAGTTAATTATCCCATAGTGTCTTAAATTGTCTGTGATCCTTCTCGGACTCCTGTTTCTCCTTGACCTTCAGCGACGCAGTGTCGTTTAAATGACGACAAACAGCACAGTGCAGGGATGTTTCAGAGAGTACCATGTGTGTGCGTGTGCATGCGTGTGCGTGTGCATGCGTGTGCGTGGGAGTCTAGGCCAGTGCACTTCAGTTCTTTGTATGGGAGGCGCGTGAGCTGCGGGTCAGGTCAGGGACTGACTGGACGCAATCGAGGAGGGCTTTCTGTTCGCTGCTCTTAAACAATGGACTGGGACAAGTAGCTCTTAAGAATTTGTGTGACCAAAAGTGGATTCCGGTCAGGCAGCCGCCCCGCGCCGGGAGCTGAGCGGGGACTCGGAGGGCAAGAGGCTCGTGGCCTGGTTTGTAAAAGCCAGTGGCCGCTGGTGGCTGGCCGTCCTTGCCTCTGACTTTCTTAACCTTGAGGGCTTCAAGGCCGAGGATCAGGTTTGCTCCAGAAGCCGTGAGGACACCGGGGCCCCGCAGCGCCCTGTTTAACCAGCCTGGCAGCTCTCATTTTGGGGGCAGCTTTTCCTGCTCATGACACAGTGATTTCAGCGTGAGTGTGTTGATCATTCATTCTTTTGAGCGCACTAGCAGGTAGACATGAGAAGGTATTTTATATTAGATAACTGGTTCAGAAACAGTCTTGAACATTGGGAAAAAGAGGAAGAAAAAGTACATCTATAGATTCATACGTTATTACAGGGAATTTGCCTTAAAATAAAGCCTGTCCTAATGTTTTATGAAAAGATCACATTTAGTCATGTTTTTCTGTCTCATCACATTATATTATCGCTATTGTATTATTATTTCTACATCAGGATAGAGAGCAGATGTGAAGAAAATGAGAGAGAAATAGGTTGTGGGCAAAGAAAGTGAAATGAATGGTGTTGTTTCATACAGACTGCCAGTGGGCATGGACTGCTCTAACAGTTAACAGCCTGACAGAAAACAGATTGATACAAATCAAAATTTTAAAAAGAAATAACTTAGCAGTTCAATGTTTCCATCACCAAAGCGCTTACTCCAATGCTTGTTCCATGATGCACTGCAGTGGGTTCCTTTACAGACCCTTTATCTGCATCAGCAGAGAAAACAGAATCCAGAAATATCTGAAATATAGTTAAATATTAGATGCCAATTAAAATTAATATAAATAGTACTATTATTGATAGTCCAGAAGTGCTTTCAAAAATGAGAAACGGTTATCCTCAGAGTGTCTTTGAAGAGGATCTTGGTTATATAAATACACGTGTAGAATTGGAAAGGATGCTCCCCTCCAGAAATAATAGCTTGAGCTTTTAGAGAAAATTTAATTGCATGGTGTGAAAAGGTAATTTTTCCTCAGCCAGCGTCTAATCACGGGTTTGTTTTAAGCTAGTGTTAATGCAGTTCTCAGCGATGCGGGAATGGAAAGTACCCAGGGGTTCTGGGCCTTGTTTGCATCTGAACAAGCCGAGCTCCTCTAAGTGAGCGGGCTCGCACGCGCTTGTGCTCTGACTGCAATCACAGGCCCAGCTGGCCCCGCATCAGTGACTGTGAGGTGAGGGAAAATGCTCGCCTCCTGAGGAGCCTTGTTTCTCGCCTGTTTCCTTTTTTTTTTTCCCCAAGAAAGCTCTGAGGAATGAACTGTCTCTCGACTTGCATCGGTTTCTTTCTAGGATAGCAGTCCAGGCCATCGCCGCAGTATACGCAGCGACGGCTTTGCAGTTTAATCTTCTGGGAAATCTCCACCCCTCCTAGAGGAAGAATATTTGTGTCTTAATTGGTGCATGATGTTGTGTAAGGTTAAGGTGAATGAGGTGGTGATTTGCTAGATGCACGTACGATCGCTGATGCAGGGTGAGCTCACATCCAACATGACTTAATTATTGTTTCTCTTTTGTGGTGAGGACTTGTAACCAGTCTCTGGCCACGCCGGTGCATATCAGACAGCACCACTAACTGTAAACACAGCACTGTGCGTTATTTCGGTCTCAGTTTTCTCATCTTCTAACTGTGAGTTTGAACACTTTGGTCCTCGCCTCAAGCCCACGCCCCAGCCCCAGGTAACCACCATTCCAGTCGCTGTTTCTATGCGTTTGGCTTCCTCAGACTCCGCATAGAAGTGGCGTATCTCGCAGCATAACGACCCCATGGACCGTGGTGTTGCTCCTTAGTTATCATGGCTGCAGAACAGTCAGCTGCGTTTGTACATTTTTTCCTTTGCCTGTTCATCCGTTAACGGACACTTAGGATGCTGCCGTGTCTTGGCTGTTGTGAGCAACGCTTTGATAAACCTGTTTACACTGCACGTGGACACGTACCCCACGCTGGGACTGCCGGATCTCACTGTGGCTCTGTTTTTAATTTTGCGAGAGGAACCTCCGTCTGTTTCCCACAGTGGCTGGACTAACTTACATTCCCACCAACAGCTGTTATCCTCTGTCTTTTTTATAATAGCCATTCTGACAGGTGTGAGGTGATATCTCATGGTGGTTTCGATTTGTATTTCTCTGATGATTAGTAACGCTGAGCATCTTCTCACATAGCCATTTGTGTGTTCTTTGGAAAAATGACTGTTCAGTTCCTCTGCCATTTTTAACCAGATTGTTTGCTTTTTTGCCACTGAATTGTATGAGTTATTCTTATATGTTGAATGTTCGCTCCTTACCTGATACGTGATTTACACACATTTTCTCATGTTCCATAGGTTAACTTTTCGTTTCTTTGAGTGTTTCTTTAGCCATGCAGGGGATTTTTAGTTTGATGATGTCCCCTGTTTGTTTTTGCTTTTGTTGCTTGTGCTTTGGGTGTCATACTCAAAAAAATTGATGCCAAAACCAATATATTTTCTCTATATTTTCTTCTAGGACTTTTAATTCCTTAATCCGTTTTAAGTTACTTTTTTTTTTGAGTGGCATGAGATAGGGATCCATTTTCAATTTTCTGCATGTAGTTGTTCAGTTTTTCTAAGACTGTTTATTAAGAGATTATCCTTCCCCAATTGATTACTCTTGGATCCCTTGTCAAATATTAGATAACCATATACACATTATTTTTTCCACTGGGCTCTTTATTCTGATCCATTTGTGTGTCTATTTTTAATGTCAGTGTCATACTGTTTTGATTGTTATAGCTTTGTAGTATAGTTTAAGGTCAGGCTGTGTGATGCTTACACATTTTTATTCTTCCTCGGGAATCTTTTAGCTGTTCAAAGTTTTTTATGATTCTATAAAATTTTAGAAATTTTTACAATTTGCTGTGAGAAATTCCTTTGGAATTTTGATATGCATTGCATTGAATTCCTTTGGAATTTTGATATGCATTGCATTACTTTTGCGAGCATGGACATTTTAATATTATTTTTGTGTGTGTGATCTGTGCGTACGGCCTAGCTTTCCATTTCTTTGTGTCTTTTTCAATTTTTCATCAATGTCTTGTAGTTTTCATCACTCCCTTGGTTAAATTTATTTCTAAATATTTTTTATGCTATTGTGAATGGGGTTGTTTTTATTTCTTTTTCAGATATTTTGTTGTTAGTGTATAGAAACACAAGTGATTTTCTTGTATTCTTATATTTATATCCTGCAGTTTTACTGAATTTGTAGATTAGTTCCAATAGTTTTGGGTTGAATATTTCTGATTTTCTAAAAATCATGTCATTAGCAAATAAAAACCGTTTTTCACCTCATTTCCAATTTGGAAACTTTTTCCCTTTCTTTCTTTCTTTATCTCTGGCTGCACTTGCAGCATGTGAAAGTTCCCAGGCTAGGGGTCAGATTGGAGCTGTACCTGCTGACCTACACCACAGCCACAGTAACATGGGATCCAAGCCACGTCTGTGACCTACAACACAGCTCACAGCAATACTGAATCCTTAACCCACTGAGTGAGGTCAGGGGTCAAACCTGTGTTCTCATGGGTACTACCTGGGTTTGCTACCGCTGAGCCAATGTGGGAACTCCAAGGAAACCTTTTATTTATTTATCTTGCCTGAATGCTCTAGCAAGGAAATCCAGTACTGTGTTGATCAGAACAGTGATACTCTGCACCCTGATCTTGGAAGAAAAGCCTTCAGCCATGTGCCAGTGAGTGGGACAGCTGCAGATCTGTACGAAAAGGCCTTTTTTTTTTTTTTTTGAAAAGGCCTTTATTATGTTCTTTATGTTCATGCTCTACTCTTTTATCAAAGGCATTTATCATGAAAGCATGTTGTATTTTATCAAAGGGTTTTTCTTCATCTCTTGAGATAATTGTGTTTCATCTTTCATTCAGTTAGTGTTCTAGATCATATTGACTGGTTTATGATGAACCGTCCTTGTATTCCGGGGATAAATTGCACTTGATCTTGGTGTATGATACTTTTCATATATTATTGAATTCATTTTAATATTTTGTTGAAAACTTTTGCATCTGTACTTATCAGGGTTACTGGTCTATAGTTTTCTTCTTGCAGTGTCCTACCTGGCTTTGGTATCAGGGTAAGGGCGGCCTCGTAAAATGAGTCAGGAAGTGTCTCCTCCTCTTCACTTTCTGAGAAGATTTTTCATAAGAACGCCATACCCTTATTAATTCTAAGAACACTGTACAGATAAACAAGGAGATATTCAGTTGCTAGCTATAAAACAGCAAACCAAGTTTATACTCTGGCCTTCAGTGCTTTTCCTTTGACACTTGGTCAAAAACTCCTGTGGCTATCAGTCAGCTCAGGTGAGGAGTTCTAAGACTTTACAGAAGTAATTTACTAGTACAATTCAACCAACTACAGCATCTAAAATAATAAGGACATTAGAAAACCAAGAGAATTTTTTGTATTGAGCTCACGGAACTTCTGAAATGAACTCCAGTTAAATCACTTTCATATATTTTGGTGGATAAAGATCTGTAAGCAAATCGCTGATATTAAAATTTTATCTCAAGATGCAAGTGAGCTACACTCTACTTTAAAATTAATGTTTTAATAACATGTTTTTGTTGTTAAATTCTGAGCTTTCAGGAAGCATCTGCTCACTTCCTCTACATAGGCTTTTGGCTATAATTGGGCTTATTATCTGATTTACATCTTTTCATTACACTTTTTCTGTTATGGATTTTTGAAATTTAATAATGTGATCATTTAAAATATGCAGGAAGCATGTAGGTAACAGCTGTTTACTCGGTGGGGCTGTGAGAGACCAGTGGGTGACGTCAGGAGCGTTGTTCTTCTAACTGTAATTTGACTTGTCATTGAAATGTCCTTTCAAGGAATGCAAATGATTTTACACAGTTACTTTTCTGATTCTTCAAATACTCTGACAAAAAATGAAAATATATACTAGTATTTCATTTACTTCAAATTGAAATTCTGTGTGTTTTTATCATTTAGACAAACTTAGATACTTACTTTCACCAAATTATATATTGTACCTATAACATAAATTGTATAACAAAAAAAAAATCCAAAACCCAAGAATTTTTATCCTTTGTATGAGAATAACTTTAGAATTTTTACCTAGGATCACATTTTCTTTTCTTTCTTTTTTCTTTTTTTTTTTTTTTGCTTTTTAGGGCTGAACCCATGGCATGTGGAAGTTCCCAGGCTAGGGGTCAAATTGGAGCTAGAGCTGCCGGCCTACACCACAGCCACAGCAACAGGAGATCTAAGCCGCATCTGCAACCTACATCACAGCTCACGGCAACGCTGGATCCTTAAGCCACTGAGCGAGACCAGGGATCGAACCCTGGTTACTAGTCAGATTCATTTCCTCTGAGCCATGATGGGAGCTCCACATTTTCTTTATCCTAAGGTTTGCACATGCAGAATTAGATTTTGTATTGCCAGATAACTCTCCATAATGATGAACCCAACTGTTACTGTGGAGAAAAAAAAAATAATCCTATTTCATTATCTCCTATGGTCTGTATTGCTTTCCTCCCAATACAAATTGTGTTAAGGTTTTCAATACATCTTGTTTAAAACTTTGGATGAGGAGTTCTGTGGGTTACACTCTTTCCCCCTAGTAGGAGAATACCACCTGCTAAACAGTCTAGTTTTCTGACCGATTTTGATTACATATTTAGTTATCACTGGGTCCATACTAAATCTCCCGTGGTGGTCTTTGGGGAGCACGGGCATCGGGCACCCCTACACGTTCTTGGGGCTCAGTGGTGGGCAGCTCTTCTATCTGCTGCCGCCACGCCGCCCGCGAGTCCTCCGGGCAGCATCTGACTTGGGGCTGCTGGAAACGAACAGCTTGGTGGGCGCGGGTCTGCAGGTGCACCTGCTGGCTCCGTGGGGGGGGGGGGAGGGGAGTCATGCTCTCCTTCCCGCTCCTTCCAGGCGAAGGTTTTTCCGGGTCCTGAGCTGCTACTGATTACTTCTCTGGAAGCAGGCCAGCGGTGATTTTACACGACAGCGCTGGGCAAGCGTGGCTGGGTTAGAGACCTCCCCGCCCTCAGCGTGGTCTCCGGGCCGCCACGGAGCCCGCTCTGGGCCTCAAAGCTGCGGCTTCCCTCTTGGTCCGCAGTTTCATAAGGTAACCTGATGCCTTTCCAGCCCTGCTAGCCCATTTAGGTGACAGATGACAGAGAGTCAGGAGGTGTTTACCTCGGAAGAGGGGCCGGAATTACAGCCGGGAACGTTACCGTCGCCGGCAGAGCGCCCCCATCCTAACGCTGTGACGCCTCTGCGGCAGAGCGCAGAGCGGCGGCCGGGCTGCGCTCGCGGGCTGGGGGTGTCCTTCCTCCGCCGCGGACCGTCCCCGCGGGCCCGGCCGTCACGACCTTGGCTTTTCTGGCGTCACAGTCGGGAGGCGAGGCCGGTCTCTCAGTGGAAAGTAAACCGTGGAGGAGAAAAGTGAAGGGGCTCGAAGCTAACCTGCTGGCGTGAACATTCAGCCCTCGGGGCAAATGATTTTCACTTTTGATGAGAAATTTCAAGTGCGATGCTTAGCGGAGCTGTTCCCCGCTGGCCGCGCTGAAGGCCGTCCTGCCCGAGGAGTCCGACAAGAGCGGCCCAGCCATGCCGTGCGTGCCGTTCGCTTTCCTGCGGAGGAAGAGGCTTGCTGCCATTGAGTGGAAGTGGGTTTTTTTTCCTCTCTGTGTTTAAAATTGTTATTCTTTTTCTTAGTTAGACGAGACTACTGAAACAAAACAGATTATGGATCCAACTTGTAACGTGCTCCTAGAAAAGCAAGCCAGCTGGTTCCGAGTCGAGCCCCCGGCCCGTCGAGCACCCTTTGGGAGATCTGGGCCCAAGGGGACCGAGCCCCACGTGTGACTGCAGACCCGGAGGCACGTCACGACGGTGAACGCAGGTCAGCTGCCGCCCTGTGGGGCGCGGTAAGCTGTCCGTAAGCTGCCCTGGAACCTCCGTGGGCATCGGGCTGGCGTACTCAGAGCCCATCCCAGGCCGCCCCGTGCGCGTGGAAGGCCCCGCAGGCGGGGCGGAGCTGCACAGGCCGAGGGCGTCTCAGTCCCTTGAACGTGTGGGAACTTTGGCTCTGAACTGAATTACCTGGATGAAGATGCATGATTAGGAGACTCTGTTTAGCTGGTATGGTTTGAGAAAGAGAGATCGGGGAATAATAGGATGAGAGAAAATTAATCCAGCTGTTTCTTTTTTTTCTTGTCTTTTGTCTTTTTAGGGCCGTACCTGCGGCATGTGGAGGTACCCAGGCTAGGGGTCGAATCAGAGCTGTAGCCGCCAGCCTACACCACAGCCACAGCAACGCAGGATCTGAACCACGTCTGCGACCTACACCACAGCTCACAGCAACGCCAGATCCTCAACCACTGAACAAGGCCAGGGACCGAACCCTATCCTCATGGATACTATTCGGGTTAACTAGTCACTGAACCACTGAGTCACGACGGAACTCCCAACTGTTTCTTTTCGGGTTCCCTCTTCCTCCAGTCAATTGTCTGAATGAGTAAATACCTACCTTCTCGTGCTTGTATCGTTGTATTAGAAAGCTGTGTGGCGAGTCAGCACAGACTCCTGGATTTTTCTGGACTTACTGCACGGCAGGCGCTAGACCAGCCATTTAACAATTGCCTCCCTGAATCTCCAAGCTACCCTGTCAAACAAGTCCCATTAATGTCTTCACTCTGCCATGAGAAAACTCAGTCACCGAAAAGGGAAGTAATTTAAGCAGGGTCGCAACGAGCAGGTGTTGGAAGCGGCCTTTCACTCGGGCAGTTGGGCTCTGAGACCCCTTCTCTGAAGCGCTAACCCGTGAACCGTCTGCTGAGGGACTGGCACCTCCTCCCGATACCGCGATCGCAGACAGTCCCGGGTCTCAGTGAGACTCGAGCTGGAGAGAGAGTACTGGGCCACGTGGGACGCTTTGGTTCTTCAGTCTGCAGCATCAGCGTGGGGGCTCGGCCCCAGACGTGGGCTAAAGCTTGTGGGACGTGGCCAGCAGCTCTTCCTGAGTAAGGCGAGCAGTGAGCTTCTCGGCTGGCCCTGAAATCTGGCGCGTTTCCACGCAGGCATTTTTGAACCGTAAGCCTCCCAGGCCAGGGGCCACCTCGCTCAAGCGTGCAGGGCCACTGGCAGTCATCAGAAGCACCTCCATCACAGGTATTCGAAGGAGTGGGCAAGCTCGCGACTGATGGAGTCCGTTTCAAGATTAACTGAGCTAAAAGAGGACCAAAGGGTCTGTCAGGAGGGAAGGGATCTGAGCCGTGCAGTGATGAAGGCAGCGGGGCCGAGGAAAAGCAAAACCAGCAGCCCCGCAGGCCCGAGGGTCACTTTTGTGACCTACTTGTGTCTGCTTTGCTCTTCGAGGGGCCGCCTGTGAGCACGGTGTGCGCCTGCGTCAGAGGAAGTCTCCCTCATGGAGCAGCTGGTTCTCACCTTAAGCCTGAGAACCTCCCCCAGCACCCCGGCTGCCTGGGGGCTGCTGCCTGGAGCACTTCCGGGGAGGCAGCTGGAGTCGGTAGGCTCCTCCTGCAGCTGGAAAGCGGAGCTTTAAAACAGGCAGCATGTACCTCCCAGGCAGAAACTCAAGGTCGGAGCGTCAATAAGAGAGTTTAAAGCTTTCTCTTTTCTGTATCATTCCCAGACATTTATGTGATATGTTGCTAGAACTGAGTGGCTAACATTTCTTTTTTCCCCAAGAAAGTTGAAAATAAACGGACTGTAGCTGTGAATAGAGTTTAGGTGATTGGTCTGTCTGTGAATTCGGGGAAAACGGCGTGGCACTCGGGTTATACGGTTTTCTGGTTTTCTCTCCTGCGTTTTCTAATACTTGTGCCGTGATTCATTGCACTGGATGTTTTCCTTCATCTTGAAGGCCTCTAAAGAGCGGGTACTCTTTAGCTGAGCTCGTTTCCAACCATTCCCTTAAAAATGGAGCCCTGCTCAAAACGCGGCAGGAGAGTGGGAGGGCTCAGCAGAGGACCGTCCCATCTGGAGAGATCAGGGGGCTTTTAACTAGACTTTACTTTAGAACAAGTTAGACTGACAGACAGGTGGAGAAGGTGGTGCATATGAAGCCCTCGTGTGCCCCTCACCCAGTTTCTCGTTCACCTTACACGAGTCTGGTGCCTTTGTTACAGCTAAGGTACCAGTAAGGCACAGTATTTGCACCGAAGCCCATCGTACGTTCAGAGTTATTTGGTGTCACCCAACGTCCCTTTTCGGTTCCGGATTCCTCCAGTCGCCTTGTCACGTTCAGCCCTCGGGGCTCCTGACACCTCTCCGGGCTTGAGGGCCTCCCGTTCCCGCCGCTGGTGCCTCGACAGCTGTGGGGGGCACCGCACCGCGGTCTGTAGCCCGGCTCTCCGCTGAGCCTTTCTGAGGTTCCCCTGATCAGACCGGGCTCTTGGAAGCAGGCTGACAGACGGAGGTGCAGGTCCCACGCGCCGCCAGCACGACGGGCGGCTGGACGCGGCCCCATCCCCACGGCCTGTGCCGGAGGGAGGCGTTCCCGGGCCGCATCTCTGGGCAGGACCGCACGTCCCCGCGAGGGGGGCGGGCGTCGCCAGAACCCCGGGGACCTTTCCGCACAGACAGGCCCCTTCTTCGCCCTGGATCGATTTACTCCATCGTCTCTGCGTCACTGTGGACTCATGGATTTCCGTGTTGGGCCTCGGGCTGCAGTCTAGCACTGCGCTGTTTATTTGTGCTTCACCTTTTGTCGGTTCCCTGTGGCCACTGGAAGATCTTTCCAGAAGGATGGCTCCTCTGCTTCTTTAACGTACCCCCGAACCGTGAGGTTTTCAGTTCTGTTCTGTTCCGTTTTGGGGTGGGCGTGCATCGCTCCCTCCCGGTGCTAGAAAATGCCGCGGCATCGGCTTGTGCGGCGGTTCCTCCTCAGATTCTGGAATCAGCCGTTTCTCCACGGAGCCCTGATTCCTCTTGTCGGAAATGGTGCCGGAGGCCAGGATGTGGGTGCGGTGTGTCCTCCCTGCTGCGGCTGACCTTTCTCGTAGGTGCCCCCGGCTGACACAGCAGGGGAGTGTCTGCGTGTACACTCGCCCCTGAGTAAGCGTGTGCTTCCCAGCATTAAGCGGGACTGAGTTCTCCTCTCCGTTGAGTAAATACCAGTGAACACAATGGCTGCTCTTAGGATGAGCGTGTGTTTAACTTTGTGAGAAACCGCGGAACCACCTTCCAAGCAGGTGTAGCTTTAACGCGTGCTCACCAGCCACAGTCGGCTCCCGTTGCTGCACGTCCACCGGCACCCGAGGTCAGTGGTGGTCCCCGGCCACGCTCAGAGGCATGTGTGCTGTGGTGTCTCATTGCTTGACTCTGCATTTCTCTGATCTGTCTCTTTTTTTTTTAACTAACATATTTAGATCATTAAAATATGCCAATTTCAAATGCAGTTTTAAATTCAGAGAGACTCCCGACACAGTGGATTGGAGTCTGTGTGCCAGCTGTTTACTGTTCATCAGCCTTGTTCTTTTTTTCCCCGTTTTCTGCCTTTCATCACGAGAACACGTGTGCTCGGAGTTTGCTGTGTCCTAATGTTGGGGGGCCCGCGGTGGACCCGCTCCCGAGCCGTCTCTCCGCTTTCCTCTCCCTGCGTCCTCACCGCGTCGCTCCATCTTCGGAGCTGCCCCGCGGCCCTGTCGTGCTGTTGCTTCCGTGGTACTTCGGTCTGGAAGTTCCTGTGGACGGATTTTCCAGCTCACGAACTCCCTCCTGGGCCCCGTCTGGGCTCCAGGCGAGCAGAGCCCTCTAGGGTGTCGTTTCCGGCATTTCCTCTTGAGTCTTCGTTAGCGTTTCTGTTTCTCTGCCCACGTCACCCGTCTGTTCTTGCTGCTGCTGACATTTTCCAGGACGGTGCAGGTTAGGGCTGCCGCAGCCTCTGCTCCTGGTAAGCTGATCTCAGCTCTTTCTTTGCACACGAATGTCTCTCTAGATGTCAGGGTGGCAGTTTGGCCTGAGACCTCCATCCTCAGATGCATTCAGTCAAAGCGGTGACTTTCTGTGTGTTCAGGTTTGTTTCCTGTTGTGAAGATGGAAGGGACAACATGCAAGCCCTTTGCTCCTCAGAGTGGAAACCAGGAGCCAATGTTTTTGGTCAGGCTGTTTAGTATATGGTTTGACTCCATGTGCAGAAAATCATGCAGTAAAAATTGAAATGTGTGGAGTTCCTGTCATGGCTGAGCGGTAACAAACCCCACTAGGATTCATGAGGATGCGGGTTTGATCCCTGGCCTCACCTTAACCCACTGGTTAAGGATCCGGTGTTGCCGTGAGCTGTGGTGTAGGTCAAAGACGCAGCTTGGATCCCATGTTGCTGTGGCTGTGGTGTAGGCTGGCGGCTGCGGCTCCGATTAGACCCCTAGCCTGGGAACCTCCACATGCCATGGGTGCGGCCCTAGAAAAGGCAAAAGGACAAATAAAGTTATAAAAGGAATACAGAATGACTAAACATGGGTAGACAACGTCAGTGCAGTTCTTGTAGCAAATATGTAATATTCAGACCTAATAATTCTGTTCTTATTGATGTGCTCCGCAAAGGGCAGCCCTGCCTTAGAGACGTCTCAGTTTTATAAGATTATGAAAGATACGTATGATTTCCCCTGAAAAAAGCAGTAGATACGTTT
This sequence comes from Catagonus wagneri, assembly GCA_004024745.2. Classification (NCBI taxonomy): domain Eukaryota; kingdom Metazoa; phylum Chordata; class Mammalia; order Artiodactyla; family Tayassuidae; genus Catagonus; species Catagonus wagneri. The sequence goes on from PVHT021183584.1 coordinate 563,429, forward strand.
TGTGTGTAGACAAAGAATTTAAGTTTAACAACTTACTAATGTGTCAGCACAGAAGCAAGTGTTTGACGTCCTCCGGCTTGGGTGACCGGCCCCCGGCCGCCTCCCTCCGACCCCAGAATGTGTCTGCAACTGAGATTTCCTTGTCTCCACTGAGGAGCCTTGGATTTTCCTTCTGTTTTAACTCATCTCGGTTATACTTGGATCTGACTAGACATCTCTTTGTTGTCTAACAGATGTGTCCCTGAAGTGAATAAAGTCAGCCCTGGATTATCTGGGCATAAATTGTGCTCAGAGTAGATTATCCTGACAAGGTTTTTCTGCCTTTTCCCTGCCAGCCAGTTTTTTTCTGGCCTAGATATCTTACAAGTAAACTGCAAGTCCGTCCCTGTAAATATTAACTTTGGAATGACATAAATGTGAAAATAAATCGGTTGAAAATCGATGTAATTAATCTGAAAACCAAGGAGAAATAAGTTAGTGACACCCCCTCATCGCTAGCAGATAAAAGGGTGATTGCTAGTTTTTGATTTGTGACACCCAAGGATTTCTTCAGTAACTTAAGGAGTGTTGTAATAAGACCATCAGTTACTTAAAAAGGATTAGTTGCCCGGTACTTTAATTCTTAGAGGCAACAAGGTAAAAATGAGCCAGACTTGAAACTCATTCTAATTGTACACAGTCACTATTTAATTTTGCTCTTAGATAAGTCATGGATCTTTCCAGACACGCTGTGTTATTTAAAGCACCAGCTATGACTGAGATGCATGCATTAATGATGTATAATTATTTCTTTCAACTCAAATATTTTAGAATCAATGTATTGAACAATAAGTGTGAAAACAGGTGTTACAAAATCAGGCCCCCAAACTGTAGTATAATGACATCAGGACAACATATGTTGATCTAGAAGTTATACACAGTGGATTTTTACAAATTATTATGACATGGTGATATTCAGGTACACGTCATAACTGAGGAGGATATAACAGCAGGAAGGATATAATAAACCTGTTTGAAAATGTTTAGATAATGCATCTTTATATGATCTACACACTCTATAATAGTGATGCAAGCTGCTACTGGTGACATTTGAGCTGATTATGATAAGACCCTTATTATCGGAGAAGTATTTTGTTTTCTCTGTGTGATTATGTTCCGTTAGTGATAATGACTAGCACCGCCTACCAGCTTGTACCACGCGAACGTACTGTCTCTTTGCTTTCTGATTGCTTCACTACGTGATCAGTGTTCTCCACTCCCCTTCTCCGAGTAGGTGAAGAAGCTGTTGGGTTCAGAGCTAGAATCCCAAGCCAAGCAATTTGATTTCAGAACTGCTCTATGTCAATACTTCTCCATTAAGACAATTCTGAGAAAAATGAAGAAAATTATCAATGCAATGAGGTATAAGATTCCATCTCCAACTCTTTTTAAAAGGAAGATAACATGTATTTCTAAAAAGTTTTTTATGAAAAATGCTGCAATTGCACACATAAAATTATTTTGTTTTAATGGGACGAAACGATCTATATGCTAGATAGTGTCAGACACAACACGCGGTCTCAGAATTCACTTTCCTGTTATTCTGTGTCTCTCGAACTCCTAGTATATGAGTTAACCTCCGAACAAGACCAAGGCTTCTCCTCTCAAGATGCTCACATTTTATGGAAAACAAGCAAATAAAAGTACCTGTCCGTCTGGATATACTCCTGAATTTGGTCAGGGATTTCGATAACTTTTAATGAATATAAATGGGTTATACAAGCCAAATAACATTGAAAGCAGCCCAGAAATTTTATATCTTTCACTTAAAAGTGGTAGTTTCCCCTTATTCTCTTCATCAGTGTACTTATTTATACAAATTCACTAATTGCAGGAACATTATACCTTTTAACTTCTATTGTGATGACAAAGAAAGCCATTCAAACAAAGCTGCTCCGTTGCCTGGGCAACGCTTCTCTTCCTGTATTCATCCGGCTCCAGATAAGGGGCCATTTTAACCGCCAGTAAAGATATGCAGATTATGTCCCTAATGAATGACAGGGATTCTGCCCAACCTGAGTAATGAAATTCACTCGTAGGAGAAATGGTCTCAGGGGGACCACATGGTGTTGGGATGCTGGCCGCCCTGGAGGCTGGAACAGGACCGCTCCGTGCCCGTTGGGCATTCAGGAGGCAGACCTCTGCTGTCAGGTGCTGTGTGATCTGGATGGAGTGACAGAGCCCTTCCCGCCCCAAGGTCACGGGCTTGTAGGGGACACAAACCAGAAAAGACAGCTAATACGTCACCGTAAGAAAAACGGTGGTTCTGTTGTTTTTCTGTTGAGAGGCGCCGCAGTGGCATGAGAGAGTTAACTCACACCTCCCCCGTGTTTTCTGTTCGCGGGGCAGCAGAAAAATTCAAATTCTAAGCGTGCTGCTGATGAAGCAGATCAGCTGCGGTTTGTCCGTGAGGCAGTGCGACTGGCAGGAATTCGGAAGTCCCATTTGCTTCCTTCGAGCGGCTGTGTTTTAGGGTCGCGCTGAGCAGTTGGGTGGAGGCCGTGGCTGGGACGCCCTCCGGGCAGCCCTGTCGGGGGCTCGCTGCAGCTTCAGCCCGGCCGGGCCGCCGCGCGACACCTCGGCCCTAACTCCGTATGCAAACAACTTTCCTCGGCCGCCAAACCACGGACGACTTGTCGCCTGTCCTGCTTACGTGGCCCCTCGCGTCCCTGCGGTGCGCGCACGTGACAGCCTTCCTTCCCAGCCAAGCGTGAGACCTGCCCGTCCGTGCCGCACAGCCAAGCCTGGCTCCAGCGGTGCTCCGTAGACGTTTCTGGAAGGACAGAGACCGCCATGCATGAACGTGTGTGTGTGTGTGTGTGTGTGTGTGTGTGTGTGTGTGTGTCTGTGTGTGCGCGCGTGCAGTGAAACATCCTAACAGATGAGCAGGAATTTCTCAATCAAGGATTCTGTGTGGGTATTTCTTTCAAACAGGCCTGTTTCACCCAGTTGCATTCTTGTGATTAAATATTGAGTGATAAAGCAAACCTAAAGGAAATGTGAGGAATACCGATGAGGTCACTCATAAATTATGTAGCCGTTGCACCAATACCACGCCTGCGGGAGAATTCCAGGAGTGCTTTTTGGCATCAGTATAACTATTTATGATTTGACCTAAAAATAATCTAAGGTGTGTGGCCGTTGAACTTCTGGAAGAATGAGATATGATTTTTTTTGCAGTTACAGCGTTAGGAAAATACAAGTTCCATTTTCTCTTTATTTTAACATGGACAAGAAGCACGGAGCTGGCTTTGAGCTGGAGAGCATGGCATCGTCTGCGAGCAGAGGGACGCTCGAGTTGTGTGTTTTGCAGGGACTGGGAGGCTGAGGTCAAGGGCACACCTCCTGTGCAGCCTTCTGCTCTTTCATGTTCCTGCTCCTCAGTGTTATTTGTGCAGAGAAATTGGCCGGGCCTGATTCAGAATTAATCTATATCTCTATTAACAATTTGATTTGGTCCAGGAAAGCCTTTTCATTTGTCTGCCCTAGGCTTTGACACTTGGAATATAAAAGAGAAGCGCCCGGTAAATAGGTAATAGCCATGTAAACAGTCAGGAGTCAGATGGCTTCCTGATGAAGCCGAGGGGAGTAGAAAGTGATACCCAGAAGCAAGGGGCCATCACTCCTGTCGCACAGCCACCTGCAGATCTCAAGGAGACCTCATCTGACGTCACCTGTAGCGCTGCAGTAGCTGTGATGTCCGAGCTGAAACAAGCAAAACAAACCTCTGTTTGGACATGACGATGCCATTGTTTGGACTTGCTCTGACACTGTCTGTAGCCGGACCCCCAGACGTCTCCATCGGCACCCCTGCTGGGGGCTCTCGTCTGGGGGGACCTGTCTTTCGTGGCAGGACCAGCCAGGCTTGTCTCAATTAAAACACCACATGTGTGCATCCCAGAGGAAGACAGAATAATCAGCCTCGAGTTTTGGAGGATGGTATTCTTCAGGAGAGAAACAGTTACAAACTTTTATGTAATTATTGAAATATTGTATTCACTTTTTTGCTTAAAAACAATTAAAAATAAAGTTAGATGCCAAACTTGATAAATACATTGGGGTCTACTTAACAAAATACGTTTTAAAAGCTGATCTGTTTATGTGGCTCTCAAGTATTACTGCACATCACAAATGAATCAACATTTTAATGTTTTAGAATAACGAACAGGGCCATGTTACAAGATATCTTGCTTTGCCGTTTCTGTGAAAGACAGAGCCACGCTTGTTTACGGATGGTTTGTGTGCCTGTATCAACATAGAAAACTGTGAACACTGGCCACCACCAGCCGAAGGATGGACAAGGGACAAAGAGAGAAGCTGTTTTCCCTTTTCTCCGTAGGCTTTAATTCGCCACCACAAATCAAAATCAACCACAGAAAAGGATAGAAGGCCTTGTAGGCATATCACAGTCTGAACAGGGCTCATTATTTTTCATTTTTATCTACATTGACACTTTAGAGCAAGATAATTAAATGTGAGTCATGTTGTGAAATAAGTAAGAAGATTTTTACCTAAAAATGGCAATTCATCATCATATTACACTGTTTAATTAGGGATTAGCACTGTTAGGACTGTATTGCTGCTTGAATGTGTCATCCATAACGGGCAAGTTTAAGTGCTGATTTCCTGAAATTTTATAATTGATATTCAGAGCGACGATGAGGATCAGTGAGACTAATAACATAGCAGGTCAGTTGTCAGTCTATCTTTAAAAAGGATTTGAAAAGTATTTCAAATCCAGAAAAACGACTGTAGTGTAAATAATCTGTTTTGTCCAAGCCCCCCCCCATTCAGGACCATCGACCGGCAAAGACGTCACTCCTGAGACTCAAAACCCAGTAGCGTTCAAACCTTCCAGAGTATTTTTAGGAGGAGATTAGGAGTTTAATTACATTTTCCTGGGTGACTGTTCATGTAATATTTGCCACAGAGTGATAAGAGTGACTGCAACAAAGTATTCATAATTATTCATAATTATGCAACAAGTACTCTAAATTATCTTATGAGTAACATCCGGTTTAGTTGCAAACTTAAATTAGTCACAGTTTATATATCTGTATAATATTAGTTAGAATAGTCTATTTTAATTTTAATTAGAAGAGTCTATGGTAAAAAAATTTGGCAAATTCAATAATATTAATTGAGAAATCAAGGTGGTTGACTGGGTTTAAAAAAGGTTACAGGAGTTCCCGTTGTGGCGCAGTGGTTAACGAATCCGACTAGGAACCATGAGGTTGCGGGTTCGATCCCTGCCCTTGCTCAGTGGGTTAACGATCCCGCGTTGCTGTGAGCTGTGGTGTAGGTTGCAGACACGGCTCGGATCCTGCGTTGCTGTGGCTGCGGCGCAGGCCAGTGGCTACAGCTCCGATTAGACCCCTAGCCTGGGAACCTCCACATGCCGCAGGTGCGGCCATAAAATGACAAAAGGCAAAAAAAAAAAAAAAAAAAGGTTACAAGTCTATGGCATACCACCTTATGGTTTCTGATTGGAGCATTTTGTCCATTGATATTTAAAGTAATTATTGATGTACTTATTGCCGCTTTATGACTTGTTTTCTGTTGCTTTTATAGTTCTTCTTGTTCTTCCCTTGTGGTGTGATGGTTTTCTTCGGTGATATGCTTGTGTTCTCTTCTCTCTTGTTGTGGATATATTGTGGGGTTTGGGCTTACGGCTGCTGTGGTGTTCGTGTATGCTGTCCTATAACTGTATACTTATTTGTTTTAAACAGGATGTCCTTTAAGTTCAAATACATTCTAAAGAAATTACATTTTTTGACTCCCTTCGCCCTCAGTTTGTGTTCTTGATGTCATATATTACATTGTCATTGTTTATCACTTTACCGATTCTTGTAGTTACACTTGATTTTATATTTTTGTCTTTTAATCTTAATACTAGCTTATTGAAATTATTGATTCTAAGCTTTTAATATGCATTTGCCTTTACTAGTGGGATTTTTGCTGAACATACATCTTTCTGGTTATAGTCTTTTTTTTTTCCACTTAGAAAAGACCTTTTAACGGTTCTTTTAGGTTTGGTTTAGTATTGATGAACTCTTAATTTTTGCATATCTGTGAAGTTCTTTATCTCTCCTTTAATTCCAAATTATACTCTTCCTGGGCAGTCTACTCTGTATGCTTTTCCTTTTCAGAATCTTAAATATATTGTGCCACTCCCTTATGGCTTGCACAATTTTTGCAGAAAAATCAGGTGATAGCTTTACGGGGGTTACCTTATTTATGATTATTTGTTTTTTCTCTTCTTGCCTTTAGAATTTCCAAGATTCGTCTTCCCATTTTGATGTATCTTGATGTGGGTCTCTTTGGGTTCATCCTGTTTTGGACCTTTTGAGCTTCCTGTACCTGTTTCCTTCCTACATCTTTTCTTTGTCAGGCTTGGTGTTTTTTTTCCAGAAAAAAATTCATTAAATATATTTTTTGATCCCCATCTCTCTCCTCATTCTGTGACCCATATAATGCATATTTTGGTATGCTTGATGTTATCCCAAATAGCCATTAAATTGTTTTCATTTTTTATTTATTTTTCTTTTTGCTTTTATGATTGGGTGATATCCATTATTCTATCTTCCCGGTCACTTATCTTTTCTCCTGTATCACATAGCCTGCTCTTCATTCCTTATAGTTATTTTTCACATCAGTTATTGTATTCTTCAGGTTCTTACTTGCTCCTTTATATCTTCTAGTTCCTTGTTCAAGTTCCTTGTTTCTAGTTCTCACTGTGTTCACCTATTTTTCTCCTTAATTCACTTAGAATTCTTATTGCTAGTGCTTTGAATTCTTTATCTGGTAAATTGTTTATTTCAGTTTCATTAATTGTTTTTTCAATTCACTTATCTCTGTTTCTATAAAAGTCGGTGAAACAGTACTTGCAGCTTCGGTTGTGCATGTGTCTTTTCTGTTAGTCTCCAGTTAGTTTTCAGTGAGAACTCTTTCAAATGCAAGTGTATTTTTGATGTGTTAGTGGCAGGAGGTGAGTTTGGCATTCTCTTCTGCCGTGTTGATCTCCAGACTCGGAATAGCATTTGAAATTCCATAAGTACAAGATTTGTTGGGACAGAGATTGGTCAAGAACCAGATGTCTTTCTGTTACTATTTAATAGAAATAAAAAACTTAATTATTAAGTTTTGGGGAAAAAACATTCAGTGATAAACACATTTTTAAAGCTTATTAATATTGAACATTAATGGAACAAGTTTGTTGATTTTTTAAGCCTATTGTTAAACATGGTCTAGATATATTAATTTAGTACAAGAAAAGCTTCATCATGATATGAATGTTTACATATTTAAATGTTACTAAATTAAGTAGTGTTGTTATCTTGGTATACATTATAACTTGCTTCATATTGCTGATGTATAATCATATACAGGGAAGCCCACTACAAACCACACTAGCCTGTGACGAGAGTTGTACTGATAAAGTCGTAGACATCTTTTCAGTTGGTGAGGGTTAAGGAACTTTGCATCCATTATATGTCAGAAATGTTTTTTAAAATGCTGTTTCCCGTCTTGGCAATGAAATCCAGTTGCCCATTTACATTGCTTTCAGCACCTCTATAATAGGTGGTGATTATGTAATAATGTTCCAATCTCATTCCATATAATGAAAATGTGGATTTAATATAAAAAAGCCATGTGGAGCACACAAGGCCAGCTCTGTTTATGATTGAATTCAAGTGTCTAGGATAGACTTATGATGTTAAAACCTATTAAATTAAATGCGCCTTTATATTCTACAAGCACTATTTTAGCATTTAGTAAAAACACCTATTATGACAACTCTGCAAATTCTGAGACCAAGAAAGATTACCTGGTTTTCAAAGGACCCCAGGAGTGGCAGGGAGGTGATGCAGACTTGCTCCGATTTCCTGCCCTGTGCTGTCGCATCATCGAGCTAAAGGAGGAGCAGGTGTATCTGAGGACGCGGGGAAGAATGGAAACTGAGTTTACTCTGGGCCATGGGAAAAAGAGCTCTGTTTGGGGACTTTGATTCCTTTTATTAATTTATTATTGTTAATTCTGCTCCAGGAATAAAATCAAACTCAACAAAAATTTCACATCACCACACACTTTGAGATAAGAGAGTTTCATATGTGTTTCAACTTCTGAAATATTATTTCATCACGAACTAGTGAATTTTGGATATTTGGATTACCTCATTTTTTTCATCATAGTTAAGTTTCAGACTTATAATATAAATGCTACTTTATAAAATGAGAACGATGCTTTCTGTTGAATCCCAGAAACAGTATACTTACTAGCAATCCCTATGACATATAAAGAGTGTAAGAAGATGGTAGGAAATTACATAAAGACATGAAAAAAATGTCTAGCATTGTGTACTGTGCTTGGTTGTAAACACACTAGGTATATAATAAAAAATTTTTTTTTAATTCATAGGAAAAAAAGAATTCATTTACATTCTACTGCATGGGTTCCAGTATATATAAAACACTCATTGCTGGTTGTTATATATTCAGACTTTTTAATGGTCATACCTATGTCATATATTCTTACAGGAATAAAAAGAGCAATTCATCTTCAGAGGTATAAGAACTTATAAAGTACATTGATTACTTAGTTTCGATGCTTTCTTTCCAGTTGAGGGAATTACAGTGACTGTTTCAATTAAGCAAATGCCATTATGTTTAAAATAATACTTTGTCATCATAATATGTTCTAGTTATGGAAATTCTGAAAATTATAGGAGCAGAGATAAAATAGTGGGCACCACAACTGGAAATCATATTCTGGCAATAAGGCAAACTAATTACCTGAATAACCTTTGCAGTGCACTAGATAAAAAAATTAAATCCACATTCCCTCTTTATGTGCAGAGTTGAGCTGGCAAGAAAGTAGCAGGAATCCTTAGAGACAGAAAAAAACTGGAAGGACAATAAATCCGCATCACTGGGCTGCCCAGAGCCTTCCTGATCCAGCATGACCTAAGTCTCTCCATTTTAATGGGGCTCCTGAGGAAGGAAGGAGAAAAAGCTTCCATTCTGCACAAGGGGTGGAAAATCATGAGAATCCCTCACAAAAACAGACTCTAAAAGGTGCTTTTGTCAAGGGAAGAAGGCACCCAAAGGACACGTCCGTGCTTTATGTGGACAGAGGAACAGACGCTTGAGTTTGCAGTGGCAGAGGCTGGTTGCACCTCTGTTTACCCCAGAAGCAACTGCACTCCTGGGAGCGCCGAAGACAGAAGCCTGGAATTTACTCTCAGAAGGTCCCAGTTGGTGACCCTCCCAGGTACCTGACATACGAATAATAGGAATCCCGCTTAGGTCAAAGCCTCAAAAATCCCATAGATTAAATATCACAACCCTCAAAATCACATAAAACCAGGAGGTTAGGAGCTGCAAAGAGCAAGTGTAGCAGAAGCAACAAACTCCAGTAACAAAGTAGCAAAGTTTACAGGTGAAACAATCGAATTATGAAAGCGGACGGCACAGGAAACAGTGGTGTAATTTTATAAACGTAAGACAAAATAGAGCTTCCGAATAAAAGCTTTTCTAGAGACCAAACGTACAAGTTCAATTCAGCAAGAAAAACCAACAACCCTAAATTTCCATGAACCTAGTAACACAAGTTTCAAGTATGTAAAACTGAAAGTGAACTGCAGGGAGAAAATGACATAGCTACAGACCTTTGGGGGGGATTTTTAATACACTTGCCTTCACAATTTATAGTCATCGTATGGAAGGTTTGAATCACATAATTGGTAAAGTAAAACCAAAGGATGTAGAGATATTTCTGTTCTAAAAAATATGTCTTGAAAAACCATTTTGTTCTACAAAATATACACCAAAAACAGCAGGTCTCCCGAGAAAGAGTTGAGGAGAGTGCAAAACTATATGGCTCTGTAACAAGAGCACCAAACAGAGTAATTGAAACCTGAGGGAATCATCTGGACTCTGCCAGGCACAGGCACTGGAGAGAAGAACAGATGCTGTCGCAGTGGTCCCTAAAAACGTGCCAAACAAAAGAGTGTCTCAGCTTTATCCGGACTGTGGCTCGTGGGTGCAGAGACAGGACAGATGGAAGCCCTTAATGGTGCTGTTTTATGGAGTTGATTTAAAGGGAGAAGTTTTTTCCAGTTGCCCAGAGTGCTCTAGTCACAGGGACCGCGGGAGGGGGGCCACGGAACCGGAGCCCACGAGCAGGGGTGGCTCCCTGGGCTGGCGTCCTGAGGGCTGGTTCCGGGATGGAGCCTGGCTCCTAGCATCTCAGGGTAGCTGCCGCGGTCTTTTTCCTGCCAGTGTAGCAGGAATGTTGAAGACTTTCCTTTTCCAAGCAGAGGTCATAATTCTGCCATCATCTGCCCGCTCTTGCCTGCGATGGACTGTGCATGAAGAAACACGGTTTTTACACTATTCCAAAATAACCGCTCTCTTAGTGAATCATCCGTGAGTGAATTTGCTTTACAGAAACAAATTACATTATACAAAACACATTGTACATAGAACTGGACTGGGCTGTTGGAGAAAATATCTTTCAAATCAAATGCATAAAACAAGCATCAGTATCACATAGACTGTCTTCTCTGACTGCAGCACGATTAAGTTAGTACAATTAACAGTACAATCATTGCAGACTCCATATATTTGGAAGTTAAAACATTTGGAAATAAAACTGTCTTCTAAGCAATTCATCATTCAAATAAGAATACATAATGGAAATGTATACAAGTGCATACAAATTATAACACAGAAACCATTAAGTATAAAAACGTGTAGGAGAGTTCCCTGATGACTTAGTGTTTAAGGACTCAGCACTGTCATTGCCGTGGCCACGGGCTCAATCCCTGGCCCGGGAACTTCTGCGTGCATGGGCAAGGCCAAAACAATGTGTAGGACCTATAGACATGTACAGCCTTCAATGAATTTATTGGTGGAAAATGCAAGCCTGAAAATTAATTTGAATGTTAAGAAAGGTGCAATAGAAGGAGAGAAATCGTGAAAATGATATTTAAAATGGAAAGCCAAGACAATAAAGAGGGTCAACAAAGCTGAAGTGTTAAAAAAGAAAAGTAGGAGTTCCCATTGTGGCTCAGCGGGTTAAGAACCTGACATAGTGTCCATGAAGATGGGGGTTTGATCCCTGGCCTCGCTCAGTGGGTTAAGGATCCAGCATTGCCATGAGCTATGGCATAGATCACAGATGTGGCTCAGTTCCAGCATTGCCGTGGCTGTGGTGTAGGCCTATATCTGCAGCTCCGATTTGACCCCTAATCCGGAAACTTCCATATGCCTCAGGTGCAACTGTAAAAAAGAAAAACAAAAAAGAAAATATTAGCACAAAATGATGAACAGTATTTAATACAAGACCTTCTATTTCTGCTGTTCCTCTCCACCACACATGCTCTCTCTCTCTCTCACATATACACCTCCGCACACGCGCGCGCGCACGTGCATGCACACACACACACACACACACACACACACACACACACACACACTGGCCAGTTATAAGAACATCCACTCAGAGGCAGCGGGGAACTAGCGCCCCAGGGCTCTGGGAGAGGCGAGCAGTGCCGTGTGTGCCAGACGCTTGGCCCTCCTTTCCTCTGCGTTTTCCAGCGCAGCTCTGGGACACTTGGGATAGCACTTTGCAGCTAGGGCTCACCGAATGCTGGGACCTTGAAAAGCCACATATTCAGAGACCACACCTGAAGTGGACAGTCCCTCACCGGGGACTATGCTGGCCCCAAAGTGATCTCAGCATACCTGGAGCACAACCAGAAGCAAATTCACGTCCCCCCTAGAGACAGAGGACGTCATCCTGAGTTTCAGTTATTTCTCAGACACCCTTTCAAACACAACGCTATGCGAGCACTAAACGTTGACCACCAACAGGAGGATGAGAATTGCAGAAACAATAAATATTCAATAGAAATAAGTCAACAGGGGCTTCAGAAGTTGAAGTTATCAGAAGCAGATACTTAATACCAATACATTTAAAAACTTGTAGACAATTGCAAAATGTAGTCCGAAACCGTCTATGTGATACTGGTGCTTGTAGACAACTGTAGAAATGATTTTAGGGCCAACTCAAAACAAAACCAACAAGCTTAATGTTAAAAGAATTCAAAAAAATATTAACAGGAGTAGAGATAAAGAATGACTGATGGGTACAGGTTTTTTCTGAATATTTCCTGGAATTGGACACTACACTAAAAACCACTGGATTGTGTACTTTAAAGGAAAAGAAATAGTAAGTATCTCGCAGCAGCAGAAGAGCTTAATGTGCACTTTTCACCAATTATTTAGAAAGTAAATCATTTCAGTCTTTTTTTCTACAGCTTTGCTGAGACATAACTGAAATCTAACATTACGTGAAATTAAGATGTACCAGGTGAAGTTTGATACGGACATGCATTGTGACATGATTGTGACAGTGAGGTTAGTTAACACACGTTCCTAATCTCACATGAGTCCTCTCCTTTGGAGTGAGAACAGTCAAGCTCTGCTCTCTCAGCAGCTCTCGCCTGCACAGTGAAGGCTGCTAGTTATTGCTGCCGCGCTGTTCGTGACACCCAGAACTCGGTTTCCTTAGAGCAGAACCATCACCACCTCATTGGGCTTATTGCAGGGAGCAGGATGTGCTTAACACGAGAAAAATCTCTCTTTTTAATTATAAAAGTTTGAAGATATCAAATATACACAGATACAAGAAAAAAAACACACACACACACACAAAAAAAAACCCCAAATGTCGATCTCACACAGCTTTATTTATTTATTTATTTATTTTTGCCTTTTGTCATTTTTTTTTATGGCCGCACCCATGGCATGTGGAGGTTCCCAGGCTAGGGGTCTAATCGGAGCTGTAGCCACTGGCCTGCGCCGCAGCCACAGCAACGCAGGATCCGAGCCGTGTCTGCAACCTACACCACAGGTCACGGCAACGCCGGACCGTTAACCCACTGAGCAAGGGCAGGGATCGAACCCACAACCTCATGGTTCCTAGTCGGATTCGTTAACCACTGCGCCACGGCGGGAACTCCTCACACAGCTTTAGAATCTGTCAAACAGGGTCAGTGTCGTTTCTTCTGCCCGCTCCGTCCACTTCCCTTTACTTTGGTTATTTCGAAGCGAATCCTAGACATAATAAAACTTCTTTTTTAAGGAGTTTAGTAAGGGAATCTAAAAATAAGAACACTTTTTAGAATCACAATTGCAATACCATATCAGTATCAAAGCAATGTTTAATATAAACAAGTATTTAGTGTTTGAACTTCCCCAAGTGTTTCATAATACTTTGCAATACTTTATTCAAATCAGGAACCACATAAAAATCATAAATTAAAGATCATACAGTTAAGTACCCTTTTAAAATTTTTTTCTGGAAGTCTTTCTCTTGAAATAACCGGGACCTCTCTCTAATAGACAGGTTTCTTAGAGTCTGATTTTTTTTCAGTTGCATGACTGTGAAGTAATTTAATATGTTTATGTTCCTATGTTCCCTATATATTTCCTGCAAATCTCTAGAGTGATTGGCTTGATGAGATTCAAAATCAATTTTTCTTTTATTTTCTCAAGAATACTCTGTTGGTGATGCCACCTACATCGATCGCAAGCTGTATTTTCTCTCTTTACGAAGTCGGCCAACACCGATGACACCTGACTAGACCTGTTATTTAATTAGAATTTTGGAAATGGTCTTAACCTATTACCTGGAACACATTTGTAATGAAAAACTTCCATTTCACCTGAGGAGCAGTTCATATGCCAAAGGCCAGGCTCCGTTATTGCTCTTTAGTCACCAGTTTTAGAAGTGTCCCTTCCCCCAGAGCATTCTTCCACGAGGCGAAAAGGGAATTTCTGTAGCAACCGATGCGTGTTTTAAACACATTTATTCATCACTGTAAATGTTCTTATTGATATTAAACTGCTCTCAACTTGGGCCAATAGAAATGTCTTAAATCATCTCTTGTGTCCGTATTCTACATCTTAAATAGCACTTTTAGTGTCTCGCCTTACAGTATGCTGATAGTCCTCGGGCTTGCATATCCCTCGCCCTGTGGTTAGCTAAACCTTTAAGACAATACTTAGAGAACAAAGCCTGGGCGCTATAGGTGCTCCCTGATGCTCACACAGCCACGGTTCCAGGCCTTTCTGTAGAAAGACGGCTCATGAGCGAGGGTCACACGTCAGCCCTACTGAAAGCCTGGAGCTGACGCTTCAGCTCTGACTCTGCCTTCTCCTTCCCGCGGGGAGAATCCGGGCTCCTCGTAGCGCGGGGACTTCTGCTGTCCCTCCAGAATCTCTGCAGTTGCTTCCGTCTCATTTAGTCCATGAGACCTACTCTGGTCTCTGACAAGACTGAGGTCACATTATCTTCAGAAGAAAATTCACTCCATCGAGGTTTTAAAACATGTTCTTGAAGAGTGTTGCAAAGCCAGGTCTCAGGCTTTTGAAATGTCCCCTGAACAGTTGCTTCCGTTTTACTTTCCAGTTTTATTTAGCTGTGCTTTGTTTCTCTCATTTTAATCCATTAGGTTGGATAGGGGTTCTCCTATTTTATTGATTTAATTAATGAATCAAGATTTGCATTTAAATTTTATTTCCAAATTCAGGAAATAATTGCTTTACCTCCTTTATTTTTGATTTATGACTAATTCCATTCTCCTGCTCCTTGCTGTCATCTTATTGTACTTGTTTCTGTATTCAGGAGAGCTTTAATTCATTGTCTTATTTTCCCTTTTTTTTTTTTTTTTAATCTTTTTAGGGCCGCACTGCAGCATATGGAGGTTCCCAGGCTAGGGCTCTAACAGGAGCTGTAGCCGCCGGCCTTCACCACAGCCGCAGCAACGCGGGATCCGAGCCGCGTCTGCAACCTACACCACAGCTCACGGCAATGCCGGATCCTTAACCCACTGAGCAAGGCCAGGGATTGAACCTGCAACCTCATGGTTCTTAGTCGGATTCATTAACCACTGCGCCACGACGGGAACTCCCTCCCCTCCTTTTTAATTGACCTTTTGAGATCGAGCTCATCAGAGAGCAGAGACCTATCTCCGCATCCACAATTCGTCTTCAGAAACCACGGTTTTCTTCTCATCAGGGCCCTTTGGAATCACAATGTCAGACTTTTATTTTTAGAGTGGAGCACAGGCATTGATTACTTTCAGTTGTGATTATTATTCTTACCACTTAACTGATTTCCTCCCCTCTAAAGCTTCTCTCTAATTCATTTTATAAATACGTCAGGTCTCTGTTGTCTTAAGCACCTGCGAACCGTCACTCTCGGCCTGTGCGTCGGCTGGTGCTGGGCTAACACAGTACCTCCGACCGGACGGCCTAGGCCCCTGGCTGTGGGCTGTCAGTAGAGTGGACTGGCCCCGGGTGAGGCTGTGTCTCTCCCAGCCCCTGCCGGCTCGCAGGCAACCCCTTCCTCTTCTTGCGGGAGCATCGCCGAGCCCCGCCTTCACCTGGCCCGGCCCTCCCTCTGCAGGTGTCTGTCTCCAGCGTCCTCTGACATCAGATTAGGGTCCGTCCTGCTAACTGAGTGCGTCCGCAGTGGCCCTGCTCGCCAGAGAGGCCACGGCTCAGGTACAGGGGACTAGGACTTCAAGATATAAATGTTTAGGGAACACCGTTCAGCCCCTAACGTTGTCACTTGGCACTGCCAGGCTGTCTCAGTGTCCCCTCGGTGAGGTGGCCTCCACCTCGCCTTCAGGAGGCGCTCCGTCCGCAGTAAACGGTGTTACCACGCAGCCTCGCCGCCGCCCTGGTCCAGGTCGGGCGTGTCTGTGGCTGCGCAGCCCGCCCGCCGCGGCCGCTCCCCCGCTGCTCCGCCCTCTCGCCGCCGGGTCGCGAGTCACCAGGATCTTCTCCGCGGGTGCCCTGCAGTTCCGCGACGGCAGCCGCGCCGTCGCACTTCGCAGGCCCCTAGGAGCAGGGATCCCTTGGCAGACGCACGGCCACGTGACCTGTGAAATTGGTCACAGGGATCGGGCCTTCCAAAGCCGGCGGTGGTGTCTGACACTTGGCAGGTGTCCATGTACTCTTTTCTTTAAAACACTGACAGTGAGGAGGGATAAAAAGTGAAAGACTACCCACTATATTAATTGTTTTAGAAAAGTAGTTGATATTTAATGTGTTGAGCAAAGATTTTGATGGAAAAAAATAAAAGGAAATTATTGGAACTTAAAAAAAAAGATGGGGCCCTGACTTCCAGAATAGAATGGCACTTGAAGAGCTCAAAGCTGGACCCACCCTACGACCTACAGCACATGTGTGTGGTTTCTAGACGTTGTCTTAATGGCATGCATGCACCAAGTGGAGACCACTTACTCAAGGACACTACTCAGTGTGTTAATCTGAGTGGCAGGAAATGTGACATCCGAGCCGCTCCTGCTCTGGCCCCACTGCAGCTCCGTGACCCAGAAGACCTGTTCTGGGTCATTTTGGCAAAGAGGCTGGACTCCCCCCCCAGGTCCCTGGTTCTGAGCACAGGTGACCCAGCGGGGCCGCCCCTACCCTGGCGGTGGAGCGGGGGGCTCACCCACAGGTGTGTTTCATGCCCGAGGGGACCCAGGACAAACGCCGCCATGGCCATCTCATGCCACGGGGGTGCCCTCTGTCCCTGAGCCGAGCCCCGGGCAGTCCTGCAGTGTCTCTGCCAAGCGGAGAAGGCGAGCCCCGACTCAGAGCTGCTTCTGGGGTGGCTGAAGGTGGAGGCCTGCGCGGCTGACAAGGTCGCCAGCTCCGTGTCCACGGGGCAGAAGAGGAAACGAAGGCGGCTCCTGGGTTCAGAGCCGAGCAACGCCCTGCTCCTGAAAATTAGGCCCAACTTCAGTTAGATAAGAATGTGCAGAAACGTGTGCCCCAGAGTCTTCTGAAAGAAAAGGAGTAAGGCGCGTGGCCAGCAGTTCTAGGAGCGGGCAGCTGGCAGCACGAAGAGCGAAGGGAGCAGCGGGAGGTGAGCCGCGGTCCGACCCTCCGCGGTGCTTTCTGCGCGCGGATACACCGCTCTGCGCAGGCGCGATATTAACTAACAGTGATGACGTTAAATTCACCCAAAACACGTGGTGCAGGAAATTTGAATAGACTCGCCAACTTGTACCGACGTCCTAATTCTGGGTGTGATGCTGTGCTAGTCCACCAAGGCGCTGCCGTCCGGAAGGCCTGTAAGGACTGTGCGCCATCGCTCTGAACTACTTCTTACAAGTGCATGTCAATCTCAAGTTTACGCAAAATAAAAATTTTTCGAGAAGCAAATAAAGTTGTATGCAGGTAAAATTAATTTCAGTATGTCCCGTGAAAAATTTTAAAAAGCATAGACTCGGGAGTTCCCGTCGTGGTGCAGTGGTTAACGAATCCGACAAGGAACCATGAGGTTGCGGGTTCGATCCCTGCCCTTGCTCAGTGGGTTAACGATCCGGCGTTGCCGTGAGCTGTGGTGTAGGTTGCAGACGCGGCTCGGATCCTGCGTTGCTGTGGCTGCGGCGCAGGCCAGTGGCCACAGCTCCGATTAGACCCCTAGC
>PVHT021183584.1:581079-595982 GCA_004024745.2 Catagonus wagneri
TAGACTCCCGCGTGTGCAGGGAAAGTGACCTTGGAGTCTGTGCCCCGTGGTGGTCTGATCTTACAGCAGGAGACTTGTATTTACGTGCACAGCCCGGACTGAAAATCTGTAGAGGTTTGTGAAACTTTCAGTATTTTGCCACGTATAATAGCTTTACACGGTAAATATAATTTGGAACAGGACAAAAAGAGAAAAATACACATAGAGTTGTTTTCCTAAGTTTGTAAGAAAATGAGACACACTCAGGGCATCTTGGTAAAGGCAGGATGCAGGTGTCACCTGCAGGACACACACGTTCACCTTGTGAGCAGGAGAGGGTGATGGCGCTTTTGTAAAAGCCCACGGATGACAGGCTTTCTGCGGTTGTATTTAACGACATATATTAGTACTAGGGGTAAATTCGGGGTGACAGGAACAAGAGGGCAAAACACAATCAGCCCATTTCTGCCGAATCAAGCGCCAGGAAAAATCAAAGGCAGATTTTAGAAGGGCTTGAATGCCCAGTTAATAATTTATATTTGTAGGTCATTAGAGTCACTTGGTATTTCAATAGGGCCACACAGATGAAAAGCAAGCAATCTGATGAGAACATATATCCTTAAAACTCGGAGTCCCTTCCTAGATTAAAAATAAAAAGGATCCAGAAGTATAACAGGGAAAACCTGCTTTAACAAGTTATCCTGTGAATTAAAGACCACAGGCCTGTGAAGGTTGGGGTCCAGAGAGCTCCCGGCATCAGGCTGCTGCAGTACCGGGCCGGGAGCTGGGAGCCGCGTGGACTTTGGAAGAGGTGCCTGGAGCCGGACTGGAGTTCTGCCCTGCAGGTTCAGTGAGGGAAGGGACCACGACCTCTGTGCTGGCCTTCCGCTCAGGTCTCAGCACAGCGGCAGGGCCGTGCACACACCTACACGGGGAGGAAATCACCAAGCTTGGCGCCTGTGGATTCTTGAGTCCGGGGGGTGGGGTGGAACAGAAGCGGGGCGGCCTTGTGCCTGTTGGAATCGCGGCCGGGCCGTGAGTGCGAGACACTCGCTGCTCGGCTGTCGGCAGCGCCTTCGGGGGAACTCGGGGTGCGGTGGCAGTTGTTCTCCATGTGCTCTTGCGCCTGCGTTGTTGGCACTTGGAAACACGGTCAGAGCAGCAGATGGACCCGCTTGTCTTTTCCGAACCTGAGCCACTGTGCAGTGGCTTCTCATCGCCACCGAGTGCACGGGGCTTGGCAATTAACTGGACTCTCGGCCTCCCTGGCAAACACGGCCAAGGGGGAAATATTACAGCAGAAAGTGAGAAATGGAAAGTGTTATTAAAGACGTGTCAGCTTCTGGTATTTCATCCTTAATCCTTCCTGGAGAGCCACAGCTATGTCAACAGACTGTAAGAGTAAAACCATAGTGGCGTTTACCCAAGAACTACAAACAGTATAACTTTCCATTTTAATGGACCACATTTCTCATGTTTATCCAGCGCTCAGAAAGTTCTGTGGTTCTATCAAATTCACAGTGGCTTTTTTCCACTTCTTTGTAAAATCACCAGCAAGGGTCTTCTTGTGCCATATCCACCTAAAGTCTGAAGGTCTGAGAGGCTTTCTGATAATGAGTCATAGCGACATCATTTTAATCAGCTCTGTTTTGGTGACTTGATTATATTTACAAGTATTTATTTCATATCTACATAGATTGCCGATTTAAGAATTAAATTGCGGGCTACAAAAAATTAAGGTATAATTTAGTTTTCCTTCGTCAGGATGATTCAACCAAGCTGAACTGGGCAGTTAGCTGTATTTCCGTCCTAAGCCTCTGCCCTGAGCATCCTGCAGCTAGGACCCTCGGCGCGAGCGGCATCTGTGAGGTTAGGCAGGTGCAGGCGGACTTGGTGGTAGCGCTCTCCGTTTGTCCCCAACTCGCTCATTGCAGGGTCCTTCTCTCTTTCCTGCTGGGCGAGGCTGCACAGCACTGGCCAGAACCCTCCTTTGGCATGTTTCTGGTTAAGTGGGGCGGCCACGCAAGGCTTCCTGCAGGAGGTGAGGCGACAGCCGTTGATCAGCTCCTCCCCGAGTGCCCCGAGGCCCTGTCCCCCGGGGGAGGGGGCGGGGGGGGGGCTCCGAGAGCATCTTCCCGGGACCCTCCTTCCGCTTGCCCGTTTCCCTGTGTCGGTGTGCGCTTGGCTCCACGACAAAGAGCCCCTGCTTCCGCAAGGCTTCAAGACCCCATATGACCAGGCCAGCGTGAGGTGCCGCCCACGAGTCTAGCGCAGGCCACAGGAGCGACTTGTTCTTGCTCCCTGCCCGTCTTTCCACCCCTGCTCCCGCGGCCCCTCTGTGGACTTCAAACACCAGCCCCAGACCCTAAGGCAAGAGCCTGGAGCCTGACCGGTAAAGTGATTATATGTACTGTGTGTCATTTAGACCGAACAACTTGTAATTCTGTATGTTTTTAAAATTATAATGTTTCTTCAAATTTTCCATAATAAAAACTAAGAAAGCATCTCAAAGTTTTCTTCAAACAGGGAAGATGATTAGTATGCTGAAGTTTAGAATAGTTCGGCGTATTTTTAAGGAGTAATTCTTAAAGAATCACATTATGTTACAAGGGCCTTGCGGGAAGTAAAAGCAGCATTCAGAGTATAATGATATAGTTTTGCAGTGAAAGCCTCCAAAAACATTTAATCCAACATGGTTCCAGTAGTTTCTGAAGAACACAAGTTCTGATGGCAGTTCTGAAAAAAACACCTAGCTGGTCACTGCTTCAATCCAAGCATTTACATGGTAGCTGTGCGTGTCAGGCACTCTTCTAGGTGTTGAGATTCATCAGTGACTGAAACAGAAAGAAGTTTGTCCTTCTCAACTATTTTTCTCAGGCTCACATCCAGGAAAGACAGAAAACAGATTATAACTGCAATAATAAAACCGCGTGCGGTAGATTAAATCATGTTAACTGCGCCAAAAGGATGGGAAACTGCATTGTTCACTTAGCCGGACTTTTCTGAGCTCTTCTGAGGTCTCCCCCCACATGAACAGTTGTTTAAATTGGTGGGTTTTGATTTTGGGGACAGTTTCAGATTTAGAGAAAGCTGAGCAGATCATCCACAGGGACCCCACACACTCCTTCAGCTGCACAGGTTTCCCCCGATACTAGCAACTGTGTTAGTGGGGTGCGCTGGCTGCAGTCACTGAACAGACACCTTGCTATTAGCTCAAGCCCGAAGCTCACACAGAGGTCCGTGTTCCATACCGCGCAGTCTGTGGGTTTGTGCAAATGCGTAAGGCCATGTACCTGCTGTCACAGTGCCACACAGAATCACTTCTGTGCCCTGGAAATCCATCCACTCATCGTGCCGTCTCCACGGTTTTGCCTTTTCCAGAATGTCGTATAGTCGGAATCATATAGGACGTAGCCTTTTAACGCTGGCTTCCTCCACTTAGTAATATGCAGTTAATGGTCCATGTCCTTTTGAAAACTGATGGTTCATTTCTTTTTATTGCTGAATAAAAGTCCATTGTGTGAATGGACCGTAATTTGTTGACGCCTTCACCTATTGAAGGCCGTCTTGATTACTTCCAGCTTGTAATGATTATGAAAAAAGCGGCCATAAATATTTGTGTGTAATTCTTTGTTGGGTAAATACTTTAGGAACAGAATTGCGAAGTCGTATGGTCAGATTGTGCTTAGCTTAGTGAGAGACAGACAAGCTGTCTTCCTAGGCGGCTGGGCCATTTTGCGTTCCCACCGGCAGGGAGGGGAAGGCCCTGTTACTGTGCAGCCTCACCAGCGTGTTGTCCTGCCAGTTTTTTGGATTTTTAGGTTTCTAATGGGTTTCTGTAGGTGTCAGTGGGGTCTCCCCCATGTCCGGGCTCTCTATTCCATCCCACTGATTTCTGCGGCTCGCCTTTCATCGGCCGGCGCTGCCCAGAGCTTTACTAAGTCCTGAGATCAGGAGAGGAGAGCTGTCCGACTCTGTGGCCCTCCGAGACGGCTTTGACGGCTTGGGGTCTTCCGTCTGTTTCTGTGAACCTTAGAACAAGCGTGTTGACATCCACAATCTGTTATGATTTAGGCTGAGACACTGAATCCACAGATCAAGCGGGTAGAATCTCCATCCTAACTTAAGTGTCAGTTAGATCCCATTATGTCGTAATTTTCTGCCTCCTGGACCTGTCCTTTCTGATTGACAGAGGGGCATTGAATTGTCCAACAACACTAGTGGGTTTATAGATTTCTCCTTGTAGTCCCATCAGTTTTTGCCTTGTGTTTTGACACAGTCATTAGAACCATACTCATTAAAGACTGTTGTGTCTTTTTGAAGAACAGATCCCTTTATAATTATGCGATTCTCTTTATCACTGAAAATGATAGACTCGTTCTGAAGTCTATGCTTGATATTAAAAAGTCAGCTCTCTTTTTGTTAGTACTAACGCAGTTTATCTTTGTCCATGCTTTAACTTTTAATCCACAGTTTTATTTACAGTGGGTCTGCTCTAGACGACATATAGTGTGGCTCTGTTTTTTTTATCCACTCTGAGAGTGTTTGTATTTTAATTGGTGTATTTAGATCACTGATGTTTAAATTGATTATTTATATAGTTGAATCAACATATAAAATACCTTGTTTTTTTAATCTTCTCTTTTTCTATTTTATTAAGTAATTATCTTATTAGATTGTTTTTCTTCTCTGCTATTGTATCAGCTGTAATCCTGAAAAACACTCTTAACGTCGTCCTGGTTGTACTGACAGGTGACCTCAGTCCGCTCTCGAACGGCAGCCGGGCACCACGACAGGCGGAGTGACGTCAATGAATGAAGGTGCCGGTCTTGGTTCAGAATGAACACTCTCTTTTTTAAAGGGTAACAACCTGAGTTTCTCTAAAAGACGAAGCACACACCTAGATTTGCCATATTTTCTAAACACAGGCTCCCCTCCCGTATTTTGAATTGGTTTAGAACAAGAGACACATAGCCTGCTCAAGTAACAAAAAGTATTTGTAGATGGTATGGCAGTAACTAATGGGTTTGATTGGTGTCATTAGTGAGTCAGTGCCTCCCACCAGCTGAAGACGCCTCGTGACACTGGAGAACTTTCCCTCTTTACCTGCCTCGGGGAGCGGAGGGACCCCGACCGGCTCTCTCTTTTAAGCTGTCAAACCAGCACTCTGCCTTTGTACACGTTAGATGCTCGGCGAATTAAACAGCTCATCATCTCACGGCAACTCAGCTCTCTGGGGGCTCAAAGTCTCAAGAACACTGAAGATTCCAAGTGATGCATTTTGTGTGCGGAGTTATAAGCCGTGTTGTTTGAAGTCATCTGGAGAATTAAATGTAGGATAAACAGAATGATTTCTAGTTACACAATTAAATGACATTGAAATGTAATGGCATTTCAGTCATTCAGCAGTTAATGAACTTAACACTTGAGTCTTACTCCTGGTAATTTAACTTTTAATTACCACCCGACTATCTCATGTTACATATTGTTAACATCAGTTTATCGTGTCTCCTCTTTTTAAATTAAACACAGCAGTTTTACCCTTTTCTTGCTGAAGGAGCAGTGCTGTGTAGTAAGGTTTAATCGATTTACTAGGAAAATATGACAAATAGTTCCACTATGTGACCAATTTCACTGAGAGGATTTGATTCTGGTGTTATTTGATATTTTGCTTTGCAAGGTTTTTTGGTTTGTTTGTTCTTTCTCTTTTTTAAAGAAGAGCAAATGGTAAAGCTGAGCCTTCAGACTTAGATGGTTAGAAAACAATAAGCTTGGCTAGACGATTCCCATATAAATATTGCCGTCTTTCATTCTACGTGATGTAGAAAATAAAGGACATAAAACCCGCTCAAGTGCTGCTATGTCTTGGGGACCCGGGTACAAGGTGTCCTCAACAGATGAGGCATCGGGTGTGCTGAGTCCTGCGGCCTGGCCACTGAGCACCCATGGGGGAGGCCACACAGACTGGGGCCGACCTCCCACTGTGAGGGCGTCGGGGCCCCAACTCTGCAAAGCAATAAAGTGTAACAGCCCAGGAAAGGGTGGGCGTGTGGCAGCGCTGGGCGCTGGGCACCCCTGGCTTGAGTCTCGGTTTGGCTGAGACGCCGTGAACACTGCACAGTCCCTGCACCACTTCATCGCTGGCACCACTCCGGTTCCTGGATGTTTGATTTCTGGGCGCGCAGAATGTTAGCGACACCTGACGCGACAGTTTGTTCTGCTTTTTGCTGTGTTCCTGGGCCCCGGCATCTGTAGAGTAAGGAGTAGCTGTTGAATGAATATCGGCTGAAAGAAGAAGCCAGTCGTGTTCATGGCTGGTTGGAAGGGGTTTGGTGCCAGGAAAAAGGGTGGGCTGGTTGAGCGCCCACCTTCACCTGGGAAGTGGGTAGCCTTCCCTTTCCCACCTGCGGGTCCGTGGTGCGGACGTCTTCGGGACCTGGGTCCCTCAGCGCCTACCGCAGAGTCGGGGTGGCCATGGGTGCTGGTCCTATAGAGTCTGCGGGAGCGGGTGCTCAGGTTTTCGGCTCTGTCCCCGCCCGCAGAGCGCAGGCGCCCGCGCACACGCTGGCCTCGGAAAGGGCCGCCCTCGGATGAGGCCAAGGACCTTTCCTGACCCATTTCCTTGGTCTCATGTCCCCCACGCCTCCCCGGTGCCCAGGTTCCTCCAAATCCGCTTATTTTCCGTGTCTGGAATTGCTCCGGCGAACCCCCTCGCGTGCGTGGCGGGTTATTCATCACGGCTGCGCTGCTGTCGCGACCCCGTAAACGGCGCCCTGCCCCGGTTTCGGGTGCCCTCGGAGGCCACGGGGCCCTTGGAGGAGGGTTTTCTTCCTTCTTTTCGCTCTGAAGAATTGAGTAAAAGTCCTCGTTGCTGCTTTCCGTGCGCCGCGGGGCCGCTGTGGGAAAGCGTCCTTGTTCGCACGACGGGCCCGCGGCAGAGCTGGTGGCTGAGGCGCGACCCCTGGAAGCCACCCGAAGACGTGAAGTGTTCTTTCTAAAGCTCTGACGCCCTGCGTCCCGAGACCTGGCTGTCAGTAGCGTACAGGTGTTACTTCGGGGCCCTTTGTCCTTCCACGTTTTCTGTTCTCGTTCCCCTTGGGGACCCGTCTCGGCAGGCACCGTGTTAGTAACGCCCGTCCGGGCCCTTCAGCCCTTCCTCGGTTCGCGTCTGCAGCGGGCGCTCCATCCGAGTGAGAAAAGTGCAGCCCTCCGGACCCCAGGGTCTTAGCAGGTAACGGACAGGTCAGGTCTCTTTCTGCAGGTGTCTTATGTGCTAAAGAGAAAGGGAGACAGACAGACAGACAAATATGTAACAAATACCGGGTAATGAAAAGAGCTGTGAAGAAAATAAACCGAGCAGAGGCCTGGCGTGTGGCCGATGCTGTTTTAAGGACGTCCTCCCTGACGGCCGCGCTCTGAGCAGAGGCCTGAGTCAAACAGGGGAGCCAAACCCACGCCAGTACGGGGGACGGGGGTCTTCCAGGCAGAAGGGAAAAAGCTTGGACATATGTCGATCGGAGGAAGCTGTCCTAGTCCGTCCGAGGGACGATGGCCGGACAGGAGGGGAGGGGAGATGACCCAGGAGCGAAGTGCAGGTGGCCTCCCAGCCCGCACCCCAGGCTTGGGAAAGGCTTGTGTGCGGGACGGACAGCAAAGGGGGGTTTTAAAGGAGTAACAGAGGGAATGGCTGTTTTAAAAAAATCGCTCAGAGTGGAGAGCAGGCTGTAAGCACCCAAGAGTGGGTTGCGGGGACCGGCGAGGGGAGAACGGACTAAGACCGAGAGCGCTCGTGCCGGACCAGCCATTGAGAGTAAAGACCAGGTGGCTTAAACAAAATAAGTTTATTTGCTCAAAATCCCAGAGGCTGAAAGTCCAAAACTGAGGTGGCAGCAGGGCTGGTTTCTCCTGGGCCTCTCTCCTTGGCTTCCAGACGGCCACCCCCTCCCTGGGTCCCCCTGTAGTCCCCTGGGTGTGTCTGTCTTCATCTCCTCTTGCTGGGAAGACACCAGCCGTGTCAGGTAACCGCCCACACTCATGACCTGCCTGCAATGTAATCGTCTCTTTCAAGACCTCATTTCAAAACACAGTCATGTTCTGAGGTACAGGGGTTAGGATTTCAACAGATGAGTTTTGGGAGAATGTAATTCATCTTCCAGCAGGCAGGTTAGATAAATAGTACATTTATAGGAATTATCATTTGAAAAAATATAAACTTCTCCAGAAATTATCCAGCATGCAGCATCATACAACTCACTATTCCCAAAGAAAAGTAACTTGCATTGTCATGTTACAGGAAAGAACGAACACCTAATCAAAAAAAGGGACGACGTAACAATATCAATTAATTCAAGATTCTTAGGACATTTGGAAGACGGGATCCAGGTGGGAGTTTCCCGCCCCCTCTTCTATCCAGAAATCTATGAAATGAGGGAAAAAATAATGAAATAAATCCATAGGGTAAACAAGTTAAGAAGATCTAACATTATTGTGTTAAAGATTATTTCCTACAAGTGAAAAACATGAAAGTGTCAGATACATCAATGCGTTGGAGTAGATGACCGTACCTGTAGTAATTTCACCTGTAATAACACAGTCAGGGCTGGACTGGTGCAGAGTTCTAGGTAGTACCAGCCCAGATTCAACACACACACAAGCTGAAGGGGCTCAGGAACCGCCAGGCAGCCCTCAGGGAGCAGGGCTTAGTATGCTCCGTTTAGCGCCCCCAGAAAAACAGAAGCAAAAGGATGCGCATAAGTACATAGACAGATGTATTTTGAGGAACGGGCTCGTGTGATTCCGGAGGCTGGTGGGGCCAGGATCTGCAGTTCAGGCCCGAAGACCATCGGCCCAGAGACTGGGAAAGAGCCCGGGCTGAGGCGCAGTTGTGCGAGTCCTTCTTACTCAAGGGAGGTCATTCTTTGGGTCCGGCCAGGCCTTCAGCCGCTTGGACACGGCCCACCTACGTTATGAAGGGCAGTGTGCTTTGCTCAGCGATCCACAGACTGAGCCGTTAATCTCATCTGAAAACGGCTTCGCAGAGACAGCGGGAATAAGGGTCCATCACGCGTCTGAGCACCACGGCCCAGCCAAGCTGAGTCACGCAATTAACCATCACAGCAGGCGACTTCTTCTCTACCTGAGCACAGCGTAAACCAGCGAGGAGGCCAGCGGTTCAGATGGCCGGAGTCTTGCCACAGGGTCCCAGAGCTGGACATTGAGCACAAAGCCCTCGTCCCCAGCAGCACTTCCCATCCCCGCCCCGCCCCCCCAGGGGCCAGGCGCCACAGTGACAAAGTGACCAGATAATTAGGGCAGCTTTCACACAACCACGTGTACCTGTCATATGCACGTAGGCGTCCTGGGGTCAGAGAAAGAGCAGTTTAAGACAGCAGCTACTCCAAGACATTTTGAGAATTTAGGGGAAAAGCAAAGGCAATAAAATCAAGCCGAGGAGCAAAATGCATTTTTGAAGGCTCCAATTTAAATACTACGGGATATTACGTATTTTCGGATATTACTATCCAGCACACTATAAGCAGAAAGCAGTACCAGTGGTGTCAATATTGACAGCTGACGGAGCAGAGAAAACGTTTTGTGTTGCCGGCCTCCATCAAGTGCCCGCTGGCTTGCCGCCGCGCTCATTCCTCGAACATCCGCGTGGTTTTACCGTTGAGGCCCTGCCGCGGTGCATCCGCTGCAGCGGAAGTCATTGTTAGTTTCCCTTAAGAAAGTTTTTTTCTCTCTCTTTTAATAAAATAGGTGAATGATGTATTTGAAGTAATAATTCTGATCTAAACCAAACCGAGTACCACGGGCGGGACCTGCCGTCCCCCTGAGAAGCGGCGTCCCAGCTGACGTCCCGGGCGCACTGGTCTGAGTCAGCCGCACCGCTCCCGCTTTCCTGCGACAGACCGAGGGAGCACCACCGCCGCCCAGGCGCGTGTTTGTTTGGCTCTCCAAGTGGCAGTTTAAAGGAAAACCTGAAACCGCGAGAGTCCCCATGCAGCCCACGTAGGAAATAAGGCATCAAAGGCGTTGATGTCATTAGAGAAACGTTCCCTGTTTAGTGAAATCCATTCAAGCCCCGTCAGCCCTGACTGTTCATAAAGAAGCCCCTGACACAGACACTGCATCTGGTGCATTAAGATTTTATGACGGCTTTTGAGCGCGCGCGCGCGCGCGTGTGTGTGTGTGTGTGTGTGTGTGTGTATCTCACTGGCCCTAGACTGGGGAAAGTTGTAGAGTCATTTATTAATACGAGGTCGTATCGCTATTATATACGTGTGTCTAAGTCTGTCTCTTTGTATCAGTCACTCTAATACTGTTTTCTTTTCTTTTCTTTTTTTTTTTTTTGGTGAGGGGCGGGAGGTATAATTTAAGGTCAAAAACCTGCAGTGGCACCACCTCAAACGTCCTCTGTTTTCTTTTAAGCTCTTCAATAGTCCAAGTTCTGTATCTTCAGCTGGATAGAGAACACTACCATTCATCTCCTTTTGTCTTTAAATGTCCCCTGTGTTGTACCTGTTCATTTATGTGTATCAGATGCCTAGTAAAGTAAGAGTTGCTGCCATTTCTTAACTGTCTGTAGATACTGACGTGTTTCAACAACCGGCTGTTAAGGTTATAAGCACTATTTAGATTTTTTGTTTTGTTTTGTTCTTGCTGATTTTCTGCCCTCATTTTCCTAGAAGATGTTTCCCAGAGCTATGGAATTGCAGAAATAGAGATTTGTTTTCTGAAAGAGTCTTCTATTCATGAACCAGTTTGGGTCTGTTTTAACTAGGAAGCAGTACCTTTGATCTGCACATCAAAGATGACTTTGAACAGCTTCCACAAAAGGAAGCCAGTGTCTCCTCATGAATTCTTGGCATTTATAGTCATCTGGAAAGAGCTAATAAAAACAGTTTGCTAAAGCCGTCTGACGGTGTTAATGGCCCTTTGCTGAGTTTAATCAAGCTCCAAGTTCAGGAGATGAAGGAAACACATGCTTTTTGCTGTTGTTCTATATTTGAAAGGGCAGCAGGGCTTAAATCTCTTTACAAACACGTCCATCATTCCTCACGTCAAAAAGGGTAGCATTTCGTGAGGAGAAGCCGGCAGTGGGTTTCCTCTTCTCTCTGACATGCACCTGATACTTCTAAATACTAACTAGACTATGCACCTTCTCCTTCGAGGAGAAAAGGTCGCGACCCGAAGGAAGCAAGTCTAGTGGTTTGAGTGCTTTTTTTTTTTTTTTTTGCCCACATCATCTGATGCCTGTCTACCGCGGGGCAAACAGATGCATTTGGCAGCGAGTCTTACTTACTGCTCGAATTTTAAGTTTGACGTGGAACCTGCATTCATTCATTTAGGACAGATTAATTGTGTCTGTCTTTGGCGATGAGATTTAAAAATCTGCAAGAGTGAAAGATGACATTTCTGGCTGAGCCAGGTACAGTGGGTCTTAGCCGCTGGTCTGCCTGGGCAGCTGTTTCGAAGCTGGCTGATGTGAGCACCAGCCAGCAAGGGGAGCTGTCAAGCAAGTGTGCCACTCACTTAGCTGTCACCACTTCTGTCCCCAAAAGTTTAAAGCCCTTAGACACAAAACATGTTAATACTTGGTATGTTAGTAAAATGTTTTGCATTTCAATATCCCGCACATATTAAATCACTGTTCCTAGACACCGTTGGTCAGAAGATAAGAACTATTGAATTAAGACAATTAGGGAAAACATAAATTTGTTGTTACTTCCGTCATATTGATATTAAAAGTGAAAACTCAGTGTCTATGTGTGTGAAAATAGTAAAAAAAAAAAAAAAAAGGAAAAGAAAACAAAACACAAAGAAAAAAACCAGCCCATTTTATTTGATGGGTATTAATTAAACCCACTCGCATCTGTGTCTACCCACAGGCGAATGCCCGAGCCTCCATGAGGCACCTCGGCTGCTGGTGTCAAGTGAACGCTGTCTTTCAAACCTTGGAAAGGAGCTCGCTCTTCCTGGCAGGCTGCCATCGCTCAAGGCACCTGTTTTGTTTTGCTTCATTTCAGACTCGTTTCCCAGCTTGTTCTCAGGTTTTATTAAATAAAATAATTTGTAGATTCCTTGGAGTATCATGAAATTTCAATTTCAAACATGAAGATTTTACATTGCAAAGGAGGGCTGCAGAAATGCATTCTAAAAGCAGTTCTAACAGAATTTCGAGAGTCTTAAAGAATGGCGGTTGTTTTTATCTGGAAAGTATGAAAATTTAAAAGTCATAAATCCAGTTATCACTGAGACTAGTGATTCTGTAAAAACCTAAACCAGTAAATACTTTTCAATTCCCGCCCACATTTCCTGTTCAAATCCTCCCTTGTCCTGTCGTAAAAAGGCAGAGGTTTAGTTATACTCTTAAAAAAAAAATGGGAGTTCCTGTCGTGGCACAGCGGAAAACGAATCTGACTAGGAACCATGAGGTTGCAGGTTCAATCCCTGGCCTCGCTCAGTAGCTTAAGGATCCAGCGTTGCTGTGGTGTAAGTTGCAGATGCTGCTTGGATCTGATGTTGCTGTGGCTGTGGTGTAGGCCGGCACCTCCAGCTCCAATTTGACCCCTAGCCTGGGAACCTCCACATGCTGTGGGTGTGGCCCCCCCAAAAAAAGCAAAAAATAAAAATTTTTTTCTACAGTTACTTTCATGTCAAAATATGCTTACAGATTTTTTTAAGACTTATTAAAACATAATTTTGGAGCACTCTTTTGTGGAAATACCCATGCAAAATATAGTAGAGCATAGAGAGAAATAAAATATTTTAAATTCTTGTTTATTGCATTTAATCCGTTCCTTTTTAGTATGCTTCATTTATATTTATTATTGCATTAATTTCTAAGTCTGTCCCTTACTTCATCTGTATTGATCCAGTGGCAGTTAATTTGTGGTCGTTATATGACTGATTAAAACAATTCCCAGGTCTGCACAAATATGCTACCTCTCCTGTACTTCCCACATAATTTCCAGGGGAAACCTCTTGTCTTTTTAGACTGCCCACCGATTTCTTACGGAGCCCTGCCGCCTTCTTCACTTACTGCTGGACCTCAGATTTATCCAGAGTGTGTTTTAGCTTTCTGTAGTCTAATCAATATGTTCAGCTATTTAGTCTACCCTGATTGACGATATTTCTGTACTTTTAAAAGCATTTATTCCCTTTCTTTATCATAAAATGAAAAATGGAATTCGTTATGTGACATTTGTACTTTTGTTTCCTCTCCCTAATTTGTTCTCTGGTTCCATTATAACCATATTACTTTTTTCTTTTGTCCTCTCCACTAGGCATTTTCATTGTTTTACTGACCTTTTTCTGTTCTTATTTTTCAAATCTAAAAAATATCAGTTCTGTACTTTTGTGCACCTGAGTGTATTTTAGGTTGCTACTTCTTGATTAGTGGGGTAAAATATTAAAAATTATAGGGATTTCCTAAAAATCGCTGTATAAATAGCTAATCATAGACTAATGAAAATAAGAAAAAGCATTTTGACCAACTGATCCTGAATCACGTTCAAGTTCAGACTCGAGCAGATTGAGCCTTCCGTAATGAGTTCTGGTTATGTGCCATCACTTACAACCGTTGAAGCATTAATGGTGTCGGGATTACACATTTATTTCAGTGTAAACTACAGTCTGAGCTGCATTAAGACAGCAGAAATGATGCTCCCGATTTTTAGGACTGCAATCTATTCAGTGTTTACATGTATCAGAACGGATTCCAGCAGCTGTATTGGCAGGGGTGCCGCTGTTGAAGGCTGTTTAGCTGGAACGCGATGGGAAGGCCACTTAGGGAAGCTTTCTTCTCCTCTCCGCAAGGATGTGTAAATGCAGCAAAGACCAGTTTTAATTTAGCTGCAGTGGTTTTAGGTATTTCAGATGAGAGGGTTCTTAACTGATAAATGCCCTTGGCAGATAGCCTTGATTACATGCTGGGTTTGATTATGGGAAAACCGATTTCTTTTACATTTTTGTCTTAAATAAATAGCATTTTCAAGATTAAATAGTAAAAGACCCATGAAATTTTAAAAGCTGCCCCCCCCCCCTTTGGTCTCTTTAGGGCTGCATCCACAGCATATGGAGGTTCCCAGGCAGGGGTCTAATTGGAGCTACAGCTGCTGACCTGCACCACAGCCGCAGCCACGCCAGGTCCGAGCTACAGCTGTGACCTGCACCACAGCTCGTGGCAACTCCAGATCCTTAACCCACTGAGCGAGGTCAGGGATCAAACCTTCAACCTCATGGTTCCCAGTTGGATTCGTTTCCGCTGAGCCACCACGGGAACTCCAAAACCTGCCTTTTAACCTCAGCTGCAGTTTCCTGGTTTGAATCCATGCATTCCTTGTTAGCTGCGCTACAGGAAGTTTCCATCGTTGTTGTTGGTCGTTAGCTTTTTCCTTCAATTGAAATGTAGGACAGCAATAGCTGTATGGGATGATAGGATAAAATTGCTAAACTGTACATTTTGAATTTATGTTTTGTTGTCAAAAATATATAACTATACATAGAATAAATTGGCGCTTGAAAAACATTTTATAGCTTTTTAAAAAATCCTTTTATTATAGAAAACTTAAACACATAAATAATAGAATAATGAACTATGGTCAAGGTCTTCTTTCATTTCTAATCAACATGCTTTTCTCAGAAACGTTTGAAAATAAACGTGGATTTGTGCTCACCTCCAACTTGAACACTCCACGGTGCACACCTAAGATACAGTGACTTTCTTTTTCTACATAACTAGTTGTCGTTATAGAAATTTAAGAAATATTGATGAAACTTGTATTAGTATTTAATAGGTAATCAATTTTCAGATTTTTGTTGGTCTCTGTCTTTTCAAGTTTCGTTTCTTCAATTTAAGACAGAAACAGACTCTGAAAACCAGAGTTTGAAAATCTTGCAGTTGCCAAAGGGACTGGGGC
>PVHT021183584.1:596082-715236 GCA_004024745.2 Catagonus wagneri
GCTTGAGGGAGACACTCAGTTTGAATTTGACTGTGGCTCTTATCCATTTTTTTCAGCTTATACTTGCATCTTTATTTCCTCGTGATGGAAATCTTGGTTCTTTTCTCTCTGGCTCACGGAAAATTTGCTTCATCACTCATTTTCACCGACTGGACTGTGATGTGGTTTGGTGTAATTTTCTTCCTGTGTCTTAACGTCCGGCTTTGTTGAGGATCTCGGGTCCCTGAGTTCCAGCCATCACGTCTTCAGTGGGTTTCTGGTCCCTCTTCTAGTCTAGACTTTCTAATTACATGTGGAGCTGGCCACTCGTGGTGCCGCGTTTATTTGTTCTAATGTTGGTTCTCTTCGTATTACCCAAGTCTTCAAAATCCCTGCTTAGTGTTCTTTGTACTGTCTGAGTTGCTGGCAATACCAGTCAGGTTGTTTCTTTGATGATCTCAGATATTTCACTTTCACGTGCAGAAGTTGAAGCTGGGACTTTTCATACCTTCTGTACCTCTGCTAACACCTGTGTCAGTCCTCAGTCCGTTTTGATTGACTTCTTATCACCTTGGGGTCGGTTTGAATTGTCCTGCTTCTTTGCTGCCTAGTGATTTTTTATTGGATGTCAGATGTGAATTTACTGTATGCTAGCTATTTTTTATATTCCTATAAATATTACTAAGCTCTATTCTGGGATGTGGTTATTTAGAAGGAATTTGATCCTTTTGAATTTCGGGATAAGGTTTCTTAGGCTGGACTGCAGTTCTTCTGGGCAGTGTTTGGTTTAGGGTTAATTATGTGCCTCGTTACTGAGGCATGAAACTCTCAAGTCCCGAACTGATGGCTCCATGGACTCGGGCTGAGGAAGGCACTGTCCCTGGCCTGTAGTAGGAGTGGGGTGCTGTTGCAGCTAGTGTTGGCAGGGGTGTCCTTCCCGGGCCTTGAGAAATGCTCTCCTAGACAGAAGCCCGTCCTGGGCCTTCTGTGCAGGTAGCCAGCAGGAGTGGGCACAGGGCTCATTTCAGTCTCTTTCATTTCTGTGGATCACTGGCTTTATTGCTTGTCCAATATGTTGAATACCAGTGTTTCATATATTTATTTTTTATTGTTTTATGCAAGAGGGTAAACCCTGCCTCTGTCACTCTGTCTTGGCCAGGAGCCTAAATCACCGTTAGTCTGAAAAGCAATTTTTACCTTGTATTATAGTCAGTTCAATGGTGTGACATCTCTAGTGTAAATATTTATCATACAAAAGCATAATTTAAGGTGACATCATTGTTATGCAAAAGAGAATTGATGGAAGGACCCCTGGACAATAGAATCTGTATAACCCGATCACCTTTGATTTTGGAGGATGACATAAGGAAGGACTCAGGAACCAGACGTCAGGATGGGAGCGTCCGCAGAAGGTGGTTTCAGTGGAAGATGTCTCAGCCAGCGACGAAGCAGCGTCCACCGGAAGCTAACACGCTCCGTTGTAAACAGAGCTCTGAATCTCATGAAAGAGTCTGGTACATCGTGCTATTTCCCGACAGTGCCGCAGAATTTCTAAAAATCATGCTTTTTCTTATGTTCTACCAGCATGAAATGGTCTACATCACCTGTTCCCATATTTGATATCGAAATCTAATGGAATTATAGGACGGCTTCCACTGTCACTTGTTTTATGAAGACTTTTGTAATCTCTCCAATTAAATATGATGACTTTTGACTCTGCCTTTGGTTTCCACCTCTCTTGAGAACTCTTACGTGACCTTGTGTTGTAGGTACTGGTGAACTTCACTGCCTACTGGACCGTCATTAGCCTGAGAGATGGACTGAATTCCGTTCTTGTATCTCTTATGATGGTGGCTTTAACTACAATACTTTAATAAATTGGCCAATTTGAATTAATCAGTTGTGCAGCGTTTAGTGTTTATTAAGTGATTCATTAATAAAAATTTAACCATTGAAGATTTGAATGGCTTTCCTAATTTATAAATAAACCTTAAGAGATTCGAATTTATTATAATGTTGTTTCATGTACATTATGATTGATTTCTAAACCTTGAGATCAAAGCAGGAGTCTCATTGCTCACTAGGGGCTTAGTGCCTTGGAATCCACTTCACTCCACGTGTAACCTACAGGGAAGAAAGTACCTTTGCTTTTCAGGAGCTAATAGAAGATAAATTCTAAGTTGAAATGAATAATTTTATTTACTTAATAAACACTTTGACATTATTCACATTCTGTATGCGTTTTATTGACATCTCCCATAAATTGGATAGTAAATAGTAAAACAAATTAAAAAAAACAGTTGATTTTACTGTGCAATATTGTTAATCAGATTGCTTAAGGTTAATAAGATATCATGCAAGAATAATAAACTAATATTGTAGGCTGTAAACACAATGCTACAGAAAATCACTGAATGCTGGATGGAAAATCAGAGTGTGTAGATTGCTTCAGAAAAAAAGCAGAAAACCTACAATATTGGCTAAAATGTGAAAAAGATGAGATTGTAATAATATAGTCATTACAAGAATTTTTTTCTTCTTAGACACTCTTTGTGAAAATAGGTATACCGAATAGGTTATTTTCATTCAAAACCATCAAAAAAAAAAAGAACAGTATACCCAGGATGAAAACTCCTCAAAGTTCTTCTTTGTTCTTCACCATGAAGGTCTCCCTGCTTTGCGCTTAAGCTCAGCAGCTCACGGGTATAAAGAGCTGGACGCACACGGAGAACGCTGTTTCTACCTTTTGAATTTCTACCTTTTTTACCTGAAAAATCCAGAAACGTGAAAATTGAATATAAGACAGGATTCAGCGAAAACAATACTATTCAAACATTTTCTGTAATTTTTTATTTTAATCACAATTAAGTTTGTTTTCAAGAAACTGCAGTTTAAAATACTTTTTCCTTCAGATTTCAAGTGTCATGAAATCTCATTTCATTTCATCTTAATCTCATTTCATTTAATCTTAATCTCATTATTGTTCTTTAGATTATATTTAATCTTCTTCCCTCTTAGACATGTTTTCAAGCCGTCAATTTAAATAGCTATCGTGGTCCCGTAGAACAGTACTTAAATCTATGTTCTGGCTCTTTAATTATCATCTAATTAATGTTGTGCCTTTAAGCACGTTTTGAATGCTCTCTGAACCTTACTTTCTTCATCTCTTAGGTGATGGTGTTGTCAGATGGTCTTTAAAATCCATAGGGTCGAGCTTCGATGTAATTTCTTCAAGCTAACATACCACTTTGGGGAATTTTTCACTGAAATATGCCTTTAATCTGTAAGCCACGTATAATAAACAGGTACACGTTCCCTGAGAGCGTGTAGGGTCTGGTCAACACGGCAGAACCCCTGGTGACTCCAGAACACGTTTATTAAGAACAGGAAATGAAAGAGGGGCCCAGCTGCTCCCTCTGTGATGGCTGGCCATGTGACCTGGTCATGCACACCTAATTAAGTTCAGACCCATCTTGTCTGTTTCTTGTACAGCAGAGGAAGCGTGGCTGTCAGAGGAACCTGTGCCTCCACTCACGTCGGTGTTTACAGAGGTCACAAAACATAATCAAGAGCAGCGTGAGGTGTCGTGTAATGGTTGGTCCCTAACCTATATTTCAAATCTGTCCAAAACACTAGAATTTACAAAGGGATTATGGATAATGTGGCTTTTCTATTCTTTCTGTGTCCTTACGGCGACCTTGCCTGCCTAGGGCAGGTCTCTTCCCCACCGAGGTGTCGGTGTCATTGCTGTGGGCTTGTTTGTCTTCCTCACGGGCGCTGAGGGCCGTTTCTTTTCGGAACTGTTGTCGGCAGGCAGTACACAGCCTACAGACCTGTAACAGAGCGCTCTAAGCGAACGCTATTTATGGCCTTGCGGAGGCCACCGGTCACAGCGCTCAACTGCATACAGAGCGTCAGCCTTTCTTTACCCTGAGAACACACATCGATACACGCCTTGGGATCTGGCTCTTGCTTACCTCCCTGTTGAATGTTCTTACTCATTTTCCCCAGAGAGCGGAAGATGCTGTGTGGTTCCCTGCCCCGCACGGCCCCTCGCGCAGGGCTCACCTCTCAGTCCCGCCCGTACTCGGTGCTCTGGGGCTCCCGTGCCAAGACTGCAGCAGCTGTCCGGGGACCCAGTGGGGACCGAGGGCCCAGTCCAGAACCGCTGCGTAAATTTCCTGGAGTCGATTTAGGAAGCTGCCCGCCTCTCTTGCCTGCACCTGAATCGCGTCACCTGTGATAATGTAGCTTCTCAGAGCACACACGTCAGCTTCACCGTCCTGGACCTGCTCCGTGTATGTGTGTGAACCGTGACGGTGCATTGCATGGAGAATCCTACGGGCACATCCGTCTGACCATGGCTCCAATTTTAATGTTTCAAAGTGTTATTACATGTATTTTCTAATTCAATCATTCTCCTATTGTTTATCAACTGGAATATTCTTATAAATAGAAGTACTCCTTTGCCGTTCCTAACATTTGGTTGTCTAGTGTTACAGCCTGTACAGCAGGTCAAGACAGATCAAACTTGGGTTCTTTTCACAGTTAAAACTACGTAACAGTTTTCAGAACATGACTTGATATTCTCAGTAGAAATAAATGCTTATGCACGTTAGCTTTGTTCACAACAGCCAAACGCCCGACAATGTGAGGGTGCGATGAACAGAGCTCCAGCCGTGCAGTGGAGTATTGTATCCAATGAATTAATTAGAAGCACCCACAGTTGTGTGGTTGAGTCCCAGAGGCACAGTGTTAAGGAAATCAGACAAAAATGCGTTCTGTATGGTTCCGTTTACGTAAAGTCAAAAACAGATCAAACTAACCTCTGGCAGCAGACCTTAGATTAGGAGTTACCCTTGGGGTAGGTAAGGCTGAGTGTGGCCCAGGGAATCTTCTGGAAAGTTGGAAGCTATTTCCTCATCTGAATATGTCTTTGTCAAGCCGTCCACTGGAAATTCATGTGCTATGAAGCATGTGGAAGGTATAGCGTAACTTCTAAAGTGCTTTAGTTCGTCTAACAGTGGCTAACACCAACACGCAGGCACGCACACCACTGTACTTACTCCCTGTGTGAACAGGGGAAAGTTTGCATTCAGATTTCTCTTTTTTTGCATGTATGTATCACTTGTTCTAATACTGTTTGTTGAAAGATGGTCTTTTCTCCATTGTACTATTTTACTTCTTTGTAAAAGACTAGGTGACTGTATTTATGGGTGTGTGCTTCTGGGGTCTCTGTTTTTCTGTGATCTGTCTACTCTTCTGTCAATACCTGTCTCGATCACTGTGGATTTATAGTGAGTCCTGAAGTTGGGTAGTGCTGGTACTGCACTTTTCTTCTTCTTCAATATTGTGTTGGCTACTCTGGGTCGTTTGCCTCCTCACAAAACTTTGGAGTTATTTTGTCAATATCCACAAAATAACTTCTTTGGGATATTGATTAAGATTATGTTAACTCTATAAATCAAGTTGGGAAGATATCTTGAAAATATTGAGTCTTGTCTGTAAGCATGGGTCTATATTTCTCTACTTATTTAGCTCTTTTATAATTTCTTTCATCAGAGTTTTGTAGTTTTTTCATATAGATTTTATACATGGTTTATAGATTTATATCTAAGTATTTCATTTAGGGGGTTACTGATGTTAATGATATTTTGCTTTTAAATTCAAATTCCATTTGTTGACTGCTGGTACATAAGAAAGCTGGCTTCTGTATGTTAACTTTGCTGCAAACTTGCTGTATCACTTATTAGTTCCAGGGTTTTTTAATCAATTATTTTTGATTTTCTACATAAATAATCAAGTCATTTGTGAACATAGCTGTATTCTTACTTTCTTACTTTGTATACCTATTTCTTTTTCTTGTCTTATTGCATTAACTAGGATTCCTAGTACAATATTAAGAAATGGTGAGAAAGGACAATCTTGCTTTGTTTCTGATCTTAGCAAGAAAACTTCTAGTTTATTACCATTTGTATCACGTTAAATGTAGCTTTTTGTCATTGTTGTTGTTCTCTATCAAATTCAGGAAGTACTCTTCCTAGTTCACTGAGAATTTTTACCATGAATAGGTGATTCTGTCAAATGATTTTTCTCCATGAGTTGATGTAATCGTGCTTTGTTTTTTTTTCCCTTTAGCCTATTGGTGTGATAGGTTACAATAGATTCCACTTTGTTGTGATATATAATTCTTTTTATATATTGTTAGGTTCAATTTGCTAATTTTTGCTGAGAATTTTTATGTCTGTACTTATAAGAGATAGTAGTCTGCAGTTTTCTTGTATTCCTTTTGTCTGATTTTGGTGTTAGTTAGTCTGACTCAAATTTATCAATTGTATTACTCTTTTCAAAGAACCAGTTTGGGTTTTGTTGATTTTCTCTATTGATTTGTCTGTTTTAAATTTTATTGACTTCTGTGATAATTTTTATTATTTTTTCTTTACTTACTTTGAATTTAGTTTGGTGTTTCATTTCAGGTTTTATAAGAAAGAACCTTAGATTATTTATTTAGATCTTTCTTTTTTAATGTGTGTTTGATGTTATAAATTTCTATGTGCTGATTTTTCTGCCTTTCACAAAATTTAAGTTGTACGTTTATTGTAATTTAGTTCAAAATATTTTAATATAACTTGAGATTTATTCTACGATCCATGTGTTATTTAAAAGTGTGTTGTTTAATCTGCAAGTATTTGGGGATTTTCCAGCTATATTTTTGTTACTCATTTCTTGCTTAGTTCCACTGTATTTATAATGAGCATACACAGTATAATTTCTGTTCTTTTAAAATAGTGAGTCATGTTTTATGGCCCATAATGTGATTTTTGTCTTGGTAAATGTTCCCTGTGAGCTTGAGAAGAATTTGCATTCTGCTGTTGCTGGATGAAGTAGTCTTCAGATGTTAATTATATCCTGGTGATTGTGTTTTTGAGTTCAGCTATATTGTTACTGATTTTCTGCCTGCCGGACTATTTCTCAGACAGAGGTGGTGCAGTCTCCAACCGCAATCATGGCTTTGCCTATTTCTCCTTTCATTTCTATCCATTTGTTTCCTCATGTGTTTCGATGTTGTCCGGTGCGAACACGTTACGGACTGCATGTCCTCTTAGAGAATCGAGCCTCCATCGTTCTGCAGTGCCTCTGTTAACCTTGATAATCTTTCTGGCTTTGAAGCCTGCTCTGTTAACGTTAACTCCTCCAACTTTGATGAGCATTCACAGGGTGTATACTTTTTTCCCC
Organism: Catagonus wagneri; assembly: GCA_004024745.2. Taxonomy (NCBI): domain Eukaryota; kingdom Metazoa; phylum Chordata; class Mammalia; order Artiodactyla; family Tayassuidae; genus Catagonus; species Catagonus wagneri. Next base: position 603,298 of record PVHT021183584.1, read on the forward strand.
ATACCTTCTCTTTTAATCTATATGTATCTTCACATCTCAAGTAGGTTTCTTGTAGACAACATATAGTTGGACTTTCTTTTTTGGTCTCCTGTGACAATCTCCATCTTTTAATTGATATATTTAGATGACTGAATTGTACTGATTATTGATTAGTTGAATTAATATGTACCGTATCTGGTTGTTTTTATTCATCCCTACTGTTCTTTGTTCCTATTTTGTTTTCCACTCTTTGTCTACCATTTATGGTTTTAATTGCACATTTATATGATTCCAATTTATCTTTATTCTTAGAATAATAATTATACTTCTTTTAAAACTTTTTTTTTTTTTGTCTGTTGTCTTCTTAGGGCCGCAGGTGTGGCATATGAAGGTTCCTAGGCTAGGGGTCTAATCTGAGCTGTAGCTGACGGCCTACGCCACAGCCACAGCAACGCAGGATCCGAGCCGCATCTGCGACCTGCACCGCAGCTCACGGCAATGCTGGATCCTCAACCCACTGAGAGAGGCCAGGGATTGAACCCGCAACCTCATGGTTCCTAGTCGGATTCATTTCCACTGAGCCACGACGGGAACTTCTAAAACTTTTATTAGTGGTTGTCTAGAGTTCACAGTGTGTATTAGAGCGAATCCAGATCTGGTTCAGATGACCCCTGGTGGTGCGAGGCCGTGAACCGTTCCTCACTCCTCCGTCCCCTTTCTTGTTGTTTTTCACCTCAGTTATACATCAGCATAAAATGAATTTTGATACTGTTTTCAACAAATTGTTGCCTTTTAGGTCCATTAAGAGAAATAAGTCATATTTTATCCTGACATTCCTTTTCTAATTAACTTCCCTTCTTCTGCAGACAGGAGTTTCTGTCCTGTCACTTTCCTTCTCTCTCAAGAACGTCTGTAATATTCCTGTAAGACAGGATTACTGGCAACAAGCTCCCTCAATTTTTGTTTGCCTGAGAAAATCTTTATTTATAGTTCACCTTTGAAGAATAATTTTGCAGATAAAGAAATTTGGTGTTTTTGTTTGTTTTCCTGAACACTTTAGATATTTAACCCCACTCTCTTCTTGTTCAGTTTCTGAGAAGTTGTATTCAATTCTTGTCTTTGCTTCCACGTAGAAAGGCTTTCCCCCTCTGGTTTCCTTCAAGACTTTTTCTTTACCTTTGATTGCCTGAAATCTGACAATGGTTACACTAGATGTCGTGTATTATTTTTGGCACTTGCCTTGTTTGGTGTTTTCTGAGCTTCTTGTATCTGTGGTTTGATGCAAGACATTAACTTGGGGGAACTTCTTAATCATTATTATTTCCTATGTGTCTTCGGATCCTTTCTCGCATTCTACTCTGGTTCTGTGCTTATCCATGCATTTTACTTTTTGAAACTGCCCCCACTTCTCATACACTCTGTCAATATTTTTAGTCTCTCTTCTCTTTGATGGTTTAGTTTGGGGAGTTTCTATTGACATATCCTCAAACTCAGAAATTCTTCCCTTCGCTGTATTCAGTCTGCTAATGAGATCTTCGAAAGCATTCGTCCCTCTGCTACAGTGTTTTTGCTCCTTAGTGCTTCTGTTTCATTCCTTCTTAGAATTGTTATCTCTTTTCTTATTTTATCCATATATTCTTGCATTTTGTCCACTTTTCCCGGTAGAGCCCCTGGTGTATTAATCATGGTTGTTTTCAATCCCGGGTTTGACGGTCCCAGAGTCCTTGTCACATCTGTTTCTAGTGCTTTCTCTCTGTCTTAAGAGTGTTTTTTTTTTCCCCTGGTTTAGAACGTTCTATTATTTTTGGTTGAAATCTACCATGACGTACTGGGTAAAAGGAACTGTAGTACCTAAACCTTTGATAACGTGGCAGGGGCTTGCAGGCAGGGAAGCGCTCCGGTCCCGTGGTTGGGTCTCCGCTGTCAGCGAGCAGGTGCCCCTGGGCTGTGAGCCTCACCAGTTCTCCTCCCTTAGGTGACACAGGACGGCTGGGGGGAGCTGGAGTCGGATGTTTCTCTTCTACGCGGAAAGCCACAGGGGCTGGAGTTGGGACTTTCACTTCCCCACGTAGGAGTCTAGGGGGCTGGAACTGGCTGTTTCTTTTCACAGAGGTAGCTTGGGCTTTGAAAGAAACAGAACAGGTAACTTGGGACGAACGAACCTGGTGAGATCGTTTCCTCTAACTGGGCGTGTGAAGGACAGAGTGCTCTGATGTCACTTCTCTGTCTTCTGCCAGAAGCAGGAGGGGAGTTTCCTCCAGTTTTCACCGTGAGAAACCGGTAGAGAGCCTCAGGCAGAGCTCACAGAAGCGGGGCCCACCTGTAACTGCCCCCAAGCGTTTTTACCCCAGACTTGTCCGCACCTAACCTCCAGCAACGTGCTGCTCATCGCTCGGGTCCCTTCCCGGTACTGGCCCCGCAGAGCTTCTGCCCCTGCGCCGGATCTCCCCGCTCTGACCCTCTGCCCCTCTGGGGCTCAGGAGCCGGAGGCGCCCGGCGCTGCGAGTCCGGGACGTGTCCTCGGTGTCGCCCCCCTCCTCGTGAGCCTCATGACGCCAACACCGCGCCGTCGGTGTAGGACGCACGTGCTCTCTCTGATTCTCCGTCAGACCCTGCAAGTGGTTGTTACTATTTTCATTTCTCAGAAGAGAAACCCGAGGTTGGAGAGTTCGGAACTCAGTCTAGGCATTGTTTCTAAGCCTCTCTCCTCAAACTTCCCTCTGCTGCTCTCGTGCTCCCATCAGCTTAGAAAGAGCAGACTTCTTAGCAGAAAATGACCACTTAAGCCTTGGGGGAGGGAAGCGTGAATATCCTTTTCATTATTAAGTTAATAGTAAAATAAAATATAGTGAGGTATATTCAAGCTTGTTTTGGAAATAAAATGTTAATATTGTTAAAATAGATGGAACCGTGGGTAAAATGTTTAACAATATTGACTTAATTGTGTGAGTCTCCTGATGGAACCAGCCATCAGTCAGACCTCATGTCTTCTCCTGTTCGTAGCATGTGTCACAGGTATGCGGGACTGCCCCACCAACGCAGCCTTCTTCTCCAGAATTAAAATGAGAGCATTGCCAGCAATTCGTGTCCCCTGTCATTAGAACAGATTATACAGCAGCGCCCTGGGCGGGAGGAGGTGGGCTCATCTCAGAGGCTAAGTGGGGACAGTGGCCCAGGAGGAGCTCAGACAGAGCGGATTGTCTTCTGAAGGACCCTGACTCTGTTCTCGGGACCGGTGTAACCTCTGAGCAAGCCCATTGCCCCCGTGTTCGCAGACGGTAAATGTGTGTTGACGGGGAGCCTGATGCCAATGCAAATACGTAAATTAATCCATTGTATTTGAAGTCAGCTGAGGGTAGTTTGGTTTGGCTTCAGACAAGTGGATATCGCCCCTGAAATAAACTGAAATATTGGTAGCAAACAAAATAAGCCTGCAAAAGTCAGCGATGATGTGACCAAGAACAATTGAAAAAGGAAAGAAAAGAATTTTTCAAAGGCCACTGCTAACTTTGTAAAAACTGAATATTTTAATGCTCTGGGGAGTCTTTGAACTGTTTTCCTAACACGTAATTTCCAGAGTGGCTGCGCTAACTTTCCCCACGAGTCTGCGCTCAGTTATGTGGCTTGGGTATCTCCCCAGGACGCGCTTTGCACGCTGGCTGCTGTCGCACTTGCAGGCACACCGTGAGCCTGGGCAGAGGCTCAGGGGCGCTGGGCCGGGGGACCTCTGCCACCTCAGAGCCCCTCCTGTGCCTCTGCTCGCAGTTCAGCACGTGGGGGCCACGGCGGAGCGGGAGGGAGGCCACGTCTCACGCCTGTGAGCCCTGTCTGACACGTGTCCGATGCTACCTTAGCTTTTGTTCTGTATTTTCCAACATTTTCTAAGTGTTTGTATTTTCTCTTTTCTCTACACTTTTGCACATCTGCTTGCCTCACTCATTATTCGGAATTTCGTGGTCTCGGCTCCTCCGAAGGACCGTGAGCATCGCGTGGTGCCCGCGCCCCTCTTTCACCCCCGCGCCAGCTGCTGCGCTTTGCGGTGACCCTTGCTCTCGGGAACAGCGTTGTCCTGCGCACAGGCCCCTGCAGTGTGCCGTCGCCTCCGCGGCGATTCCGTGTCTTCCCGCTGTCTCCCCTCCCCAGAGCCCTCTCTCCCCCTCCCCCTGCCTGGGAAGATGTCACTCGTCGCCGACACCTTTTTGTGGCACTGGTGGAGCTGGTGACGGTCTGGGCCGTAGGAGCCAGCTGGCCATTCGCCCTCTCGTCCTTGCCCAGGACTTTGGTTCCCCCACACGCAGCCGCGGTGCCGGTCGGCCTCGCCCGAAGGCAGGTGCTTCTCCGGCAGAGGCTGCGTGTGCCGAAGCCCACGTGATTCGGAGGAGGAAGTGGGGTATAAGTGAATGCGCTAGGAAATGCCAGATGGCGTTATTGCATTCAAGTTTCCTAATAGTAAAAGCTCGTGCCAACACTGGCCTTATCTGGGGCCAGACACGAGTATCCTGCAGTGAGGAAAGTAAGGCCCCAAGTAGGTCAGTCACTGTGCGAGGTCATCGCAAGGGGTGGAAGGACGCACTTGAACCCAGGCCTCCTGCCCGCTGAGTGTGGCCGCGTCACTGCTCTGGGCTCTTCAGTGACATCGCCAAAGAAAATAACCGATTTCGTCATGTGGTTGCTATGTGCCCAGCAGGAAACATGCTGCTTTGTGTTAAATCTTCACAACAGCCCCGTGGAAGAGGTATTGGTAGACATTTTTTATTCTTCAATTTCACCAGCTTAGAAAAGCAAAGACTCAGCCTGTGGTTTCTGCCCTGACATGTGAAGGACCCTGATCCATAACGTCCTTCCCCACAGCAGGAGAGAGCTGAGCAGCTCTTCTCAGATGCGTGAGGAAGGTGTGGCCACAGCAGACTGCCACCCACAGCTGGAGAGATGGGGGTGCCGGAGATCACAGCCTCCCGGGAGCATAAACACCCCGGAGCCGGCAAGTGAGAGCAGACGTCGGAATAACTGACAGATTCCTGGGGCCTATGTGCTCCAGCTTAAGGGGTGGGGGGGGGTCCAGCATTAAGGGGCTACTGAACATTCTGAGTTTCATCTCCAAGAACCCAACAGATTCTCACAGTAATAATCGGAGAAAAATATCCACCTGCTTCCTGCAGAGCAAGGGGAAAAGAACTCTTTTGAACTATAGCAAGAGCAACAGAACATACAACACAATTTGCAAAGACAGAGCAAAGCCAAAGAACCAGACTTAGACATGGCAGAGGTTCCAGAATCTTCAGACCCTATTTTATAGGGTTTAAAATAACTATAATAGGCCGATAACGCTAATGGAGAAAAGTGGACAGCATGCAGTATCAGATGGGAAGTAAAAGGAAGATAAAAATTATCACAGAATGCCAAAAGTAAATGCTAGAAACCAGAGACAGTGTAACAGAAATGAAGAATGCCTTTGATGGGCTCATTAGTGACTGGACACAACCAAAGAAAAAGCAGGAAGCTTAACGTGCACCATTTAGACATTCTCACACGGAAACATCAAAGAGAAAAAGGACTGAAGAAAAATGGAACAGAGAATCCAGGAACTTTGGAACAATTTCAAAAGATGTAACTTCATGTGCTGGAAATGTCAGAAGAAACAGAGAAAGGGATTGAGAAAGACTCTGAATAATAAAGGGATTGAGAAAGACTGAATTTTCCACAGCTCATGATGGGCATAAAACCACAGGTCCAGGAAGCGCGGAGAACATCAAATGGGTTTTTTTGTTTTTGTTTTTTAATTTCTGCCTCGGCCCATCACATACAAACTATAGGAAACCAAAGACAAAGAGAAAATCTTGAAAGAAACCATAGAGAAAAGCAAAACAGAAACAAACAAACATGACAAAAACACCACCGTACCCACACAGGAACGAGGATAAGGATTACATTGTGCTTCTCTGCATAAAATAGGCAAAAGCTAGAAGCAGAGGAAAATAGGTGATGTTGCAAATAACGGAAGCACCAGACTGGAGTTCTTTATAGAGTGAGGTGTTCAGAAGTGAAGGAGAATTAAAGACTTTCTCAATAAAAATAAAAAAAAAAACTCTAAGAGAATTTGTTGTCAGTAAATCTGCTCCACAAGAAATGTTTTTTTAAAAGTTCTTTGTAGAGAAGAAAAATCATGTCGATCTGAAGTTTATACCTGCAGGAGGAAAGGAAGAATGCTCAAGAAGTGTTGGTGGGATAAAACCACTGATTTCTCTTATACTTAATTGACCTGAAGGATAGCTCTCTATTCACACCCTAAATGCCAGTGATGTGCGTGGTGATTTCAGCATGTGGCTCAGTGAAATGAATGAGAAAATGCTGTTAAGGGTCGGCGGGGGGACTATGACTGCTTTATAAGCCCCCTGACCATGAGCGGGTGTGGTGTGTTTGAAAGAGACAGATTACTTGTAAATACATGCTGCAAACATTAGGGCAAACACTAAACTAATTGAAAAAATAAATGCTTTTATGCTAAGAGAAAATGAAATCATACAAAATGTTCAAAGATAAAAGAGAAAGGAAGGCCAGACCCAAACAAAAAGGCAACAAACAGAAAACAGCTACGAATGCAGGCAGATCTCAGAGGCCTTGCAGGTTGGGTCCAGACCACGGCAATGAAGGGGTTCACCTAAAATCTTAGTTTCCCGGTGCGTGTCAATGCTTACACCTTCCTGTGGTCTGTTAAGTATGTGACATCATCACAGCTTAAAAAAAAGTGTACTTACCTTAGCAAATACTTTATTGCCAAAAAAGCCATTATCTGAGCCTTCAGAAAGTCGTCGAGTGACATCTGCAAGGTCGGTGAGCCCCGGTCACCACGACTGATGTAACAATGAAAAGTCTGAAATAGCGCGAGAACTTCGCGACCCAGAGACCCAGAGTTACCAAGTGCAGGGGACAAAGTGGTGCAGACGGACTCTCCTGACGTGGGCTTGCCACGAACCTTCAGTGTGCAAAGACAGGGTCTGTGAGCAGCGGTAAGAAGAAGCAGGGTAAAGCAGGGGCTGCCTGTGGGGTGGCTTCGGACCCTACCGAGTCAGCAGTGACTTTCAGGGTGCAGAGGCGAAAGGCACCCCTGGGAGGCGGAGGCAGCAGGGATCGAGGGGACCCAACACTTTTCCGCTGTTTCTTACAAAACCACCATCCCTTTACCCCACGATTCAACAAGAATACTCCTCCTACTGTGCGCCCAAGTTGGCTGAAAACTTACTTCTCCACACAGATCTGCTCACTAGTAGTTGTGGCAGCTTTATTCGTAATTGCCAGAAACCGTAAGCAACTGCAACATCTCTCCATAGAAGAATGAATAAACAAACTGGTCCATTCATCCAGCAGAATATTCATGGATAAAAAAGAAATGGGCTTTCAGGCCACAAAAAGAACAGGGAGGAATTTTAAATGCATGTTGCTAAGTGAAAAACTCCAGCCTGAAATGAGAACATACAGTGTTTTTCCAACTGCATGACATTTTGTAAAAGACCCAACTATGCAGACACGTAAAGCTCTGTGAGGTTTGAGGAGCGGAAGCAAAGCTTGAGAGCTGGAGCTCAGGGGCTTGGAGGTCAGTGAAAGTGTTGTATGACACTGTTGTGGTCAGTGCGTGACCTCAGGCATTTGTCAAAACCCGTAAAATACACAGAACCATTCATTACGCAGCACACACAGTGAACCTTAACCTTGGTACAAACTAAGGACTTGGGTCGATCATGTATCAACATTGGTTCGTCTGCTGTAACAAATAAGCCGCCCAAGCAAGGTGTTGCCATGGGGTGGGGGGCGTCTGCATGAGCAGGTGCACAGGCTCTCTGTGCTTTCTGCCCAGCTTTTCTCTAACCTGGCACTTCTCCCAAATAAAGTCAGCGGACTTAGAAAGAAGGCGGGCAGGTCACCGTCCATGTCCGGCGTGTCAGAGCCCGGTCCCAGTCTAGCTCCTTCTCCCCGAGTCTTTTACTTTCGAAAAGTCCCGTGTCCTGCAGAGGGGCTTTAAGTCCCCGGAGAGGAACGGATTGCTTGGTTATTAGTCAGCACCCAAGAGAAGTACTAACAAAATAATAGCATAGTTATCTTAAAAATAGCATTAAGTAATATGTGGACTGATTAACATCGTATTTTTGAGCAGAATTTACCTTATTGCCCCACATTTTTGAATCAGGTACGTTTGTCCTCAGAGCCTTTCAGAGTCTGACTCCACAATTAACATGTTTATGCACAGAAGACTTCACGTGATTCCATGCATTTGTGGCAGACTTGCAGCATTTGACTGATAACCCAAAACCGTCTCTATTTTCTCTTCTTAACTGAGAACAGACGCTGGCAAGTGTTTCACCAGTCTTTGCACTGGTCTGTCCCACCGGCCCATCCATTACCAGTAGACTGAAAATAACACTCTAGGAGTTCCCGTCGTGGCTCAGTGGTTAACGAATCCGACTAGGAACCATGAGGTTGCGGGTTTGATACCTGGCCTTGCTCAGTGGGTTAAGGATCCGGCGTTGCCGTGAGCTGTGGTGTAGGTCGCAGACGCGGCTCGGATCTCGCGTTGCTGTGGCTGTGGCGTAGGCCGGCAGCTACAGCTCCTGTTAGACCCCTGGCCTGGGAACCTCCATATGCCGTGGGTGCAGCCCTAGATAAGGCAAAAAAACAAAAAAATAAAATAAAAATAACACTCTTTATTAAGTCAGAGATGCTGATTTTGTCTCTTCAGTGTCTCTGAAATGTAAAACACTTCCTGCTTCAAGTCGGTGATCCATTTGTTGAATGAGTTTGATCGCAGCATAGACAGGGTTGGATTTAGGGTAGGCATTACGTCGCTTGTTCACGGAAGAGTGCTATTTCACTCTTGAACTGACTTAATTCACATCAAACCTTAATTCATCTTAATTCACCTCAAACCTGCAAATCTGGGACACTCATGGATGAAAGCAAAGAGGCTAAAGTTATTTGAGTTTTTTGCTCCAATTGTTTGTTGTGTTTTGTTTGTTTCTGGCTGAATAACATTTTGGCCAACTGAGTGCGATGCAGCATACGTAGTTCAGTCCCGGCTTCCTCGGAGAGGTTAATTCCTCTCTTTTTAAAAGACAAAAAAAAAAGAAAAAAGAAATATAAAACTGAGTGTGACTCTTGGCACACTGAGAAGTGATTAATATTACAAAAATAGGCAGCTAATATGTTAGAGTTTAAATATGGGAGAAATAAGAATTAGAACAATCTAACATTTCTTGTTCTGTTCCATAAATGGGACTTTTTGTCCCCCATATGTGTAACCAGCCTTGAAGTTTAATAAATATTTGCTATATTCCTTTCTATGCAAAATATTGGGTCAGTCTGATGTATTTACTCAGCAAACATTGATGTGAATTTATTCAACAAGTATTTATTAGAATGTCTACCGCTTGCTACCCCTTCGAATACTGAATATGCCAGTAGACGTAGGAAAGAACTTAGATGAGGACTGACATCGGGAACGATGCAGCTTAGGATAAAACCACCGGAGGAAAGGCAGGAAGTACACAACGGGAGAAAAAAGCGTGATAGCAAGGCGACTTAATCATGTAATTCTGTCCCATATGATTGGAATTAGTATATTATAGGAAAATCAGTCTTAGTAGGATGAGGCTCAAGACAAGTTTGGAGGTGAAAACTGACAATTAATTTGCCTTGTAAAGGTAATTGATATTGAGAGTCTGTATAATCAATCCTAGGTACACGACAAGATAATCTGGCCTCGTAGAATAATAGCAGGTCCATGTAAATAAAGTTATCTTTTCATTTGTTCTCAGCTAGGCTAGGAAATAGCGAAATAACTGCCCGCCTTCCAAAATAAAACTTTTGCACGACTGCGCATTTCTGTATTCTCAGGTTAAATGTACTGTCCCGAAAACTACGGCTTTTAACCTTCCTTCCTCCAGCCGCCCTTACAGCCTGGACCATAGAAAGGCGTAATCACAATTGGAACAGTAGCGACTCCGTCATTACATGCAGAACGACAATAAATACATAACTTGTTTTTGTTGCACAGAATAAACAGTCTTCTATAAAAGGCAATTCTTTTTCTTCTGCTCATTTTAGTTCTGCATGAAGTAGTTTAAAAGCTTCCAGAATACCACGTGCCCTTTTAGCATCACAGACTGCCACCTACTGGAAGATAAACTAGACGTGTACACACGTCTGTGAACACACGCGTTTACTTCGATCACGTGTACACGCACGCACGTCCGTAGAAGACATCAATATGCTTTATGTGAACAATAATTGGCCTGTTTATTTCTATACTGTGTTGTAAAGACAAGACCTTTTCATAGTTAACCAGAAACTAACTTACTTTATGCATTGCCAGAAAAATAGTTGTTAATATGTAAATCAGTAGGTAGAAAGAACTGTTTTGCTAAAGTAGACAAACCAGAAATATATTTAGAAAGCGGAGTTTGGGCTCAAAAACTTCCAATGTGTGCATGCACTGGCTCTATCACGCCATATTCTAGGTCCCTTAGATCTGTCGTCCGAGCTCCCCAAGCAAAACCCAAGCCGCAAGGGCTGGAAGAGAAACCAAAGAAACACGTAAGTGTACCTGGAGGAACATCCGTCCAAATGAGTGAGAAACAGCTTTACGAAACCAGTGCTTGTTCGCGGGGACATCTGTGTGGACGTTTCCTGCGTGTTTGGCTGGACCTAAACCTGGCAGGGACTGGTTTGAGCACGAGGGTCCTGTGTGCTCGTTACTGATGCAGAAACAGATGGAGGCACTTCCCCGTCTTCTCAGCACTCATCTGCTCGTATAGAACCGGAAATAAGCTATCACAGACCCAGGGCCGTGCGGAAATGGGGACCCGGACCTTCCAGACAGATTAAACATAAGACAGGTTTTATGCACTGCACTTATTTCTCTCCATCCTTGCTTCTTTCTGTTTTTCCTCAAAAGTCCGTAATGACTGTGAGGCCCATGGGGCAAGAGCAAGAAGCTGTTGACGTCAGCTGGCGTGTCCCCAGCTCGGACCGCACCCCCCCGAGGAAGGGCCTGGGGGCCGCAGGGGGAGCTCCTTCCCTCACAGCCACGTGGCCAGGCGGAAGGCCTGTCTGCGGTCAGTGCGCTTTGGTATCATCGGCCTGCAGCAGCCCCTGTCTCGAGCAGCACCCAGGGAGCGTTTTCCAGTGTAAACAGGCAGACACAACGGCTGTGCTGCAAACCTCTGCAGGGCTGGACCACGCGTCTGCTGCACTGCGTGGGGATTCATTTCTTACTTGCTGCAGGACCTAAACCTTCTTGGGGGGGGCTTTATTATACCGAGAACATCCAGACTCAGCGCTTGGTAAATATTTACTGCGTAAATGGCCACTTTTGAAGCCTAAGGCTTTTTGAAGAAAGTTCTTTCCCACCCTTTAAGCTGGAAGTGGTTTCCCACATCTCCCAGTGGCACGTGACTGAGTAACAACAGCAAGGTGTTTCTGTACCAGAGACACAGCTGGAGACCTGGCAGGTACACGTGTGTGTCCTTGTCGAATTTCGTGATTACGTGTGAAAATAGAAGCACTGTGTGGATTTTCTCCATGTGGAGGCTCTCTGAGAATGCCCCATGTGGCACAGAGACCAGGCCAGGGCACCCCTCGAGTGCAGGGGCAGGGGTGGGGCTGGGCACCCAGGGGCCTTCCCCTCCCCCGGGGCCCTCCCAGCCCCTTGGGCACGAGGCTGCGGTCTCTGGATCTCCGCGGGGGCCTCCCTTGTCTGGGGGCATCTTCTCCTGTAACGTCTTAATTCAGTTTCCTTCTGAAACCCACTCTGCACGCCTTTCCACGGCGGCGTTGAGGATGCACATTGTGTTTTTTCCCCGTGGGATCATTCAGAATATTTGAGAAGTACCAGTGAGTATCAAAACTAGTCATGTATTTTGTCTTTATCTCAGATTCAGGCAAAGCTCTTCAGCCTGTTTTTATTTAGAAACATAATCAAGGAGTTCACTGGGGGGCCAGCAGGTTAGGGACCCCAGTGCTGTCACCGCTGTGGCACGGGCTGGATCCCTGGGCCAGGAACTTCTTCATGCTGCACGGGCTTGGCCAAAAACCAACCAACAAATGTAACTGAACTAAAGTTAGTTTCTCAGTGTGTACATAATGGATTTGGATTTTGGCCTGGTCCACATCATTGGAATTTAAAAAATACTGTTTTCAAGCACTTAACAATCTCTGCTGGATAGTCTGTATATTTTTTCTGTATTTATTTATGTATGTATATTTAAAATAAAGCTAAAAGCTGTCAGAGGGTTGTTTAACGGTAAGGTTGAAACATATAAAGTTGCCATTTTTCTGGGCCTCAAATTTTTCAGTATCAGCAACTTTATATGGTTTGGCCCAATACTTACAAGCAAAACTGACTCCTAATTACCCTTTAACGATACATTCGTAATCTCGCGTTTTAAGTCTCTTTGCCGCCTGGCCGGGCGTTCGTAGCGCCTCAGGTGACAGCGGCCCCCGCCCCTCACGGCGTCCCGTGCTCCCGGAAGACTTGCAGACGCGCTGGTGGAGCCCGAGGCTCCGTGAGGCCACGTAGCAAACGTTCACGCACCGCCACAAGGGTGCACCGTTGGTATTCACACGCGCACCGTGCAGTAGGTGGCATTATGTGGAAGGTGGACTTTTCATGCTCATTTAACCCTTGAAAAGACACGAAGGACACCTTCCTTCTACCTGGCGCTCTAGTGCTCTCCTGCACCTTCTCTCGAGAACGACTCTGACTCACGCTTGGCCGTAAGATATGCTGCTTCCCTTTCTTTCATCTCTTCTCTCTCCGTGTGTACAGCTGAACCTTTTATGTCCTATGTCCTCTCCTGAAGGGCACCCCAGTCTCTCTGGACGAAGTCTTTTCCGGGACATCCTAGCCTGTGATTTCACTGTAACAGGAAACGGGCAGGGCGGGCCTCGTTAGCTCAGATGAGATGCGAGAAGGAGGATGAGATGCGAGAAGGAGGGCGGAAAGCCAAGTCCTCGCCGTGGATGGGTGTGGAAGCAGAGCCGAGGCTCCTGTCCGCACACCTGAGCAGGCGGGGCAGGGCGGGGGCTGGGGCCCAGCAGCTCAGCGCTGGGAGAGGACCGGCTCTTCACCTGCCGGCATCCATCCTCTTCTGAGCCAAAGCAAGCGAGCCTCCGAGCCGCCTTCCGGGGCTCTGGGCAGTCCTTCGGCACGCCGGCTCTGGACTGGCTCCGTCCTTCCTCAGGCCAGACCGCCTGCGATTTTATTTCCAGGAACAAAGCTGAGGTCGAAGCCAGGAAGTCTGCTATTTTACTCTAGGTCTCGTCGTTGATGCTGTTGTACTCTGAATTTATTGTTTTTCTGTGAATTTTGATACTTGTTCACTTTTGAAAACACACAAAAAGCTTAATGTTCCAGTTAGCATGTATGGTTTTGTTAAAATATTACACGTAGGGAGGTCCCATTGTGGTTCATTGGGTTACGAACCCAACTAGTATCGATGAGGATTCAGGTTTGATCCCTGGTCTCGCTCAGTGGGTTAAGGATCCAGCATTGCCATGGGCTGCAGTGTAGGTCACAGATGCAGCTCAGATTCTGTGTTGCTGTGGCTGTGGTGTAGGTTCCGATTTACCCCCGATTTAAACCCCTAGCCTGGGAACCTCCATATGTCGCAGGTACAGCCCTAAAAAGAACAACAACAAAAAAAAAAAAAGAAGCAAAAAAAAAAAAAAAAACTAGAGGTAGCTTAGTGGCTCAAAACAACACCAGATTTATTTTGCTCAAAAATCTTCAACTTGAGCAGAGGTCAGTGAGGTTGGTTGGTTTCTGCTCCCTGCCAAGCCGGCGGGGCAAGTTAAAAGCTGACCCCTGTGCTCCCCACTCACTCATTAGAGTCAGACACACTGGCTCACGGCCTCTCTGTGGCTGAGCATCTTTGCGACCTGGTGCTGGTTCCAAGGGCAAGTGGCCTGAGAGGCCGAGAACTGGATGGAGCCACCCGCCTGTTAGACGTAACCAAGGAAATGGGCAGCATCAGGTCCACCCCTTCGCTTGTTGAAGCTGACCCCCAGCTTCGAGGAGGGGACAAGGATTCCGTGTCTTGACGGTTGGTGGCGGGTTCTTGAAGGGCGGGTGGGAGCAGAGTCTTGCTTGGCCGTTTGGACTGTGTAAACCATCACATTCTGCCCTCGGGCAGCACAAGTCGCAGCGTCCGTCCCACCTTCACAGTCCAGTCCCTCTCCCCAGACTCGCCCGACCCCACCCCATCCCTCACCAGCTCAGACCTGGGAGTAGCCCCGGCTCCCTGTGTTTGGTCCCTCGAGTACAGACCCTCCGGTTCAAAGCATGTTGTTCTGGGCTGAGTGACATCCGCTCGAGAGTCACACCTGGAAGCCCGGCTTCCCGGACCCCAGAACATGCCTGTGTCCCAAGACGGACTTTAAAAGACGATTGAGTCAAAATGAGGCCCAGCCCGCATCCATTCCAACGTGTCCTTGTAAGGACAGGAAGCCTGGGCACAGACCCACACAGAGGGAGACCCCAGAGGCCCAGAGAGAGGGCGGCCGTCCGCACAACGCGGAGAGAGGCCCCGGGAGGAACCACCCTGCAGTCGCCCTGACCACTAACCTGCAGCCTCCAGACTGTGGGGACTAAACCGCCGATGTGTGGTCACCCCGTCTGCGGAGTTTTGTCCCGGGAGCCCAGCAAGCGGGTATACCTGGCACCGCAGACACTTGTCACCGTCTCCTCCTCCGTAACCATCACACGGGCTGGGTGGGCGGGTGGGAGTCAAGAGCCACGGCAGACCCTCCTGTTCAGAAAAAGGAGCGCTGGGCACCCACAGCTGTCCTCCATGAGCCTGCAGGCCACGCGGCCGGCCGCCTGCCCTGCCCTCTGCACGCCGGGCGCCCCTGCGGAGCTCTGGCCCTGCCGTGGGACCGGCTCTGCCCCCGGAATCCTGCCTCCTGCCTGGCCTGCGAGTTCAATATCTGCTCTTGCTTTGTAAGGCGCCGGGCGTATTTCGTATATATTATATCAGCTAGCTGATTTCTAGTGGACATTCATTTTTATTTTCTGCTCATTTTCGAACTGATTTTTCAAATTCCCACAAAAGTCCAACTACCCAGTGACCGTTTTTTCCCCTTTATCTTCATACAGGTTTTCTTTGAGTAGCGCAGTGTGATGTCGCAGGACACTTTTCTTTATATACGTCTGGGATCTCATAAAATACTGCTTTTTCAAGTAGATATTTTGGGTGATATTTTCAACCCTGCTTTCATTTTATCTGCATTTCGCGGGCATCTTTTTCCACTGACTTAATTCTAAGCACCTTTGCTTTAGTTTAATCACATTACCTTACCAAGTCTAATGTGCTAATGACAGTAACTGGGTTTCTTTAACTTTGATAGTGTGTCAGTACCTGGTTTTAATCGATTGTGTTTTAATGTATTATTATATTCTTTGACGAAGTGAGGACCATCGTGCAGCAAAATGTTATTCTGAGTAAAACTGGCGAAGTATTTACGGTGTGTCAAACGGACCACTATGCGGTATTAACTGCCGCAGGTGTTCTCTTCCAGGCAGCTGCAGCAGTGGTGTTAGATATAGTTGTGTTATCTTTGGACTTTCTTAGATTTCAGCCTGGCAGCCACTTGTTGATTCATTTATTCTGAACACTTGCTGTGCACAGGGTGCAAACCATGTACAAAACTGAAAAGAACCCCGAACTGTGGGATCCTTGAGCGGGAGGACCACACGCTGTTCATCTTTGCATCTCCTGAACCTGCTGTGAACTTGACCCACAGCAGGTGTTTGAAAAATAGGCACTCCTTGCTTCTGCCATTACCAGGAAGGGTGAAGTCAGGGCCCCTCAGAGAACCGTCGATTCGGTTACACGGATAAGGCCTGGGACACAGACACCCGCGCCTGCCGTGGCCGCGCTCGCGGGGAAGGGAAACATGCCTGCGTTTCCCAGGGAGCCGGGAAAGAGCCGTGGCAGACACCCCGAGTCACGGCAGTGTACGGTGTAAAGCCAGGAGTCGTCACCTTCACTGCCGGGAAACGTCCGCAGCCACCCCAGGGACCGGCCCCCCTCCCTGGCATGCAAACCCCCAGGGAGCTGGGAGCTCACGCAGGCTCCCACACAGGGCGCACCCCATCGGCTTTGCCTTTTGCATCAGAGCTTAGCCCACTTTTAGAGGAACACTGGACTACAGCTCTGGTCCCTGTGGGCTCTGGCTTTTAAGGCCAGGGCTTTCCCTGCCCTTGGAGAGCATTTTTCATCCCGAGATGGCAGAGTAAGAACTGCAATTCCTTCGCACTGAGTCGCAGTGGAGCGACTCTGTCCTCCTCCTCTCCCTTTGGAGAGATGGATGACTGCGCCTTGGAGAGAAAATCACGGTCCCCGCCCTTCGCCTGTTAGCGTCCGGCCGCTGGTGGGGGGCTCTGGGCCCGGGGGTGAGCTCTCGGAGGAGGACAAGGGCGCTCAGTGTCCACTGCGGGGAGACCGGTCCAGACTCCATCTCTGATCCAGGATATACCTAAGTGCTCACAGAGGGTGAAAGGAATCAAATGAACGTTAGATACCCCCAGCTAGACAGCCCGTAAGGAAGGTGAGCCCCCGCGGATTTAGGCTAAGCGGCTCTTATCTTGCCCCCCGGGAAGGAACAGGAGGACGAAAGCCAGCGCTGCCCAGTCCGCATGGTGCCCGCCCCGCGCCTCCTGATCTGGATTCGGCTTTGCCTTTTAAGAACGCCGCTGGGCTCGGGCCTTGCGGGGAGCCGTGTCCGCACCCCTGCACGGGGTGTCACTACAGCTGCGATCCCTGCTGGACTAATCCTAACTGAATTCTGATAGCATGTGTTGCTTAATATACATGAAATCCGTGCGGTGCGCCCGGCACGAGGGAGACGCTGCAGCGTGAGAGGGTCCCCGGCGTTGAGAGGTTTGCTGTTGATTACGTCAGTGGCCAAGGTGCTCGTTGTAACGAGCCAAGCATATCAGTGTGTAACATGAATAAACTGTGCTTACAGTCCACGGGGCAGGTTCACTTTTTTAGAAAAACCCCCAGAGGCTTTGTGTCCTGGGTAAGCAGGAAACCTTCTGTGACGCGCATCGTGATTTTGGACTTGGGCTGCGTAAGGCGCTGGCGATGAGGACACAGGCCTTGCTCAAAGGGACCACAGCCCAGCAGCACGAAAGTGCGTGAAAACCGGGCTTTTAGCCCGCGGATGCTCACTCGCGCTCTTCATCCTCTGATTTTGCCCCTGAAACTTGCCCAGTGAAGGAATGAGCCCTCCATTGCCCAGACCCCCTGTCCGGGGCTGCTAACTGCCCCCTGCTGTTGCTGTGCGGGCCCCTGTGTGCCTGTGTGACTTGTAAGCTGGTGTTGGTTCGGGGAGCTGAGAAGCTGAGGTTCCTGTGTCTGGGCTTTGGAGGGCGCTCTCCGGGGCAGCGGCGTGTGAGTCGCGCACGAGGCTGGCACCTGCTGCTCGCTAGGACTTCAGGTGCTGACGGCCTAGTGCTGTCAGCAGGTCTCGTGCTTCAGCTGGTACCAAGTGTCCAGCGTTCCGGGGCTGCTCAGAGGAGGGGTTCTCGTTCTTGACACGTGGGACTTTGAGTAAAAGGCTGGGAAGTTCCAGGTAAGCCGGCGAGACAAACACAGCCACACAGAATCTCCTTTCACCCCGTCTCCCCACCCACGCGTGCAGTTCACGCAGGAAATCGCGAGGGAACCTTTTATCACAGAAAAAAACGCATCTGCTCTGGGAGCTTCCAGAGGATCAACCTCCGAAAGGCAGGTGCTTTGCTCCTTTGGCTAGTCCACTTTCTTTCCCTCTTTCTTACAAAACTGCCTTTTATCAAATATAATTTAACAATGGGCTGCAATCAAAAGCATTCAGTAAGCTGTTGTAGAAATAAACGGGCCTATAATGTAGAAACAACACAGGGAAACATAAAACCTGACGTGCAAAGCTGAAGGGAAACAGTGAAATCAAGTGAAAAGAAAAAAGTTCAGTGGTTGTTAAAATTGAATTCCTAGAGTTCCCGCTGTGGCTCAGTATGTTACGAATCCAACTAGGATCCATGAGGATGTGGGTTCGACCCCGGGCCTCAGTCAGTAGGTTGAGGATCCAGCGTTGCCGTGAGCCGTGGTGTAGGTCGCAGGCACGGCTCCGATTTGACCCCTAGCGTGGGACCCTCCACATGCCGTGGTCCTAAAAAGACCAAAACAGCCGCTCGGCAGCAACAGCAAAATCGAGTCACCGTCCAACTAGAGGAGTCACGACGGGCTGACAGCTGGAAGTCCCCGTCCTCGGCCCTGGCCTGGGAACACTGGGGGTCCCTCCTAGAGGGACTGAAATCTAGAAGGTGGAGTAAAAGCATTTCTTCAAAAACGGCGAGAGAGCTGTCTTTCCCGAAGCGGGGGACAGCTGCTCGGTGGGAAATGCTGCTGCCCATCTCCTGAATTAGCAAAAATACTGTTTGTTTGCTTGTTTGTTTTAAGAATGAAACGCAGCACCGAACACCCCCAAACTGCACTAGCGGTGGTTCTTGGGAGAGAAGAGAAAGAGGAAGAACAGGCCTTGACGTTGAGCAGATTTTAATGTTCCTAATTTGGTCTGCTAGTAAAAAAGAGGAGAGAAAAAAGCACTTGAGAATGAAATAAGATAGTTTACAGAGAAGAGTTGAATACATAGGCAGTCTGCAAACCTGCCGGTTTTCCGCTTTGACCTGACGGCAGAACCTGTCTGCAAACCTGCCGGTTTTCCGCTTTGACCTGATGGCAGAACCTGTCTTTGGCTCCGAAACTTTGGACCCCGGGGACCCTCCGACCGCAGGCTGGGTGCTGACCCGTGGGCTGTGGTCGTTCTGCTCACCGCGTCCCTTTAGGCTGCGAAGGCCGGTGATTAAACTTCTCAAAACAGGGAATCCTAACGCTTCCTACCTCACAGCTGCTAAACTTATGACATTTTTAATTCCCTAAAGCTTGCTTTTCTCATGGAATCGATATTCTCCTGCTTAAAACTGACTAAGAACTTCTTTAGGGTTGTTTTTAGCTTTCTGTCAAACCCTTAGTAAGATAATGTTTCCTCCTAAGATGTTACTTATCCTGCTGGAAAACTCTCTCTTGCAGAGAATGTCATACATTTTTATTGTTTTGCGGGCTCCGTGTGCTTCATTGGTACCAAGTAAAGGAGACGTTGGGAATTGCGGAAACCTCTCAGTGGAGTCTGTTTGTGCCCGAGTTGCTCTTTCTAACAAGAAAGAAGACGGCCGTGATCTATTTTCTTTATATCATTTTCTGCCTCTTCTCATCATGTGAAACAGTTGACTTTCTTATGCTTTGCTTCCCAAGCGAGGTGGAACGTGGGCTGGGAACTCGATCCCGAGGGGACAGCGAGGCGTCTCACTTGCAGCCACGTCGTCTGGACACTGCTCAGCTGAAATCCAGAACAGGGGACTCACTCGAATGAACTGCCGAGGGCGAAAGCCTCAGCTGGCTGAAGATGGCAAAGCCGTTCTCAAGCTGGAGCTGGACTCCCAGGTCCGTTTCCTGTGGCTCCGGGAGCAGGTTTTCACTCCCGTTCCTGCTGCAGCGCCCGCGGGGGGCAGGACGGGGCTCTCCTGCCCCCAGGCCAGTCTGTGCCCTCTCGGTAAATAGCCAACACAAAAACTAAGAGGCTGCTAAACAGATTTCAAAAGCTGTCGAAATCCTCTTGCCTGTCTCGCAATATTTAGACTTGTCAGAATTCCCGCATCAAAGAGCACTTCCGGCGATTGTTCTGCTCCCTGAAAGCAGCACGGCAAGTGGGGACAGCCTGTCTTTCTGTTATTCCAAACAGGCGGGGCCAGGCAACACCACGAAAAACAGGGACCCTACCTGGATGAGAGACTCAGGTCCTATGCTCCCCTTTAACGAGCGTCGCGCTTTTTTGTGGGATTGACGAGGCATTTATCTTAAGTGCATTTAGCCAGCGAAGCATGTCTGTTCACACATGTGCGTGCGTGTGTGTGTGTGTGTGCACACGCATTGTTGACTGACAACACAGTGAGGACAGGAGCCAGCCCTTTCATTCACGCGAGGTCCAGTTCAGCCATGTGATCCGCGTTCGGTGTGACAGCAGAGCTTGAGCAGAAACGCGCGTGGGGCGGAACCGGCTCAGTGAGGGCCAGAACCATCGGGACGGACGGGAGGGCCGTACCCTTGCCTCACGGATCACAGGCTCCCGGGGTCAGCATGTCACCTGGTCCCCAAGGACACCGTGGTGCTTCTGCAGGACCGATAGGCAGTGCGCACCCAGTTCTCGGGGTCAGGGGCCAGACGCCCTTGGGGGGCGTCCCCATCCGGAAGGATGGGCCAGGAGAGAAACAGGCAGCTGAGAAGCACCAGCAGACTTTCCTCTTGTTCTTCTGCACAGAGCTCAGCCTCCCCTCTCTGCATCCGTGCTGGCGCAGACCTGGCTTGTCCTTTGCTGGCTTCCCTACAGAAAGCCTGAACCTTCTCCCCCAGAGCAGTTCTTGACGTCTGGAGCAGACACCCACAGAAGCACCTTTTTATAAAAGGGCACTACTGGCTCTCTGCAAATAAAAGCATGCCAGGCTTCCTTTAAATTAGACTCCATGCACAAGCTTGGCCGCCCTTGTCTGGAATGCTGCATAACGTGAGCAGCTCCTCACAGCACATTCAGGCTCCTTATGGATCCGGCTCACATTTTCTGCATGTTTTATCACCACTGAACCTTGCATGTAATGAATGAAAGGGAATTAGCTGTAACTGTGAGCTGTTTCACGTTGTCCCTGTTACCTGTGGGCACATCTGGGAACCTGAGTGTTGACGTTACCGTGGCTTCTGCTGGACAGGTTTTCTGTTCTGCTGGACTGGTTTTCTGTTCCGTGTAACAGATTGCCACAAACTTGGTGTCTTAAACAGCACACAGGACACCTCCCAGTCTCTGGTGGGAGGAGCCCAGGCTCGGATTAGGGGGCCCCTGCCTTGGGGTCTCCTAGGGCGGTCATCAGGGTCTTGGCCAGGCTGTGTCCTTTCTGGAACCAGGGTCCCTCTTTCAGCTCAGGGGGCTGTTGAAAACGTGGTGCTCTCTGCTTGAGCAGAGGGGCTCCCATTCTCTTTCCAGTGAGAAATTATACAATTAAAGGTGAAGGAAGCACACAGAAATGTGAGCCAGTTGTGTATAATGTCACTGAGCTTCTGGAAAATTCTGAGATGTGGGGCATGTACTTAGATATGAGGGTCCAGTGTCTTTTAACATTTTTTATGTCATAATATTTATTGTTTTCTTAATCTTTCTTAAAGTTAAAATATAGTCGATTTACAATGTGCCAATTTCTGCTATACAGCAAAGTGACCCAGTCATAGATACATGCATGTATTATATATATTATATATATGCATCTATACATTCCGTTACTTGTGTTACCTTCCGTCCTGGTCAGTCCCGGGGGACTGGCTATAGTCCCCTGTGCTGCACAGCAGGACCTCCATGCGTATCCACTCTAAATGTAACAGTTTGCATCTACTGACCTCAGACTCCCCGTCCATCCCCCTCCCCCCGCCCCTTGGCAACACAAGTCTGTTTTCTATGTCTGTGAGTCTGTTTCTGTTCTGTGGATAGTTTCATCTGTGCCATATTTCAGATTCCACAAATAAGGGATATCATATGGTGTTTGTCTTTCTCTTTGTTTTTCATACTTAGTATTTGTTTGCCTTTCATACTTCACTTGGTATGAGAGTCTTAGTTGCGTCCGTATTACTGCACATGGCATGATTTTATTCTTCTTGATGTTTAAGTAATATCCCATTTTATGCACCACATCCTTTTCCACTCCCCTGTTGATGGACGTTTAGGTTGCTTCTGTCTTGGCCGCTGTGAACAGTGCCGCAGTGAGCACACAGGTGCACGTGCCTTTTGAATTGTAGCTTTGTCCGGATCTGTGCCCAGGAGTGGGATTGCTGGGTCATGTGGTAGTTCTAGATTTAGTTTTCTGAGGAACCTCCATACCATTTTCCATAGCGGTTGCCTATAATCTAGATAACGTGCGTATATCTCTAGTTCATGATGACTAGGATTAGACGTGACCTACTGATGAAGACACTTGAACTCACATTCATTACCTTCTCACGCTGCCCACTACTGCCCAAATTCGAAAATTCTGCTAGTGCTTGGATTAAATGGAGCCGTCTTAATATCCTCACGTGCTCTAGAGGCTCCACCCGGGGCCTCGGCTGTCTTCAGAGGCACCTTGAGCTTCACGGGAAGGAAGGAAAGCTAGAAGCACCTTAGCGTTGCCCCAAAGTTGTGCCCCAGGCCATTTCCAGTTTGTGGGGGAACACTTTCACTCTGTATTTGCTAGGTGTTCATTAGACTAAGCTTTGTTGTGAACCTGAACTAAGGGAGGACAAAAGCAGAGGTCAGGACGGTTTATCTCCACGCGTCCTCAGGAAACCCCGGAAGACGGGAAAGGAAGCAGTTCCACGTCCGCGTTAGCCCAGACCCCAGCTCACATTTCAAGGTTTCTGCTGTGCTTTGCAATGATTTAGGGCTTAGAAAACATGATGCAAAAATACCACGTTCAACTTTTTCATGGGAACTCCACTCTTTTAAGAACTCTCTCTGTAATGGTTAGTTGAGGTCGCTATAAAACACCGCGGCGACATCACGGGCGCTGTAGAAAGGATGGTTTGCGTCAGCAGTGTTGGGCTAATGCTGTGCTATTTTTCACAGATTTCAAAGTCTGTCAGTAAATCAGAAAAGTTACCGCCTTCTGGGCAGATACAGTCATGTTTTTAAGTCACGACTAACTCATTCAAGTTCAACCATCAAGTGCAACAGCAGGACATTTTCCTGCCAACATTCGTGTCTTCCTGCCTGTGAATCTGCTGCTTGCCTCTCGGTATTTAGGGGCTGTGCCGGCTGGTGTCCCGTGACCTCGGAAGTGGCCTTCCTGCCGTCCTCACTGGCCACTGTCCACAGACACATCACCGCTAGGCGCTGCAGCGACACCTCCGTCATCCTTGCTGCCTTCCTTCTGCAGAAACGTCTCCTTGGCCTTTGCTGTCGTAACTGAAGCTGTCAGCTGGCTCTTTCCCGGGTCCGTGAACGGCACCGTCTCCCCAGACAGGCGTACCTTTCATTCCGCTCCACGCTCACTCTTGGTCTGAGCTCACCATCGTAGTCCGTGAAATGCCCCCGGGCAGGGCTCTGCGTTTCCGGTGTTCTGCTCCGTCCACGCCGCTCGGTCCCAGGCCTGCTCCGCGCCCGGGCCCAGCGGCCTGTGCGGGACATGCGGCCGGGCCACTCTCTGCATCTGGCTCGCCGGGGCTGCAGGCTGAGAACTGCTGGGGTTTCGGCGGTCCCAAGTCCGCTCGCTTTGCATGTCATAACAATAAAAGCCTGGCTTAGCTCCGGTTTTTGCGTCTCTGTTTTCCTTGTTGCTCCCAATGTGGTAATTTTCTTTTTCAGGGAAGTTTGTTTTGAGCTAGTCTTGCATCGATGATAACAGTAATGCTTTTCAATCTCAGCGATTTTGTGGATCTGTCTAAAATATGACGCAGGAGTTCCCGTTGTGGCACAGCGGTTAACAAATCCGACTAGGAACCATGAGGTTGCGGGTTCGATCCCTGGCCTTGCTCAGTGGGTTAACGATCCGGCGTTGCCGTGAGCTGTGGTGTAGGTCGCAGACGCGGCTCGGATCCTGCGTTGCTGTGGCTCTGGCGTAGGCCGGCGGCTACAGCTCCGATCAGACCCCTAGCCTGGGAACCTCCACATGCCGCAGGTGCGGCCCTAAAAATGACAAAAAGGCAAAAAAAAAAAATATGACGCAAATGTCTAAAGGAAATATGGAAAAAATGTATTCTAAATTAAATGTGTGAAACAAAGTCTAGATGGTCTGTCAGCTTCCCTCATCCTAAACACTTTCAAACGTATGTCAGCAACATGAGCGTAAATTTTAAGGTAGGAAGCTTCAAGATTAAAGATTAAAAATATAAATTCCCAGTATTTTCTCATTCTTTCTTTGTCCTGGGTTCTGCCAGTGCTCGGTCCACATTTAAGGCTCCAGTCTGTCCCCGTCTTACTTCTGCTTCTTCCACTGTCGCCTTTTCCGTTCTTCCCACGTGAAGGTGTCACCGATTTCTCTGACTACTCATTAATTCACTGAATGGTTAGGTTAATGTTAAAAATATTAAAAACGGACGATTTTCCTAGAAACATAAGCCTTTGTGTCGAAGAGCTGTTAGGATAAATTAACCGCTCAGTTCTAAACCTCAACGAATTGATAATCAGCAGCTAATGCTGACTCGTGTTAGTCTTGGGGGTGGAAACTGTGACCGCACGCCCACGCAGATAGCTCCTCATTGTTGCCAAGCGTTCAGTGTTTCCTCCCGCGAGCTTGGCGGTGATTCACACACACCAGGCAACCCACCGTCATTTCCAAACTATCTACGCTCAACTCTATGTAACCGTATAGGCAATGCAGCTACACAGAGTGTTTGTAAAAGATCTCGGATACGGAGCTTGCTTGGCGTCTACCTGTTAATCCAGCGTCTGCGGGTCATGTTTTCTTTTGTTTTTCTTCTTTTCCTCTTGGAGAAAGTGCTTCACCGTCTTCTGTTATTACGGTGACGGTGCTTCGGCGTGCCCCGGAGAGTGCGTGGCCGAAGGGAAGCCGCTCTTCTGACCTCCCTCAGGGCGTCCGGCCGTGGGTTTTCCGTCCAGCAGTTTGCCGGGAACGTCTCCGCTGGACTCCCAGGCCGCCTCCACGCTGATGGCCAGACTCGCCGTCCTCCGGGCCAAGCGCCCCTCAGCCACGTGCATGATGTCGCGCAGCCTGTCGGCGCCAAGGCCGCCTCTGCTTTGTGGCGTGAACGGGGGGCGGACTGGACGGGATGTTTGGGGCTCGGGAGCCGGGCTCTGTTCCCCGGGCCTCTCGGGCCGCTGGTGCTCCGGGACCTTCCCGCTCATCCACTGGGCGTTGATCTAAGCCAAGCTGGGCCGCTCTGGGTCCTGGGTGCGGCTTTGTGAGACGCGTCAGGATGGCCGAGGCTATGCTGGCTGCCGTCACCAGTTTCTTCTGTTAGTCTGCTTCGTAGACTGAGATCGTCTTTAGAGCGCTGAACACTAACCAGCCTGTTTGTCAGTGACTCATTTTAATGATTGTCATCATGCAACTATTATTTCATGTTTTGAACATCATATCTTGCAATAGTATTAGTAGTACTAATGAATACTATTTAAAAGTATTAATATTTAATAGTATTATCCTTTTAATGGTATTAATGAATAACAATGTTTTTCCTTATAAAACTGCGCTGACTGCGTGTGTTCCCTGCTGTGAAGCGCGAATCTATAACTTAGTGTTGGACTAGACGGCTTGTCGGGAGAGCAGCTGTTCTGACGGTGAAGGGCTCCGAAGAGGAGTTGTCGGTGCTCTTCAGCCCTCTTCTGACCGTTTGTTAGATATTCGCAAACTCTCTCTTTGCTGCTAACCCGTCGCTTCCTTGGGCCGGAGTCACCATCTGTAGCCTTGCTAAGAAGTGTGGTCCGGAAGCACAGGCTGGGACCCTCTCCTGGAAGCCTCCCCTTTCTCCAGGGGTGTGCTAACAGCATCCCAAGGCCACTTTTTGCATCTCTCTGAAGCACAGCTCGGCTGCTCGCCTAAGCCTCTTAATGAACGAAGATTTCCTTTTTTTGAAGTACTGCCATTTTTGAAAAATTATAGAACATTTTTCACAATTTATGTCAGTCCCTGAATTTTCAATGAGAGTGCCATTAATATTGTATTTCTCTCTTGAAATTCTCAACAGGATCTCTTTTAATAGTTGCAAAGGGAAAGGAGAAATCAAATGTCTGTTAAAAATATCATTGTTATTAACACCAAGGGCACGATGATAAAAGCATTGTTCTTGCTAGAGAAAAATTTGGTAATTGTTTTGAAATAACATAGTGATCAAATCTTTCCCCTCGATATCTAAACATTCAACTGGTAAAAATACCAGAGTTGATATTTTTGGAATGATACGAAAAGATCTTAATAGGTAACTAAATTCTAACAGCGTTATACTAGTGCTTTCAAATTTAATTTTTTTCCTGGAGTTCCGTGTGCTGTTACCATTTTGTGTGGTCAGTGACTCAGCTTTTGTTTAGGATGGACGGCATTGTTGCAATAAGGCAGCAAAGGAGTTTTGATTTCCTGGGCCCCCGTGTGAGGCCCCTGCCCAGAGCACTCACCCAGGTCCTCGGGCTGAAAGGGGCAGCCGTGCTGGTTACCCAGGACGGCGGTCTTACACTCGACTCCTCAGAAAGAGGCTGGATTGGATGCGGGGACCGGAGCCCGTCAGTGCTCAGCGTTTCCGTGTCTTCGTGCTGGACCTCCACAGCGTTGAGGTGAAACTGAGCATCCCAGGGCTCAGTCGACACCTTGGTGGCTGTACCTTTCTCTTAGATGGAAAGCCGCTGTGCTGCGGGAACCGCTGCATGCATTCATGGTGGAGAGGAAGGTCACAAGCTGAAAGGCCTCAGGCGCTGGGAGAGAAGCAGACAAGCCTGGGGGCGGCGGGCCCTCAGTGGGAGAAAATGGGCCTCAATCAACTCAAGAGTGAATGTTCCGCCGGTGCAAGTTCAGCCCGCAAGCAAAGCGCACCTGCCGCCCGGGACCGGCCCTGCGCTCGCACTCAGAGGCACATTCCCAAGCACAACCGTTTCTGAAACGTGACGCGGCGGTGATAAACTAGGCTCTTTCCATCGCCCGCTTGCGCCTGACACCTTGGCCTTGACCCTTTAATGACCTCAGACCCCCTGCAGGCAGGTGCGGGCCAGAGCGGGCCACGCGGGTGGGCTTGGCTCCGACCTGGGGGACGTTCAGGAGGCGGGGGCGTCCCTGGAGGGCCTGACGACACACCCCAGAAGTGCACAGCGTCACGCGTCTGGGCACCAGGCAGACACAGCGTGTAGAAGGCGGCACGGGAGACGCGCGAGTGAGGGGCGCTGCGGCAGAGCGAAGCCCGGGCAGCCTGCGGGCGTGGGTGCCGGTGGTCGCGGCCGATTCGCCGGCAGGGAGGGCACAGGGCCACGGCCGCTGCGGCGACGGAGCCTCGCGGGGCAGCGCGGGGCGGGGGTGCCAGCCTTACAGCCCAGCGGGCACCACCTGGGGCACTGTCCCGGTCACGGGGCCGGGAGCTGCCCCTCTGACAGCCCAGGACGCCCACGGCAGCCGCCCAGAGGTGGCCCCAGGGCTGCGCTTCCCGGCCCGCGTGTCGGGGTGTGACTTGCGATGACAAGGTAATGTGACGGGCGCCAGGGGCTCAGCACCCGCTTCCTGCCCCACCAGGAATTCGGATGTGAGGGCAGAGGCTGAGCTGTCCAGAGCACGGCGCCAAGGGCGGCAGAGGGGGTTTCAGACACGGCAACGTCCCCTCTTAGCCTCGTCCCTACGGGAGGGAGGAACAAAGGGCCGTCCGGTCACAGCCCCTGTCATGGTGGTATTTTTAAAAAGTAAGCAGGCTCTATTCCAGCACCTACAGAGCTTCTCCCGCCGTGTGTGTCGCTGAGTGAACAAAGGGCCCTCCAAAAAACAAACGCAAATGCCATGGCACCTCCTACTGTGCTAACCAGTTTATTGGGGGGCAGTTAATCGTTTCTGAGTTGAGGCGTCAGGTGAGGTGCCGAAAGCTGCAGAGAGGATGTGCACGGGGTTTGAGTTTGGGATGCACAGAAAGGTGGGAGATCAATTCTGCATATTTTATAATTTAGCCTGGGGCAAGTTCTATAAATAGATAACATTTTCCACTCAACAAACTGAACTGTCATAGCAGGCACAGTGCCGTGCAGACTTCTTTACACTCACTGGCTAAGCATTCTGGAAATTAGCTAAATCATTTCAGTCCAAATATATTTGCACAGATGCCTTCCGTTGGTTCTGTTCAGGCCCTACTTGAGCGCGTCCCCACCTGTGTGCCGCTCTCAGGGCCTCCCCTTTATTTGGTCAGAATCAGGCCAAAGGAAGCCTTTTGAGAGAAGCAGCAGTATTTCTGCATGCAGCTTGCATGAGTCTGGCTGTTTGTCTAGCTCTGCTTTCACCGTTTTGGTTGTGAAGACGAGGCTCAGTCAGCGGGAACCAGTGCTCTCCTCGACATAACGGACAATAGTTTCAGTTAGTTTCTGGAGAGCTGGAGGTGACTGGGCGACAGCTGTTGGTGCTGCCATCTTGAAGCAGAATTCCGTCACCAGAGAAATGTCTGAGTTTGCTTTTAAGGCCTTTCCACTGACTGCCTGAGGCCCACCTAGAATCCTAATCGCTGCACAGGAATCTCATTTACTCAAAGTCAACTGTTTGTAGATATAAGACATGTCCTACAGAAATCCCTCCACTACCCTTTGATTGAACAACTTGGCACCAGGTGGAATAACTGGGCTAAGCCAGTTGTAACATAAAAACTAACCATCACGGTCCGCCCTTATCAATTCGGCGCCCAGACTTACCTCCTTAACCTACTTTACTCCAAATAAAGACCATAAAGTCCCACTTCCAACCAAGATAAAACAAATATGCTTCATACCACCTAATGTGCTAGCCATTTCCTTTGAAAGGAAAACCAAGTCCTTAAGTGGTATTTACTCTTCTCCTTTCTGTACTTTAACTTTTGAAGGCTGTGACATAAAGGCTTGGATTATCAGTAAATCTTATGTGTTAGACCATAAGAGGATAAGAGGAGGAAGAAAATCAAAGAGTTTCATCATCACATTCATAACAAAATAAGGAGAAAGTTCTCGTGTGCTTACAGTCCTCGCTTCTACAACCGGACACGCGTTGTAGCTGGTGTTGAAACTGCCTTCGGCTGCCTTCGCTCTCAGCCGGCACCTCCACTAGTCACACCTCCTGGAGGTGGAGGCTTAGTGTCATTTTCACTGGATATGTGTAACTGTGGTGCTTCCTAACAACGAACGTTTTTCCAGTAAAAGCGCGTGACCTATGGGGCCGTGAAATGAAACACAGGCATCTCAAATGTGTCGCTAAAATTACGATAGTCTGAAAAGCCTCTATACCGTATGGTTCCAACTATGTGACATCCCGGAAAAGGCAACACTACAGCGACAGCAGAAAGATCAGTGGTTGACCAGGGTTCCCGGGGAGGGGAAGGGCTGCTCAGGGTCCTCGGTCTGTGAAGTCACCTGTGTGCTACGTCCGTGTGACTGCCTGACACTGCGTTTGCCAGATCCCGTAGAAATTTAAAGCACAAAGGCAACTTAATGTGTACTTAGGTCAGGAGATCCTATGAGAAAATACAAAATGTGGCCAAGATTATACCTGTGATACGAAGTCTGAAATGATCTCTTTGAAAGGGCGGGGGGGACTGACACCAGTGGTTTTGGAAACGAGGGCAGCTTGTCAGGTGAGAGGCAAAAGCGACGGCGCTCTGGTTGATAAAGTTGTTTCCCGCGGGGATAAGGTTAATCCCGCGTGGCCATCCGCGCATGGGGACGGGGCAGCGAGGGGTGAAGGGTGGCTGCCTGGGAGCCTGGCTCCCCGGGGAGGGGACTCTCGACAGAGCAGGGAAGTGGCTGGCCAGGCCCGGAGGTCGCGTGGCAGAGATGAAGCCGCACTGAGCTCCGGGGGCGCCTCACTGCGATGCGGTGGTTCTGCCTAGAGACGTTTCTGAAGCTGTGCGTTCGCACGTGGCTTGTCCCCCACACGGACGTCCCCTGTTGTCCCAGAGAGGGCTAGGTGAATGATCGGATAAATACGCGGGGAGACTCCAGCCCTCTCCTAAGCCGAGTAACCCCAAGTAACGCCCGGAGGCCCTCAGCTTCCCTCTCTGCCTGCGGCTGCCCCGTAGGGACTTGTCCCAGGAGGGCGGGACTAAGAGGACGCCACGGTGGGGAACCCTGTGACGTCACCTCAGCCTCCCGTCAAGGTCTGCCCAGCAGCAGTGGGGCAGCTGATAGCGGGCATCTCTGATGTGAGGCGGGAAGGCGGCACTTACCTGAGCAGGCTTCCTCCCCAAACGCATAACCCCGCTGCAATCGGGAAGAAATAATCACAGTGCAGGAACGTTCTGCAAATTACCAGGCAAGCTCTCAAAGTCGTTCAAGAAAAGCAAAGGCTGAGAAATGCTCACGGCCCCGGGGGGTCTGAAAAGCCGTGATGCTTCCATTTAGCGGGGCATCTGGGGGGGGAGCCTGGGAACCCGAGCAGACAGTAGGGAGAACTAAGCCTGAATGAAGCGGGTCTTCATCAATAAGAGCGGCACAGTGTGGCTCATTATTGTCACAGCGTTACACAGCACGGGCTCTACCGACGCTTGGCATCCACTGGCCTAAGAGGTTTCATGACGCAGGGAAAGCTCCGCAGGTATGCGGGAACTCTGCGCTGTCCGCAGGGTCTTTCTGTAAAGCTAAAGCTGCTCTGGGGAGTTCCCTTGTGGCACAGGGGTTAAGGATTCCGCGATGTCACTGCAGCCGTTCAGGTCGCTGCTGTGGTTTGATTCCTGGCCCCAGAGCTTCCTCGTGCCATGGGCAAGGCCTAAACAAACAAACAAATAAATGAAACCGTTTTAACGTAAAAGTTTGTACAGAAAAAGTCTCAGAAAATTTTAAACATAAAAATTGAACAAATTTCACTCCAGTTTTTAAATTTATAATCACTGACATTTTAATGATAGCTATGAAATTTGTTACCTAGTAATTAACTTGTCTTGAATATCATACTAATTCTTTTTCTGAATACATACCTGATATTATTATCAGATATTTTCATAAAAGCTAATGAAAAATTAAGAAAAAAAGGAAGACGTGTTAAGAATGGTAGAAGGCACAGAAACACCCCCTATCCAAATCTGAAAGTAATTTTTTTTCTATCTTTTGTCATTTTTAGGGCTGCACCTGCAGCATGTGGAGGTTCCCAGGCTAGGGGTCTAATCAGAGCTACAGCTGCTGGCCTAAACCACAGCCACAGCAACGCGGGATCCTTAACCCACTGGGCGAGGCCAGGGATCGAACCCGCAACCTCATGGTTCCTAGTCGGATTCATTTCTGCTGCACCATGTCGGGAACTACTAGAGTAAGTTTAGATGGTGCCTACACACCCTCATGTCTGTTTCTCTGTTTGCATTTAGTAGCAGGAAACAGATTCTTCAGAGACACCGTATTTTAATATAGTCCATAAATACTGACTTTTTCCTACTTTTATAGAAAAGGAATAACTTTATGTCAAAGTGGGAGTTAAACAGACGCACAGAGTTCTTTCAAATACAAACTTGAAGAGCAGTTTTGAAAAGTGGTAAGCTGATGCCAAATTTCTCCTTTCCACTAAATAAATAACTAGATCAAGTTATAATTTTACCATCAAGTTGCCCATTTATTTGCTAATGATTTGTAGTCACCCAACTTGACTAAAATCAGCCTCCTTATGTTTTGCAATCAAACCAAACCACAGACTTGCTTATGGAAACAATATATTGTGTGCTGGTTCCCTTTCCTTCACAGACGGTAGTGACAGCCCAGTCACGGCTGCCTCTGTTCCCCCAGCCTCGCCCGCCCAGTGCCCGTCGGCCTCACACCCAGAAAGTGACCGTAGTCCCAAAGGCTGAGAGGAGCAGTAATTTTGAGATGCATAAAGCCTTCCATTTGGGGAGTTTCCGTTGCGGCTCAGCAGAAACGAATCTGACTGGTATCCGTGAGGACTCGGGTTCGATCTCTGGCCTCGCTCAGTGGGTTAAGGATCCGGCGTGGCCGTGGCTGTGGCGTAGGCCCGCGGCCCCTAGACTGGGAACTTCCATGTGCCATCGGTGCAGCCCTAAAATTTAGAAGTAAATAAATAAAGCCTTCCATTTGGGAATTCACCATACATTTTACTTTGAAGTCTCACTGTGCATTTTTTATACAACATTTAAAAACTGACTAATATCCATTATGTGCATTTAAGTCCATTTCCCTTAGGTATTATAGTGACCACTAAATGGATCTGTATTACAAATTTCAATTGATTTATCTTAACGTCATTCCCTCGATAAACAGCTTGTTTTCTTAGACCACACTATGTGTGCACACAATTTTAAGTTCCAGAGAGAACTATTCATGCATGCAGCTTTTTAATTAAAAAGAGAAAGATTAGTCAAACTTTTTTCAAGAGATAACCATATGAAAAGCAACTTTTAATTACTCCTTTTGAAGTAGCTGCCTCCGCAAAGTTGGGCATTGGCGCGGACACGGCCTGAGCTAACGCTTGGGAGCCAGGCGGCTGCCGCCGGGGTCCCGCTGGACGCTTAGCGGGGTTGGGGGGTCCCGCGGAGGGGCGATGGCAGACGGCCCGCATCGCGAGGACAGCGTCGGCTCCGCCCGGCCCTCCCTTGTCCGCGGGAGCCCGCGTTCGTGCAGGTGCCGGGAAGCAGTTTGCCCACAGGATGCGCCGCGACTCGCGTGGAAGTCTTGGGTCTCCCCCTCTTACACCCAGTGCTTGATGGCGTTTCTCTGTCTTTGCAGACGACGTCCTCTGCGGTGTCCTGGCACATGGATTTCAGGACCGCCTGTGAGGAGGTAGGTTCCGCGGCTTCCTGCTGTTTGATCGGGGAAACGGGTGCTAAGGGAGACACGTGGCACCCCTTCCCCGGGTGGGCAGGTGTGAAGCGTCCTTTCTCGGGTGCGGTCCGGGTCCTCAAGAGGGGAGGCCACAGGGTGCCTGGGGAGCCCCGTTTCCAGTGTCCCTTCAGGAGGATGGAGCCTGTTTGATTTGACTGAGCTGTCCTTCCCCTGTGAACTGTGCGCCCCACAGGGTTTCAGCAGTGGGGGGGCTGGAGCTACCTGTCTTCACATAAGTGCTTGTAAGTTGGAAGACATCTATGACTCTGGTGTTACTAAAGTATCTCCGTGTGGCTTCAGTATTAATGCTCGGTGATTCTGCCTCCGTAGAGCAGCCGTCACCTCCTGCCGGAGTGGACGTGATGACACTGCTCCCTCAAGGGCGTGAAAGGCCGTCACCCGGGAGTGACCTTGGCCCCCCTTTCTCAGGGCAGGCAGCTATTCTATTTTAGGAAGATTGTCTTTTCATGCAACATCCAGAGCATTGTCTTGTCACTCTTCAGGCAAAGTGCAAACATTCACACGTTCAAAATATTTCATATTTGCTTAAAAGATACAAATATTTTTATTGTGTATAAATAATCCAAGAAAAGAACATAACTGGATTATTTATGATAGTTAAAAAATCTTCAGTATGAATATTTTTAAAAACTGTTCTTTTAGTGAAGTTTCATGCATTAAGTTTCTTGCAAAAATCTTTTTAAAATAAATGATCCCAGAGGTTCAAAGTTTGAGTCTTTGAGAACAAAATTTTATCAGTTGCTTTCATACCTTCAGTACTTACACTTCTTTTATTTAGTTTTAAAATTTTTTCTTTTCAAAGTTAAAGTATAATACTTTACATCCATCTCTATGTTAGCACTTTCTAAATTGATCTATTTGTTTACAAACTTCTCTCACAGGCTACACTGAGTACTATAAGGTGAGAGTGTATAACTTATTCATCTTTTAATTCAGCACCTTTCAGCTCATATTTTTACAAAAGAAGAAATTAATGTTTTAGAAACTTAAATTTAGAAGCATACATTTTAATTCTGTATCATTTCTAATTTTAAATACAGTACATGGCATCATACTCTTAATTTTAAGTGTGGTAAACTGACTATTTCCATTACATATTATCTTGTGTTTGGGGTGGTGAAACCCTCATTAAATCTGAGCAGATGTTTGTGTGAATGACACGGATGTGAACCACATCTAAGACACATGGTGGAGACTGGACAGTGGCCAAATGCTTTTAACAAGTGATTCACCTTGGATTCAGAGGCTGACACAAGACTGATCTCCCAGACCGTTTTTGAACAAATGTTTTGATCCATTGATTTGAGATACACACCAAATTCTGCTCAAGGTTGGCACGTGTTTCACGATGGCGACACCACTGAGGTCCTCTCACCCTGGCTCGTGGTAGGAGTCCTGGCTGTCGTGCAGCGATCCTCTGGGCATCTCACATCTGACTGTCCCACTGCGGAACTGACCTTCAAGGACCCGCCCCTGGCGGTTGCCCGTGTCCCCCACATGCCTCCTAGGAAGGATATAGCACAGTACAATGCCCCGAGGATGGCCAGGCTTGGAACATCAGGAAGATAAATTAGTTCACCCTGTCACTTTGCAGATGAGCAACTCGAGAGGTTTTATGGATGCGAGTGCCATTTAATTAATTAGTTAAAAGCAAAGCCATGATGCATAGCTTGGAACGCCTAAGTTTGGGCCTCTTTCTAAAGTCCTGCATTGCTGGAAATTATATCAAAGTCAAAGACGCATTAACTAGAACCTTTCTCTTGACTGCTCATAAGCTGCTAAAGATAAAAGTTTGATATCCGTGTCCATCAGACAGATCTAGCTGGAATATTACCGAGTGGATGAGTGGATGACAGAAGTCTGTTCTTTGTGAAGGAATGGAAGTATGGCTGGATACATTCCATTTCAACACCTTAATTATCCAAGGCAGACTTTTTTTAAAAAGTGGTATTATTTATTGTTTAAAAGTTCTACTCTTAAAAACAAAAAGTTATAATTAGTTTAAGGACCTGGGATTTAAAAGTCTGACAAGAGACAAAAATGACGAGAGAGAATACAGCTGGGACAGATGCAAAACCCACCACGTAGAAGAAGGGTCTGCGTAGCCAGGCACAAGCGCAGATTTCTCTGCTTCTCGAAGTGTTGCCAAAGGAGCTACGTGTTCCATTAAGCCAGTATCTGCCTTTGCATGTTTCACTTTCGCATCCACATTCCTTAAGATGCAGTCTTCATCTGTGTATTGACTATGAAAAGACATATTTCTCTATAACATGTATTTAATAACAATACTCATGCACACATTTAATTTAGTCTCTCATATAATCTGTGACCATGATTTAATCCACAAATATTGGAAGAAATCTTACAATGAATAAAAGACTGTACTACGGCCTGTAGATGAATCATCCTTAACAGTGAGGGACACGAACTTACAATGTAAGTTACATTATATTCACAACTTACTATAACAGCAGTAACAACTTAACAATCATAATTTAGATTTTCTTGAGATAGCAATACATAAGGTGAAGTCAAATGATTAATTGTTGAACTAAATGTTGAAGTCACTGGATGTGGTGCCTAAATACAATACTGATTACCTGTTAGGCAAGTGTATTTATTCAGTGAAAGGCCTGAATTCCAAAAATTAAGGACTCCTCTTTGCCTGGAAAGGGTCTCTGGAGGCTTCACGGAGAAGCAAGTCTTGTGAGAGTGGCTGGGTTTTAGCTGAGAAAGAGGCCGTGGTGCGAAGCCAGCCCAGCGGGGAAGGGAAAAAGCATAAATGCGGTTTCCAGCATGTCCTGTGAAAGGGCACTTAGAGCGACAGTGCCACCAGACGGCACCGCGTAAGGAGCCGTTTGTCATTCACAACTGCAGGCTCACACAAAGAGCTAAGCTATATTCGGACAAAGAAAAAAAAGTTCAGACCAACAAGGGTTCCTGTGCAGCGATCAGCCACGCGCGTGAAGGTCTCTGCCTCGTCTCTTGCAGTTTGCGGATTCTTATATGTGACATTGCGAATCCTGCCTTTCGAGGTTAAAGGAACGTGGATTTTAAAGTTTCATGACACACTTTTGAGTTCTTTCAAAGACTAGAGCCTAAACTAAAGGGGTCATGACTTTGAAGTAGAAAAATAAGTTATAGTCTGTTTTTTAAATTTCCAAAAGTTCTTGGTTTAAGCTAACCATGCATTCTTAATAAGTTTATATGTGAAGTTTGTTTTTAAAACAAAGAGTAAATCTGCATAAATTCTTGAACACATTTCATTGATTTACAGAGAACAAGTCAGTAACTACATGACTTTTGAGTAATTAGGAGGAATTGCCTTTTAATATTTCTCTAAGCAAACAGTCTTCCACGTGGGTTTGTCAAGTCCAGCCGCAATGCAGGACTGTCCATCAGGGACAGGAAAATGACTTTTGCTTCTATATCATTTTTCAGTTTTTATGTGTGTTGTATAATCTGCATGATAGATTTGAACATTATATATAGCAATGCATTTCTTCACTTGTGTAATGCATTCACGGTTGAAAAAGTTTGAAGACAAATGACTTTTGTTAATAAAGAAGAAAATGAGGGAGTTCCCATCATGGCTCAGTGGGTAATGAATCCGACTAGGAACCATGAGGTTGCGGGTTCGATCCCTGGCCTCGCTCAGTGGGTTAAGGATCCAGTGTTGCCATGAGCTGTGGTGTAGGTCACAGACACGGCTAGGATCCAGCGTTGCCGTGAGCTGTGGTGTAGGTTGCAGACACGGCTCAGATCCTACGTTGCTGTGGCTGTGGTATAGGTCGCAGACATGGCTCAGATCCTGTGTTGCTGTGGCTGTGGTGTAGACTGGCGGCTGTAGCTCCGATTCGATCCCTAGCCTGGGAACCTCCATATGCCGCGGGTGAGGCCCTAAAAAAAAAAACAAACAGTGTACTTTTGTAGGTGGGAGGACGCTGAGGCCAGAGTGTGCGCAAACTCATGTCTAACTCCGTTGATGTTACGTATTATTTCCAAAGTTGATACAAAACTTGTGATGTATTTTTATGTTCATAAGCTTAATTCTCACAACAGAATAAATGTCACATCTGTGACCCCTGGAAAATGTATTTTAAGGTCAATTTTTGTTAGTTTTATCATCTGTTTGCAGTTTTCCCCGGACAGCCACTTACTGGGGGCTGTTTCATTCGAGTGGAAACCAGCCTCGTCCTTTATTTTCCTTCACTCTCGTCCTCTCAGGCCCCAAGCCCAGGCCCCAAGCCCGTGCTGTGTTTCCAGACAACCGTCTGAGAACTAGGAGCCCTTTCACGTGTTCCTTGAGTGCGTCATGGAGCTGTGACCACGGCAGGGGTGCGGCCGCGTTCCAGCCCCTCACACTTTCCCTGGGCGTCTCTGAGAGCCCCGATGTGTTCTAACAGCGTATTTACCGGGTCTCCGGGAGAGGCCCCTCATCCTCGAGTTGAGATGGAGCGTTGTTTGTGATTGTCAGCTGTTCCCTGCACCTCTGGGGACGTGGCTCGGGACGTTCCGTCCGTCCAAGACCAGATAACGTGTGCACCTGTGCTGACTCGGCGTGGCGGTCGTTTCCTGCCTGCTTCCCAGCGCACCCCGGAAAGTCCGGGGCGGCCCCCGGCCAGCAGCACACTGTGCGCACCAGAGACTTCCACGTAAAAACATGTCCTGTATTACGGAAAATATAACCCGCTTTTGCTGAAATGCTTCTGTCTTCTGGAAGATGCCCTTGAGTTATGCTTAAGGAGAGATTAACGGACGGAGTTCAGGGGGCACCTGCCATGCGCAGCCTCACCGAGGAGGAGGAAACGCCCCCGGGCGCCTTGCTTTTCCTCAAAAGGTATTCTAATAATTAGAGACTAATTTAGCAGCGGGTGCAGTAGAGGCTGTAATGGTAGGCGTCCCCACGTGGGTACAGCAGTGGCCCGAGTACGTCTCTGGATGCCGGGGTATCAAGGATGTTCCCTTCAGTGTCTGGAACGTTCTTTTAAGGGAACAAACTCCTGGCCATCCACACGTAATTTATATTGCAAAAGACAGTCTCCTATAATTTGCCTGGGATTTTGTGCTCATTCAATAGTGAAGATAAAATGTATTTCTATATACTTTATCCCTTTATCCAAATTTAGGTGGCTCGATCTTAAATGAAAATGTAATTTCCAAGGTCGTCATTGTTTTTGTTGACGTTTCGGTGCATAGTTAGAGCCAGAGGTTACATCCTGTTTGAAAGAACTTCTCCGTGCCTCCTGGTCGCCAGGCCACATGGTGCCCCTGCTGGGGAGACTTTCCGTGTATCTTGTGGCTGTGACGACGCTGACGAGTGTCGGGGCGTGGCCGGGCTTCCTCCGTGATCACGGAGGCGCCGGTTTAAAGCCA
Organism: Catagonus wagneri; assembly: GCA_004024745.2. Lineage (NCBI taxonomy): Eukaryota > Metazoa > Chordata > Mammalia > Artiodactyla > Tayassuidae > Catagonus > Catagonus wagneri. The sequence goes on from PVHT021183584.1 coordinate 641,254, forward strand.
CGCTGTAGGAGCTTGAAGATATTCATGGGCTGTTTTCACAATTCCCCAAATGTGTGACCCAAAAAACAGTGGAACAGGAATCCAGAATCTTGGGTCTTAAGTCAGGCTCCGCCTCCGATGGTATGACCTCAGGCACTTTCCAGCAGCTCATCCTCCCGGTTGCCTCGTCTGCGCTAAGGGCGTATGTGCTGGGGCACCCAGACGATCAGACGCCGAGGGTGGGAAGGGAACTGCGGATGCTCACGGGCTTAAAACCCTAGGAGAACCGCAGAAAGGAGATACATGGTCCCCTGGGTTGGGGGGTACTGGGTTTCTTCTTGGGGTGATCTGAAAGGTCCGTGGTGGCTACAGCGATGGCTGCGTGTCGCCGCTGCACTAAAACACACTGAGCTGAACACCTTGAGAGGCTGAACTGTGTACAGTACAAATCGTATCTCAATAAAACCATTACAGAACTTTTCTTTAGATGATAAGTGTTAAACCAAAAAAAAAAATGTATTATTTTTTCAAACAGAGTATATAAGGTAGAATCCTTACTTCCCAAGCCCCCGTGCGGACTGGCTGACGTGATCGCCCCTGATGCAAGTGGCTGTGCTTGCTACGCGCCTGCACGGTCCCAGGCCCTGCAGAGTGTGTTTCCCCAGCCTCCAGATGTCGTTCGTCGTGTTCTGCTGTGAACAGGCCACAGCCTTGTAGTCTGTGAACTGAGTGCAGCTCCTTTCTCTGTCTGCCCCTCTGTCTGCAGACGAAGACGGGGATTTGCTTGCTGCAGGACGGCGCCCAGGAGCCCTTCAGAGTGCGGCTGCACCTGGCCAGGGACCTCCTGATGGTCCAGGAGCAGGATGTGGTTTGCGTGTCTGGTGAGCCTTTCTATTCTGGCGTAAGTAGCTTTTCCTTCCCTTGAAGTTTCTGGTTTTGTTTTTTGTTGATAACAATGTTCCTTCGCAGAAAATTCTTAGTCTTTTTCTCTTACTTTCAGAACCAGTGGTTTTGTTTACAGCATTGGCAAGCAGTGTTCTTGTTCAAGGGCTCGGACTTGGGTCCAGAGCCGGGCATCGGGGCCCGGCTCCAGCTTCGAGTCTCAGCTCCGAGCCGTCATACACGCCCGGAGTGACACTTGTGTTTTCGATCAGGAGAGAGTGGGCTCTACCCTCGCACACCAAGGACTAAGTGAGGGCAGCACGTGGCACTTCGCCTGCCCTGCTCTCACCTCGAGTCACCCTGAACCTTCAGCCCTGGTGCGCAGGTGCAGCTCAGGGAAGCAGGAGGCTCAGGTCGTGGTCCTGAAGTCAGTGTCACGGCCTCTCCCGGGGACTGGGCGTGCCGGACTCCGTGCCTGCCCGGAGAGTCATGCCAGGCGTGGGACAAGCTGCTCTGGCTCTGGGCGGCTGACGCAGGCCCTGCTGCGCATCCAGTCTCTGAGGGAGCCCCCAGTGCTCCCCAGGCCCGCGGTCTGCTCGCCTGTGCTGAGAGCCGCCTTGCAAGGCACCCCTGGGTGTGCTGAACACCAGCGCTTCAGCGGGGCCTTCGTCAGGCTCTAATAAGCTCCCGGCGGCGATTCGGGGACTGGGCAGCATCCTGGGCGGAACGTAGGAAAGGGCTCCGCCCGCCGTGGCGAGGGGAGGTTTAAGGGGAGGAGGAAACGTCAGCGAACAGTGACTTGATTCAGGACGGTCACCCTCGGGGTGTGGGTGGGGGGTGGAGCTGAGCCGGGAATCCCAGGATCCCGGTGCTGGCGGAGCTCCAACTGCCGCAAACCTAAGTACCAAGTTTAGCCCTGGTGACGTGCGCTCCGCGCAGGGATCCCGGGCGGGGCCTCTTGGCTCTTGTTCAGCCGATGAAATTGGCTTTGACAAAACAGTTGCATCATAGAACAGAACCCGTCTGAGGGTTTTCCATTCGTTGTGTGATAACGTGAAAGACGTGGTCCTAGCGGTGTCGTCGCGTGTGATGCCGGAAGAACACCGTGCACGTCGGGCGGGCGGCGCCCGGGCTCGGCCGCGTGGACTCAGCGGGAAGGCTTACTCGTGGCTTCTTAACCGACCTGTTGGGGAGCACGTGGCCGGGTGCCTGCTGCCGACCTTGACCTCCAGCGCACCCCTCGCTCACGTCCCGCGGGTGTCACCCCAGGGCCTAGACCCCGGCTCCTGTGGAGGACAGCAGTGGGCCTCGCGCAGCCGTGCACCCTTCCTCCTCCGTCGCAGACCGTTTAGCTCATCCTGAGCTAAACGGGTCTGGCCGTCGGGCTGATTAAGTTGTTCCCCTGGGCTTTGCCCTTTCTGCAGGGTAAGAAAAGAATAGCGGGCTGTTTCTGTCTTCCTTTCTCTCTGTTTCGTGACGAGAAGCAATTCGTGTAACGCCCTGGGACGAATACACCGCACGGGACCGAGATAAAAAAATCCGCATTTGTACGATCCAGTGTTTCAACGCTGAAACGACGTTATTGGTTTTAAATTCTGTGGTCAGAATAGCCGAGACACGTAGGCGCCGGTCTCGCTTTCGACAGGCGCGCCGGGATGAGCGCCTGTGTTTCGGGGGAACTTTCACAGCTGAAGCCGCCCCCTCGGCCCTGCTCCCCGGACGGCATAGGTTCGAGCACGCGCCGCGCTCCTTTTCTTGCGTCTCTGTTTTCTGTCTTCCCCGTATGATTTCTTCTTTGACCCACTGATTCCTTTAAAATTGTAATTTTCACAGATTTGCAAATGTTCGCTTTTCCTGCTGTCACTGATTTCTAACTTCATCTTCTTGTGGTCAGAGAAGGTACTTTGCATGATATCGTCTCAGATCTGCTGAAACCTGTGTGGCCTCGAACGATCTAACCTGGAAAACGTCCTGTGTGCCCTCGAGGACTGCTGGCCTTTGAAGAGCTGTCCTTTCCTGTTTGTACAGGCCCTGTGGTAGCTGGACGCTTGACTCTGGCACTGCAGGGACTCTGGAAATTAAACCACCTCCCTTTGCCGGGGTTTGCTGCTTTTGCCTGTTTCCTGGCCTGGACTCTTTAGCTGTCTCTGTGCCAGGGCTCAGGCTGCGGTGTCCACCTGAGTCTTCCTGGGCCCTTCCTCCTGGCCACGCACCGTGACTTCCTAAATTCCCCCGTATATACAGTTTTTTTAGAAAAAAATAAAAAATATCCTAGTGCTCAAATGTCTGGCTCACAGAAGAGGGACAGGAGGGGAAATGAAGGTGACGGAAGCTCTGGCTCTCTGGCCGGGTCTCCCCGCCGGGGGTGGGGATGGCGGTGACGGCACCCCCCGCCCCCGCCACCTTGCATCTCTGCAGCCTCAGGCAGAGTCAGGGACCAGAGCTCAGGTCCCCGGTATTTGGGCTCCGGGGTCTCCCTAAGCCACGGGAAGCTGCTCCGGAGCCGGAACACCGCCGCCCGCGCTTGCTGGTGGTGCATCATGCTGAGGACAGACGTGGACCGGTGTTAAGTGGGGCTTGCCAGCCACGCCTTCTCCTGACAGTTGCCGTCCTCACCGGAGACTCGTGACTTCTGCCTCCCCGCACGGTCGTTCTGAGGTGGGAAGACGGGTTCCGGATGCTTCGTCCCCACCAGCCGCCTGCTGATGGTTCTGGTCACTGTCCTCTGAAGCGCTCTCAGCTGGGTGCAAAGAGGAGTAAACACCTCCTCCATAGACAGAGCACCTGAATACGCGTATGGAGTCAAAAATTTACACCTGACCCCTGTGTCTTACTGATTGCAGATATCTGGGGATTGATCCAACACTAAAATGTAAAACTGAAATGAGTAAGCAAAAAACATAAGAAAACAGTTTTGTATTCAGGAGTAGAAAAAGATTTCTTAGACAAAGCAATACTAAAAATTTTAAAAAGAATATAATTATGTGAACTTCACTCAATTAAAAATTTGGATCTCTAAAAAATCCCTTTCGAGAAAACGAAAAGTCAGCCTCTTTCTTTCTGAGATGGCCCACACTGTGTATGGAGCGTGTGTGCTCTCGCAGTAAATTTACTTTTCATCTGTATCAAGAAAGGGAGAAAGAAAGAAAGAAAGAAAGAGAGAGAGAAAGATAGAAAGAAAGAAAGAGAAAGAAAGAGAAGGAAAAGAAAGAAAAGAAAAAGGCAAACCACAGGGTAGGAGAAAATATTCTCTAAGTTGACACAGGACTTGTTTCCAGCATGTATAAGCACCTATCACAAGTCAAAAAAGGTACAAAAAACTGAATTAAAAATAAAGTAAGCAAACGACTTAGGCTTCATAAGATAAAATATGCAAATGGCTAAGAAAAGCATGAAAAAGTGTTCTAATCATCAGTCGTCAGGAATTGCAGAAAAGATTAAAATCACAGATACAATTTTACACTCATTACAACAGCTTAAAAAAAGACTCTTGGCAAAGACGGTTCACTTGGAAATCTCAGGCGTTTGATTATCCATGAAGTGCCGCCTTTGGAAACTGTTTCCTGTCAAGGTATAAAGGAATAAACTGAGTCCATTCTGAACTCAAAGATCCTTGGATTTACCTAAGAGAAGTGGAAATAAACGTTCACAAAAAGACTTGCAGGAACATGCACGCCACGAGCAAGCCGTGAACTGATAAATGAATTTTGGCATGTTCACAAAATGGATTTCTGCTCATTTATTCTTTTCAATAAAAACGACTTAGGGACATTGTATCTGTAGTGCTTTTAGAAGTCACCAGCCCTTCCTCACGACAGGAAAAGGCTGAGCAGCTGGAAAACCACCTGCTCTTCCTGGGCCCTGAGACCCAGGAGGACGCAGGGCAGCCCAGAGCCTCGAGCTGCGGGGCCGACCGGCGCCCTGCGGCGTCTCGGAGCAGAGGCCGCGGAGACCCTTCCCCTGGCGGGTGGGAAACCCAGCCTGCAGCCGAGCTCACCGGAGCTTCAGCCCGGACAAGTCCGGAGCGGGAACCCCAGGGATCCAGTCACGGCAGCACCCGCAAAACTGTGGATCTGCTCCAGGACCCCACAGCTCCCCACAGTGACAATGGGGGCGCAGTGCCCTGGACTTCTGGCAGGAGGAGCAGAAGAGGAACTGGCCGGAAACATGCCTGTTCTTATGAACAAGGCAGCAACTGGGAAACCCGAGCCCAGGCTGGCTCACGATTATCAGGTTCTCCCCGGCCTGGGGAGTTCCCAGCCCCGGCCGTCCTGTCCCCGCCGAGGAGCACCTGTGCCGTCTGCGGTCCAGGAGGGTCTCTGAGCTTATGGACATCTCAGTAGAAACCTCGAAACCTCCAGCCAAAACAGAACCGAATATCCTGGGCTGTGGGACAGGGACAAGGAGTGTCAGACACATGCAGGCAGACAGCAGAGGAGAAAGATGGAGACCGTCATGGCTGGGGACGCACTGCGGCCTGGAGGCTGGAGGCGCCAGCAGAGGTGGAGCTGAGCTCTGCGGACACCAGCAGGAAGGGCTCAGGAATGAAAGTGGCTGTGGTCACCCCCTCGCACGGCTCAGTCTGCAGCCACCACTTCCTGCTGAGAGGACCGCAGGCTGACAGGGGGACTGAGGCCCGGTGTGGGTGGGAGAGACCCTTTGTCATATTTTGCACATCCGGCACTTACTCTCATCATACACGCAGAGAATCCAGCAGAATATCGGTCATCTGGAAAAGTCTGGAAACGTCACTTACAGCGACAGCAAGAGAGGGAAGCCCAGACTCCAGGGCGCTTGCCGGGAGCCCTGCCACGACAGGCTAGAATTTTTGTCCCAGCTCTTTGCGTTGGCTGCTTTTCAGGAACATTCTGTGATCTCTTCGGAGATTACACAGTGAAGTTTTAGCACTGAGCTCGTGTCAGAGTAGGCCTGTCCGGCCCGTGATAATCTGCAAACAGCAACGACACGAAGACGCAGCGGTGCCTGCGGCCGTCAGATGCAGGCGGGACAGTGTCTGCCGATCAGAAAGACGCGTGGCCCTTGCCGGGTCTGCAAGTGGGGCTTCAGTTGATGTGAAAGGCAGCGGTGCCCGTCCCTGTGCAGACGTCAGACGCCAGCCCCTGGCGTTCTCCTGGGCGACCCACGCCCAGGTTGGGGGAGCCGCCTCCTGCAGCGTCTCCCCGAGGCCGATGGTGACCGGTGGCGAAATATTGCCAGAAGGCCAGCGAGGCTGAAATCCACACGAGATGCCGGCAGCTCCGCTCCCAGGGCGTTACCGGTCAGAGACGAGCAGACGTCGCAGGTTCAGTTCCAACGTGGCAGAGCTACTGGGTGTCAGCTCCGTGGAATCGCCTCCCAGCAGATTCCTAACGGGCGCGCTTACAAGTCGGAGACAGCGAAGCGAAGCAGCTTCCTTTAGTTTTCCTGGTGGGGGGAACACGCAACTGGCCGTCCCGCTGCTGGAACCAGAGCTCCCTGAAGGCAGCACCGGGAGAAGCCAGCGTCCGCCCCGCCCGTCACCTGTCCTGTGTCCTTTGTCCCTTCTCTGTGCCCCGCACTCGCTCACTGTGCTGTTTCCTCCTGTGGCTTTTCACCCCGAGCTCTTGGTTTGCGTGCTCTGTGGGAATTTCTGCTCTACAGTTCATCACAAAGACAGAATTTTCGTCTGCATTTGCTTTTCCAGGTGCTGAGGAAAGTGGCAAGCCATATTCTTTAAACAAAATTCTCTACTGGGACTTGAGACCCCACAGGTAGAGGGGATCTCATTTCAAACCCACCCGGGGACCCCTTCATGGTTACAAAGTCTCGGGGGGATTAGCTGTTAAACACTTCATCCAGAGGCAGCTTCAAAATGGACCAGTTTTCCATGACAGCCCTTTGGGTGGTAGAGACGCCCATGGGTACACATACCTCAGTGCCACCTGTCACCCTGCCCCGTCCTTCTCGTCCTGGCCCAGGGTGGGTGCGATTTGGGCCACTGCTGGTGTAGAACCTTCTTACCTGTCAGCTGACACTGTCTTCATTTCTGACAACTGTGAGATTTTTCCTTCTTATTTCCTTGGATACATTTTGACATTATTTTTTGTTTGCTTGACTTTATTTTATGCATCGTGTTATTGTGCGTTGTCCTGGAGAGAGAATTCGATATACGTGACTGAAGAGAGCAGCGGAAGCAGGGCTGGTCATGTGTGTGTGTGTGTGTGTGTGTGTGTGTGTTTTACGGTGGAAAATCTATTGCTGCTGAACTCAGGCAGCCCTGGCTTGCAGGCTTGGCCTCACCATTTGTTAGCTTTGTGGTCCCGTGCGAGTGAAGTTCCTTCTGTGAATCTTGGTTCCCATGAGCGAGGAAGAGAGAACTCCTAATTTGCAGACGTCGCTGTGAGAGCCCCAAGTTTGACTGCACTGTTGTGAGAACTCGCAAGGTGACAGATAAAGGCTTGGTCCCTTCTTCCCACCTTCCGCATCCAGCCGTCTTCTAATATTTGTCTCAGACCTAAAACCTCATGTGAGGTCATAATTGTTTCCTAAAATAGCTAATGGACTACTGATCTGGACAGTATTTCTGTCTCTGCTTCATTTTGCTTGAAATTTTGAGCGATTATCCTGGATGAGCAGTTTAAACTGGATAAATCATCTTTCCATATAAAGTTAGAAAACAAAACTTCTCACCTCAAAAGAATTGTTCTGTGAGACAGCGCTTTTGATGCAAAGGAGTTTCATCAATGTTGCTTCGAACCAAAGTATTCTTAATATGGTATTAGTGAAAAGGAGCCTGGGGGTATTCTAAAGATTGTAGATTTATGAAGGTTACATTGCTTCTGTAGAAATTATTTTAATTAAATATGCAGTACTTCCATGAAATTAAATATAGATTGAGAGACTAAAATTGGCATTGTCATGGAAATGAACAATCATACAAATGAGGTGAAATGAAATAGATAATGATGTGAAAATAAAATCTGTATTATTTGTGTAAATGGAATCCTATGTGGTTAGCATAATAGATCAAAGAGTAAAAGCTTTGGCCAAAATCACCACTTCTGTTGTTGGCACATGTGTGATCCTCCACCGGAGCTGACTTTAACAGCTGCTGTACCACACAGAGAGAAATTTGATGTTTTCAATGTGTTTTTCTCCTCCCATCCCCTGGAGAAGCATAAGAGGAGGAAGAGTCAGCACATGGAGTGAGATGCCGTGGGGTCCTCTGAGGGAGCGCGAGCAAGGCCGTCCTGTGCCTCGCAGCCAGGCTCTGGGCAGGGCACCCGGAGCGGCTGGAGCTCCCACCTGCAGCCAGACCAGCAGCCACGAGGAAGTGCTCGCCTGGAATAAGAAAAGACAATCAACAGACGCCAACCTTGAAATGTCACAGATGTTACAATTATCAAACAAGAATCAGAAGGTAGCTGCCATAAGACGGTTCCATGTTTGTTACAAACAGGATTGAAACGAATGAGAAAAATGAAAGTCTCAGCAAAACGCAAATGGAAATTGTAGAACTGAAAATCTGACTGAAATAAAAACTCAGTGGATGGGCTTACCAGCAGAATGGAGAGAACAGAGGAAAGAACCAATTAACTTGAAGACAAAAACAATAAAAATTCCACTTTCTGAACTGAAGAGGGAGGCTGGTCTGAAAAAAATAAGGGACCCATGAGATGTATATAATAAAAGATGCAACGTTTATTTCATCAGAGTCCCAAGAAAAGAGAAAGAGGTCAGAGCTCAAAGAGTGCTTGAAGAAATAATGGCTGGAAACTCCCCAAATGTTGCAAAAGACATAAACCTCCGCATTAAAGAAGTGGGACAGATCTCAAAAGGATAAATCCAAGAAACCCACGTCGAGACACATCACAGTCAAACCCTGAAAACCGAAGACAAAACAACAAGGAAAATAGTACTTTAGAAATTGGGGGAAAACAATTCAAATGATGGGACATTTTTTCCCCAGAAACAATGGAAACCAGCAGGTTGCAGCACAGTTGCTGAGTTCAGATGCTGAAGAGAAAGGACTGTGAACCCCGACTTCCCTGTATGAGATAAACAGCTTTGAAGAATCAAGTGGAAATTAAGACATTGTCAGAACAAAGGAAATTAAGACAGTTTGTTGCCAATGTATATACTCTAAAGAATGACTAATAGGAACTTTGTAAGCAGAAACTTAGAACTCATTACTGAAATGGGTAATAAAAAATGAGCAAAGGATTTGAATAGATGCTTTTCCAAACTTGTATAAATGGTCAGTAATTAGCCATCATATCCAAACTACAAAGAGGTACACTCCATCTCTGTGAGGACGTTTTTAATAAAAAAGACAGGTAAGATCAGAAGTCCCCAAGATGTGGCGGAGCTGGACTCCTCAGACACTGCTGGCGTTCGGTGCTTCGGAACACCCGGGGAAAGTAAACACAGATGTGCACACAAAAACTTGCCCGCAGGTGTTCGCAGCAGCGTGATTCAGTCATCGCCAAGGCACATAAACACCCCACATTCACACCAGTGGAGGAAGGGTGACAAGCGGTCACCTCACAGTCTGGTTAGCTGTGCCCTTCAGAACTTGCCATTCACGGGATCAGAGCGCGCCTCCTCGCCGGATGAGTCTTCTCCATGTCCTTTTGAAACGGCGTAGCTCATTTCTACTCGTTTATGTGTTTTGTTTTTTATCTATTGTTCCTTCTATGAATGTACAGCATCTCGGTCACTTCAGTTTTTGGCAGATACGAATAAAGCTGGTGAAAACACTTGGATGTGCATTTTATGTAAACATGAATATGTAAGATTAGCTGAGTGAATGCCTAGGAGGCAGTCCCTGCATCGCAGGTTCAGACCCTGTTGGCGGCGTTGTAAGAGCCGTAGAACGCTCCTGAATCCCTCCGCGCCGGCAGGGGCGGGAATTCTTGCCAATAAGAATCCTCCTCAGCGTTTGGTACTGTCAACGTTTTGGATTTTAGCCACTGTATTATGTAATATTAGATAATTTTCTGTTATATATTATATTTATATTATAGGTTTGTGTTGTAGTTTGCATTATATAAATATTATATTAAATAATATTATTTCATTTTTAACCTGCAATCCCCTAATAACCATATGCTTTCTTGCTGATTGCGTGTTTTTGATGAAGCATTTGCTCAAATCTTTTGGCGTTTTTAAAATTAGGTTGTTTACTTCCCTGCTGAGTGTTGAGATCTCTGCTTATTTTGGAAACACATCTTTATCAGATACGCGTTGCACAAATACTTTCTTCCAATCAGTGACTTTTCATTTTCTTAACAGTACCTTCCTCAAAGCTTTTAATTTTAATATTTCCTAACATCAAATATTTTTCTTTTGAAGTTCCCTGGTGGCTCAGCAGTTTGAAGGTCTGGCATTGTCACTGCTGTGTTTCAGGTTCAATCCCTGGCCCGGGAACTTCCTTATGCTGTGAGTGAGGCCAGAATGTTTCCCTCTTACAGGCTGTGCTTTTGATATTCTTTCTGAAAGCTCATCACCAAACCCAAAGTCATGTAGGTCTCTTCCTGTGTGTTCTTCTAGAAATTTTGTAGACACTGAGAGTGTGTTAAAGGTGTATGATTCCTCTTATGTTCTTTCTGTGAAAGGATGGCGTCCATGTCCTCTGGATTTCTTCCTTTGCTCCTTTGTTTTTGTGGTTATTGAAAAGACTGTCCTTTTCCCATGGAATTGCCTTTGTGCCTTTGTCGAAAACCAGTTGACTCTATTTGTTTTTTGGCTCTATTTCCGGGCTTGCCTTTCCATCCCATTGATCTGTATGTCAGTCTTCAGAAAAGCAGCCTGGTCTGAATGGCCTCATTAACAAGTCTATAAATAACAAACGCTAGAGAGGCCGTGGAGAAAAGCGACCCCTCCTCACTGTTGGCGGGGATGTAAATTGGTGCAGCCACTATGGAGAACAGTATGGAGATTCCTCAGAAAACTAAATCTGGAACTACCATAAGATCCAGCAATCCCACTCCTGGGCATATATCTGGACAAAGCTACAATTCAAAAACATGCATTCATGGAGTTCCCGTCGTGGCTCAGTGGAAACAAATCTGACTAGTATTCATGAGGACTCAGGTTCAATCCCTGGCCTCACTCAGTGGGTTGAGGATCTAGCATTGCCATGAGCCGCAGTGTAGGTCGCAGATGTGCTTAGATTCCACATTGCTGTGGTGCTGTGGTGTAGGCCAGTGGCTACAGCTCCGATTCAGCCCCAAGCCTGGGAGCCTCCATATGCTGCAGGTACGGCCCTAAAAACACAACAAAAAAAAGATACATGCACCCCTGTTTTCACTGCAGCACTATTCACAATAGCCAAGACATGGAAGCGACTGAAATGTCCATCAACAGAGGAGTGGATAAAGAAGATATGGCTACGTTAAATGGAATATTACTCAGATGTTAAAAAGAATGAGACAAGGAATGCCATTTGCAGCAACTAGAGATTATCATACTAAGTGAAGTAAGTCAGAAAGAGAAAGACAAATCCCACATGGTATCACTTATATGTGGAATCGAAAATATGGCACAGGAGTTCTCTTCGTGGCTCAGTGGTTAACGAATCCGACTAGGAACCATGAGGTTGCGGGTTCAATCCCTGGCCTCGCTCAGTGGGTTAAGGATCTGGCGTTGCCGTGAGCTGTGGTGTAGGTCGCAGACGCGGCTCGGATCCCGCCTTGCTGTGGCTGTGGTGTAGGCCGGCAGCTACAGCTCCTATTAGACCCCTAGCCTGGGAACCTCCATATGCCGCGGGTGCGGCTCTACATAAAGGCAAAAAGACCAAAAAAAAAAAAAAAGAAAGAAAGAAAATATGGCACAGATGAACGTGTCTTAGAACGACAGCAGATTCACGTGGAGAGCAGACTTGGGGTCGTCAAAGGGGAGCGGGGAGAGTGGGACGGATGGGGAGTTTGGGGTTAGTAGATGCAAACTATTACATTTAGAATGGATGGACAGTGGGGTCCTGCTGTCCAATCTCTTGTGACAGACATGATGGAAGACAGAAAAAGAGAGAGAGAGAAACCGGCACAACATCGTAAATCAACTATACTTTAAACCGTTAAAATAAAAACTGTGCTGTTTTGATTCCTGTCCTTTGCAGCAAGTCGGGTTGGGGCTGTCTGCTTCATCTCTGCGTTGGCTGCCATGGCTCAGTTCCCTGAGACCTGCGAGCCAGCTGGCTGATGTGCACGGGCAGCTTGCTGGGATCCTTTTTAGGACTGTATTGATCCCAAAGATCAAGTCAGGAGGAATCGATATCCTGAAGATATTGGGTCCCCTAACCCATGAACACGAGTATCTCTCTGTTTGTCTTGATCATCTTTGATTTCTTTCCTGAGCTTTATAGTTCTCTGCATAGAAGACTGTATACTTATTACGTTTATATCAAAGTGTTCCCTTTTTAGTGGGCTGTTGTAAACGGTAATGTGATTTTAGTTTCAAATTGCAATTATCATGGCAGATAAACGGCAGTGTAGCTGACCTTTGTATATCAATCTCATCTCCCACGACCTCACTACAATCACCTACCAGTTCCATGAGACGTTGTTGATTTGGGTGGATTGTCTACGTAGACAGAGAGCAAGACAGTTTTCTTTCCTCTTTTCTCACCCGTACGCCTTTGATTTCATATCGCTGCTGCACCGCACAGGCTGAGACGTCAGGTGCGGTGCTGAGCGGCTGTGTTGGGGGTCGTGCTCGCCTGTTCACAAGCTCGCGGGGAACATGGTTTCTTACCGTTCCCTCCATCTCTGCTACACGGCACCCTGAATTTTCAGTATCTTTGTTTCTTTCACCTTAATTTCCATCTCATCTCAGCCTCCTGTGCTAAAAAAATGATGGTGGGAATGAGAGAAACTTTAACTTCAAACATGATTGGATCTTGGCCAAGTGACTTTAACTTATTTGCATTTTCGTTTTCTCATCTAAGTGGAGAAAATACTGCCTGTGCCAGTGGGCTGTCGTGACTGAGCACGTGTGACGTGAGAATGTTTGGAAAAGAAGCTCCTTCTTCATTTAGCACGTGATTACCTCACTGTCATTAAGGCCCGATGCTGAATCTTAGGATCTAACCAGGAACAAGACCTAGATTCAGTCCTCAGGAAACCGCCGTGGAGAAAACCAGGCAAGGTCGCGGCGTCTTTGAGCACACAGCTGTGAGTGCCAGGAGACCCACAACCGCACGCAGCAGATTTTTGAGAATTAGAAGGTGCCGTCTGATCACCATTCCTCCCTGAAGTTTAGCTACCCTCCTGAGCTGTCCGAAAGAGCTCATGGGGTCGCCCCCCCGGTCCCTGAGTGTCTCTTCTTTGTTTGCATCGCACAGGCCAGACCGGCGTCCACCTGGTCATCGCTCTGACTGCTGCCTTCTTCTCACGCCTTCCTCCTCTTTGCACAGCGTATCCCAAAAAGGGCTGTTTTCCTGGGTGTTCTGTTTGGTAACGTGTCTGCGCTGCTCCCGCACGGTTTGCAGGCTGCACAGAGAGCAGGTCAGATGTACCAGTTGAGCGGGCAAGGGTGATAATGATGCTTTCTATAAAGCAAGTTAATACTGAAGTTTTTCGTAACATGAATGCTGATATAGGTGCACGGCACAACTTTATACAGCCCCAGACTAGGCTCCAGCCTTTCATTTTGTAAGACGTAGGAAGACCAAAGAAAGACTTTTCCTGCATATGAATTGTGGGGGCTCCTGTTTCGATGTCATGTTTAAAAAAACAAAATCAGTGGCTACACCTTGGCTTCCCAAAGGACGGTGCCACGTTACTAGGCAACGTCTTTATGAAACTCAAGCTGTGTTAACTAAATACAGCTCCGGTTCAGCTTCCAGGTACTCTGATGGATGGGGTGAGCGGCTGAGACAATTCATTACATCACCTCTTGTTCCCGGGATTCGGGCAGGAGGGGCACCCATGCGGGGAGCTGGGGAGGGGCTGCGGGGCGCCGCTGCACTGTCCTGCATGGGCCTCTGAGAACAGCCCTTGGCCTGTCCACACCTCCCACCACCCACAGGCACCGATGCAAAATTTTGGCTTTAAAACACGAAGTCTCGCCCGTCTTTCGTGCTTTCTCACAGGTCAGCTACCGAAGCAGTGCACCTAGAGGTGCCGGCTGGGTCTGCGAGAGCACGTGTGTGCCCGCGTGTTTAAAAACAGTAGAATAAGTGCTGCTTCTGAGATTTTTCCAGCAGGTTCTGCTGACTCTGAGTCTCTCCAGACTCCTGTCTACATCAGCGATTTTGTATGAGATTTGGAACACGTTCTAAATTTTCTCCACCAGAGACTGGAAGGCAGTCTTGTCGCGCATGAACACCGGCACCACGTGGCCTCTGATCACGCTGTGTGCTTGCTGGTCCATCAGCGCACGCGCTGCTTCTCCGTCCGGTTTGCTCACCAAACTGCCCTGGTGGCTAATGATTGCTGTTCAACATGGTCCGGAAATGTTCGCTGATGCTATTTGCTGTTTAAAATGCATTCGCTTGAGTTCCCGTTGTGGCACAGTGGAAACGAATCTGATTAGGAATCATGAGGATGCATGTTCGATCCCTGGCCTCGCTCAGTGGTTTAAGGATCTGGCGTTGCCGTGAGCTGTGGTGTAGGCCGCAGCTGGGAGTGGGATCTGGCATTGCTGTGGTGAAGGCCCGTGGCTACAGCTCTGATTCCACCCCTAGCCTGGGAACCTCCACATACCACACATGTGGCCCCCCAAAACAAAAACCAAAATAAAATAACAACAAAAAGAAAATTGGTAATCCCATTATCAGTATCTATTAATTATAAAATTCATTCTTCTTTCAAACAAGGAATCACTGTGAACCTGGTTTATTTAGAATTTCTGCCCCAGACGTACTCATGGATCTGCTCGGGGCAGCCACGCAGCCCAGTTTTCAAGCCCCCATAAATGATACGGCTGCTAGCGATGGAGATAAGACCTTGGTTGGCAAAGAGAATATTTACCGTGGGTGTTTAATTACTTTTCTGTAACCAAAAACTTGTCATTTCTTAGACAATAAGAATACGTAATGTGAGAATAAGAAGAGATCCGAAAGTTAAGATTTAAACTGTGTGCAAAAATTCGTTGCAGGAATTTAAATTTTGAGAGTTCAGCAGTTTCCTAAACCACAGTCTCTTTTATCTTGACCATCAAATTGTTAGCCTTTGATTTAAAAATGCCAGGATACTCTCTTTATTGCAAGGTTTGGAGCTTCTATGCTGTCACAAAACGGTTGTTTAAAGAGCGAAAGCAACACCCAGAGGAGGAAAACGATGTGTAAATGGAGGATGGGAAAACACTAACCACCTTTAAAATCTGTCTTTCAGGAAAGAACGGTGACCATTAGGAGACAAGCCGTTGGAGGATTCGGATTAAGCATAAAGGTAGCCCACCTCTCCTGTCCGCCTTGACAAGGCCTGCGCCGCGCGCCTGCGTCCCCGAGACCCGCACGCCCCCCCGGCTGATAGTTAGACGAGAGGGGCTCTAACCAACGGCCCAGTATTCGGCCTGAGCTGTAGATTGGGCAGGTTCTCAAAATCTTGGCCACCTTTCGATTACGAGATTTTAGAAAAGCATCCGGGAAACATTTCTGCCCTGGACTTGAATGTGACTCATTAGTTCTCCTCATCTAGTTTCATTCAAGTACCAGGCGAGGCTTGCGGTTGGCACGTGCCTCAGCCGGACAGAGCGGGACGCTGACCTCTCGGGAAGCAGCCGACAGGCTTTAGGTCTGAGAGTCAATTAAGTCTGAGTCGTCTCCTTCATCTTTTTCTTTTGGATAGTTTTCTTTTTTTTTATTTAAGAGATAAGTAAAATCTCATGTTCCAATGGCAAGTCTACAGGATAGACAAACTTTTAGCATCTGAATTATTTTAAAAATTGGCCTTACCTGTTCTTTTCCAGCTACTGTTAAATTTTAAAGGGCTGTCCTTTCTGTACCTCACTGACCACTACAGGGGTACCATACCCACAACTTTAGCATCATCGAAACAAAATACAAATTTTAAAAGGATGGAAAATTATTTAAATATTGAAAACAATCAGCTCAATGATTGTAAATACCCTTTGGAAATCCACATCTCTGCCCAGATCCATAGACTCGACTTTACCTGGAAAGTTAGGCAGGCATTTTGCCTAACACGTAGGGTGAAAATCGTTCGTGTCAGCTGTACGTTTCATGAGGTCTGAGCACAGCTCAGAGAGCACGTGCTTGGGAAGCGGAGCTCTGCGTGGGCTGACTGTCAGCTCCGGTGACGTTAAGATGACTCAGAAAACTGATGCACGTGGGACAGCACGGTCTTGATCAAGCGACGAGACTGTTACTGTATCAAGTGTTAGCTTTGAGATGCAGGTTTTACTGTCAGTTTATCATCAACTGAGGCCAAAGAGATGCGGAGGACAAGTTGTGGGGTGTGAAAACGATGCTGTGGGAATAAATCAAAACACAGGCTTTTCATGTTTTGTTTTTCCGTATTTATTGAGATGGCTGTGAAGGATTTAAAGGTACCACTGAAGATAGTAAGTGTCCATCAGGAGAGACCAGAAGCTGAGTGTGAATAAAACATACTCGTGGAGTCAGTTTCCTTTGTCGTGAGCACTGACTCTGTGGCCCGCAGTGGAGCTGTGTCAGTTCTCTGCAGGCCAGGATATTCTTTTCTTTGGGCCCTGTTTCCATTCAGAGTCAAATCCAATACTACAGTGTTATTTGTTTTTACAAAATACCACATTTTAACTGAAACAGACTTTAAAATGTTAAGAATTTTGCCAAATAAATCATTTCTGTTTAATATTTTTATGATTTCAATCCAAACAAAACTCTCATACATGTAATAGAGTTATTTTCCAAATCAAATAAGTGTGTATATTCCATTTGAAATACTGGCCACAGAAGTAATATTTGAATTGTGATTGGTGCCGCATGGTAGGAGGTTTGACAAAAGAAAATATTTTATGATTCTTATGACGCACAAACTAATCCGAAATAAAAACATCGACTTTTTTTTTTTTGCTCTTTTTAGGGGCGCACCTGAGGCATATGGAGGTTCCCAGGCTAGGGGTCTAATCGGAGCAGTAGCTGCCGGTCTACACTACAGCCACAGCAATGCTGGATCCTTAACCCACTGAGCAAGGCCAGGGATCGAACCCGCAACCTCACGGCTCCTAGTTGGATTCGTTTCCACTGCGTCACGTCAGGAACTCCTCGACTTTTTATTTAGAATATTATCCATTCATCCTTAAGACTTTCCTTTCAGAGTTTTCAGTTTTGCTTTCCTCTATACTTGTTTCTGATCTTTGCTTTTCTGTTTTTTAAACTATCTTTCATTCTCTTAGTGTATTTCGAAAATATGATTATTTATCGTCCATTCATTTATTTCTTTAAAATATCAATATTATTATACAAATCCTTTTTCCCTTTACCTGTCCTGTGTAAGTTGGATAAACTACTGTTTATCTATTTGCACTATTTTCTTTAGCTCTGAGAATTAAGATACATACGAGGAGCGCTTTAGGAAAGTATTCTGGCCTCAAGGCAGAGTTAGTATCTTGACGTTGACCACTGATTTATTATTCATCGATTTAGCAAATCCGGTGACGGAAACAGGGTGCAAAGAGACGGGGTCTGGGGGCATGAAGTGTGCCCGCCCCTGCGTCTCCGGGGACCCTTCCTCCCCCAAGCCCACTGTGACCCCTCGGAACAGAAGGGAGGCACCTGCCCTCCATCCAGAACCTTGCCGTGAGCCGCTTGTGTGGCTTGTGCGCAGCACTCACGCCAGCCCTCGTCTCCCGGGAAGCCGCCCTTGGCAGCCGCCTCCACGCTGCTATTGCTCTGCAGAGGTGTTTCCACGTCTGCGGGAACGCGGGGTGTTTGCTGACAAATCTTTGCTATTCTTGTGGCCTCTTATCACTACCCGCTCTTCTTCCTTGATTAAAACATCCCTCGGAAGTCACGGACTCAGGTGTTCTGTCCCTCGTGTTGGTTTTGGTTTCTCTTTCCCCCTCAGTGAAATGTCAGTCTCCTGTATTTATAATTTTAGATTTCAAAAAATCATCCTCCGAAAACTGGGCAAAATAGTTGCTAATCTTCCCAGTTATAATCACCTGTTCCTGTGGGTCTCAGACAGAAGCTGCTCTCCTCGCAGCCCCCGGGGTCCTGCAGCCACCTGGCTTCCAGGCTCGTTTTCCTGCAGGACGCCCGGCTCCCCTCGGCCTTGCACGTGGCCTCTGGTTCTTGTCCATCCGTTCCCGTGCGGTATCTGGCCCCTCGTCTGGACCTTCTGATACCATTTCTTAGAAAAGCACGTTCTGTTTCCTGTGGTCCTTAGTGTCCAGAAAGGAGACAACTGTCGGTATGCTTGTGCAGACGATGAGATTAAGCACTGCGGGGCTAAGTCGCCTACCCGTCAGCCGTAACAGGCGGAGCTGGGCCTCACCCCGCACTGAAGCTGATGACACCGCCCGTGCTCCTAATAAATACGCTCCGTTGCTGTAAAACCCGCCCCAAGTTACCTTAGAGCTCTCCGTCTGGAACACGAATACGTGTTTCCTCTTTAAGTTATTCACATTCTGGTTTATTTAAAACCGAACGAAATGGATTGAAATGACCAGCATCAAGCATCAGTTTCTTCCTATCAGGAGCTGCATATCGACTGTTGCGAGTTTACCGAATCAGTGTGCGCGTCTTCGCAGCAGTTGTCACAAACGTCTCTTGTAGTTGGTCGGTGATTTCCAGGCAGAGGCCGCTCCGGACCCGCGTTGCTACAGGCACGTGCACGTTTGCACACTTGCCCTTTCGCATGAGAGCCTGATTCTTCTCCTTCCACCGGCGTCGACCCCGATACGTACAGTCCTGCCACAAAGACGGGAAGGGCACAGAAGGTCACAAAGCTTAGTCAGAAGGGTGTGCATTCGTTCCAGGAGTCCCATAAGAAACACTGAGTAACTGTCGGTTGAAGGATGATCTTCTAAGTTAAGTAGCTCCCCGAGGCACAGTTCCCGTAGCCTGCAGAGCATCCATGTGAAGTGGACAGCTCAGTCGTTTTCACTGTGTCCGCAGACGTGTGCGACCCCCCGTACCGTCAGTTTTGGAAGATTCCCGTCACCTGAAGGCACAACACGCACACCCTTAACCTTCACCCCACGACCCCCGGCCCCCATCTGCTCCAGGCAACCGGAGTGCCCTTTCGGTCTCTGGAAGCCCTGTTTTGGACTTCCGGGTAAAGGCGGTCATGGATTCAGTGGGCAGGGGCATCGACGGTGCGAGCATAGATCAGATGGCACTCAGAGGGGTGGGCATGCGTCCCTGTTGTCTTGGATGCCCTCCTCTGTCCACCCCCGACACCTGTCACCTGGGCTCGGAGCCGTAATTGCTCTGCTTGTGTTATCTGTCGAGCATTTCCCTTGCTCTCGATGGATGTATGATGTTGGGGTTCGTGTCTTTTTCTTCCCGGAGCTGAGACTCAAGGATCAACTGATTGCAATGAAAATATTGAATTGAAATGATTTATTTGGCAAGATTTCCAGTGTTATAAAAACATTCTGGGTTTGATTTAGAGGAATTTCACAGTTATATTGGCAAAGTCACGGGATAGAGTCAGGCTGCAAAGGCTTTAGAGGGGACTTTATATGCTGGTTCCTGTAAGACCAGCTCCAAAATTGATTGTACTTTGTCAGAAGGCCATCTCAAAACGGAGTGGTGAACGCGTTAGTGTTTTTCAAGATGCCCTCTAGAACGCTGGTGCCTCACGTTTGCTAATCTTGGTTCACCGTGGAACAACAGCTCAAATAGTCCACACGCTTCGCCAAACCGCGGCCACGAGCCGTGCTCCCTGGCCGGCTCAGGAGAGATGGGGAGAAAGTGCAAAGGAAACCTGCCCGAACCTCAGGTGCTTTACCTTCTAGAGGGAAAGCTGACATCGATCCGAGGGTCATGTTGAGAAACGTCCCACCCAGCCACGGTCCAGGGCAGGCGCAGTAATCGCCGCGAGTAGGGGAGGCTGATGAGGGGACGTGGGCTGAAAGCCTGAGCACGGGCAGGCGCTCACCCCATGGTGAAGGGCAGGAAAGAAGCCTTCTGGGGGGGGGGGGGACAGTACGTGGGGACGTCCCTTAGTGCTCGGAGGGACAAGCGTCCAGGACGAAGCAGCATGGGGGCCCAGGCCACGTGGCAGGTGCCCTGAGGACTGGCTTTGGTGCCATGGGTGCAGGAAGCCTGTCATCTGTTTTCACCAGGACGAGTCACGTTATTTGATTCCTTTCTAGAAAACTTTGCATTTCCCCGTTTAAGTTCAGAGCTCAATCGAATTATCTTTAACAGAGCCGGACTGTCCTCACACTTCATTCAATAAATGAGGCACTGCGATTTTAAATGCCAGTTTTCTCTCCTGAGTGTTGGTGTTCAGTTTTTCTCTCTAATCGATTAATAAAGCCATTTTCTTAAATTAGCTTAAAACTTCTCTTAGAGCTCCCAATGTCTGATTTAAAAAAAATTTAAAACCAAATTGGATTCAAAACCATTCAGATTTCAGGAGAAATTTTATACATAAAAGAAAACAGCTGACAAAGCACAGGTGGCTTCCCCGTTATTAATGAAAGCGGTGATCCGTGTCAGGTGCTGAGGGAAGAGGGACCAAGCTGACCCAGAAAACGGACGTGTCCCCAGCCTTTTCTGCAGACCAGCCCCAGGACGGATTTCCATGGCTTGCTGTGGAGACTTCCTTAAAACTCTAAGCCCCAAGAAAATCTTTAATCTCAGTGGTGCAAGGAGAGAAGGCTGAGGAGCTAAAACAGCTGAAGGAGACGCTCCGATGACAGCCACCGACCAGAGTGACAGCCACGGTGTTCTCTGCCCCCAAACATCGACCCGAGTGTGTTTCCTCTGTTTCTGTCACCGGAGGTGTCATCAATGTATGAGTTATTTTAATTAGCCACGTTTTGTCCTAAGAAATGGAGATGTGTTCTCATATTTTTTTTCCAGTTTCTGTCTCTGGAAACTACCCGCAACCGTGTGTATATTTGATTTCAATGCACACCCTCTTTGTTTCCACTTAAAATCATGCAAAGTATTTTAAAGAATAAACAATCTGAGGTCTCGGAAGGCTCTAGACTTCATTCAGTCACTCATTCACTCAGCAGATATTTCAGAGCTGAAAAAAGAATCCTTATTCCACGCAAAGACCTTACATCAACATAAGAAACAAAAAAAAAGGAAAGGAAAACCCAGTGTCCTCAGAACATGCTTTCGGTTAGGGACAAGGGAGAGAGGGGAACACAAATAATAAAAGTAGGTTGGGTGCAGGCAAGTGAAACGGAAAAGGTCGGACAGAGGGCAGTGGGAACTCGGACCCCTGACAGGAGAGAGCAGGGGGCTTGCACGCTGCGGGGTTCCTGAGCCCGCGAAGCCTCCTCGGCCGCAACCCCTGTCCTCTGGTGGCATGAGGGACTGTCTGGGACCCAGCGGGGGCTTCTTATGGACTCAGACCCAGAGGCGAGAGCAGACCAGGAGCCCGCACAGCCGGAGACACTGGGCGGAAGCGACAGTGGGGGTGGCGAGGGCTGAGACCAGGGCTGGGCTGCGGGTTTGAGTCTCCCCCGGGGAAGACGCTTTTCCGTGTCAGGGCTCTTCTTAGCCCCCGGAGGTAGGAAGGACTAGCTGCCAAGAGAAACGTGAAAACCCCTACTTGTCCCAACAGCTACTGCCTGTCTCATAGTTAAGGAAATTGACAACTCAGTGCTGGAAATGGACGTTCGTGGGGGAAAATGTCTTAGATAATTTTTGTCCTTGAAAGAAAAAGGCTAAGAAAGTTTACTTATTTTGAAGTAAATGCATACAGAAGCCCCAGTGGAATGTGGACTGGCTTTTCAACTATCACACGTAGAAAGGGCTGAATTTCTTTTCTGCATGATATCTTATTCTCTCTAATGTACTTATTTGATTTTCCAGCTCTTGCTTTCAGACTTCTCAACATGTAATATAAAACCATGATGTTATGCAGCTACTTCTGGGATTTATTTTATTTCCTTCAAGATAAGTTTAGCTTGCCTATTTTTCTTTTTTTCTGTCTTATTTGGTCCATTAGACAAAGCGCTAGTGCAGTAGACTTGCTGGCTCACTTTTGTTCTGCCCACTATTCAGTGTGTCTTCACACAGAGAACCTACTGCCGATTAAGAGAGTGCGGGCCACCCCTTCCCCATTAGGCACACACACTGATTATTTTTGGAACCAGTTTGTGCAGGAAAAGGTCTCTCCAGTCATTTAACCTCCAAAAGGCTCGGTCGCCAGCAAAGACCAGCTTAGCTGGATAATGGAAATGCAAAGTTATCTACTGTTTGGAGCCCCAAATAAAAATTTCTACAATGGGCAGCACCGCTACACATTGAAGGAAATGCCTCCTTATGCATCACCAATCTGAATTTGAAAATGTAAAAATTTCAGAATCAACTGTTGTTACTTATTGAACGTCGCTGTGAAATTCTGTTGGATTAGTGTCTGGGGAGCACTGCGTACTTGGTAGAGAAATCCTGCAGGTATATTTAGGTTCTGTTTGGTCGCCATTCTACTCATACCCTGTGTCATGTCCTAACTAAAAGCTGTGTTTTTAATTTTTGAGATGACAAAGCCTAATGTATGATTTTCTTTTTCAGGGGGGAGCGGAACATAACATTCCAGTTGTCATTTCAAAAATCTCCAAGGAGCAACGAGGTAAGGTGTTAAGAGTTATTCTGTGGCCCTTTCTTTGACAGTTGATGTCACGGAGGAATAGGGGGACAGAAGGAAACCTAAGTTCAAGGGGATTGAGCAGCTCCGCTCCCCCGCAGCCGGGCAGCAGGTGGCCAGTTCCGACGGGTCAGTGGGGACGGCTTCCCGCAGAGGCTGCGGGGGTGGGAGAAAGCAGGAGCGGTGTGAGCTGGGGCCACGTGACTTCCCAGTAGCTTCTTAGACGGCGTTTGCACAGATCTCGTGGTGACAAGGCAGGTCAGATGCAGGCAACCCCAGATAGACATACTTTGTCAGTTCTCATGCACAGTTTGACTCGGCTTCCTATGCAGCTTCATCCAGGGACGAACACTGAAAAGTAAATCAGCCGTTCCGATGCCCGAAATCATCAAGACAGCCCGGTGTTTAGAAAGAAACTTGAAGCCGATTCCTTCCCCGCAGGGCTGACGTCTAGCTCTGAAAGTTCCCATAGATGCTTAAACCGATAAGAACGTGAGAACACAGAGTCATCCATTTGGAAGCCGGGCCGTTTTTGGGCAGCAGTTACAATCTGAAATGATAGAATTAAATGGAAATATCTCAGCATGTGTTTCAGCATTTGAGCGGAAGCGCGTGACTGTGTTTGCGTTTCCATTACTTGTGGGTTTTTTTAAGGTGCCGCCTGTATAAAACCCTTCGTTTTCCCCCTTTCATGTTTTGACACTGTTTAATTAAAAACTCTTCATCCAAACAAAGACAATGACGGTGTGTGACCATCCGCCTTCCCCCTCACAGCGGAGCTCTCGGGGCTGCTCTTTATCGGGGACGCCATCCTGCAGGTACGCAGTTCGCCGGCGTTTCGCGCGCAACCAAAGCGTTAAAGCCGCGCACAGCACAGCACGTGAAACCACGCTTCTCTTTCCATTGCAGATCAATGGGATTAACGTGAGAAAATGCAGACACGAAGAAGTGGTGAGTTCGCTTTCCGTCTTCCTAATATCGTAATTCTCCCCATGTGCAAATGAGGCTTTAGGGCACTGCTGAAAACGGTTCATTTTATCCATCGGGAGGAGATGACACTGGTCCAGTGTGCTATCAGATTTGCAGATAATCTCTTCCTTGGCTTTTTTTTTTTCCTCATGTTAGATGGGTATCACTTAGAACAAAATTTAATTCGACGAAATACTGGAGGGTCGTCTGCTGTGTTTTCTAGCCCTAATAACCCTAATAAGTTTATCTTTAGGCGAAATGTATCTCTAAGTCTTTGAAAATGTTTAAAAGTTTATAAGCAATAAAATTTGTTTTTAAAATCTCATAAGGAAGCAGGGACAATGGGAAGAGCATGTAAAAGAGTGTGTGTGTATGTGTCTTTGTGTGTGTGCATGCGCGCATGTGTATGTACCTTGCATGTCTGTGTGTGTTGTGTATTGTGTATGTGCATCTGTATGCGTATGCATGTGTTGTGTATGTGCATATATGTGTGTGTGTGTGTCTGTGTGTGTGAGAGTGACAGACAGACAGACAGAGAGGTAGAGAGAGAAGGCAGTTGGAGAGTCTGGGCTCAGGGCTTCTGGTCGGAGCACTAGACAGCTGGACAGAAATGTAATTAGCTTTCATGGGGGTGTTTTCGTGGGTGTTGGCAGAGGCCCAGGCCTCAGATATTCCAATTCACTCAGTGTAGGTGACCCAGGGGTCTGTGTCTGAACTGCCAGCGGCCTCTAATCTACCCTCTGGGAAGAGCTGGAGGGTGAGGAGCTGGCGTTGGGGCTGAGGGAGAAACATGGAGAGTGACGCAGGAAGGACAGCGAGGTGCTCGCCTTGCGGGAAACGTTTTCCCCGGTTGACTGGATGCCACGCCGAGGACCTTGACTGCGTTTCCTAATCGGCGCACATGGGAGAGGAGAGAAGAGGATTATGTTTAAGGGTTTGTGCTCAAGGGTCAAACAAAATGAAAGCACTGCAAGCCTGTCGCTTCTCACCACTCTAGTTCATATTTGTAAATACGCGGCTCCTCTTCTGACAGCTATTTGGCAAAAACTCTTCTGATGTATTTACATATTTCCAACCTCCAAGAGGCAACTTCAAGTGTCTGGAAAGCCTGGCTCTGAAAGCAGAGCTGTTGGTGAGAGCGCCCCGCTGCGATCACGCTGTTGGGACCGTGGGGTCTCTAATCACCAGGTGTCTGTTGTCCCAAACAGCTGCCCGGGCCCCGCTGCCACGGGAAGCGAACACAGCGCGAAACATAATATTCCCATTTCAGGCTCACCCCAAACAGGTACAGAGAAAAGCAGGATTTGAGAACAGATTTTTATACAAATGAGAACCAGCACAGCCCAGGCCATTCTGTTCCTGAATACTTGCAAATTTCAATTACAGCCGTGTAAGCAAAGATATTTTAACTTTGCTCTTTTTTCAAAAGTTCCAAGTGACTTTAAACTCATGGTCCAGGGAGCAAAACCAGGTGCATTCTCTCCCAAGGCCGCATGCTCTTCCAGGGGGTCCTGTCTGCAGTCTGCCCTTCAGAGGCAGGCAGCCAGCTTCCAGGAACTGTGCTGGGGTTTGATCAAACAGACCAGGGCCTGAAGGATTAGAATGTGCTAATCCAGCCACTTCTTTCTTTTTTGAAAAATTAAAATGTTGTTGATTTAGAACGTGCCAATTTCTGCTTTACAGCAAAGTGACTCAGTCATACACATACACACATTCTTTTTTTTATATTATTTTCCATCATGCTCTAGCCTAGATGTGGTTCCCCCTGCTATAAGCAGGACCCGTTTGCTTATCCATCCTAAGTGCCATCGTTTATCACACCTCTTCTCAATGGCGTTGTTTCTGTTCCAGAGAAGGGGTTTAGGATTGTATTGCAAACTGCCTATGGCCCTTCACAGTAAACTTGTATTTTTTTGAGAGGTTTAACCTGATTATCAGCTTTGAAAGGTAGGTACTGATATTCTTATTTGGTTCCAATCTTTGACTTTCCAATAGTGATTAGATGCTTTTGTCTTCACTGCTAATTCTTGAGGGAAACCGACATGCTTACACTTCACTGGGACTGAGATACGAATTACTTTATCATTTAAGAAAGGACTTACGTGGGCAGGAAAGGGGACTCCACAGTAATCTCACGTGAAGTCACCTTAAACACATTGTCTTTTAAATTCCAGTTAGCATTTTTGTGAAGTATACTTTAAGTCCACAACTGTGTTTTTTAATAGAAAGGAATAATTTTATCTTCTTAATAGTTATTAATTTCATTTTCTTACTTTACGTCGTTTGCTAGAGCTCCTCGCTGTTTTTGAAGCCTAACGGAGATAGTGGGCATATTTATCCTGTACCTGATTTTAATGGACATGGTTTGCTTTAATATTTAGGATGGTTTTGATTGCTTTTTACAATTGACTTTTCTGTTTATTCCTTCAAAAATATTTGATGAAGACTTTTTGATGAGTCAGGGGCCGTTTTAGGTCCTTTAAACACAGCTGTGACCCAGACGCCGCCTGCCGTGCATGTCGAGCACGTTTCCGTGGGGTAGAGAGCAACCACTGACAGCACACTGGGCCCAGTGGGTCAGCACCGCCTGGGGGGGAGGGAGCTCACGGAAGGCTTGAAAAATGGTGGGTGAAGCGGGTCAGCCAGGACAGGGTGCGTGGAGACCAAAGTTTTTGAAAGGCTGAGGACTAGGGGACTCAGTGGAATGCTTTGGGAGCAAAGAGCAGGAGGAGGCAAGGCTGCCGGCCACACGCATATCGAAGGAAAAACGGGGTGAGACTTGGAACAGCCAGGCACACGCAAGAAATATCGTGACATTTTCTTCTATTCCTAGTTTTCTTAGAGTTTTTATTAGGAACTGCAGCTCAGTTGACCAAATGTCCTTTCAGAACCTCTAATGGAGGGGAAAAAAAATCTATCTATCATCTATCATCTATCTCTCATCTATCAACATCTATCTATCATCTGTCATCTATCATCTATCATCTGTCTATCATCTACCTATCTACCTGTCTATCTCGTCTAGGTATCAATAGATCTGTATATCAGTAGGTAGGCAATACATCTATATTCGACTTGATGAGATTAGTTACTTTAATAATAGCATCTGATATGTATCCAGTATTGCTGTTTTGAAATAAAACCTTACTTGGTCATGGAACAATTTCATTTGTTACTTACTGAATTCTATGTGCTAATAGTGTGTTTAGAATGATTACATCTATATTCCTATTAATAAGGTCTTGGGTTTTTTTCTTCATACAAGTTATGTCAGCCCTTCTTACTAATTTGTATTCGGTTTGAATTCATAACATGAAGAAAACCACCTTCAATAATTTTATCCCGGAATAATTTCTTTATTAAGAATTAGATAAAACTTGGGAGTTCCTAGTTGGAACGAATCCGACTAGGGACCATGAGGTTGCAGGTTCGACCCCTGGCCTCGCTCAGTGGGTTGAGGATCCAGCGTTGCTGTGAGCTGTGATGTAAGTCGCAGACGCGGCTCAGATCTGATGTTGCTGTGGCTGTGGTGTAGACCGGTGGCTACAGCTCCGATTGGACCGCTAGCCTGGCACCCTTCATATGCCACGGGTACAGCCCTAAAATTAAACACACACACACACACACAGATAGATAAAACTCAGTTTGGAACCCTTTTTTTTTTTTTTTTTTGCTTTTTAAGGCTGCATGTGCATCATGTGGAAGTTCCCAGGCTAGGGATCAAATCAGAGGTGTAACTGTCAGCCTACACCACAGCCACAGTAACATAGGATCCTAGGATCTGAGCCACATCTGTGACCTACGGATCCTTAACCCACTGAGCGAGGCCAGGGATCCAGCCGGATCCTCATGGATCCTAGTGGAGTTCCTTACCACTGAGCCACAACGGGAACTCCACTGATGGCTTTTTAAAAGTAAACTTTTTATCAACTAAAATTTTTAATGTAACCTGCCTAGTAGAACATCAACTAGTCAATTGGCACACAACAAGAAAATACAGTAAGCTACTACTTGTATCATTACTTGAAATCATCTTGGAATTAAAACAAATGCCAAAATAGCATCGTTACAGCAGGTGAACTAGCTAGCAGTGCATTCTGCTTGTTGAGCTCAAGTTCAGCTCATAGGGACTGTGACTTCTCACCCACTTTTATTACCTATAATCCTATTTTAATGAGGCCTTTGAGGGTGATGGAATTTTTAGTCATTGCCTTGAATGTTACAATAAAAATCGATCGTATGTTCTACTTCCTTGTCTCACTAAAGTAAATGTTCTTTTCCATATTGAAATTCATCGATATGTTGTCATTACTGTATCCGGATGATCAGAGCTGAAATTGGTTATTGAGTCAACCTTCATTCTTACTTGTAACATTTACCCAAATCCAAAAAAGCACCGCATAGCTGAACGATGCTATTTTAGGCTGAAACTTCAGGAATTCAGAAATATTAAAAATTTTGTAGTTCTAGCCCACCAACAGCACCAGGCCTGAAAACTGTAGACTCTTTCCTAAGAAGGCCCTCTCCTGGCCTGAAAACCGGCAGCGCCTGCACCAGCTCCAGCCTGTAGGTGGGTGATGTGGAAGCCTGGTCCTCGCGCAGGTGTCCCACCTTCCACGGCGGCCAGACGCAGGTGCACGCGGGGTCCAGTGGCCCAGAGCCCTGACCCGTCCAGGAAGGCCTGACATTACGGCTGCCTCCAAACTCTTCTCGGGAACAACGCGAGGAATAGGAACAGTCTTTTATCCACAACTAATATAAATAAAAGGGTGTCGGCGCCCAGGGGTGCTCACCGTCCCAACAGGCATCCGTGTCGCGGCTCCTGTCGGCTTCCGGGGTGCCGGGGGCTGGGTGCCGGAGGCGACCGCGTGTCCGGAGCGGGGTGGCGGATGTCGGGGCGAAATTCCAGGCGAGGACTTGGGGCGCCACTGCAGCCGTCCTCTCCGAGGTTAGTGTCACCCCGCTGCTCTGACACCGGCGGCGCTAAGGGCCCTGGAAGTGCGTGCGCGCGTGCGCGTGCATGTATATGTGTGTGCGCGCGTGTCTGTGTGCGCATACGTGTCTGAGTGTGCACGCGCCTTTCCGGATGCCGCGCCTCGCACTCCGGGTCACGGTCACGTGTCCACGCAGGCTCGGCTACAACAAGGGCCCCACGTGGCCCAGCCGGTACCTGTGCCTCCGTGGGGACGGCGGGTCTGTGTGAAGTCTGTCTGCTTTCCTCTGTTTTGCTCTGAGCATAAAACTACCCTCCAGCACTAACTTCATGTATATGTTTATATATATATGATAATCCGCAGCTATGAGCATTTTCCGCGCCACACGCCGAGGTAGGGGCGGAGAGCTCCCCGTGGGGGTCTCACGTGCGACGGAGCAGCCTCCAGCGGGAGAGAGGAGGGACGGGACAGCGTGATTCTGTGACGTTTCCCTGCGAACAGACGGGTGGCGCGCAGCACATCCAGCTCGTGCGCCGGGCCGGCAGCCGTGTGGCCGTCGGTGGCGTCGGCCTGGGAACGTGCGCTCGGGCTCCTTTTCCCGTCTCCGTGTTTATTCTTTGCCGCCGTTTACCAACTTCCGTCCCTTCGCTCACCCGCTCACCCGAGGCCAAGTGAGAGAGCAACCGTGATGATCCATTATCTGGTCAACATGCACGACATTTGATTGGCATCATAAGATGTGAATGAATTTGAAAAAGACGGTTGGATTTATTGGTACTGACTTCCGATTTTGCTGAAAGAGGGCACTCCTCCCCACTGGGGATGGAGAACCTCCCTTCTCCTGGCAGTAGCAGCCGGTGAATATGCATTCAGAGCACGGTCAGAAACCCCAAAAGAAGTTTAAACAGATTATTTCAACCTTGTTCATTAAAAAAAAAAAAAAAGGCTATTCCTATTTAGAAAATGTGTGTATTAAGGACTCGAAGTTGTCATTACCCAGAAAGACCCTCATAATTGACCTTTTATTAAAGACAAACTAAAGCAAAGTTCTCTCTCTAGGGTAAGATTTTTGTAATTTGGTAGTTTTCTCTTGCTCCGTTTCACTGAACAAAACTTCAAGACTGAAGTATCAGTGTAAAGCCTTCAAAAAAGGTCGTTGCCCACTGCCTGTTTCTGAGGCATATTTAACTTACCCATGTCTGATTTATTCTCTTATTTACACGTAAGATGCTCATGTTATTTTTTATTTAACACTAGATAGTATCTATTGCATGCCTACCTAACTATTGAATAGGAGCATTTAGCACTTATTTCACTGACAGGCTCCCGCACACTTGTTTAGTAATGATTATACGTGTTAAATGTGAACTTGAAACAAGCCAAGTTCGTAAGTTCACAGTAAGCTAAAAACTCAGAAAAAAAATAGACTCTGAAAGGGATTGTCTTGAATCTGTGGAAAAGCAGAACTGATGTCTTCACAGTATTATCATGTCTAACAATCCAAGACTTAGCATCTCCTGCCATTTATTTAAAATTAATGTTATTTTTATGTGTTTATATTGAATCAAAACCACTTGTCTTTTCTGTGTTGCTTTGCATCCACGTTATTCCACATGCTACACTCACCTACTGTCTCACCTGGTTCGGTCTCATGTAATACTGTCCATGATTTCTCGAGGATTTTCTATGTTCAAAACCATGTTACCGCAGAATAATGTCAGCTCCAATATTATGACTTTTCTTAGCTCTTTTCTTGCCTTATTGCAGTAGGACCTGAAGGAAGATTAAAGGGAAATGGAAATAGTAGACATTTTTGCCTCATTTCTGGCCTCCAAGAGAAATGTTTGAATAATTCACCTTTAACTGTGGTGTTTCTTAGACTTTGACTAAGTCCTTTGTATACTCAGTTTTCCATGAGTTTTTATCAAATGAAGGTAACCAAATACTTTTTGTATCTATTATAATTATTATATTATTATCTTCTACTTTCAAGGTGATGAAACACACACCTTTCATGTGTGTTTCTTTGTGGATGCTTGTTGCTCAGATGGGTTAATTTTACTGCTCTGGCCTCAGGTTCACTTGTTTGTCTCCCATCACCCATCACTGACCCAACCCGACAAGGTTATTTATGCTATTGCATTTTTAGTTCTGTGATTTTCATTTGTTTGTTTTTTTATAATTTGAATTTCTTTCCTGAGATATCATAGTTTGTCATTTGATTCAAGAAAGATTTTACCCTCTTGTTGAAATATTTTTATTAGGGTGCTGCAAAGCCCTTAACAGACGGTCCGAGTATGTAATCCGTCTGGCTGGTTTAGCTGATCATCTTTTCTCATTTGAATTGTGATTTTCCAGGTTCTCAGTGTGACATATCATTATAATCCTGGTTATTGTGTTAAGGGGCTCTGGCTCTTATTTATTAGTAGTTCTTTTCAGCAGTAATGCGCTGTTTGCACACAGGTCCTAGCCTAATTCTGCCGACTGTGCTTCCAGTGACAGTAAGATATTTCTGAGGCTTTGGGAGTTGGTTTGTTTTGATTGACTCGCCTGGTGCGGTTCCGGCCGCTGCTTTGGTGGCAGGGGAGGCGGCGCTCCCAGGCTGGGCTGCGGCCACTACCGCGTGCACAGCAGGCTGCCCGCCCCGCTCTGGGAGACCCACCGCCTGACGTCCTGCCCCTGTGCTGTTCTCCACCCTGGGGTCTCCCGTCTGTTCCTTTCTTTCTGCCCCTCAGAGTTCTGCTCCGTGGTCTCTCTTTTCAGTGCTTCTAGTTGTATTTATCTGGAAGCTACGTTATGACATCTTGTCGAGACCGAAGACTGTGCTAAACCGTTTTAATAGCCAGTTCTTCAATGACTTGGTGATGAGCATTTTTCTATATATTTAATAACAAATTATGTTGGCACGTTTATTAACTGCTTCTTCACTAGTCATTCTTCTTATTATTTTTTTTTTTGCCTTTTTGTCATTTTATGGCCGCGGGTTTATGGCCGTACCCGCGGCATGTGGAGGTTCCCAGGCTAGGGGTCTAATTGGAGCTGTGGCCACTGGCCTGCGCCGCAGCCACAGCAACGCGGGATCCGAGCCGCGTCTGCGACCTACACCACAGCTCACGGCAACGCCGGATCGTTAACCCACTGAGCAAGCGCAGGGATCAAACCCGCAACCTCATGGTTCCTAGTCGGATTCGTTAACCACTGCGCCACAACGGGAACTCCTTCACTAGTCATTCTTAATTCTCCTCTTAGTTTGTGTGGGACTTTAAAATCTATAGATATACTTAGATCTTTTCCAGGTATGTTTGCTCTAAATAATCTTCAGCTTTTTGAACGTCTTCTAACATTGAACACATTTGTCTTCATTTAACATTTTGAGAAATTACCATTATTTAACTTGTGAAAATAGACCTGGTAATTCCATAATTTGGAAAATGTGGAGATTTATTGATAATAAGGGTCTGCTGTTATCCTAAATTTTCAAGGGAAGGAAAAGGAAGTACGCAGTGATGTAATGGGAGAATTGTACGTAGTTGTCTCTTGCAAAAGGGTTTGGGTGAACTAGAAGAATTTTATTTCGTTAGAATCAGCACCCTGGCCAACTGCAGGACTGTCTATCCGTTTCTCCAAATAGAGCATCGTAGACATTCAGGGAACGTTCGTTCAGCTAACGGAGCGGTTTGAGCAGCACAGCTTTCTGCAGACCTAACACAGACCGTAAACTCAAGGGAACCTTGATAATGTGAGTGAGGTGACATCCTGTGAGTGAGCAGACTCCCAGGATCGGGGGTCAGAAGGGTGTAGAGGCTGTGTCCCCGCAGGGTTAGAGAATCCACCCCCTCCGTGTTCTGTTCAGTGTTTCCGGCCACCAGGAAAAAGTGTGACAGGTAGAAAGACAACCAGTTGCTTTAGGGTTGTTCAGTCATGCAAAAAATCTTGCCAACATACCGACAATGGCAACGTTTTTTTTTTTAATTATTTTTCTTATTAGGTTCAAGTTCTCCGGAACGCTGGTGAAGAGGTGACCCTGACGGTCTCATTTTTGAAAAGAGCACCTGCTTTCCTCAAACTGCCACTCAACGAAGACTGCGCATGTAAGCATTTATGCCGACTAGGTAAAATGCTCACATCATCACTTTACTTTCTAAGCCATTATTTCCCGACAGCCGTTAGCGATTTCTTTTTAAAGTTGGGATTTCTGCCTGAATATAAACTTTTTTAATATCACAAAATATTCTATTGAATTTTCTCCAAAGGGAACAGATGTTGTTTTTGTTGGAGCATGTATTCACATTCAGTTATTTTCTGACCTATAATTGCAGAAGCATTACTTATTTTAAAAATAAGTATCAGATCAAATGCATGCATTTGATATTGCCATTAAATTTTACTCTAAATATCTGATGGGTATTTATATTCCGAAGTAGAAAATGTACTCTTCCTTCCTTGGCTACTGAACAGACTAAATGAGCGTTTACACTTCCTTTTTTTCTGATGAAATCAGGGAGTTTGAAGGAAGCATCCATGTAGAAATGCAATACTTTTCATAAAAACAACTTAAAAATTATTTATCTATTTGCATATTATGTAATGAAATGCATAATATCTCATAACTTTGCTAAAATCAAAGAAGAGTGTATTTTCAACTGGGACATGGTTTCCACGCAGTGAAATGCAAACAGCTTCAGCGCACAGTAGGACGAGTTCTGGCAAACGCACACCTTTGCTTTGCCACGTGCCTTTACGACACGGAAGGGCTTCGCTCTGCCTCCGCCAGTAACATTCCGCGAAACAACCAACCATTGATTTAATTACTTATCATCAAGGATTATTTTTGCTTCGTCTAGAATTTCATGTAATGCAGTCAGACTGTGTTTCTTCTTTTACGTCTGTGTTCTTTCATTATAAGCCGTCTCATGTTCCGTATTTCAGGCATTTGTGTGTGTTTATATTGCTGTGTAATAGTCCATTATATGAGTAAAGTTCCATCATATAGTAAAGCTGGGTGACGCAGCCTCCTGCTGATAGACAACGGAGTTTTTTCTGGGTTTTGCTGTCATAACTAAGGCTGCTATAAACCTTCTCCTACAAGGGTTTTGGTACGGCTCAGTGTTTGATGTCAGTTCTGTAAGTATCTAGGTGTGGAACTGCCGGGTCACAGGGAGGGGGTGACTCGCTCCCCAACAAGCCCTCCCACGTCTTTCTGCGTGAGTGGTATTTAAAGACCTCTCCCGTCCACTCCAGCAGTAGATGAGAGCTCTGCTGGCTCTAGGTTGATGCCACAGGACTTTTCAGTCACTCTCTTGAGTGCGTCGTGGTAGTGGACTATGGTTTTCATTGGCATTTCCCTGAAAATGATTAGCTCCTTATTATGTGCCATTTGCATACTGCATTGTCTGTTTGCATATCTTATTTTGTAATGTGCCTGCTCAAGTCTTTGCCCATTTTTCTATCATTATGCCTTTATATCGTCCTCTACAAGAGTATAGAAGCCCATTGATAAGCTTTTGATTAGCTATTTGGGTTAAAAACATGCCACTCATTTTGTTCATGACTTTTTTTTTACATAAAGGTGTCTCAGGTTTGCAGGACTTTTTTGATTTTGATAAATTCTAATTTACCACTGCAGTGTTGTGGTTTTTGTTGTACATGCCTGTTGCCTTCTGTACCTTTTCTGAGAAATGCTTGCCCGCGCCAAGGTCCAAGGATAGCTCCCTACATTTTTGCAAACAGCTTGGCAGCACTGACTTCTATGTTTTAAGTCTGTAATCCCTCTTTTCTTCATTACCTTTTGCTCCGAGGTAGGGATCAAGAATGAAGAAATCACCATGTTGGTTCCATTACTTTCTGTGTCTCTTCTTCCATTGGAACCACATCATTGCTTATTGTGTCTTCATGATTCTTTAACAAATGTTCTAGGACAGGTCCTTCAAGTCTGCAGTATTTTAAGATTGTTCAGAGATTCTAGATCCTTTATAAATAACACAATACTTTCCATTTTTAAAAATCTATTATGATTTTGAATGCGTCTAAATGGAATTTATAGATAATTTAGAGAATTAACACCTTAACTTTAAATCTTTCAGTCCACAAACGTAGCTTTCCATTTACTTGTATTTAAATTTTTCTCAGCAATGTTTTTAGTGGGAAAGTATTGCATATCTTTCATTAAGTTTATTTTAAGCATTTTATGTGTTTCTATTTTATTGTAAATGATATTTTAAAGATTTAATTTCCCAATTATCTGATGCTAACAGATAGAAATATGTTCTCATACACTGACATTCTGCAATGTTGCTTAATTTTCTTATTAATTCTAGTAATATTTTTGTTCTTTAAATTTTTCTACGTATAAAATTATGTCATCTGCAAATAATCGGTTTTGCTTATTCCTTCTCAAGCTATATTTCTTTAATTCCTTTTTTGTCTGCTTTGCCTGGTTGCAAAGGCTCAGGCCTCTCGTAAAAGATGGATGAAATACCGAGAGCACGTGTCCTTCTCTTGATCAAAATATTAGCGGGAAGACTTCTGTCTTCTATTATCAAGTGTGATATCAGCTGAGGGCATTCGTGGATGCCCTTATTAGAACAGCATAGAAGGTGCTCTTCTATTGCTAGCTTCCTGGGGGTTTTCTTTTTCATTTCTTTATCTTAATAGAAGTTAAGGTTGAATTGTAGCAAATATTTTTTTCATCCATTGAGATATTACATTTTTTCTTTTTTTATTCTGTTGATATTGTGACTTTTAAAAAATTGATTTTGAATTCCAAGTCAGGCTTCCTTTCCTAGGACAAACATCATATGGTCAGGAAGTATATTTTTATGTATATTAAAGGTTTTAATTTGCTAACGTATTGTCAATTAAAAAAAAAATCTACGTTCATGAAAGGTATCCAGATGTACTTTTTTGTGATGTTCTGGGCTTTTGGTACCAGGGTTAGTTGTGTCTCCTTGTAAGCTGTGAAGTGGTGACTCCTCTTCTGTTTCCAGAGGTGAAGTGTTTACTGGTGACGGTACCTCTTTCTCAAAGATTGGATAAATTCACCAGAGAAGCCTAAACTCATCAGTTTAGTTTTGTATGAATTTATCTCTTGAATGGATATGACCTTTTCTACGTTCTCTTTTCTTCTTTTATAAATTTTTGGTTAGATATTTTTCAGTATCTTTGTTCATTTCAATTAAGTTGTCAGTGTCCTCGAATGAAGTTATTCATCAAATCTCTTCACTGTGCTTTATTATCTGTCGATTTGCAGTAATGCCCCTTCTTCATTCTTGATGTTCCTGACTTGTGTTTGCTCTCCCTTAGCAGATCATCTTTGCTACAGGTTTCATTAATCGTCCAAAAAACCCATTTGTGTCTTGGTTGGTTTCGTCTATCATTTTCTGTGTTCTTTTTCATTGCTTTCACTTCTATTTTTATTACGTTCTGTCTTCTGGTTACTTTGCTTCAATTTACTCTTCCATTTCTAATGTCTTAAAATGTACACGTCGATAACTGGCTTTACACCTGCCTTCTTTTTGTGCTTATATTCGGATGCTTACGTTTCAGTCAAAGAGCTGCTGTAGACGCAGCCTGATTGGATATGCCGTATTTTCCTTGTGTTCAGTTCAAAATACATGTGTTTTAAAGTAACATGAGTGTCTTTTAAAATATGGTCTCATAAGAGAGAAATGCAGGTAAACATTAGAGGAAAAAATAGCTGAAACAAAATATGAAATTGTTAAGATTTAAAGAGTATAAAATCTGTCTAAGCCAGTATAGCAAAAAAGCCTGTGCCTTTCTTAGCACCAAGAAAACTGTAGAATCTTAGAGTCTTAAGAGGAAAGTGGCATCATTTTTTTTTGAGCCTGTGGGTTACTGTGTTGGGAGTGTAAGTGCTAGTGATGTTTGCATTTAAGAATAATGTGTCAAATAAAAGTTGGGAATCAGTTACATACCATCTCATATTTATCAACATTAGCAACTCCAAAAATGTGTTTTCAGAAGAAGCAACGATTCGGGAATCAAGGAATATGTAATCTAATCCTGACCGAAACAATGACCACATTGTAAAATCTTAGAATATCACGAATCTTTAAGACATATATTACTCATTGTAAAATCTTAGAATATCACGAATCTTTAAGACATATATTACTCATCTTCAGAAAACAGGTATTGATAGGTTCTTCATGAGGATCTAATAAGTGTTTCGGCTGTAAATTCACAACATGAGATGGGGCCAAGAGGCGCTTCCGGGGAAGGTTTATTCCTAGAGAGATGGAGCCCTTCCCAGCTTGCTTGTCTCGAGGAGAACTGCGGTGTCTACACGGGGTGCGCTGGGAGCTGAGCACAGTACATCAAATAGGGCCTCCGGGACAAAATCCTGCCCTGTTCTAAGTGTGCTTGGTCAGGATCGGCCGCTTTGGATAACAAGGTGACATGGTATTTTTACGTGGTTGCCAGTTGCCTTCATAGAGCCTTAGTATTTCTGAAAATCAAAGGTAGATATTTGTGGGTCTCTGTCAGGAGGCCCACTTGAAGCTTTAATTTTGAGGTTTGCTTACCTGCAAAACAGTCTTTGCTGTAAGTGAATGCAGATTTGTGTAACCCCCCAGCTCCCCCGGTACCGCTCCGCGTGCGGAAATAGCTGGCGCGGGGTGGTCCCGACCGCGGCGGCCGCCCGCCTGTGACGCTGTGACTCCTTCCACAGGCGCCCCCAGCGACCAGAGCAGCGGCGCGTCCTCCCCACTGTGCGACAGCGGCTTGCACCTCAACTTCCACCCCAACAACACGGTAAGAGGCAGCGCGGCGCCTTCGCAGGGAGAGGGGACTAGGGGACCTGAGAGCCAGAGGTCGCACGAAGGGCTCCGGCCCGGCTCCTCCCCGCCGGTTGAAAGCCTCGGTTGCTTTATTATTTGGGATGTACGGTCATCCGGGGAGGACGGAATACTAACTCCAGGGAGGTCAGTTTTTATGTCGTTTTTCTCCTCCCGGGTCTGACTAAGCCCTTTGTAAGCTGCAGAGCCTTAACTTCCAGAGGTCCGTATGCTGTCACAGAATTATCTTATAATTTGCACATCAGACGTAATTTCGTGTTCTAAATACTTTGACATAATTTTACTATTTTTCTTCTGAAATCATTTTGCTAGAAGTAGCTATACACAATTTTCCCTATATTAGGATTTCTTAGCAATCTTCACGCACAGAGGAAATTCACACAGAGTGAGAAACTCCGGCCTACATGTCGTGTAAAATGTGAGGAATGTTACACGGTACATGTAGTTAATTAATAGCTGATCAGACTGACAGATGTCCTCTTTATACGTCTAATGAAATCTCAGCTTTTACTTTCCACCTTGAATAAACAGGGCATTTTTTTTTCTTTTATAAATATTTTTGAAACGCCTTGTATTTACCCTTCAAACTTGTCACACATTGTAAAGAAAAGCAGTTCCCCGAGGTTACACTGTGCCCACCGGGATACCGACAGTAGCAGCGCTCACTCGGTGTAGAATTTCTTCATGTATCAGGGCGTGTAAGATACGGAGCCTCTTCTGGCTTATGTGACTCAGTCTCCGTCAGAAGTTCTTGACCTGACTGTGCGTTTTACTGTGAAGTCCCCCTTTGGGACATCTTCAGGCCTGTGCAGTGATGCGTACAGAGGATGCAGCGATGGGGACAGAGGCAGGCCCCCTCCAGGCTTGGCAGGTGACACGGAGTCCACTCTTCAGGAGCTCACATCCTGGCTGCGAAAGACAATGTAAATGCTACTTTTCCATTTACACTATTGATATTATAGGAAACAACATATTGACACTGAAGAATAAAGCTTTTAAGAAGTAGTTATGGGCCTTAAAACCATAACAGCCGTTATGTTTTTACATCATTTTACATACAATTCAAAATAACTCTAAGACCTCTGCTACAGAAAAAGCCTAGAAAGCAAATTTGTTTTCTACATTCATAATTAAAGTAAATAATGAAGATGAATAATCTTCAAAGGACACCAGCTAGTCCACCGTAAACAACAGATCTGTAAAATGAAATATATTAACGCTAGTTATTTCAAAAGCTGAAGTGGGACTGATTCTGCAGTTTTATAGGAAAGAAGCATAAAGGAAAGAGACGTGTGACCTCATGGGGACAGGCTGGGAAGCTGATCACGTGTGTTTTCATGCCTGCTCTAAATACTTTTCAATAAGATTTGAAAAGCTTCTCGTCCTCATCTCGAGGTGATTGCCGTGCTCCACATGCCACTACGACACCTTCTGTGTTCTTTTACGTTTTCTATCTGTTTGTTCAGGGAACATAAAGTGCAAGGAGCTCTCTGTTCTTTTCATGAAAGACAGGGGACCATCTGTCAATAATTTGCCTAAAATGACATTGCAAAACTGTGAAAGGATCAGGACGAAAATCCGAATTATTCCTTCCACAGCTCCACCTCCGATGATGAAGGTGGGAAGTCGTACCCTGGGACACGAGCTGCCGCGGGATCGAGAACGCGGGTGTGCGTGAAGCCCAGCGCTGTTGCTGGCCGGCCGGGCACCCTGGGTAAACGACTTACTGCACGACTGCCCGGCTGGGGCCGCTCGCACGGGATCCCGCCAGGCTTGGGGGGTGTGCAGCTGGGTCGGTCCTGGCCACAGAAACTCCTCTTCCACCCCAGCCGCCACACGGCACTGTTGTTTCTTCAAGAGCCCTCGTGCAGAGAAGGTGGGAAGCAACGATTTCGTGTTTCTACGAAGCTTTGGGTTTTTGTGACGTTCCTGTCTCTGGAGCTGGGAGCACCATGGCCCAGAAAATGGAAATAACTTTCCCCAGGACCCATCAGTGGGGAAGCTGGGATTTTGGCCCCAGAAGGTCTGACTCTGACTGGGAGCCCGAGCCCTCCGGCCCTTTGTGCCGGCACCACCTGACCCGTGTCACCTGCCGACTGTCTGACATGTGAGCGTCACACTTGACATCTGACGTGAGAGCGATTAATGCGGAACCGCGGTCTGTGCCTCTGCCGTCACCACGGAAGCCCCGGGAGCAGGGTCATCCAGCAAAGGACGGGGGTCCTGGCGGCCAGTCACTGCACAGTCTGCACGGCTCTGCGGATAAAGGGGCCTTTTATTGGAGTGGTTGTTGACCATTAGCATCGTAGCCGGAGAACACTCAACCTTTAGTGAAAATAGCAGCTTTTCCCCCTAAGCAGTGTTGAAGAAATTAATACCTGGAAGGTAAGTCATGTTTAGACTAGCAGAGGTTCAACATCTAGACCAAAATACAATTTCCTTCTAATACCATCAGTCAAAAGTGACAGAATCTGCAGACCAGAGAGAAATCGGTGTCAGCAGTTCCCTGGGCGGACAAGCCGTGCAGACGCCACGCCAGCGTCACCTGCGGGCCGGTACTGGTGCCGTGAGGACGCCTGAAGAGTGAAGCTGATAGAGTGAAAGGAACACGGATCCACGTCAAGCGAAAAGCTCAGATTTTATCAAATGTGTCTTCTCTGCGCATAAGGAAGAAACTCAACATTTTAATGAAACTTAAAACGCGCGTAATTTTAAACCAGGAGTAGGAGACTTAATATAACATTAAAACAATATAAGAAAGTACAGATGTCTAAAATCATGAAGTCAAAGCAATGGACAGAGACGTCCTGAGTGTTTGAGGCGTGTTTTATGGGAAGATTCGTTTTACTCAGCAATATTGTTAAGCGACGGATGAGTCACAGCCCTTGTGGCCGCGTTTGGCGCTTTGTGGCTGGAAGACGCGCGCCGATGCGAACCGGCTCCTTACAGGTGCCTCGCGGTTATAGCCCCGTCTTGCCCGTTCTTGAGTGAGCTCAGTCGTCACAATTTTATTTTTTCCTCCTTCCCCGCACTCCATCTCTTCCCGTTTTCTCTGTGATTCTCTGTCTCGCTGACTGCCTTTATTGTTACAGAATTCCATTAGCAGAGGACAGTGAAGCACAGCTTGACCGTCAGTGTAGATTTCCGCAGGATTCTGTGTGTCTTTGTTATTTAGGGGACGGGCCCCCTCAGATGAGGAGCGTGTGTGACGTGGCGGCTGCGAGCGCGGGAGTAAACGGCGTGCCGTGTCTGTGTTCTGTCTAGGACACGCTGTCCTGCTCGTCCTGGCCCGCGTCCCCGGGCCTGCGCTGGGAGAAGCGGTGGTGCGACCTCCGGCTGATCCCTCTGCTCCACTCGCGGTTCTCCCAGTACGTGCCCGGCACGGATTTGAGCCGGTGAGTTCCCGTGACTGCCCGGGGGGTCTGGGGTCAAACTCAGCGCCCCTGCCCGCGGCTCTGGGTGTGCGGCGCCCTCCCGCCCGTGGAGAGAGCCACTCAGGAGCCGGGGCGGGGTGGGGGGTGGGCACCGCAGCGGGGCCGGGGCGGAACAGGTTCAAGGTCAGACCCCAGCCCATCCCCGCGGCGCTGCGGTGGGCATCCGCTCGGCTGGCCTGCCTCGCTGGGGGGGACGGGCCAGGCCGTGGAGCCGG
The DNA here is from genome assembly GCA_004024745.2 of Catagonus wagneri. Taxonomy (NCBI): domain Eukaryota; kingdom Metazoa; phylum Chordata; class Mammalia; order Artiodactyla; family Tayassuidae; genus Catagonus; species Catagonus wagneri. The sequence goes on from PVHT021183584.1 coordinate 682,187, forward strand.
GGCTGCGGGGGGTCTGGACGCCAGAGCCCAGGATGGAGGGGCGCTGCAGCCGTCAGCCTCCGGCACCCCTTCAGCGCTGGCCGTGCGGTCAGCACTGAGCAGGCAGAGTCCCCACCTGCCCCTTCTCCGGCGCCTCCCCCAGGCCCCCACTGGACGTCAGTGACACTGCCGGGGTGGGGGGTGTGCGGAGGGGACGCTGCGGGCTGCCTCCTTCATCCAGCTGGGGGTGGAGAGGCCAGCTTCCTCCCCTGACCCCTTGACCCCCGCGGAAACCTTGGGGGAGGGGCAGTGGACCCTTGGTTGCGGGACCAGGTTAGAGCAAGTGCCACAGAGACTGAGAGCTTTTAGCCGCTGCTTCCCTAGCCTTTTAACTGGGAGGGCGGGCTTTCCCCGGAACCCTTTGTTGTCTTGCTGTTGGTCACTCTGGGTTGGAGGCTTCTAAAGCACCTGCTGGAATGTCTTGGGGCAGCAGGCAGCTAAGGGACTTATCTGCTTGTCATCCTCAAGACCCAGGGTCCCCAGGCCGTCAGCCTCGTCCTTCCCAGGCCACCTCTGCTAGCCGTTGGGTTACAGTCCAGGGTTCTTCAGTCGTACCCAGGAGCCCTTGGGGGTATATGGCTGCCTTCTCTGTCACACTGGATATTCATATGTCCACATTAATAGTCATGTGCTTTATTATGCATTCAATATTGTTTCCTATTTTTTTTTTTTTTACAATTTCTTCTTTGACCCATGGGCTATTTACAAAGTGAATTGCAAAATTTCAAAACATTTTGAGATTTTTAAGTGATCTCTTTCCTTATTGCTTTCTAGAAAGTATGATTTCATGTGAATGGTTTCAATCCTTTGACATTCCTTAAGACTCGAATTCACCCAGAATCCAAATAACTTTAGCAAACGTGTTCCATGCACACTTCAAAGGAAGCTCAGTGTCCTTTTCCTCAGTGCAGTCTGTCCATATTGCAGCTAGGTCATATTTGTCCACTGGGGTTTCTGATCCTCTGTATCATTCATAATATTTTGTCTGTTCATTTTATCAGATATTGAGATAAGTGCCTTAGTTTCCCACTATGATGGTGGCTTTGTGTATTTCTCCTTTGAAGTGTACCGGTGTTTGCTGTGTATATTTAATTCTTTATTATTGGATACAAGCAGACCGAGATTTTTTAGTTTCCTGATATAGGACCTTTTTGCCTTTATGAAATGGCCCTTGTCTTGGAATTCTTCCTTACCTTCAAGAATTACGCCTCTATCTATTTACATTGTATAGTGTTTTATCTGCTTCCTTGAAGTTTTCTGAGTTCTCCTCTGTAAAATGTGTCTCTTTCAAACTGTACATACTTTTTCTTTTAAAATCCAAAGGAACAGTCTTAGTGTTTTAATTGTATTATTTAGCCTGGTTACTTTTAATGTAATTGCTGGTATATCAGGGATTATAGCTACCATCCTAGCATTTGCTTTCTATTCAACACTCTAGTTTTTGTTTTTTATGGTTAAATATTTTCTTTTAGATAATTATAGATTCATAAGCAATCATAGAAATAATAAGAGAGATCCCATTTTTTTTACCCATTTTCCAAAATGGTAACATCTTGCAAAAACTATACAACCATACCACATTTAGGAAAGTGACATTGACAAAGTCCGCCTCGTTCGTCAGATTTCACAAGGCTGGACGTGTGGGTCTGTGCTCAGTTCTAGAGAGTCCCATCGCTTTCATGTTCCCCGACCCAGCGGCCCCGTCACAGGGCAGGGGAGCTCCATCACCACGAGAACCCTCCCGAGGCTGGTCTACACCAGGCCAGCACCACCTCACCACTTACTAATGCCTTCTTCGCCTCTGATTGTTTGTCACTGTAAGAACATTGTCCCAATGGATTATCCTACGTTCTTATATTGGATTGAATTTTCTCACTCAGCATAATTCTCTGGTCACTCTTGCAAGTAGCTGCATTTGTTTCAGTTGCTTATTCCTTTTTAATTCTGATAGTGTTCTAATAGTTCTAATGGTATGGATGCACCACATTTAAAAAATTCATCCCCGGAGTTCCCGTTGTGGCGCAGTGCAAACAGATCTGACTAGAATCCATGAGGATGCGGGTTCAATCCCTGGCCTCGCTCAGTAGGTTAAGGATCTGGTGTGCTGTGAGCTGTGGTGTAGGTCGGAGTTGAGGCTTGGATCCCGCATTGCTGTGGCTGTGGTGTAGGTCGGCAGCTGTAGCTCTGATTCGACCCCTAGCCTGGGAACTTCCATGTGCTGCTGGTGCGGCCCCAAAAAGCAAAAAAGCAAAAATAAAATCCTCCCTTCAAGGACGTCTGGGTCACCCTAGTTCATGCTTAATAAAGACACCATGAACATTTGTATATAGATTTTTTTAGAGGAATCTGCATTTTCATTTCTTTGAGTAAATGCTCAGAAATTCAAGTTCTTTGTTGTGTGATAATATCACATTTATTATTGAGACACAGACAAATTGTCTTGTAGGTGGCTCCACCATTTTACATCCGCATCAGTGTGGGTGAGCCATCCAGTTTCTCTACATCTTTGCCAGAATTTGGTGTTGTTGCTCTCTGTTATTTTACGATTTTACATGTGTGAGATGCAGGTGTGCTGTATCCTTGTGGCTGGATTTGCGTACCCGAATGATGTGGAGAATCTTTTCATGAGCTTGTTTATCACATGAAATCATCTTTGGTGAAATATCCCTTTGTCTTTTGACCATTATGTAATTGGCTTTATTTATTTATTTATTTATTTGTGTTGTTTTTACTGTTGAGATTTCTGAGTTTTGCATAAAGAGAAAAAAGCCCTTTGTCTCATCATGTTAGTTTTTGTATTCTGTTGCCTTTAACTTTTTAAACTTTTTTGAAATAATTGCATGTTTTTAAATTTTTTAAATTCCCTCTCTAATATCGTTATATACACATGCTTTATTTCATTTTAGTTATTGCGTCATATGTCTCGGTCCTTCCAGGCCGCTCTAACAAAATACAGCAGATAACAGCAGTCAACAGCAGAAAGTTGTTTCACACAGTTCTGAATGGCAGAAGTCCTAGACGAAGGGGCATAGATCAGGCCAAGTGCTTTGACAAAGGCCATCCTCCAGGTTCATAACTGGCGTCTCTTCACGCTGTCCTCACGTGGTGGGAGGGGCTCAGGGTCCCCCTGGAACGCTTGTGCACACGCTGATCCCACTCGCTAGGGCTCCACCCTCCCCAAAGCCCCACAGCCACCATTAGGATTTCAGAATATGAGCTGGGGTTGTGCACAAATTCTCAGAGCAGAGCACCATCCATACATGATTTAATAATGCAATTTATTTTGCCTCTTCAGAAAATTCTAGAAACTTTGAATACTTTGATTCCTTCATGCTTTCCTGTCTTTGGGCATATTTCTGTTGAGATGTGAATTATAATTACATCTTAAATTCCTTTAGATATTTTATTATTTTCACATAACTATTATTGAGTGTACCTTGTCTTTACTTTCTGTTTCTCTTTATTTTTTTTCTTTTGGTTCTATTTTTCTCCTGCTTTAAGAACTTTCAAAAATATTTCTATTCATGGTATTTTTTCATGTGTATTTTTGTTTTCATTTGTTTTGTTTTTATTTCAAAATTTTTATGTGGTCACATGATGTAGAAATGTTTAGCTAAAGCAATTTATGAGAAAAAAGAAATCGTAGAGTCCAGATGACTTCTTACATTTTTATTCTTATGGCACCCCAACACATCAGCGGCTTTTAGCCGTTGAATTAACTGCACACAATAAATACAACAGTAATGAGCAGTTATCACCGCAGCGCTATCCTGAGTGACTGCACAGCAGTTCAGATTCAAGAGCTAATTTATTTTGCCCTTATTCTCTCAATGAATATAGATTTAACATCTGCGTGGGAGGTGTTCTGTTTGCTTCTTTCCCTGAAGGAGGTCACCGGCCAGAAGCACTAACGGGGTCAGTGGGATAGAAAAGAAAAGATACCTTACTGGCCCGTGAGGACAAAAATAGAAAGTAGTGGAGCTTGGTTCAAAACCTAGGATGTTTCTGTTGGTTTTGCCAAAGCCCGTAATTTTAAGTCGGGTGGTACAATACTTCTCACATGTGACTTCAGCAAAGCTGGGTTATTGTCATCTGCTATCGTGTAGATATGATTAAAACGTCTCGGTATTTTTATCAGTGACAAGACAGTGTTTGGTCCTCCTATGGTGATGACCTTGATTTAGAAGCATGCGTCTCATTTCAGTCCTGAAGCATCCTGCACTGCAGAACGCTGCGCTGTCAGGGTATCAGAGTGGCTCGGTCATTAAGGAGAGGAAAGTGGCTGACCGTATTAACTACGGAGAAGAAACACGGAATGGGGTGGAGACGCAGAGCTCCCTTCGCTGTCGCTGGGGTGGGACAGCAGAGGGGCGGTGGCGCTGGGGGCGGGCCTTTCGTCATGACAGGAGTGGGTGAATCTGAGCTTTGGAAAAGAGGTCACAAAATGGTTTGGAAGAGCCGCCCACGTGCCTCACCCAAAAGCTGGGCTCTGTCTGAGCCTGAATGAACATCAGAAGCCAGGACAAGGCGGGCGCAGCGCAGCGCCCAGGCAGCTACCGTCCTGCCCGGGGTTTCAGGGGCTGATCTCCGAGAAAGAGAGCAGATGGCTGGGATCCGAGCCGGAGGCCGGCGTTGTATTTTTCCCTTTCCTTCATCTCCCCAACTTATTGTAACCAAATCAAGAACGCGGCCCAACCTTCGACTCCGCTGGAGTCAGGTTTGCCTGCGGCTCTGCTGCAGCCCCGATCGGGGTCCGTCTGGAGGACCTGAAACTTCTGAAGAGTTGGCAGTGTGAGGGGCGAGGGACGAAGGACGGAGATATCAGAGGTGGCGGGAGAGCTGCATAAAATCTGGTTACCAGCGGTAACCGCGCCGCCCTTCTCCCCTGCCGCCGCCAGCTTCCTGCCGCGCTCTCATCCACAACACGGGCGAGCCTCTCCTGCCAAAGCGGCAGCGTCCAGGGCTGTGCCCGACCGGGACTGGCAGAAAGGCTGCGGCACAGTTTGCAGAGCTCCCTGTAGGAGGGCTGGGCGTCGCTTTCCCGCCGCCCCTGGCTCCCACCTCCCGCCCCTGCACGTTGCAAGAGATGCTTGGATGCTGCAGGCATTTGTTTTTGGAGGAGTTACCTCCTGTCTAGAGCGCGTGCTTTCTCCCCTGTCCCCTCTCTGAGCAGTGCCACCGTCACAAGCGTCAGATTATCCAGCTGCACTCGTGTAGCTGCTTTTCTCAGTGTGTGTGTGTGCACGTGTGTGTGTGCGTGTGTGTGTGACTGGACTAAGAATCCTAACTTAGTATGGGAACGCTCGAGACCGCTGCAAATACTGTTAAAGCCTAATGTTTCAGGGCTGCGACACTAACTTAATGGGCGATACAGTTGATGGATTTCAGAGAGTATGTGAGCCAACTGATGAAACAAGTTTTTTGTTTCTTTTCTTTTTTTTTTTTTTACAATTACCTAAGGAATTACATTTTCTAAAAGCTGCAAGTGCAAGCCCAGCCCTTCCTAAACGCTGGGTGAGGACACATTCTCAGGAAACCGTCTCGGTGCCGCCCCCAGACCGCACGGCAGCGGCTCCTTCTTGGAGCTTCAGCGATGGGTGGAAGTATTTGGGGCCCACCCCTTACTCCACAAATAGTTGCTGAATCTGTAAATTATATTTTTGTCCTTTTGCATTAGGAGAAGCTGAGGCACAACTAAGTAGGCTAACTCGCCAGTAGTCATTGAGTCAAGAGCAGAGGCAGCGACACAACCTTGGCTGTAATCTTGCCCATCAGCCTGTTTTCTAAGTGGTCGCTCGTAAGCAAGAAAACTGTCCAGATACTTAGACTCACAGAGGGTTTCCAACAAGTCAGCCTAAGAGGTGGAAAGAGAAGGTAAAAAGTGATAGGTGTTAGCGTGTGAGCCTGGGTTTACAAAAGGGGGTCCTGCGGAGTCTTTCTATGTGGAGACTGTAACAGGTGCGATTACATAGATGGCCTTAACTTCAATCAGCTAAAAATATGCAGCTGTCACAATTCATTTAAAGCAGAAGGACAAATCCGTTCAAGACATGCTTTAATTTACGGTACATGAAGCAATGGTTATGATAATCAGAGAGCGGAAAGAAATGTGTATTACTGAACTCAAATCTGTTCTCATTTGCCATGGATAGCTGAGCTTCTGTGGTCATATTTTAAATGTCATACTATTGAATATCAAAATTAAAGAACATCATGTGAAGCTGCAATATTCTTTTTATGCTATGCTTATTTTTTTTCTTGTCACAAATTCAAAAGAACCTTATTTCAAAGAGACAGACAATAGTTGTCCCCCTGGGCTTGGCGTGTATTTTTAAGAGCAAATAAAAACGAATAACGGAACACTTTCCTGTAATCAGTTGGAAGTGCTTGGTCAAGACTGTGAGGGCAGGTTTCTCTGAAACGATTGATCCTGTGGGTGCAGTACGATGCTGGCGTGAAAGGTTCTGCCATGTGTCCAGTTCTGGAATCTGGGCCAGTCTCGTCGGACAGGGAGCAACACAGGCCTGGCGAGGAGGCTGGCCCGGAGAAGTGCTCACTGAGGCGTCCCACTTGTAGAAAGGAAATCATGTGTAATAGCCGTGAATACCTATTACATTCAGAAGAGACAGAAAAGCTATGTAATTGGAAAATAATGTATAAATGTACATTATTTACATAGCCGTTTGTATAAAAATTTTTTCCTGTTGCTTCAAAATTGACTGGGATTTAAATATAGTGTGTGTAGTTCCAAAGTGTATTGTGTTGCACCACAGAATAATTCTCAGACATGAAGCATTTGGCTACTTTTCATTCATTTTGGAGGGTTTTTTTTTAATTTATTCTCCTCCGTTAAGCTTATATGGAAACATGCAAGGACTTGATACAGAAAAAAAAAATAATTAAAATTGTAGCAACCAAGCTGTTGTAAATTCTGTAGCACTTTTGTAAACAATTTAGAAAGGCATCCTTTAATTTTCTCTAACAAGATCAACAAAAAACTCAGCAAAAGACTGTAAAGATATTTAGGCTGGCCATTCCATTTTAAGGAAAGTTTCACTGTTACTGAGATACACAGCAGCCACCTAAATTTAGAGCATGAATATTTATTTAGACCCGAGAGGAGCTCTGAACCTCTTGTCCCCAAAAATCTTTGAGAAGATGGGTAACAACTGGTTTAACAGCTGACAGAGCGCTTCAGCTCCTGAGATTGCGTGATTTTTGTGCGGTTCTCGGTCTGTGTGTGGTCTCTGTTGATGGTTCCGTTGTGCATCAGAAAAGGCGTTAGAAAACAGCAAGAAGAGAGGACCATGGCCAAAAGGGTAGATTAACATCTCTGTAACTTCATGGTACCCTGGGGAAAGAATCCTCCAGACAGTCTTAGGGAATCTTCTATTTACATACATCTTGTATTTTACATCTCAAAGCGCCTCCAAAATTTATCAGAATCCCAAGATGCCATAATTCAAATTGTGTCTGGGTTCACCTTTTCGTGTTCAATTTAAAAACAGATTTTTTTAAAAGAGAGGTAAGCAAATATGAATTTGAAGCTGCAGGTATATTGTTTGAAAGAAGAGCTTTTGAGCAGAAATGACGTCAACTTGCAAACGGGGGGACGAAGCTTTGCTCTAACTTGCCCGACGTCTCCGCAGGCAGAACGCTTTCCAAGTGACGGCGGTGGACGGGGTCTGCAGCGGCCTCATCCAGTGCCTCTCCGCCGAAGACTCCCTGGACTGGCTGCAAGCAATAGCAACCAATATCTCCAGCCTCACAAAGCACAACGTAAGTCGTGGTTCCACAGGCCTTTCTGCCTACGTGGGTAACTTTGCATCGACTGCTCCGTGTTCATCAGAGGGTGGACCGCTGCAGCCTCGTCGTGAATACTAGTGGGGAATATTTGTTTAAAAAAAGTCGCTCTAACCCACAGTGCAACCCCCCACCCCCCAGATTGTCTTATTTGAAAAACCAAGGTTTTCCAAAGTCCGTGAGTCATTGTCTGTTCTGCAAAGGACAGCAGGTGGGAGGGACCAGGGATGGGTGACTCCAAAGCATGCTAGAGTTTGCACCAGTGACCTTGCGGGGGGTGTTTGCAGCATGGAAAGCGTGGGCTTTGGCGTCAGCAGACCCACTGGGGAGCCGTCCCCCCACCCCCGCTCTGGGGTGCCGCCCACAGCCCTCTCTTCCCAAACAGATGCTGCGAGCTTCAGCCACAGCGAGGGTTACGTGAAAAGTGGCTGTAGACATCCTGGCCCTTAAGTGATGCTGGAACACGTGCCTTTTTTCCTCTCTCCAGCTGCAGTCTGAATTTAAGTGATTTAATCCGTAAGCCGCCAATAAACGGCCAGATTGATTTGTTTATTGTATGTGCGCTTGCGCGTCTTCGTTTTGTCCGGTTGTCATTTGAGATTCTTCATCTTCTGAAAGATGGTTGTTTGGATGACAGAATGTTGATAAAACGGGACAGAATCAGTTCAAATAAATGTCTGGTAGTGACTAGACCATTAAGCAGCCGTGATTTCTGGCAAAGTGAGAGGTCCCACTCAGCTCCTTCATCTTTGAAAGAGAGACGGGGGAGCAGATAAAAGGCAGAGCTCTCTTTCCGCCGGCGTTTCACACATGCGGCCTTCCCATCCGTCTCTGCTGCTCCAGCACTAAAATGAATCCTGATCGATAAACAGGGACTTTCATGTGACTTTTCTATTAAGGTGAAGGAGTCTCCTCTCGTCTGAATTCTTCCTTCCACATGCGTCCTCTGCATGCACTGCCTTCACTGGCATGGGGGGCGTTCCTTGAAATCTGTGGCTTTGTGTGTGTGCACACTGTATGTAGTTATCTGCTTCTGTTCTTCAGGGTTCATTGAAAATAAGTGTGATCCTAAATGAGAAGGTATGATTGCATATGTGAGATTTTCAGAATATAAAATTCCTATTTGATGATGTGGAAGAGAATGTACCCTTTCCCCGAAATGTCTGTATTAGTGGAAAATGTTTTCAGTAACAACAGAGGCCCCCCTCCGCCCAGAACCCAGCCTCTGTCTCCACACGGTATTGCTACTATTATCCGTCCCCCGAGAGTGTTGGCTTTAACCTTGGTTGACCACCTCAGAATCACATCAGGGCTGCAGCAGCACAAACATCACTTCAGGGTTCGGAACAGGAAAGAAAAGGGAAAAGGATTAGTAGCACGAGCCACGTCTCTCCCCTTTAATTAAGATAAGAGAAAAATTCTCCAAAACCTTTTTTACTGGACAAATACACTCACTTCTCGTGGGGTGGGTGGCTGGCAGTGGGGTGGCTCTGCTCTGCCTTTTCTAGCGTTTATAGTGGATACGACTGAGAAAGGAAGGTGTGAATGGCTTTTGAGTCAGATAAGCAACAATATCTACTACGTTGCTTAATACTAAAAACGTTAATTCTAAAGAAAATACATGGACATCCAGCACCTCTGTGAGTTTTGTGGGATGACCACAGCCCTTCAGGATTCACACACACACACACACACACACACACACACACACACATACACACACACCCCTCAGTAGTTGTCTGAATTCACGGAGAATGAATCTCCCCATCCTCCTGTATTTTACCCATCCACCTGTGAGACTAAAAAACTTATTCGGGAGCTATATTTAATCCACGGAAATCTGCTCTATTAGATGGCAAACACTTGAAAGTTGAAAAATGGAATTTTTCCCCCATAATGCTGTCGGTTGTGAAAAGCTAAAGAAAAACCTCTTTTATGTCTGCTGCATTAAAAAGACTCAACAAAGCTCCTAGGTGAATTGAAAATCATGACAAAATAAAGCAGGAAGGAGATTTACCACAAAGGAACCAAAGTCTGTGATCAGAGGGTGCGGTATGGTTCTGACAGGCATGGGTGTCACTTGGGGAGACTTTTTCTTCCTTTTTATAGCTGCTGACATTTCTGAGTCCTCAGATGCACTTTAGTGCTAGCATGTTGCTTTCTGCATTGTTCCTCCTCGCACACCAAAATATGAACGGTAGACAAGCAGGTGTCAACCAAAAACAGGTCACAGCAAGTGAAATCAGACGATGGCAGAGTCACTGTTTCAAACCAGAATAAAAACAAGGGCCAGTCCAGGCATTTCAGTTTTTTACAACCATGCTTCTGCTTTTAACCCGATTGGCGTTTATTTGGGCATGGCACGTCAGCAGGGATTTCAATAAAAGAACTAACCTATTTTGTCTCTTAGAGAATGACCCACCTAAAGTTAAAGTTCTTAAACAATTTTTGATATTGGAAAATATTAGTTGATGTTTATTTGCGCAATCCGGAACATCTGCTCTGATGTTAGCGGAAAAATGTGGCCTTAATCAAATGGGTGCTTTACTGGACAGTTTCCAGGTCCCCAGGTCCGGCTGGCTTCTCCTGCGGGACCCCATCCGGGTCCCCGCTTGGGCCTGTCTTCCCAGGCACAGCTCTCCTGTTCCTGATGGCCCAGGTCTCAGAGCTGCAGGAGCTGCACAGGGGGCCCACCCTACACCCCCACCCCGCCCGCCTGCCGGGCAGTGCCAGCCAGGGTGGCCTTCCCGTGTCCCCACCGCCACCGTCGGAGAGGAGCTGAGCCTACAGGCCACCAGCTGCCCCTGGACTGCCGGCAGCTCAGCGGGAAGACGGGGTGTCTGCCCACTGTGGGAAGTGAGAGTCGAGGGGCAGAAAGAAGCCAATAGACGGCTTGCCTTTCCCAGGGGGTGAACTGGTGGAAATGAGGCGACTCCATACGGCTCTGAAGCTGCATCACCAGGGGAACAGCCCAGCAGGGTTGAGAAGCGTGCCCGCTTGGCGACATGGCCACTCTCCACCTGACTCTTGCGTTCTGCTCTCCGGCCTCACTTTCCTGAACCTTTCACTCCCGCTTCCTGGGGACTGGGCCTCCGCCGTGGATCAGAGTTTAGGTGTGGCTTTTCCGTGGGCGCCGTTTCTCAAGGAATAAGGCTGGGGACCATTTCTTACCTCCAAGCATGCGCTGCGGGGCTCGGAGCGGGCCACGGCGCAGGTGCACACACTGTAGTGGGTGTGTGTGTGTGTGTGTTGAGATATGGTGTGACAAGTGCACAGATGAAGCACCAGGGAAATCAGGCAAGAGTTCATTTTAGGTTTACAGTCATTCAATGGAATGTTCCAGTACGATTCAGAAAGAAAAAAAAATACAGAAATTGGAGCATGTATATTATTTTCTTGAACAAATCTGTAGAATCCTGTTTAAACAAATTTGATGGCATAAGCTTGATTTGGAAAAACAATTTTCTTTGCAGGCTATTTTAAGTAAATGTTTTGCAAAGAAGTGTCATTTATTTAACTTCAGTCATATATTTTGTGGCATTCATAGAACTGAAATTACACTTGAGGGAACTAAAAAAGGCAGAGCTGGATAGTCCCGATTGGAAGACTATACTCCACATAAAATATTGTCAGAATTTGATAGCAGCCCTTAACAACTGCTGACAAGCCGAGGTCACAAAGCACTCAGTGTGGCCTTTTGATTGGTCAGTAACACGTGTTTGGGGATCTGCTGTGTCTCCATCTCCCGACCGTCCTGAATTTCTCTGAAGGCACCGGTAGTTTTAGAGATTTCCTCAGCCATTTCCTCACCAGAGCAAAAACTGCGTTGAAATGATTGCAGCTATGTAAGAAAGATACGACCTTTGTACGTGACCCTATGGAAGTCACATAAATGTTCTCAAATTCTATTTTCTTTCATAGTTTGAGTGACGTGTATCCTGAAAAGCTCTTCTTGTGTATGAGGCATTTGCCGCTTCTCCAACTTTGTGCCCCAAGTTCATCAAATTTCCTCTTAATTCACAATTATCAGTAAGACAAAGGGAACCACAATTAAAAAAGGAAAAATGAAATAATTCAACAAAATAATTTCTAAGTGAAAACAGTCTCTACGTTTCTCTAGAAAACCAATGAAAAATAAGAATTGGTTTTAATTAGAAATTCTGTCGAACAAAGATTTTGTGTATTATAAGGTCATTTCTTAAATCCAATATTCATTTTCATTCAGCTTCTAAAGTTTGTCTACATGACTTAATACAGAAGAAACTCTTTCTCTGAAAATTTATTTTAGAGTCTTATCACATGTCACTTAATACATTATCTTAAAGTAAATATTATTTGATTTGAGGTCTTGACTGAAAATATTTTGACACATATACTTTATCCTTTAGTGTTTGAATATTCCATTTCCTCTATTCTGTTAAATGTTAAAACATATTGAGTATAATATCATTTCGAAGTGAAAAAAAATTACAGAAAGTTACCCTCTGTATTTTCGGTAGATTTCCATTTAACATTGTGTGGAAACACAGGCCTTTCACTTCTCATTAAAGAGAAAATCATTAGATGGAAATCTTTTTGAAATGCTTACACAGGAAATTTGGGATAGTTTTGGTGGTCAAAATTTTTTTAAAAAGCTTTCATAATTGATGTTTGATATGCAGTGATTTTAGTATGTCAATATGCATATCAGCTTACAATCACACACACTCAAAATAGATTCTCATAAAATTGGGGGCATCTTGTCTTTCTTTATTCCCACTTTCATTTTTTCTTTATTGCAGATTAAAAAAATCAACAGAAACTTTCCTGTAAACCAGCAGGTAAGATGGAGAAACACCTACAAAGCCAAATCATGTATTTTCTTTCATTTTATCTATTACAGAATGTCATGTTGATTGCGTTTCATTTGCATGTGGAAATAATTGGTGCTATCTTTGCCATCTTCAGGAAGATACATAATCTATTAGATTTCTTTCATATTATGTAATATATCTGTTTTCAATAATATTAAAACCAGTTTTAAGAAAGCTTTTTATCTAAGTGAATTAAATCAAAACTGCCTTGAAATGATATTTGCCTTGAAACACTCATATTTGTTTGAAGACAATATTGGAGAACTTGGAGAGCTTACATAAGATAGTTTTATCGTGGCCTAGCATCTGGGAGCCCTCTGCTGAACTGATCTAAGAGTTAAAGGGAACTTTCAGAATTGGCTGACAGTATTAAAATGAGTCTAAACCAATGCATGGGATGAAAATCATGTCTGATTCATCAAGCTAAGGATTTAATTGGCTCTTATTAGACTGTTAACTGATTGTAGAAAAAAATAATTGATTACAAAAATAGCTGATTCCACTTCTAACTTTATGATGCTAAATGTAACTTTTATTAGCTTCGCAAACATAACCCCCAACATTAATTAGAACGAGAAAAGGAAGTGTGGGCTCAGCTTGTGGCCTCAGGTGGGTCACCTCTCAGGCCATGACAGTGGAACTCCACACAGGACACGGATGTCTCACTCTTGACATCGACCTCACTTTGCAAAATCACTGATCAAAATCTGAGCACCTGCGATGTCTGTTCATAAATGGCGTGCCAGCACGAGTTCTTTTCTGTGGTGGAAAATTTTAAATAGCCCTCAACTTGTTAGAGCTATCAGTTACTTTTCTGATCTAAGCCTCAACTCTCTCACGGTAGCATTTGTATAAGCTCAACCATCTTACGTCTTTGTTTTTGAAAATTAAGTGACAACAAAGGTAAATTGCTCAACATCTGCCGTTATTATCGCCAAGTGTCAAATGTGAGTGTGTTCTTCGTGATCTGAGTTGACGTCCTGGTCCTGGTGTGACCGGTATCACGAGCCAGGCTGCTGGCCCAGGTGGCCCGCGCGTCCTGAGTGACGGAACCAGTGGTGAGGACAGCTTGGCTCAGGGGCCGCAGGGTGTCTCCAGCTCTGACCCGCCGTCCCCCCACAAGTGGAGGGCACCCTGCCCCCTCCTTCAGGCCCCTCACCTGGGCCCATGATGCTCGGGCGGTACAGAGCGGAAGGGGGTCTGTGTCCCCCACCTTCGGCAGCAGAGCTGGGCTGTGTCTGGGGCCCTCGTTCGGGGTCGAGACCAGCTCCAGCCCAGAGCGTCCACACCAGCAGCTCTGGGTGGTGTCCGGGGTTCCCCTTGTGGCTTTTATCCTGACCCAGGTCCCAGGTGACTCTGACGCCAGGTGTGCACAGGTGACCTCTTGGGAAGTGGAGGATAAATTATTCAGATGGAAGCGTGAGCCATGAGGGAGTTTGTAAGGCCCAGGGCTAGACACGGTCATCGGCCGCCGTATAGTCAGGTGTATGAAAATGTAGACCTGTGTGTTTGGGGGTTCCTGCCAAAAATGTAAATGAAGGCTGTTTCTTTAAAATGACTCAGCATTTGTGCTGTCACCTCCCCTTTGGCCTTTCGGTCCTCAGCATGTGGAATATTACCGATTCCTGTAGCTTGATGACCATGACCGCTTATAAGCGTGACTGTGCCGTAGCTGTGCCTGGCGGTGGCGACAGCCGCGGGGAGCTTCCCCCCCACTGCCCGCGGTGACCTGTGGTATTCCTCATCCCCTCTGCCTTTGTCTGGCTTTGAGTGACACCAGTGAAGTCAGTAAGAATCCGAAACACTGGCATGTAGAGTAAATCGTAATAAAACTCCTTAATATTCTAACCCACTTATATATATTAAACACAATAAGCATTAGCATTCATGGCTTTGTACTTGCTGGCCTTTTACTGTTATTATTGTAGTGAAATTTTATTTCACCTCTCTTAGCATCTCACGACTTTGAAATCATATTGAATTCTTCTGGGCACTTTAAAAAACTGAAAAATAGATTTCCCCTGACTGCTGTCCACCATGTAAATGAAGTGTTTCCGGAAACAGGGTTGGTTCAGAGTTCAGCACGCCTGTCTGTGTGCAGCAGGAAACGCTCACTGGAACAGTGTGATGGCTACAATTTAGGAGATCAGCGTACAACCTCCGTGTAAAACCTGAGCCGCTTTAAGGAATAAAAGTTGAAAATCATGTGTAATCTCATTTCTCATCCAGATTTAGCCTTCAGACAGGACTCTTATCTTGGACCAGGAGCTTTCATCTCAGATTTCTTCCCAAGTTAATTTCACGTAGCGATCTCTGAAGTTCAGATAAATTTAAATACATATGTCGACACAAGCACTTTTTATTAAGTAGTCAGGCATGTGCTAAAGTATCTAAGTCCCCTCATATCCCCGATGAGCCAAGTCTCAAAAAAGACAAAAAGACATCTCTGAGATTCGAGGGAACAAAAGCCTCTGCTTCTCGTGGGATTCGGCTTTGACCTTGTGCTGCTCGTGTGGTGCAGGTATCCTGACCAGAGAAAGTAAAATAAGAACAAAGCGCAAAGGGGTCCGGGGCTGGAGGCGGTCACCGCTGTCCAGCAGAGGGCAGTGCTGCCCCCAGCTCCCTAGGGACATGCCACCGCTCCACCAGAACCCAGGAGACTTCCAGTTAAGACCACCTCACCGAAGGAGAGGTTTTAATCAAAAGTATAAAGTGCACGAGGAGATAAACCATTTCAAGGAGAAGCATAGTGTGGAGATTAAAGAACAAGCGTGACAATTTTTAATTTTCATGTGTTTAAAAAAAAAAATAAGGGAGTGGACATTGTAAGTCAAGAACAGGTGGTGGTGTCAGAAAATGTGGATTTTGCGAAAGAACCAAATTTCCAAATGAATGAAACACGAGCATATTTAAGTCCATAATCACTCACCGGTTGAATCATCGGAGAGAGAAGTCCGGGCTTGGTAGTGGTATAATGAGAGATTACCCTCGGAATGCAGCACACACAGCAGTGGGCGGAAATATGAAGGAGGATCGAGGAGCTGACGTTAGAGTGAGGAGCTCCAAAACCGTTCTGCTGAAAGACTGGAGAAAATGTGAGAGGCAGCGTAAGAAGAGAGACAATGGCCAAGAGTTTCTGTAAGTCTTACGATGAGAGACCCACACCTGCCCCTGAGCCCGACGAAGAGCAGCAGATCCACGCCCACAAAGGCCGGAGAAGCCTCCGTGACCTGTCGGCGGGAGGCTGGGCAGCCAGCCGGAGGCGAGCCAGTGTCCTGTTCTGACCCAGAGGACCTGCAGACAGCTCTCTCGGTGCCGATAGCAAAGTGCAGAACGGGCGTGAGCAGCCAGTGTTGTGGGCAGACACATACCCACGCGGTGGGACAGGCACAGAACACCTCAGGAAGAGGCCCGGGGGTCCGCTGCAGGTGTCCGCAGTCTTACTGCCCAGACCGTCCATCCCGAGGGCCCTGTGGGCAGGACCCCCCCGTTCCCAGCCCTTCCCCTGCGACCACACTTGCTCCCTTAAGCCCCGCTCCGGTTCCTGCACTGGACATTCCATTTGTTTTGATCGCAGTTGGGTGTTGAATCTGTCCGTGTTCCCCTTGCATTCTCTTTTACATCTTTCTGTGCTGGAATCGGCTCCGTCCGTCGTATTTGCTGGGCACCCTCTGGCTTCTGGACTTGCCCGTTGGGAGAAGCCGTGTGCGTGCCATGTTTAAGATGCCTTTCTGATACCGCGCTTGAGGCTGAGCATCGCTGAACGGCAAGGCGTGTCCTGCCAAATGCCTTTCTCTACGTCTTATACACCTTCCTACGTCCTTGTTACTGTTTTCTTTCTTATTTGCAAACAGCACGTAGTCAGTACAGGAAGGAAATTTAACTTTTGCATTTTTACCGAGCCTAAGCTAGCAGTCGTCTCTAATGGCTTACAGGATTTGTGTTGTACTTAGATTTTGTCAGTTCGTGATTAGTAAAAAGAAAAAAACAACCCATCACTTACATTTCTAGTAATTTTATGTTTTTATTTTTGCCTCTAAACAGCTGGCTCCCATCGGATCTTAAGCGCATTTCTCTTATCGAGGTTGCCGCCACAGCCTGTCTTTTTCGCCTCTAAGCCACATTCCTCTGTCGGTTCAGGGAGGGGTTGTAGAGGAGGCTGAGGGGGCTTCGGGGCTGGTGGGTGAGTTCATTATGTTGATGTGGGGATGGTTTTATGGAGTCGTACGTAGGGCATGCTTACCAGACTTTACTCTTTAAACATGTGCACTTTATGGCTCTTAAACTCAGTGAAGCTAAAGCCATTTTAATTGCTAAAATGTCTAAAAATCTGGATGCAGCCCTAAAAGGCTAAAAAAAAAGTCTGAAAATCATTAATCTTAATTATTGTCTAGTCTTGAAATTACAGCTGTGTCTTTCCTAGTTCACTTTCTGTTCAGGGTGACTTTCTCAGTCCCTCTCTCCATGGGCAACACGTCCGTCTGTTTCCTCGGTACGATTTTAATCAGGTTTATTTGTAAAGCGAAACTTCAGCTTCAAATGATAATTTCACTGAAAAACTGGGAAAGGGGCATGGTGGTCCTGCTGTTAAATTGCACAGTGAGACTCAGTTGCGTGTAAAATTAGGCTAACTTCCTGCGGCTCTAGTCACATAGAAAAAAGCAGACCTGCGTCACAGCGCTTCCCAAAGCCCTTAAGTCATGATTTATTGCATTTATAATTTTAATCATTATTAACCAAAATTCCTCCATCCCGAAGCACACTATATTCCCATAAAATGTTCTTTTACAATTAATATCTTCTGTAATTACCAGGGAGGATGCTTATGGAGAATTAATTCATCATGAAAATATTAATGTAATGAGCTTTCTTTATATTAAGGGCTATGCAAAATAGTGTTATTAAATCCTAATAATTCGAATAAAGAAAAATTATATTCATTTACAATAAATATCATCTCAAGTAGTTTCTCTTATAAAAATAGTATTCATTTTTGACGGGTTATAAAATTCTGGGAACAACAGAGGAAAAAGCGACTGCTAGTCTCTAGCTGTGTTGGGAGAGCTAAGAAATTAAAGGACAGGTTAAAATCCGTTTTTTTTATTGAAGTATAGTTGATTTACAGTGTTGTGTTAGTGAAAATCCATTTTTAAAGTATAACACGCAGGAAGACAGAGCAGCAAGGACTTCCAAACGTTTGCTTCTCCATAAAAGCAACAAAACACCGGCAAAGTAGTCTGAATCAGATTTTTCACAACTGTGGAAATTCACCAAAGGGTTGCTGAACCGGGGAGAGTTTATTCAAGAACAAAGAGTTAAGTCTTGGTGGGGACAGTGGTCTTTGTGGCATTTTAATTGATCTAGTCCCAGCGCCTGGTTTCTAGCCGTCAGGTACGTTGAGAATGATGTCCCATCCCAGGGCTGTGTCCCCTGAGCCAGCTAGCCCCGGATTTATAATTAATAAGATGCATGTTTGTTTCATTCATTTTTAGCTTTATTGAAGTTGTGTACGTGGGTCCTTTTTAGACAAAATAATCTGTTTATGGGAACGGCGATTCATTTTCATTTTTTTTTTGTATTTCAAAACCCAAGGTTTTTTCAACTGGAGGGACAATTTCTTTTCGTTTTTCACGTATTCAACTTATGAACATTGACAACAAATCATAGAATCACATAATCCAGGAATAACGAGCCTGTTGTTTTAGTCCATTTTACAATATTTGGTGACAAAATATACTGGTATTTTATGGTTTAAAGGAGAGTTCTCCTCTAAAAAGTAGTATTTCCATACAAATTAACTCTTGTAAGAACAACTACCTTATAAATCCTTGTGAAAAGATAGTGGCAGAGGTTTCATTACGAAAAAGACTGAGGTCTAAAAAGTATTTTATAGTTGAGCTAAAAATATCCACACATAGTTATGAACAAATAATCATTACAATTAAGATAACTATATTTTAGAAAGCTTGGAAGAGCGTTTTTTAAATGGTAGCAAGGAAGCTGTGTGTGTGTGTATATTGTATTTATACACACGCATTAGCTTCATTATTGAAACAGCTGTCTTAATCCTCATTGACTTTCTTTACGAAAGATGAAATTTCAGAATCCTGAAGAGAGAAGGAACATGGAATATGAAGCAAAATTGCCCTGTTTCTTTTATACACATATGCACATGTACTCGCATGAACTGACCGGCAAACACGTGTAGATCAACAGATGGACGAAAGGATGGACGGATGGATGGAAAAATAGATATATAGGTGATGAATAGATTAGGTAGATACAGTCTACAGTGTATGCAGCCGTTTACATTAAGGTAGAGGTGCTGATGGGAGAAGATATGGGACCCTGAGTTGTGGAGTGAGAACCAGTCGAAGCTCAGATTCCTGGGAATTTCCTGGCCGCCCGCAGGAGCAGCGCCTCCACCTGCAGTAGCCCCTCACAAAGAAGCCGCATCAGGACCCGCCTTTCCCCGGCTGCCGTGGTATTTGGATCCCTGTGACTTCCAATTTGAGGACAGAATCCAGCCTGAGAGGAGATGGCCTGACATTTCTCAAATGTCAGGTGTGTCCCCCTGGCCGGCAGTGCTGTCAGGTCTCTTTTTATTTCTTCTGGCTTTTGATTAGTTCGTCTGTTATGGGGTGATATGTACAGTGCCTACTCCCACTCCTGGGTGTTTTCCTTTTAATTCTGTTTTTTTTTGCTTCATTATGATGGGTTTCTGTTTTTAGGGACATTTATAATTGTTATGAATTCATAAGATATTGACATTTTTGTCATGCTGAGATGGATTCGTTTCCATCCCTTCCTTCATTCTTTCTCTTTCTTTCCTTTTTTCTTTCCTTTCTTTCTTTCTTTTCTTTCTTTCTTTCTCCCTTCCTTCCTTCCTTCCTTCTTTCCTTCCGTCCTTCTTCTCTTCCTTCCTTCCTTTCTTTTTAAGGCCACACCCACGGCATATGGAGGTTCCCAGGCTAGGTACTGAATTGGAGCTGCAGCTGCCAGCCTACACCACAGCCCCAGCAACTTGGAATCCGAGCCATGTCTGCGACCTAGACCACAGCTCATGGTAACGCCGGATCTGTGACCCAGTGAGCGAGGCCAGGGATCGAACCCACATCTTCATGGATAGTAGTCATATTCATTTCCACTGAGCCACAATGAGAACTCCAAGATGTTTCTTTTGCTCTACATTAAAGTCTATTTTTTCATCCCTTAAAATTTCTGTTATCTTGGTATATCCTTTTCTAATCCTTTTCTTCTAAGCTAGTTTACACTGGTGAAGCTAAAGCATATTTTTCTAGAGAGCATTAAGTTGTTTTTTTTTTTTGTCCAGTCTGACAATATCTGCATTTGATTAAAGAGTTTCACTCAATCACGTTTAAAACAAAGTCATTGATATACTTGGATGAACATCTGCCATTTTGCTCTTTGTTTTGTAGCTATCTCAGGTCCTTTTATTTTATTTCTTCTTAGCTCCTTATCTATGTTAAACATATTTTAATGTAGAATTTTAATTCCTGTGTTGTTTTTTATCTGTCCATTTTAATATGTTTTGATTTTTTTAGAATTTAGTCAATTATTACCTCAATCCACTTTAAATTACCTCAGTCCACTTTAAATTTATATTGACCTGATATTGGTATTACATAGAAACTTGTTTGTATTGTCATGTAAATCCAATTCAAATCCCTAACTTTGTGTTATTATTGCTATATATATTACATACATGTTATAAGTTTAAAAATACAATTACTGCTTTAAACAAGGTCACATAATTTCTTAGGTTATTGAAAGAAGGTCTGTAATTAGCAACATATTGCTATTTCCCATGCTCTTTAATCTTTCCTGTAGATACCACTTTCCCTTTGGCAAATCATTTTCCTTCATGTGGTAGGACTTTTTTTTAATATTTCATGTAGGGAATGTCCACCAGCTTTGAATTATCCCACTTCTTTATCTGGAAATTTTTTATTTTGCCTTTGCTCTGAAAAACAGTTTTGTTGGGTAAAGAAATATGGGTTCACCTTTTTTATTTGTACCTTTCATTACTTAGAATATTGAATACTTTCAATGTACCATTCCGAGGTCTTCTGGCATCCAGTTTTTAATGTAAAGTTAACTCTTGAGGTTTTCCGTATGTAATGAAAGTTTCGCTGCTTTCAGTATTTTCTCTTGTCTGTGTCTTTCAGAGGCTTGATTTATGATGTGCCTAGGTGTATACCTCTTTGTGTTTATTCTACTTGGAGTGTGTTAAATATCTTGGATTTCTAAGTTACTGCTTTCCCTGGATTTTTGAAAGTTTCCAGCTATTGCTTCCTTGAATAATAGTGTCAGCTGCCTTTCTCTCACTGCTCTCCTGGGACTGTCATTACAGGTATACTGATATGCTTCACACTGTCTCTGGGATCTTGAAATCACTTTCATTTTCTTTGGCTTTTTTATTTCTGTTTTTCAAATTTGATAATTTCTATTTGTCTGTCAGTTTACTATTTCTACTTCCTTTTTCTGTTTTCTGTTCTTTTCTACTGCAGAATTCCACTTGGCTCTTTTTAAAAATAATTTCTGTTTCTCTATTGAGATTGCCTGTTTGTTGAGGTATTTTTAAAGGGAAAACCCTTTAAAAAATGATTAAAACATAACTATAATATCTTCTATTAATAGATTTGTTGGACAAATCTATCATGATTTTTGTTCAGAGTCAGTTTTTACTGACCGCTTCTCCTCTCCCACTCCACCTCCAGGAATGAGTAACATTTTTCTTTCTGTGTGTGTGTGTGTGTGTGATAATTTTGGGTTGGAAATTACACATTTTGGATAACACACTTTATCAGCTCTGTTCTTAGATATTTCTAACAGTTTACCTATTTTATTTGATTGTCACATGCCTGGCATAAACTGCAGATCTGGCTCCCCTGCAGTTTGTAGCCATTTCTGTCTCTGTTCAGTTTTTTATTTAACTCTTACTGCTATTTTTTTTGCTGCACTTCCAGGGGGTAACTTTGAATCTTTATACCTTAATGGCTACTCAGCAATTTGGGAATCCTGGTCTGAGACTCTCGAGCCTGTGGGTGTCCACTGTCCACCAATCAGTCTGTCAGGCTGGAAAGTATGTTCGTATTTTCCTTGAGCTCTTGCTTTCATTACCGAGAATGTACCCCTTGTAGAGGCCAAAGATAAATCGCTATACGTGTGTGAAAATCCAAATGAAATAGTGTGAATTCAATGATTTTGTTATGGTCAGGTGAAATACATAAGGAGACAGAAAATGTATGAAGGTACATTTTAGCTATATTCTCCCATATTTTAATGAATTGGTGAATACAGATATTTTGTGAAGCACAGATATAAACAGATTTAACTGACATTTATTTTTATAAACACCTTTACTCTAACACATTTAAAACTTCATGCATCGTCATGTACTATTGGTGAGAGTGTGAACTGTTACAAAATTTTTGGAGGATAGTTTCATATTTTGAAAATTTAAACTTCACATATCATTTGGCTCAACAATTCTTTTTTAAAGGAGGTTGTTAGAAAAAAAATTGCGTGTAATAGAAATACAAAGACAGTTGTCCCACCGATATGGAAATGGTTACCTAAATTTGTTTGTTATTTTTAACTGCTTAATGAGCAATGACCTATACTGAAATTTGCATTTTAATTACATAATCCTACCCACTGAGGCATGAGTTAATTTTAATCACAGTTTAAACAACGGGCAGATTCAGGAGAATGACTAAAATGGACAAGCTTAATGTGCACTTGCTGTAATGACAGAAACGAAACTTGTAAATGAAGCTTATTTGTATTTCTTACGCTGTGCATAATAGCCTATTTTGTCCCAAGAGTAAAACAGTGAAAGCAGTCCGTGTAGGGAAGCCTGTGTAAAATATAACAAAATATTACTACTGATAATGAAAAGCTTACAGGGTTATGATAAAGTTTAAGATTATCAGAGCGGCTGAGGAACAGTTTTCTCTGGAGGAGACAGTGTCGTATGTTTCGAAGTTAACAGAAGGCAGATATTCTCTGATCACACGTCAGAAGGAAGGAGACCCAGAGACAGAATGGACCTGTCGCTGGAGGGAGAAAAATGCTTGGAGCCTGTTTTGACACTTACAGCAGTTCCGGGAAAGCCCTCTTGGTTCCACGCAAAATTCCTCCACTGATCCTTTTATGGAGAAGTAAGAAGGGGATGGAGGTGAGAGAGTGCTGCTCGGGCCTGGACAAGAGCCAGGCGTCGCGGCCTTAGAGCCCTCCTCGGGGCACAGAGAGGAGAAAGTGCACCTGCGAGGACGCTGCAGTGGCTTCAAGTCGCTGGGTAATAGCACAGTCTTGACGAGAAAGCATCATTCAGAGCCCAGTCAAGAGGCAGAAAACACTCCAGTTATTTGAACAGGGAGAACTGAATGTGCAGAATTTTAACTAGAGATCAAGTGTTAAGCAGCTTATTGAAAAGGCAGAAAGCAACCACGTGGTTATCACTGAGGGAGCGGATAACTGAGGGGCCCAGCTAGGTCTGAAAGTGGAGCCAACAGGAAATTCGTATGTAAAGCGAGAGGGAGATTTGTGTTACGGGGCTGGCTTCTGTGAGCACTGGGCGGTGAGTTTGGGACCCATGAGGCAGGCCGGCCGCAGGAAACTCCGCCGGATTGCTGCCTTCCATCTGCAGGCAGAGCTGCCTCCCTTCCAGAAGCCTGTCTGGCGCATTGGGCCTTCCATGATTAGGAGAGGATGGGCGGTGGGGAGGGTGCGGGGGCAGCTGCTTCGCCTGCCTGTGCGTGTCCATCGATCTACAAAACAGCTTACAGGCAACGCCAGATGGTGTTTGAGCCAAGACTGGGCGCCCCAGCCCAGCTCAGCTGACAAGTAAAACTAACCTTCACAGGCAGGAGTGATTAGAGCACGAATAAAGGAAACGCGATTCAGACTTGGAGGAGCAGGAAAAGGCAGGCCCGCCCAGCCCGGGAGGGGCCGTCAGGGTTGGGGGCGCAGTGGGTCCGGCCAGTGGGTGAGCAGGATTCAGCGGCCGCTCCGAGGGACCGGGGCTGCGGAGGGGAAGGGACTGCCTGGGGCGCTTCTGGCGGGAGGCGGGCAGGGCAGGTGAGGGCGGGCAGGAGCCTGGGGCCCCTCCTGCGCCCAGCCGGGCAGCCCTGGGGAGAGAGCGCTCCCTGGACTGTGAGCGCAAGCGGGAGTTTTCCAGCCAAAAATTTTGTCGGTGGAAGCAAGGCACCGGTCCCTCGAGGCGAAGGGGTGTCCGAAGGGACGTGTCAAGGCGACTGCGTCGGGGTCATCTGTGTGCGTTTCCACCAGAAACCCTTACAGAACAAAAGGAACATAAACACCCAGATAAGCCCCGCACTCACTTTGCTGCACTTCTTAGAGGGCTTGATGCCGGCAGCGCTTTGCTCCCAGGAGAGGCGGCCCAGCGCCCCTGGAGACGGGTTGACACTGACTTTCGGACCTAACAGTGCGCGCCTTCTCTCGCGGTTCTGAGTCCAGATGGCAGAGAGCGCTCTCCCCGCCGGGGTCAGGGTGTCGGCAGCTGTGCCCCTGCAGAGGCTCCGGGAAGAGCCCGTCTCTTTGTCTTCCCCGGTCCCTCGGGTGCCTCTCCTTGGCCCGTGGCCCCTCCCGCTCCCTCCTCCTCCTCTGCCTCCGTTGTCTCATGTTTCTCTTCTGGCCTCAGTTCTCCTTCTCCCACGGGGACACGTGCAATTACCAGAAAATGCAGTTATCCTCCCTTTGCCTGATCCTCAACTTGCCACGCCTGCGGACGGTGACAGTCCCCGGGCCCCCTGCAGGCCGCCAGCAGTCTGATTTTAGCTGCTTTCGGGACAACACCAAGCAAAACACAGTGGGCCACGGACGTGTGTGTCCTCGCTTCAGTCACCTCTTCCCGGTCCCACTGTTCCTGGTCTGGTCCCCCGGCCTTTTCACCAAGGTCACTTGGATTTTCACCTCAGGGCTCCCACGCAAGCAGCTGTAGCTTTTAAACTTTTCCTCCTTTATGTGAAACAGACACACTTCCATGTTTATTTTTTAATGTACACTTGTAGAAAATTTAGAAATTAATCATTTCGTTCCACAAAGGCAACTACTGTAAAAATACGGTTTACATTTTTATGCATGCGGTTGCTGTTAATTTCGGTGCGGTGGCCGTGCTGTATATACGGCGCCGTTTTATCCTGTGAAGTTGGACTGAACGTTACGTGGTGCTTTGGTCTCTTAACAGGGAGTGTGAGGGGGGCTTTGCTCTCAGTAAGAGCCTGTGATGGACATCAGGACACACACACACACACCGCACACACGCACACACACGTTCTGTGCTCCAGGTGCAACTCTGAGATGCATTCTAGAGACATGTTATTTCAATATGATGAAGACTTTAAATTGTCTTGATACCAGTGGCAAAACTGGATTCCATAAAAGGTGTGCCCAGTTGTGGTAGCTGCAGGCTGGGGAGGTGTCCCTCTGTGCTGTCATCTCCGGCCAGTGGACACCGCGTGGCTCGAGGTCAGCAGCTGGTTTGAGCCTCTTGCCAGCGCCGCCAAACTCCATCATCTTCCCTTTGCCCGGGCCCCTGATTCAGCCCCTTGCTGCTCGAACCTTCTAGATGTGTCTGCAGAAACGCAGGGTGGTTGCGTTTGTCTTCTTGCGCTGCCATCACCGGTTAACACTCACTTAGCAGCTTAAACAGCCCAGGTTGCGGTTCTGACGGCCGGTCTCACGGGCAGCATCGGGCCGAAGCTAACGTGTCAGCAGGACTGTGTTCTTCCTGGAGGGTCTGAGGCAGGATTCGTTCCCTGGCTCAAAGCACTTTTCCAAGGTTGTTGGCAGCAGGCGTTTCCTGCATGAATTTTTGATAATTTCCTTAGAAAATTCCTAACAATAGAAGTATTGAGCCAGAGCTGGTTTTCATGGTAATGACTTACATGTATTTATGTAGTTTAGCCTAGACAGTCATCTGTCACCAAACTGTCCTCAACACAAGCTATAAAAAGTATCTCTTTGCAGCCACATTAGACTGGCAGCCGGTACCGCTTTAATTCCAGCATCTCAGCCCAGGGTCTCTGTATTTCTGTCCTTTTTAGGGCTGATTTATTTCTTCGGCTCGGGCAGAAACCTCTTCTGTTCACCAATAACAGCCGGCACCTTTGATAACTTTATTTGGCAGCTTTAGAGGGATGTTTTGTCTGCTCACAGCTCAAGACTTGCCGTGTCCCGTCAGCATCGATCTGGCCACATATCAAATGTGGTCACGGCCTTGCTGAGTTGAGCAGAACAGCCCCGGAGGTCACTGTAAGTCCAGGGACCCAGGGAGGGCTGTGGTTCGAAACCCTCTGAGGGACTGAGGTGAGGAGCAGTTTAGGGAGCTGCCGCGTGGCTCTGTTCTTGGAAAGCGCAGTGGCCTTGAGCGGACGTCCACGGAGCCGCGTGGACGCCCTCCCTGGGGCTGTGGGACTGGGGTCCTGAGGAGACCCTTCCATGTTCTGTAACCTGGACATCAGCAGCCTTTCCTGCTAAAGGCAGTTCACAACCCCAGCTCCCTTTATTTCCAAGTCAGTTAGTCCTTGCTACTCGTCATTTATTGTTTAGAAGTTTCTTGAAGATGACAGGATGTCGTGTTCCAGGCACCATCCACCCAGCGACACCCTGGGGCCCTCCGGCAGATGCAGACCTGAGTCGCTCTTGCACATGGAGACTTCTAGAATCAAAGACATGGCTCTTCTCGGTCCTTTCATCTGTGACCAAAACACACTCAATTTCTTCAGCTGTTTTCTTTGGCATTTGCTTTCCAGAATCTTCAATGTTTTCACTGACGTTCTCCGAGCACTTTTTCCCGTGGTCAATTTCCCCGTTAAACTAGGGTTCCAGAGTAGCGACAGTAACCACAGCCCTCTCCCAAGCCCTTTTCCTCCGTTAGCCTGTGTCACCCCCGTGGCGTGCGTGTGCTGAGCTCTGTGGCCTGCCTCACGGACCGGGACCCAGGGTGCAGGGGGGTGAAGGATTTTGAGCAGACTTACACGCCGTTATTGGCAGGACCCCAGCTCCCAGCAGTGTGACTTCCTCTAAATTACTGCGCGCCCCTCACTCCAGTAGGACAGGCGTGCAGGTCACAAGAGGCCTCCGAGTCCCTCACGGAAAGCGTTACGTGTAAGGAATGTTTGGAGAACATCAAAACCTCGGACAGAGGCGTCCAGTCATCTGCTTGTGCTTCAGGCAATGGCTTTCTTTCCCAGAAGTGCTGCGTCATCGATGACCCCTCTTACTCCTGTGAAGCACCAGCCCTGAGCCGGCACTGTCACACTCGGTGCCTTACAAACGTGAGTTTGTTCCATTCTGACGAAGGCACTTGTATCTGCTCGTCTCCGACAAAGTGCCGGCTGGTGTTCCCAGTCGTAGCAGTATTTCCCATTTTCATCCAGATCAGTCATAATTGTCAACGTGAGCAGGTTTTCTGATGGGTTTAGCTGTGGTTCAGATGGCTAGGACAGGGTGGAGTACATATTTTATCGAGCTATTTTTAAGCCTTCTTTTGCAGAACAGACGCCTCCTGCCTGCCTCGCTCCCCAGTGTCCCCCAGGCAGTGGGTCACGGACGCCCCCTCAGCCCAGGCTGGGCACCGCGTGTCCGCATCCCTCCTGATTTCAGAACCCAGCCCGGGCCGGCCTGTCTGAGAGCTCACACTCGCTGAGATTGTTCTAGATTCAGGAGCTTCTGGATCTAGTACCCGGGGCTCCCGGCACGTAGGGCAGGGACGCCGTTTCCTTTGCACAGCCACCCCCCTGACTAGGTGTCTCTTGGTCGTCTGTCCGTGTTCCGCGGCTCTCTGGGAGCGCTGGTTATGGGGCAGTAGTGACTGGTCATCGACGCAGATATCAGGCGGCAGTGTAAGTGGAGGTTTTATAAATCGGCTCAAGAAATTAGCTAAAATGTGTTCCTGGAGCAGAAAGAACTCCCATGTCACGACTTGGTATTATCCACTCCATCCATCATGGAAAGAGAAATGTGAATTAACATCGCAGTTTGTTTTTCCTGATCCTTCCCATTTATTTCCCATCACTGATGTTGTTTTGTTATCTGTTATTTTATTATCATAAAGTGCCTTTCTGGGCCTCACTTAGTGCTTTTTCCCATTTCTCTACCTTTTTCTGATATAAACATATTTTATATTTTATTTCCGATATTTTATTCCTTTTGGCCTGCACGTCTGCTTTGCTTATCTTTTATTTACAACGTTACTGAGTCACTTTTTCTTACCTGATTTTTGTATATATTTCACAGTTCTGTTTTGCTTAGTAAACTAGTAAGACAGACACCATGTAACAGATGCATTTATTCGTAGTACTTAAAGTATCAGTTATGAGTGTTTTAATTCTATAATCATATTTTTTTAATTTCAGTAAAGAAATTATATTATTTAATATTCTATTTGTGCCTATTTTTAGTTGTGAAGCCTAACTTCCTATAATCCTCAGATTTACAATCATTCTCCATTAGATACGAGCTATAGAATCCCTAATTTGAAAAATAAGAGGTGCATGCATTTATCCTCGTCTTTCTTTTCCTAACACCCCTGCTTTGATAAATTACTTTTATGTTTTCAGTAAATGTGCTTTGTCATTACTTGTTTTTCTCTCAGTAAATGATACATCTGCATAGATAACTGGCTATAATGGAGACAGAGTCGGGCCACCAGCTACTGCGGCTTCTCTTTTTCCAGCCACTCCCCACTAGTCTTGTTTTATTTTAATTTCACCACAGTGTGCCTGGCTAATTGGTAGGTTCAAATAATCTTGTATTTTTCAATGTTTTTAAAATCCTCTCTTGTAGCAGTAACTACCGATTCCATTTGTCTCTTTTTGTTTGTTTGTTTTTTTACAGAGTGTGGTTTCTACTACCCAGCAGGTTCTGTGCTGGTTTTTGTATTCATTTCATTTCCCAGCCTGGCAGAAGTTTACCTTCTTGTATTTTTTATAGGAATTGCTCTGGGAAATAATTTTTCCACTTGTTTCTACATGTTCAGAATTTTTAAGCTATGCCTTTTTCTTGAATAGTAGGTTGGTATTGGAAGCAAGTTCATGTTTTTTACCTTTCAGAGCCCCACTCCACTGTCTTCTTCTGTTAAATTTTTCAGCCAAGGTGACTGAGGCTAAATTGATTTTTTTTCCCCCTAAGCAGACTTCTTTATTGACCCAGTCTCACTGACCAAAAGATTCCTTCCTTTTCTTTGAGTTTAGGAACTTGGTTAACTGAGGCTTCAGGATTAACTCTTCTGATTCAATTATTCCTGGAACACAGTGTGCCTGGTTAATAGGTAGATTCAAACAATCTTATATTTCGCAATTTTTTCTTTAAATATTTAAACAACTTTTCCCTCTTGGTTGTTCTTCTTCTTTAGGGTCCCTAATTGTGTCCATATTGGGTGTCCTTGACTTCTCCGTCATACTTGCCATTTTCTACTGAATCTTTTACATTGTTCATCCATTTCTACTTTGTTTCCACTCATTTTCTCAGCCGTGCCTTCCACGCCTGGTTGAGTTTTCAGCAGTGTCCATTCTGTCAGCATCTTTCAATTTTATCCTCATTTCTGTAAAGTAAGCTCTCCCACTTCTCTTCAAAGATGAAACATCCAAGTCTGCCTCTAGCAGAAGCATCTTTCTCCCTTTTGCTTCACGTCTTACCTGTGGTCTTTAGTTCTGCCTATTTTTCTTATTCAGTAGGGGAGAGTTTTTTTCAGATTTCTTTAATCCGCGTAAAGTGTCACCATGATTTAAATTTTGATTGCAATTATTTCCTATTAAATATTCTTTATTTTGAAATAAGTGTTTGTTCATCATTTCTATTTTTATGAAGTTTAAAGAGATTCTGTGAATCTCTTTAAACTTCATAAAGGAGGTGAATTTTTCCTGCTCTATTAGATGTGCAGAAACTGCCCTGAAATAGTTGTAGCCCAGCAAGTTCTCACCGACCACATCCAGATGGTTAACACAGTGTTCTAGCTGTGAACTCGCGTGTGTGTGTGTCTGTGTGTCTGTGTCTGTCTGTGTGTGTGTATCTGTGTACGGGTGTGTGTATCTGCATGTGTGTGTGTCTGTGTGTATCTGTGTGTGTGTTTCTGTGTGTGTGTCTGTGTGTCTCTGTGTGTCTGTGTGTGTGTGTCTCTGTGCGTGTGTCTGTGTGTCTCTGTGTGTGTGTCTCTGTGTGTGTGTGTGCCTGTCTGTGTGTGCCTGTCTGTGTGTGTGTCTGTGTGTGTCTGTCTGTGTGTGTGTATCTGTGTATGTGTGTGTCTATGTGTGTGTATGTGTGTCTCTGTGTGTGTGTGTGTCTGTGTGAGTGTGTGAGATGTAATATTTGCTGATCCTGTGTGCCTCTCACGACACGAAGTTACCAAACTGTGCCATCAGTAATACGAACCATCTCTGTAAGCTGAGGGATGACTGAAGCCTTAAAGGCAGGTAGGAATCCCCTGCTCGTGGAGATTCATTTCGGCCCCACCTGCTGTCACACAGTGATTGGCCATCGGTGCTGATTAGGCAGCTCCTGTGCTCATACAAACGGCAAATTCCTAATTTCAGCTGCTTTTTAATGTGCTGTGCTGCAGCTGGCACATTTCATCATCCAGAAATGTCTGGGATCTACATTTCTGAGGGACTTGGCTGCTGTGTCAAAGGAAATGCCTGGCAGAGCTCTCTTGGCCTCAGTGCCATGTGTGCCCTCACCACCCACCCGGGGCCCAGCACGGGAGGTGTCTGATTGCTTTTCCAGTTGATAACGTGGTTTCCTCTAATATCTGGACAATGTCATTGTTTTCAAGATTCCACTTCCACTAGGCGTGTTGTCAATGAGAAGGCAGAAATGATAAAAGCTAAGTAGGGATTTGTGAAAGGTTTAAATTACTAACGTAATTTCATATATAAGTATATATATATACGTATACATATCCAAGATTATGAGATATGAGGCTTGAACTCTTAATGTCCGTGTCTATATCTTACTATAACTGGGTGATAAAGCAAGAGTATCATAAGTTAAGCCTCCTTAAAAGAGAGAGAGGGTGGAGTAAGTAAGTTTAGGGTTTTAAGAAAAGCTTTGAGCTTCCGGTCCTGGCCAGTGCTGTGTGTGCTGACACGGGCAGCGTGATCCTAACCGAGGGCTGGAGTCTCGAACCTACACTCCCTGGGTGAGTGTCCCTGGCAGTTGCCCCAGGCTCGGTCTTCTCGTCGCCGTCTCTGTAAATGAGCTGTTTCAGGGTCTGCTGTGACGTAACAGGTGCCGGCAGCACCGCACCACATCTGGCCAGCAGTAAACACACCAGCGCTGTCAAGAACGGCAAAGCGTCTGCGACGCTGCTCTCCGCACAAGGTCAGGTGCTTGGTGTATAAAAATGTCGCAGGAACGCGAGGCTCCTGATGATGGAAAAAAAGTTCCCGTTGATTCTCAGACGAGATCTACAGCCAAAGTCACATCAGTATCGGTGACCCAGACCCGGATCTGCAGGGAACAGGGCCTGTTCCACCCAGGGCCAGCTCCGCCCAGAGGGACCCCTGCCCCCACCCTGGGGGAGGGACAGCCTGCGCTTTGCAGGCAGGACGGAGCCCTGGGTGTCTGCCTGACCTTTGCTTTGTTTTGTGTTCTCTTCTTTTCTGGCCGCCCCGTGGCATGTGGGGTTCCCGGGCCCGGGATCAGCTCTGAGCTGCACTTGCCACCTCCTCCACAGCTGTGGCAAAACCAGATCCTTTAACCCACTGTGCTGGGCCGGGATTGAACCTGTGCCCTGGCGCTGCAGAGATGCCTGCCGCCCATCCTGTTTCACCACAGTGGGAACTCCTGCTTTTTGGTTTTTTCTTGCTTTTTTTTCTCTCTCTCTTAGTGTGTGAAAACATGGATGATTTTATTTTTTACTCTATAGTTACAATTGACTTTGAGATAAAATATAAGCAACCCGTAAACACCTGTTTCTGCTACGGTAATACAGTCATGCACGTCGTGGGAAAGCTCATGGAGACAGCGCCGCCCCGGGGTCCGGCTTTCTGCAGGCTGGTGTAGGAGCCTCTGCAAAGGCCGGGAGGACCCCAGGTGTCTCCGGATTGTGTGACTCGGGTCTGGAAGCTCTGAGCCTCCTTCTTCGGACCTGACTGTGTCTGGGGAGAGTAAGTCAGTCTCCCAGCCCTGCGGCCTCAGCCGGGGCCTGTCTGGGCTGTAGCCACTCAGGCTCCCTGGGCAATAATGCAGGTTTTGTTATCCGTTCCGTGCAGATCAGGGCAATTCGCTAGAAAAATAGCAATGGACCTAATGCTCGAGGTATGGGAAAAGAAGAATGTTTCTGGTAAAAGTGAAGACAGACTCTCCAGCCTCCTTGTCGGGCCTTTCCTTGTCCCGAGAGCCAGGGCTCTTTACGGGAGCACGGGGAAGCCCAGGGCTTTATGTCCTGGTGCCCCAGTACGGGGCACACATAGTTTCAAAGTTAACACATTTTCTTTAACGTGATTTTCGTCATCATCATCAGTCATGGTCCCGACTACGTTATGAGTCTAGTTGAAGCAGAACACATTTTGTAAGGCTGCTGAGTCACGTTCTTTCCACATTTGGGGATAGTTTTTAACTTTTTGTGGACTTCAGCAAATGAATGATGAGTGACTCTGACCCCCCGTAACCAAAAGGTTTATCCGAGGGGGTGATTGCATGTTAAATGGGCAAATGAGCAAAGGCTAAGGAAAGGTCAGCCCCACTGGTGAGAAGGTTTATGTTTTTAAATATATACGGACGGGACAACAACTCTATTTTGCTTCCTTTATCACTTCCCTAACTGTGACTTAATTGACCAAACTGTAGTTTCTCCCCTGATCTGTGAAAGAAGATTTAAGTGATTCATGCCGCGGAAAAGCACAGTGAGAACGTTTGTGTAAGAGAGCCATTCATCCCATCTGGGGTTTCGTGGCTCGATGCTGTGCCCCGAGGCTCCCGCGCTGCAGAAACTGCTTTAGTGCCAGAGTCCTCCCTTGCCTCCCGTCGGGTGCTGGAGATGCTAGCCCAGCGCCCGCATTGCTGTATTTTACTGGATTCATTTTTAGTGCCCTTTGAAGCCTTAAAGTATAACACAGATGATGTGACTAATATGTTAAATGTTTCATCATTAAGAAATACTTCAAACAGGAGTTCCCGTCGTGGCGCAGCGGTTAACGAATCCGACTAGGAACCATGAGGTTGCGGGTTCGATCCCTGCCCTTGCTCAGTGGGTTAACGATCCGGCGTTGCCGTGAGCTGTGGTGTAGGTTGCAGACGCGGCTCGGATCCTGCGTTGCTGTGGCTGCGGCGCAGGCCAGTGGCCACAGCTCCGATTAGACCCCT
>PVHT021183584.1:715336-802885 GCA_004024745.2 Catagonus wagneri
GGAAGGGGGAATGTGTTATAAGATGATAAATAGCAGGTCTTACACTCTATTATCTTTTACTGACTTAGAGATATTTTTGTGTGCTCTATCATGAAATAATAAGTAAAAGAGTGAAGTCGTATATAATTGTGAGCCAGATATTATAAAACCAGTAGAATGTATACAAACCTAAAGCTAGAAGTGCTAGACTGCCATGTTCACAGGGAAACCGCGTGTCTGGTGGACGGCAGTCGAGGCCACGTGTGTTCGCCCGCGGCCCCGCGGGAGGAGGCCGGCCGCTGTGCCGCCAGGCGGGGGACGCCCGACCCGTCCGAGTCGGACAGGCGTTAGCGAGACGCCGGAGCGGGGGCAACGTAAAAAGGCTAAGGTTGGGGAGCGGGGTCTGTCTGGGTGAGGCCGGGGCGCCGTCCGGGGAGCACTCCGAGTGCGGGCGCCCAGCGCGTGTGTGCCGGAGCTGCCGTCCACAGAGGCGGGTCAGCCAGGGCGGGCCTCTCCGCACGAACGGAGGCCAGTGGTGGCCGCGTCGGCGTCGCGAGACCGGGACCCGGAGGAAAACGCGTCTTCCAGGCGAGGGCTGCAGCCCATCGCGTCGCCTCGAGGCGGCGCAGGAGCGGGCCCTGCGGAGCAGGGGCGCCCTCGGGAGGCCCTGCCCTGGGAGCCGTGTCTCCGGCCGCCCGGCGCCCCCGCGTCTCGGGGCAGGAACGTTCTGCTCGGGCTGTGCTTCAGGGTCCTCTGGCAGCCTTGGCGGCAGGGACGGCGTCTCCCCAGAGCAAAGGGGCACCGAGCCCGCGGCCGCTGCGGAAGATCCGGGCTCCCCAAACTCAGGTCCTCCTGTGCGGCCGCGCGCCGCGGGCAGACCCGCCGCCTCAACCGCGCTGATGCCCGGGCCGCCTGTCGGGCCAGGACCGTTGAGTCCCTTGTCTCTGGGCCGAGGCCACGGCGTGTCCTGCCGGCATCCGTAAGCCCGGGAGGGGTAACGTGGGAGCAAAATCCCAGGCCCTTCCTGCTTTGCCGTGAGGATGTGATGGCGAGAGACACGCTGCCTTTTGGTAGAAGAAGAATGAGAGCCTCGGGCAGGATTATTGCATCTGACGGCAGGCCGAGCGCGTGGGCAGCACACGGCCCGTTCCTGCTAACGAGGAGCAAGTTGAGAGGCGGCTCCGGGCTGAAGGCTGGGCGCCGATTAGAGGCCCGGGCTCCGGAATCCAGCTGAAGTTCAGGTGCGGCGGCCCCGCTCAGCTTCCATCCCCCAGGACAGCTCCGTGTGTCCTGAGCACCTAAAGTTATCTCTAAATCTTAGGCTTGCTTGCCTTGGGCTCAGGGTGTCTTATCATGAATAAAAGTTTCTATTATAAAATCATTTTCATTACAACTATAAAGTCTTTAATGTGGAGTTGGCTTTATAAATTCTCGAGTTTAGTTTTCTCATTTTACACAGCGAAAGACTTTAACAGGTTAATTCTGCTCAGTGTATTTTCTTCCTGTTATCTCTGTAAGCGCAACTTTTTTAGGTTTGATGGTCCAGTGTAAATAATTAATCCTCACTTTGGAGGAGCTTAGAATACAGTCTTGCTTGAATGACTTCCCCCAGGTCAGGTGTCATAAATCTTATTTCACTGCAGCACTTAGGACAGTGCTTAGTTGATGGCAGTCTCCTGTTTTATCTTGGATCCAAGCAGGACGCAGAATTGGCCGCCTTCTCTTTTTGACGGAGGGAAGAGAGGTGATAAAACAGCCCAGGTCAAATTCGGATTATTTGCTAACGAATTTAAATAAGTCATCTCAACGCTGGATTTATTTCACTTTCCAAAGAGTGTATTCAAAGCTGACTACCCAGATATTAATTTATTGTCTAATTAAAGTATTTTAAGATGCAAGAGCTAATTAAAAATAAAATAGTGCGATTATCTTTGATATGTTTCCTTGAGTGTCAAGGATAAGTTTCTCAGCACATTGACTTCTGCAAGGTTTTCAAAAAAAGTCACCAGTAATGTGAGTCACCAATAACGGCTACCAAAGATGTGTCCTATCCTAATTTCTGGGGCTTATGAATTTATTATCTCCCACAGGAAAAGGGACTTAAGATGGAATTCCGGTGGAGGGCGTTGAGCTGGGGACATTGTCCTGTATTATCTTGGTGTCCCTTAGAAGCAGTGAACCTTTTCAGGCCAAGGAGAGTGCCTGAGAGAGAGAGAAATTACAGGACCGTGGCCGCGGGGCACAGGTGCTCCCTGCCGGCGGGAGGGCAGAGGGCGGGGTCACGAGCTGGGAAGGTAAGCGGCGTCTGTCAGCTGGACAGGGCAGGCAATGCGTCCTCCCGGAGCCCAGAAGGGAACCCAGCCCACTGACATCTCGCGTGCGGCTCAGCGAGCCCCGGTGTAGACGCCTGGCCCCCAGAACTCCACGTGGTGAGTGTGTGCTGCGGTAAGCTACCAAGCTTGTGGTAACTGATGTTTCACATTAGGAAACTAGTGCAGGCTTTGGTGTCTGAGAATGAAATGCCACTCTCAAGTACCGAGTCAGGACTCATTTACAAGTGCGCGTGCATCCAGAGGCACCGTGTAATAATGTGGATCTTTCTCATCCGCCGCCCGCTGCGACTTCTGAGTGAAAAAAACGAGAAGCCGGGTTCCGACAAGTGTCTCCAGGGCCCAGGGAGCAGGTGGGGCCGCCTCCGCCCTCTGCCGTCTTGGTGGGAACGCCTCGCGGGGCACAGCGGTCCTGGGGGAGCAGGAGGAGCGGTCGCTCGAGAGCTGAGCTGTTCTCGAGACTCTTCTTGAGACTCTCGCGCCGGGGCGGACGCGACCGCCGGGCGTCTCGGGGACGGTCTTCCCATCGGAGGAAACCCGCTCCAGCTTTCCACATAGTTACAGGTTTGGTTTAGTTTAGCTTTTCGTTAGTGACAATTTGTGTGAAAATTAAAGTTGGAATTTCGGGTAGAGTGTGCTGTGACTAACAATTCTTCTACAGCAACAAAATAACATGAGATGTCTACAAAGTCACAAATATCGGTTATATGTGTGGATCACCTCTGTCCAGATCGAGATTCGTGACTGATTTGATTGATTGAAGTTAGGGAAAAAGACCTCTTTTATGATCCAATGGCTGAAAAATACTTGTTATTGTTTGTTGTTATCTATTCCATTATTGGCGCTTTTATAACTTCAACTGTAAAAGAATTTAGCTACAGCCTGGTATTAAGGAAAAATGTATTATTTATGCTCTAGTAGCATATAAAAATACCCTAAATGGAAATATAATTTAAAGTTTTATAGAACAGGAAACTAATTATTCTATCAGAAAATATCTGTTCGTGACTGAAAATGCTTTTCAATGGCTTATTTCTTTCCACAGTGGTCCTGCAGTCGTTGGCTTTTATCACAATAGGAAATTAGGCCCAGCTTCACTAGAAGCGCTCTGATTTTTACTAATCTGATTCCTTTCATAAACTGCTTTTATATGTGGAACTTGCTTTTTTTCCCCTCTGAAATTATGCAGTAGGAAAAGTTACAGTGGCAGTATAGCAATGAAATTAAAATGGATTATAGGGAATGCGATTGGATTTTATTACTTCTATATTAATTTCAATACACGGCAGCCTAGGTTGTACTAACGCGTGCTTTGTCGATCCCGGCAGAGTCCTCTAAGATCATGCTTACAGTGTTCCGTTTGCAGACTTATACATATTAATAGCAGAAATGCAACCATGCATATTTAAAGTAATGCTTAAAGTAATACATATTTAAAGAAGTACTTATATTCAAAGAATCAATGAAACCACAGGCCTGAATATTTATAACCTGACACCTGTGACTATCAGCACAACCCTGTCTTTTGGGTTGTAATGACGTGGTGAGAACTTTGACCTTTCCACCCACCACTCTTATGGCTCTCCTTTCTCCCTAGGTGTTTAGCAGCAAAGCCTTAATTAAGGACCAGGCCTGACCTGTGTCCTCCTCTTTCCTGGGCAGCAGACATGACCTGTCCTGGGCGCTTCACTGTGGGTTAGAACACGGTTCAGTCTCACCCCCACAAAAGCAAACATTGAAAACTTAGATAACAGGATTCATTCCCTGGGGTGAGGAAAGCTTTAGCCCGGGGGCGGGGGTGGAGGCACGGCGATCAGACGCAGAGGCCAAAGTGGGCCCACTGCAGCCCCGGGGCCCAGGGCGGCCTTTCCTAGTTTGTGCTGTTCCTGCTCCAGGCTCTTACCCCTTCTCGCCTCCTACGCAGAGCGCAAGGTCGCAGCGACCAGACAGGGCCAGTCACCTGCCGGTCCCCTCTCCCTCCCTCTCTCCCACCAGCCCCTCCATGGACTCTGCGTGCTCTGCGCCTCCCGTGGAGAACTGTCGGATCCTAGAGTTCTTACAAACCGTGTCTCACCCTTTCCCTGACTCTTCATCTTACCAAACCTGGAGAGATACAGGCCCCGTGCTTGTTCCCAAGCTTTGTCACTTCATCTTCTCCCCATCTCCGCACAGGTGCACACGCACGCATGAGCACGCACACATAAGCACAATTTCAGTTCAGGTGCACCGTCCAAAGGATGCAGCAGTTGCAGCACCTGCAGCTGGCCCAGCCGTGGACTCACCTTCAGCTCTTCCTTCCAGGCCACTCTCTCCAGCGCCCGCCCGCCGGCCTCACGGCCCCCAGGTAGTCCTGCAGGCACCCGGCCGCCTGTGCCTTGGTGGTCCATCAGCTTTAAGGCTTTTTGGGGGAGGGGGGTGCAGGGGCCTCTGTTCCTTCCCGCCTGCCCTCAAATGCCC
This sequence comes from Catagonus wagneri, assembly GCA_004024745.2. Lineage (NCBI taxonomy): Eukaryota > Metazoa > Chordata > Mammalia > Artiodactyla > Tayassuidae > Catagonus > Catagonus wagneri. The sequence goes on from PVHT021183584.1 coordinate 720,103, forward strand.
CCTCTGGGAGGTCTTCAGGAAACCCCTGGGAAAATGCCAGCATTTCCCGCCTTCCCTCCCCGGGTTCATGCACCTCGTTTCTCTTGCAATTTTCACATAAAGTATGTTTTACTTTTTTCCCCCTTTTTATTCTGTCTTACAAAGTGGAATCTAAGTTGTATCATTTCAGTGTGTATTTAGTTCACTAAAGTTTCCCAGATGTTTGTGACAGAGGCTTGAAAGAAGTACCCTAATTTAGAGTGTGGTCACCAGTAACATTTTCCTTTATACACAGAAGTCTATACAAGCAACGTCCTATATCTGATGCGTCTCAGCAAAAAAACACATATATAACATGATCCACAGATATATATATATATATATATATATATATATATATATATACACACATATATATTCACAGTGAAAGAGTAGAACAATATTATATATGTGTGTGTATACACACATACACGCACACACACGCACCACCAGAGTGGCCCGGGCACATTTTAGGATTGTCGGAGAAAAGCCAGCCCAGGAAGAACAATGTGAAAGCCCTGAGGGGCCAGAAACGAGCAGCCCGTGGGCGCCCGTGGCCCCGCAGCCACCTCGACCTGCTCCTCGCGCCGGCTCTGGTGTCGCTCTTTCTTTCCTGGCTGCTGCTCTCCAAAATGCCCTGCACGGTCCCGAGCTGCTAAGTTTCTGTGTCTGGAAGGGAGCCTTTACGCAGCCATTTGTGGTGACAATTCAGGACATCACCGTGGTCCCCATGCCAGGGGCTCGGCGCTGCCCCAGGAATGGCCGCAGCAGCAGAGTTTTCAGGGCTGTGGCCGCAGGTGGGCAAGCGGCGGTTTCTGCAGCCGATGTGTGGTCGGATCGCTGTGAACTTACAGCCGTGTGCCCTTCCCCAAGGCGAAGATGACTTCCCGCTGCTTCTGTCCAGACCCTCAGGGGACATTCAGCTCATTTAGTTACTCTTCACATTTAAAGCTCTCCTCGCAGTCGTTTATTAAGATTTCTCCTGGAGGAGCATTAACACAACAAATGTTTGTAAAAGCGCCCACAAAATTAAAACCAACCAGCGAAACAGTCACGGAAGAGCAGGTGACTGATGGTGATAGGGCTTGGGGAGGGGTCTTTCCTAGAAGGAGGGGAGGGGGTTGGTTGCCCCACTGCGGAGCGAGCAGGCTGGCCTCCTGTCTGGGGGCGTAGAACTCGATGTCGGGTACAGGGTGGGACAGAGTCTGGCCGGTTTCTCGAGCTGAATGGCTTCAGCTCCCAAGAGGTGACACTGATGAGGTGACGCTGTTGGGGAGGCTGGGAGACAGGGTGCTTCTGAAGGAGAAGGTGGTCCAGGCTCAAGGCCAGGGGGTCCAGGCTCAAGGCCAGGGTAGCGTGGCGGGGGCTGAGGGAGAGCGCACGTGCCGGCGCAGCGGTTGCCATGGCCACGCAGCGTCGTCAGCAGCCGGGCTCGCGTGCGTCTGGAGACAAGGTCAAAAGCAGACGAGGATCTCTTGGGTGCCGTGGTGTCTCTGTCTGAATTAAAGGTCGGAGGGGAAGGGAAAGAGAGTTGTGGCCTGGGACACAAGCGCCTCTGCTCCCTTGGTTTAGGGGTTTGAGATGAATTCCGAGGTCGTGCAGGGTAAGGACTTCGGGGGGACCCTTGTTCTCCGGCCTCTGCGGCGTCTTCGATCACGGAGACCTTGGGACACATGCAGACGGCCGCCCGTCAGCTGTGCGCACACACGTGCACGCGCGCGGACGTGCACGCACACTCAGAGGGTAGAGAATGGTCAGATACAGAAGCGCGGCTGATTGCTGTGTGCCTGCGTGCGGCCTTAAATCCAGCCAGTTCTCTGCTCCGCCCTTCGGCGTCGTGTAAACCTCGGCAAGACCCGACCCTGAGCTCAAGCATCAGCTTCTACATTTTTATTTCTAGGCATGCTGTTGCCAATTACCTGATATAATTTTTGAACGTGTCATCTAAAATTTGAAGATACTGAGTAACTTCAGGTTTTAAACTCTGAATCCCTGATATCCCTCAAATCTGAATTTCCTATGTGTATGTTTCTATTGTCCTTTTTTTTTTTTGTCTTTTGTCTTTTTAGGGCTGCACTGCGGCACATGGACGTTCCCAGGCTAGGGGTCGAATGGAGCTGTAGCCGCAGGCCTGTGCCACAGCCACAGTCACAGCAACGTGAGATCCGAGCCGCGTCTGTGACCTACACCACAGCTCACGGCAACGCCGGATCCTTAACCCACTGAGCAAGGCCAGGGATCGAACGCACATTCTCACAGAGACAATGTCAGGTCCTTAACCTGATGAGCCACAAGGGACACTGAGTTGCTGTGAGCTGTGGTGTAGGTCGCAGACGCGGCTTGGATCTGGTGTTGCTGTGGCTGTGGTGTAGACCAGCAGCTGCAACTCCAATTGAACCCCTAGCCTGGGAACTTCCATGTGCTGCTGGTGAGGCCCTAAAGAGCAAACAAACAAACAAAACCCCCAAAGCAAAAAAGTGAGATATCACCTCACTCTTGTTACATTGGTTATTGTCAAAAGATAAGAAATAACAAGCGTTGATGAGGATGTGAAGAAAGTGAAGCCTGGAGCACTGCTGCTGAGGGGGGCTGGTGCAGCCGCCGTGAGGAACAGGACGGAGTCCTCCCAAACCTCAAACTAGAGCGGCACGCGATCCGGCAGGCCCGCCCCCACGGGGTCCTGGGGAGACGTTTGCCTTCCACGTCACTGGAGTGTTGTTGACAACAGCCAAGATGCGGAAACAGACTGTCAACGGATTGATGGATAAAGGCGACGTGAGGCACAGCTATGCGTCTGGGATGTTACTTAGCCAGGGCAAGGAACGAGGTCCCCCGCGGGTGACCACACAGACGGAGCTGGACTGTGTTATGCTGAGAGAGAAATACCGTTAACGCAGTGTCACTTAGAAGAAAAAATGAAGTCAGACTCACGGGAACAGAGGGAGGGACGGGCTTGCGGGCAGCGGGGTGGGAGCTGGGGCGGGGCTGGAACAGGGTGGAGATTTCACCAGTGAGGTGAACGAGGCCTGAGGACAAAATGCGTAACGTGGCGACTGGTCGATGACGCTGGGCAGTAGATTCAAAATTTACTAGGAGATTAGCACTTAGGTGTTCTCACCAAAACATTTCTATATTTGTATTACAGTGTTATATATTTATATGTAAATACATACGTATGATGGCGGCTGTGGTAACTAGATGGGAAGAATCCGCAGTATGTGTGTATCTAATCACCTTCACGTCTTACATTTTTATTTGTTAACTCATACCTCCACAAAGCTGAGGAAATAGGCACGCTTCCTAAATATTTATCTCAAAAGTACGTGACATGGTCGGCGAGTCTCTTGTCCTTTCGTGTGTATGGAAACTATTTCCTTTTAATTCTACTTGTTTTTAAAATATTCCGTCTGAAATATCTTTAAGCCTGTATTCTTCGTAGGTTACTTGTTAAAGTAAGATTCAGTGATACAGTTTTTCCTTTTTTTTTTTTTGCCTTTTTTATCTAGAGCCGCACCCGTGGCATATGGAGGTCCCCAGGCTAGGGGTCTAACAGGAGCTGTAGCTGCCGGCCTTCGCCACAGCCACAGCAACGCGGAATCCGAGCCACGTCTGCAACCTACACCACAGCTCACGGCAACGCCGGCTCCTTAACCCACTGAGCAAGGCCAGGGATCGAACCTGCAACCTCACGGTTCTTAGTCGGATTCATTAACCACTGAGCCACGAAGGGAACTCCCGATACAGTTTTTCTTTAGAGTTACTTCCTGTGACAAGTGTATGAAGAATTTATTGGAAATGCATTATGTCTCCTCAACCATGTAATTATTTCACAGCAGTCACAGTGATGATGATAAACAGAAGTGCCTTCTGACCTGTCTGCACAGCCTGGGGCGGCCCTTTTCTCTGGCACAGAAAACAATAGGGTCGGTCTTTGACCTGGAGAGCAGGGCTGAAGATCCCATAATCCGATTTTTATTAGCTTTGTCCTCAGCTCACTTCTCAAAGCTACATTCAGATCAAAAGCATAAAATAGTATTCAATATAATTCTGGAAAAATATTAGTATATCAAACTTAATATTTCAGCTTCCAGCAAATTATAATGGTAGGAAAAGACAGCAAACAGTCTTAGGAAGCTCAAATTGTTCATTTTGTGAATAAGCATACCACTTTATTCTCTTTTATTTTTTCCTTTTTGTCTTTTTTAAGGCCACACCTGCAGCATATGGAAGTTCCCAGGCTAGGGGTCAAATTGGAACTGTAGCTGCCAGGCTACACCACAACCACAGCAACTCAGGATCTGAGCCATGTCTGTGACCTACACCACAGCTCACAGCAATGCTGGATCCTTAACCCGCTGAGCGGGGCCAGGGATCGAACCCTCATCCTCAGGGATACTAGTCAGGTTCATTACTACTGAGCTGTGAGGGGAACTCCTTCCTTTTTTTCTTTTGACAATGCAGTGAGGTCATAACATAGTACACCTGTAAGTTTTACCAAATTGAATTAAAAACCTTGACCTAATTGAGAAATAATATGATGACTAAGGTGATATAATTCATAATAACAGATATTTTATCTCATTGCAGTGGTCCTGGAATGACAGGATGATTTAACCATATTTGTAGGAAAACTTTCTCCCTGTAAAAGTCACAAAACTCTACATTATTTTTAATATGAGATTGTTATAAAACTGTTAATCACAATAGACATCGTGTGCTATTTTAAAAACGATGTTGGGGTGCCCATGATAGCACAGTGGGTTAAGAACCCAACATGGTGTCCACGAAGATTAGAGTTCGATCCCTGGCCTCGCTCAATGGGTTAAGTATCCCGCCTTGCTGTGGCTGTGGTGTAGGCCGGCAGCTCCAGCTCCAATTTGACCCCTAGCCTGGGAACCTCCATATGCGGCAGGTGCGGCCCTAAAAATAATGAGGTTTTATAAGATATGACAACATGTACTGAGAGTTTATAACATAGATGTAGAGCTTGATTATTCAAAGGCCAAACTCCTCGGGCCTCCTGTGCGGCTCCCAACAAAAGCCAGCCCCCCGCGTAAGCACAGTCCAGGTGAGGAAGCAGACAGGCCGCAGCTGGCTCCCGCCGCGTCTTCTTCCTCTCTCACCACTGGCTTCCTCACCTCTAAGGCAGCTAGTATCCTGACAGTTGGGGTAGCAGTCGTCTTGCTTTACTGGGGCACTTTCCAACTGAGAACGCATTGCTTACGGCAGCACAAATTGTTACTGCCTTGGTCCTCAGAATCTGTCGGAGGGCGCAGGGTTTGTTGATCTGTAAGCCATTTGTACGAGGCTTGGACTATCGACAATACTAAAATCAACAACTTCAAGGAAACTCCTCATACATGTGCCTCAGGGCACAGGTGCCCGCACTGGGCTGAGTTTATTAGAAGGGCCGTACACCCCTCCCCAGCTGTATATGAGCTTTTACTTTTCTACACGCCCTCACCCAAATTTGACATTTTCTGTCTTTTTAATTGTAGCCTCTTGGGAAGATTATACACAGGAAATTCAGTGTTTTCCAATGGCATTTCTTGTAGTTTGATGGTTTTAGGTCTTACATTTATGTTTGTCATTCATTGAACTGACTTTGTATATGGTGTGAGATAAAGGTTCAGATTCTTCCTTCTGCATGTGGCTATTCATTTCACCCAACGCCACGTATCCAAGTGACTGTCCTCTCCCCAGGGTGTGCTTTTGGCATCTTTATCAAGGGTGAGTTAACCACACACACACCAGTTTATTTCTGGATTCTCTGTTCTGTTCCGTTGGAATCTACATCTGCATTTTCGCTGCATCTTTCTATTTCGATTACTGCAGGATGTCATTGGGATTTTAATAGGGGTTGGATTTGCCTCTGCAGGCCACCTTGAATATTACAGATATTTTAAAATATTAATTCTTCTGCTCCATAAACACAGATGTCTTTCTATTTACCTGTATCTTCTTTAATTCCCCTCGTTAATATTTTATAGTTTTCAGAGTACAAGTTTTATTGTTTAATGTTTTATAGTTTTCGCTTCTTTGGCAAAGTTTTTTCCTAAGTATTTTATGCTCTGTTGCTACTGTGAATGAGACTGTTTTCTTCATTTAATTCAAAGACTGATGAATGAGAATTTTAAAATAAAATCAAAAATAGCAAAATGGAACAAAATTAAGGATCAACATGCAAATTCAAAAAGAAATGAAAGCCCTGAAAAAAAACTTTGAATCACATTTTAAAGCATGTATAATGTCCCCCAAATTTTAATACACTGTTTGTGTTTTTTCATTTCATTATCTAATGGGTTTCATATTTTGGCCATAAAAGATCTTAGCAAATGTTTTAAATAATCAGCTCAGGAATGTTTGAAGGTTGTCTGCCTTCGAAGAAAAAAAAAAAAAACAGCTGTTTCTCTGTAATATGAAAACAAGACAGAACAGACTATGTCTGCTATTAGCAGTCAGTAATAGCCACGAAGTGTCTTTACATTGCTGACGGGACCTGTGTGAGCCCCTTTAACCTGTGCCCCTCCTGCCTACAGGCTAATTTTATTATGCAGATCCCAGAGTCAGCCGTCCCTCTGCGCTTGCAGAGGGCTGTTTCCAAAGCCCCGCTGCAGATGCCAGTATCCGCAGGTGCCCACGCCCCTCCCGCAGGTGCCCAAGTCCCGCGGTCCGCTCTCCACATCTGCGGACGCTCGGTTCGCGGACGCAAACCGCGGATCACGCGATCACCTATGACGATTCCAATCCGCGGTTGGTTGAACCGCGTGGATACCGAGGGCCCGCTGTAATGTAACTGGCTTCGTAAGACAAGACCTTCGTCCTTTCTAAAGCAAAGGGATCTCAACGCAGCGGTTGCGCTGGCAGCAGAGAGCGCGGAAGATGCGCACGGTCCGCTTCTGAACACTCGTATATGTGATTCTGAGCTAGCGGTGAGGCAGAATTTAACATCTGGCTTCCGGTAATATTTCTCAGACCGAGAACTGCTTGCTAGTGAAATAAAGTTTTCCCATGAAACATAAACACAAAGTTAGACTGGAGATACACTGTAAATTAAAATCTTTCCCTTCTCTGAATATATTTATCAGTTGGAAAAAAATTGGTGTCCGTCCCATTGTAACTTTCAGACTTAATCCGTCAGTGTAAATACAGGCACATAAAATCATGCTAAATATAGGTTAGCACTATTAAGTCATGAAAAGAAGGATGACTTTGCTGTGTGTGACGTTCCGGACTGGCCATTGTTCCCACTTTACACCTTGGAGTTTCAGTTCTGTGATATTCCAGCGTCCGCTCTCTCTGGAGAATCCGCTCTTGTCCAGTCGCTGCTTCTGTGGAGGGAACAGTCGGCTGGTAAATGCTGGTGGAAACAAACTCTTAGGAGTGGTTCACACTCAAGCACTGAAGGTAAACGTGGTGATACTAGTTTTCCATCAGTGAATCTGCTAATTGCATAAGAGAATTAAAACACAAGACATGAAAAATGCCCATAAACCCCCTGAAATGAGGTTCTTTGACCGGCCCTCCGAACGGTTCCCTTGCAGATCGTCTACATGGGCTGGTGCGAAGCGCGTGAGCAAGACGCCCTCCAGGACCGCGCGTACCTGCCCGCGTTTCTCGCCCTGAGGGGCTCGTGTCTTTACAAGTTTCTGGCACCACCAGTAAGTGGTTTTGTCTGACACCCTGTATTTGCTCCGTGTTGTCCTGCAGAGTGGCATCAACTTAGCAATAACAAATGGCATAAAGCAATATATTTTGAAAATAGGATACAGATTTAAAAAAAATAGAAAACCATCCAAATGTTTCTGAAGGTGTCTGGCTAAAGATATATGTTCTGGCATTAAGCATTTACTTCATAACCTTGAAAAACCTAGAAGACGTTTCTGTCTAGCCATTTATGATAGGCAGAATATGTTTGTCTGCAGGGCACAAGTTTGTCCAAATCAAGCTAGTAGTTTGATAATCTTTTATGTCCCCTAGCTAGTCACCCAGCTTTATGCTAAATTTGTACCGGGACCTATTGCACCTCGGGTTGTACCTTACACGACAGTAGAGTCTCAATAAATGTTTATAGAATAGAAGTAGTAAATGCCTTGCCGACCACTTACGGGTCTAATAATGCACAGAGTCTTGGAATTATCAGGTTAGACCTGCTATAATCTTGACTATTCCATGTCTACACAATGTTCAAAACACGTGGAAGACAGGAAAAAACGTAAATATTTTTATCTTTTATACCTTTCCTTCTCTGAATAATTTATCGCAACTAGACAGATAAGCGTTTCAAACACGGGGAAGTGAGCAGCTTCGTTGTGCTGTCTGGTGCCTCCCCGTGTTCAGAACTTCCAGTGACTTCCTGATGTAGACAATGTCTTTCTTAAAAATCAAAGGAACGTTGATCCGGCATCTGGTGTCCTCTGTGAGTACAGATGGTACCAGGAGCAGGAGCTGTTACATGCGTGAGGATGAACCCTTAGTACCTACGTGCAGAGAATAAACACACTTTAAAATACGTCAGGACAGTGGGCAGAGGGACATTTTCGCATGTAACGTAAAGCATTGGCTGAAACAGTGTAACACTTGGGCGGGAGGAAGCAGAAACCGGGTTCAAGGCTGTCTGGGGGGACACCTCACGGCTCAGAGTCAGCTCGGCGCGCGTGTGCAAGTTCCCCGCCTGCACACTGTTGCATAAGGAAAGAGAAAACCGGGGCCTCTCTTTCTAACACAAGTGACGTGCTCATTTCTCATCTTTTAAAGGTGACCACATGGGACTGGACGCGAGCCGAGAAAACGTTTTCCGTGTATGAGATTATGTGCAAGATTCTCAAGGTAGGATCCGCAGTGATTGTTGTAATGGTTTTGCTCAGCCGGTAGGGTCCGGGGTGGTTCCTGGAAAACAGTCCACGTGTGGACGGGAGGCAAAATGCGAGACAAAGCGAAGTATGTGCGAGAGGCCAGAAAGCAGCGGACTACATGGGTGCTGGCCACGTGCTTAGGCGATTCTCAGCCAGATTCCTGGGTCCTCCTTTGGGAGGGACCCAGGGGCTGGTCGGAGTCCCCGCGGACGCCGTGGCAGGGTCGGCTGGGACGGGCTCAGCTTGGACCTCAATTATTACCATGGTGGTTTTTGTTTACTTGTTTGTTTGCTATGTAAAGTGTAGAAGAGAAAGATTTGGCTAAGACTTGGAATTAGAAACTGTAGAAAATATGAAGGCACACGCAAAGGAAGGTTATATAAATACTTGTATTTTTAATCTCAGGGTTAGGTTACCTCTCTGGGTATGGAAACAAATATACAATTGTTACAAAGCAATTAAATTTCTGCGCTGTGCACAGGGTTGTTGCAATAGGAAGTCTCTGAGAATTCTGTAAAGTTCCAGATAGGTTCTGTGGCCTTTTTAAGTATCAAAGTGGGATAATTTATAAAACCTAGACAGTAATCCGCATTCAGTCTCCGTTCTAGGCTCTGCAGCCTTGGACGTACTGCAGATTGAAAATTAACTCCCGGTTAAGGTTCACTTGTTTGTGTAGTCGATGGTACTAGGTCCCCTGTGCTTATGTCAGTTCTTTCTCTTCCGTTTAAAGACTTGGTATAGTAGAAAATGCTGAAACAATTACAGCATAATGAATTGAATCAAAATTGTCTGAAGGCAGAGAGACAAAAAATATGATTACCTCAAAAGTATTCATAATTTTTCTTCCTCCCAGAAGAATCCTAGATTAAAGCTGACAATTGCAGGAGTACAGGTGCTAACTAAAAATAGAGGCCATTGCTTGCTCATCACCGCGTATGGCTTTGGTTCTGTAGTGGGACTAACAGAGGGAGACTGTGACACACTTGAGCATAGGCTTAAAAGTTGCAGCCAGCAACTCCTCAAAGACGTGCCAGCCTCTGAAGGAGGGGGTCTGACAGCTCTGGAAGTAACTGCAGAAGCAGCTAATGAGATAGCTTTCTAATAGAATTTTTAACCAACAAAAAAGGACTAATGCAATGAAAAAGAAAGAGCGAAAGAGAGGAGGAAGGCAAGAAGGAAAGAAAAAGGGACTAAGGGGAGAGAGAGGGGAAAAAAAGCTCAAGAAAGAAGTTCAGAAACGAACCTCCCTAACATTTTATTTGTCCACACCCTATCTGTGCATTGAAATAACTTCTCATGGTCGTATCCAGCACACATGTCTATATTATCAATTAGTCTTAAGTTATTTCCCCTCGTTAAAAACTAAAACAAAACAAGAAAATAAACAAAACCAAAAATCTACTTGGTATTTATATCCCCCTCCTTAAAAAAAGAAATAAATAAAGCTGCCTGAACTTTTAAGCATAATGCAGCCTCTTATACTACTGAAAATAAGGACAGTTTTAAAGGCGAGACTACGAGTTGTGCCTGGCTCCAAATATACACTCAGTATTATATTTTTCTCTTTTCTGAAATTATGTGTGCAAAGTTAGGATTTTAAGGTTTGAATCTGCCTTGTCATGTAAAAATATGACAAGATTTTTGTCAATTGGTATTCTTTAAAAAATGGCTTTTTGGTAGATTTTGAAATAGCCCATCATTTTGCCATATTTTTTAGCCAATCCCTTCATTTTGCCATTTGATAGCTCCGGATTTGTTCCACCAGATATCACAGTGACCACTATTCAGTTTATTTAACATGTGCTTTTGCGTATTGCTATAGACCAGGGAATCCGCCGACACCGTGTGGCTGGAAACAAAGGCACAAAAAACTCCTGATTTCACTGAACTTACATTTCATTCAGGTGCCTCAGATGTTAAGGAAATATAAAAGGACCCAACAGGAAGAAACAGCAAAGAACTGATTTTTGCTCACAGACTTTCCTAGAACGTCTGAGTTATTGCCTTTATTCTAAATGCTGCTTTTCGGACATCCTGGAAGGCAGATATTCTCATACCTTCGAGGTGTTAGGTTTCTGGACCAAAATCGCCCCCAGAAAAGCCACGACAATTCCGACTGCTGTCACAGCGCCCGGGCGTGCCCACGTATTAGTGTCCTGCAAGGATGACAGTCTAGCAGCCGTCTCGTCAGGCTTTTTGCATAGAATGTTCTATCAGCCTGTTAGCTGCTTTGGGAGATTTTACCTGGAGATAAGTATTTCTAGACACTGAGGAATACACACGCACTCCGCGTGTTACACGGAAACGCAGAGGCTGTCCTGCCTGGGGTGAGGGCAGCCCCCAGCTCGGTGCTGCCTGGACTGACCTGACCTACGAAGTCATCAGCCGGGGCTTCTCTTTCCCGAAGCGACATTTTATGCAGCGCGGGAGCAGAGGCACGGACGTGAGACGTGGCCCAGGGTGGAAGAGTGGCCATCCTGCAGGGCAGGGCAGGGCCGGTGTCCCCAGAGCCCTGACGCACAGCTGGGTCCGGGGAGGCCCTGAAGGGCGCCCCGAGGGGACCCGCCCGTGCAGCCGGGCTCCGAGCAGACTGCTGTCTCCAGAAAGGGTCCCTCACATTTCAAGGCACAGTTTAGAGACCTGGCCTCTGGGGAAACTGCTGTAATGGGGACCCCGCACTCCCGGCACGCGGCGGGGCGGTGCGAGCACGTGGGCGGTGACAGTCACCCAGAGAGTGGCGCTTCTGTGCGGTGCCAGGTGTCGCTCTAAGGCTTGTGGAGTAACGTATTTAACCTTTATAACACACTGTGAGGCCGTTACTATTACTCGCATTTGGAGTAATGGAGATATGGAAACAGAGGCAAGAAAATTTTATTTTTTTGTTATCTTAATAACATTTTTTGGATTTATTATTATTCTAGCACATGCTCACTTTTCTGTTAGAATTCAGTAGGTGCACAGCTGTCACATGAAGTACTTACATTTGTTTTTCCAAAACATCTTTCAAGTTCCGGAGTACTAATTACTTATATCTCATTCTTAAAAATTTGTTCTACTGGCATATTTACACTCTTGAAAGCTCAAAGGCATCATAGTTTGATAGGCTTTTCCTGCTTAGGTTTCTCTTCATTCTGGAGACTTCTGATCATTTCCCTTAGTCCTTATATGGTAACTCACACTGCAGTATTATTCTTACCTGATTATTTTTTCCTTAGTTTATACCATTTGCATTGCATTCTCTGTGTCAGGTGTGAACCAAGCATGGATTTGTCAATAATTTAAAATTATTTTAAATAATTGTACATGATTTCTGTGATATCTGAGGAGTCCCAAAATATTTTTCCTTTTGGTTATGAATAGTGCAGCCTTACAGTGTTTTCATGAAGCTTCTAAAGCAAAGCAAGCCCCTTGTTTCAACCAACAAATATCTCTTAGCAACGAGATATGGTAATAAAAAGATTCAGTGACTTCTTCCCACTAAGAACTTAATGCACAAGAGTTCCCTGGTGGCTCGGTGGATTGAGGATCCCACATTGTCACTGCGGTGGCCCAGGTCACTGCTGCAGCGTGGGTTTGATGCTTGGCCCAGGAGCTTCCACATGCCATGAGTGCAGCCAGGGAGAAAAAAAGAGCTTGATGCACAAAAGATGCTTAATCGTGTTTTCCAAATAAACCAAAATCCTCTTTTTCTCATATCTGATTGTATAGGGGCATTCCTTTTCCACGTAAATGTGTCTAAGAGCAAAGTATTTATGAGTTCTTACAACCTAATGCTACAGAATTCAGTTCCCAGCTGTCATTCTGAAAATAAGCACTGAGAAGCAAAGCTTTTTAAAATCCTAATATTTCAATACACCCCAGTAATTTTAATAAAATATGAAAGCATAACTATGTTAGGAAAACCTTCCTCACATATTTAAGTAAATATTTATATAACATTTATAAAATATAAATAAATTGGATATTTTTGCTGAAGTGTTTAAGTGACAACTTATCTTTATAAGAAGGTTCTGGTTAGTAAAATTCTGTGTGGGCAGCTGGTAGGCCATATCCTTCACACAGGAGAAAGCTAGGAAATTGGTTTTGTAGCCCAAATCAATTTGGTGCCAATCGCAAGGACTCACCCCCTAAGAGGAGAATTATTTGTAATCCCCTATTCACTTTAAATTCCTTCAGCTCTATTATAAGTTTTCCCATAATCCTTCTAGACTTAATACTTTTGGATTTCTGTTTACCAAAAGTTTCTGCCTTGCAAATTTACTATTGTATGAAATCTTAAAACTGCTTGACCTTCCAAAACCTTATACGTTATTTTTAAAAGTGAAAATACAGTTTTAATCCTGAAGGAAACCAGATGTCAGACCCTTGCGGCAGAGTGTGGAATCGCCTTCACCTTGTTCTAGAATATCTCTTTTTGTGATGCTGTGGCAGGTGCAGCTTGCAGTACCAGTTTTCGATTACAGCACTCTGTTGGTAATGACAACTCTGCTTTTGCTGTGATGCATCACTTGAGCGATCAAGTACTGTTTGTGGTTTTTGCTAGTTGTTTCTTTGGAAGGAGGTCCGCTGTGTGCTTGCAGTTCTCACTGCAGAAGCTCAGCAGCACACGCAGAATGCTGTCTGCCTCATGGTGCTCATCCTTTCCCTACTTTCAAGAGCTGAACAGACCAGGCTTGCCTCTTACCATCCCGCTCCACAAAGCAGAAGGACCTCAGAGGACGCTAGGTGACAGCTTCTGAGCTGCAGTGCAGAAGCTGCACATGAGGAGCTGGCTTTGGGCAGCCGCACTGCCCTGTCCACTAGCAGGTCGTGGCTACACCGAGTCGTGACACTCCTAGAAACGCACTTTGGAGCAGGTCCCTTTTTTCCTTGTTTAGTCCAGACACTAAACAGATTCATTTCTGCTGCGCCACAACGGGAACTCCTGGCTGCTTTAAAATTGTTACATCACATCTGCCAGGAAAAGTCTTTGTCTCTGAAACAGCTGAAATATTTTCAATTAGCATAATTTTCCTAAATAAAACAATTAGGAAAGTTTACATTTTACCTTTGGGATTACTTCTGTCAATCAGTTGGAACTTATCAAAATTAGCCTCATTCCTATTTTTTGAAGTACTTATTTTTTTAAGATTTTTATTTTTTCTGTTATAGTTGATTTGCTGCAGTGTTCTGTCAATTTCTGCTGTACAGCAGAGTGACCCAGTCATACATTCTTTTTCTCACATTATCCTCCATCATGTTCCATCACAAGTGACTAGATATAGTTTCCTGTGCGATGCAGCATAAAAGTACTTCTTGAGAAAATTCTTCATCAAGTTTCAATCTATTGTGACCAACAGAAAATAACTGAGAGGGGAATGGTCAGCCTCCTGTGAGATGTTTTCCTGTCTAGGGATAAATGTAGATATAGTCACAGGTGTGTGTGTGTGTGTGTGTTTGATTCTGTGATTTGATATTGGTTATAATATTTGGAAGTAACAGCTTTTTGGTATATTTTTGTTTCATCAAAACGGAATAAAGTTCAGTTTTGCTTTAGGTTACTATACAAATTATTCCTTCTCTTCCCGCATTATTGTTTGTTCTGAACAAAAGCGACTGGACTTAATAGGAAGGAAGACAGTTCTTGGCAAAGATTTACAGCCGCTGTTGTCCCAGGAGACGGCCTCACTGCTCCGGTTTTGTGCCTCAGTGTGTTCGTGCCTCCGCCCGCCATCCGCGGGTTTCTGTTAGTTCCATGCTCGGTACTAGTTTGGTTACCAGGTTAGCTGGTTGAGAGGAAGAGCGGGGCCGTGACTACAGGATAAAGCAGCACCAGGTGGCCTGGGCTTGGCCTTGGCCCTATTCGTTCCCAGAAATAAACCACTGATAAATAACTCCGTTATCTTTATTTCAGAATTCTCACCGTTATGTCAGGAACTACAATTACGGCTACTTTCCGGGCGATTAGTGTAAAGAGGTGCCTAGGAAGGGCACTCGATGAGCAGTAATGCCTGTGACTTGCCTCAGAGCAAGCGTTTGAACGAGACGTTCCTTCTGTCCCCAGATCAGGGGTCATTCAGTGACCGCATTTTTTAAGGAGAAATATAACGTGATTCAGTGAATATTATAGGGCATATAGTTTGTTAAAAGTCAGGAATGGAAAATAATTACATACAAAAGGAGACTGGGGTGTGTTTCATTCCAGACATAAGTGATGGCTCTGAGTTTTTCCATCCTCAGCTATTTGTATGATGTTTATTTTCCAACAATGTTATGTATGTTAAAGCATATTTCATTAGAATATATATATATGTTCGTGTGTGTATATATGCAACATTTTGTATAGTTTTAAATTATTCATTGTTATGCTTACGTATAACACGTAACCTAAAAGCTCACTCCTTAGAGATGCCCAACCCCCTGCCAGCTGCTTCTCTTTGGACGCCACTTGCATACAGTGCCCGTGAACCTATTCAGAGCTCTCCCTGCTTCCAGAAGAATTCCATCGCCTCCCAGCGCCTCCACGTGGATGTCTAACCCACACCCAGATGGCCGTGTCCCCATGCCCCAAGTGCCCCATCACTGACCGCCGTCACAGCGTCCCTGCCGCTCTCTTCTGGGGGCACAGGCGCCACCCCAAGAGCCCCGGCGTCAGGCTCCAGTCTTCCTCTCGTGCCCGGTGCGTCAGCAAGGTGTGCCGCAAGTGCTGCCAGGCCCCCGTCCCTCTCAGGCCCCTGTATTCGTCTTATCATCTCTCACCCATTTTCCTGCCTTAAAACCTGCCCCCGTTAGCTTTCAGTTTGTCACAAAGTGAAACGCAGAGCTGGCAGCGCTCCTGCAGTGCTGTGGCCCGGCCCGCAGCACTGCCCGCCCCCGCCCTGGCCCAGCCTCCTGCAGCCTGCGGGGCTCACAGCTGCCCCACATCTCGGACCTTGTCACCAGCCTCCCCGAGTGTCCGAACTAGTTTACTCTCTTCGTCACACCGCCCCTTAAGTGTCACCTCCGTACAGGGCCCCTTTCTTATCACTCGACATAAATGGCACTGCCCCGGGCTAACACCCCAGAAGCATTAAGAGGCTACTGAGTCAAGGTGCGTTGAGTAAGCGTCTCCCTGTTTGCCCCGTGACCTGTCCCACCCCCTCAACGCCAACCTCCAGGAGGCCACCTGTTGGGCTCAGGGATCGGTGCTTGGCACACAGCAGGCGTGGGTACTCTCTTGGCTGAACACCAGCAGAACACCTGCTGTGGACCCTGGGGTGGGCCAGGAGAAACTGCTCCCTGAGGTGGGAGGGCGTGCAGTCTTGAACTCTGCCCAAAGACGTTTCCACCGTGAAAAGTTACTCTGTTTGTTTAAAAGAAGTAACACCGAGCGGGAAGACCCAGCCAGCGGTCTGGGATGTCAACAGCACTGTTTCACCCCGACTGGTTCTGTAGACACCGACTTAGAAGCCAGGCTGGAGGTCCCATCATCTGCCTTCATGACTAATGGAGCAGTCTGGCCGCAGACCAGCCTCCGTGTGACACAACGTGCAGGATTTTTAACTGAACACCTCCTGAGAGCCTTGCTGGCCAGTTAGAGTCCCCCAGCGCCCTGCGCCTGGCCTTCCCCAGACTGGCTCTCGCCCAGGACGTGGTGTGCAAACTGAGGGAGACCTCAGGTGAGACCCAGGGAGCTCCCTTTGCGTCTCAGGCTCTCTCATCCGGACCAGCCCTTCCTGGCTAGATGACGTCTTACTCCTGAGGGGTTAGGGGAACGTTGGACAGGTTTCAGTGGCGACATACCGAGGGGGTTAAATTGCTAGAGCAGGATCGTGTGCTTCGTGTGGCTTCACAAAGACAAAGCTGAGAGGTGACTTGACAGCTGCCCTCGAGGATATAAAAGGTGACTTTTTAAAAAGTGGTGACCACCTGTTTTTAACCGCACCTGAAGATTGAGACTCAATTAGTATAAACTGCAGTGGGAGGGATTCTGTTTCAAAAAAAACGGAAGAGTACAAACTGAAGAACAGGCTTCGGGTGCCGCGTGTTAAAGGCAGAGAACTAGAATGTCATTCTTTGGAAATATCTAACTGCTTGGATGATTTCTTAAAGGCCGGACCGAATGATCAGCTACAGTTCCTCCAGTTTATGGCCTCATAAACGTCTGCATTTATAGTGACAAGCAGTACGTTTCCCCCACAGCCTTTTCTCCTGAAAACCATCCGCTCTCCCAGTGGACTTCCAAACATGGGAGACCGCGCTTTGGGGATGATGTAATTATCGTCAGAAGTCGAATATTAGAATTGAAATCTAGAAGATGACTCATAACCATTAATTAAAACCATTCATCTCAATAAGCAATACTGAAAGTCAACCCTTCGAATAATATTATAAGAAATGAATGTTACTGTTTGTGTGTCTCTTGCTCGTTTGCTTTTCTGATTATAGTTATGCTAATTTACTGCAGTGAAGCTTCTATCTGTTTCAGTAATGTCTTAGGGAAAATGTTGATATCAATCAAAATAATAATGACAACCGACTTAGGTGTATTAAATAAGAATCAAGGATGCAGATCAAATACAAAGATGACAAGTTTCCTTTGATAATTATATTGGGCTTATGTGCCATACACTTTAAAAACATCATATAAAAAAAAGCACGTTTCCCTTCGAAACGTTTTCCCCATGGGCCTTTTTTTTAAGTAGAGTTTTCCTTCTTAAGTTTCCGATTCAGAAGCCAAATCCGACACATACTCCGCTAGGGAGGGATTAAACCAGGCCCTGTGGATAGATTTAAATCGGGATCATCGTGGAGGCTGCAGCAGGGGGCACATTGGTGGCGTAACCCCACCCACGGGTCCTGGAGGAGCCCTGGGGCATCGCTCTAGATGAATATATTTGCATCTGAATCAGGTGCATTCCGAGCTGGGCGGGATGCTGTTGGGAGAATATTGCTCCTCCAAACTGTCCCTGCCAGGGGTCCAGTCAGGGGCGTTTATCCCGATTCACCTTCTCCAAGCTGCTCCCCGTGGATTTTTGAACTACGAATTCTAATCCCAGGACGTGTGTTCTAAGTCCAGTGGTCAGAAAACATCGTGAACAGCAGGTGCATTTTTAAAAACTTCCCTTAAATTTTAGGCTCTCTGCGTTTTTAGAATTCGCTCTTTTTTGCCTTTTTTTTTTTTTTGCTTTTTTGTTTTTATGGCTGCAGCTGCGTCATATGGAGGTTCCCAGGCTAGGGGCTGGATCGGAGCTGCAGCTGCCGGCCTACACCACAGCCACAGCACGCTGGATCCAAGCCCCTTCTGTGACCTACACTGCAGCTCACGGCATCTCCGGATTCTTAACCCACTGAGTGAGTGGAGCCATGGATTGAACCTGCATCCTCATGGATACTAGTCAGGTTCTTAACCTGCTGAGCCACAATGGGAACTCCTAGAATACGGTCTTGTTTAAGTCACTTGACCTTTGCAGTTTAATTTCGTCAAATACAGAACAGATAATGGACTAGTGTCTGTGAGAGCCTGTCATGGAACATACAGTGTGCAGGGATGGGGCTCACACGCCGTACGGATGCACGCGCACACACACGCGTGTGCTCTCACACACACACAGTGCCTGAAGAGAAGCAGGAGCATCAGGCTTGTATGCTTAATGGGCTCCCGACAGGCAGGTTTCCCGTTCAGTGCGACTACTGCTGGTTAATTTTGTTGGAAATGGAGCTTTCCCGACTCTCCTGATGCGCCTGCATCCCACCAAAAGCGGTAGCTCGCTTGGGAATTACAGAGAAAGGGGTGTGTGTGTGTGGGGGGGTGCGTGCACGTGCGTGCGTGCCCACGCTGGAGCATGCGTAGGATCTGGATCTGATCCAATCCGGGATTTTGGTAACAGTCAACATTAGTGACGGTGACACTGTGCGATATCACAGAGCACGTGATGCGCGTGTCACTTTTCTAGGCAAGGGTGTAAATGTAGCCACCAGCTTCCGCTTCCCATCATCACTCCCGGGCAGGTGTGTCGTCCTGTCTTCAGAAATGCCTGACTGCTTCTAGGAGAGGGGAAATAAGCGGTGATGTTGACATTTGAGCTTCAGCGAGTCCGGGAGCCAGACAGCTCCTGAAATGAGGAAGGGACCCGCCCGAGACCTCCTCAGGGAAGTGCCGGTTGTCGCCTGCGCTGACGGATTATTACAAAGATTAATTTGGAGACTAATCTGCGGAATATGCTTCACATTTTCTCTAACATTTGCCATTATGTTCTTTTATATCACGGATTTCAGGTCCCCGGGGAAAAGAAGGAACGTTCGCGTTTCAGTCCTTCTTTTCCCAGATAAGGCAACTAAAACACCCCCAGAGTGAATTGACTCACATATATACAGCGTTCACTTGGATTGATTTTGATTTTTTTAAAACCTAAAATTTCTTGAATTTTCTTTTAAATTATTTTAAAATAATGTAGATACTTATTTCAGTGCCTTTTTTCAGAAGTTAGCATTATTACTTTTCAGATTGTGAGATTCACCTGTGACTATTCGAGCAATAACCTGAAGGCTATATATTTTGAAAAGAGTCATTCTGGCAGATATTCAGTGATATTTCATTAGAACAGTGATTTTTAATATCTTGGTGTCTGCAGAATAGCTGTAAAAGTGGAAATACAGTCATGTGTATCGGTTTCACCTGCTTCTGATGTGTTTCTACGTAGCACAAAATAGTGGAAGTTATAGGCCGGCAGCTGAAGCTCTGATTCAACCCCTAGCCTACGAACCTCCATATGCCGCAGGTGCAGCCCTGAAAGGCAAAAAAAAAAAAAAAAGATTGTGTCTCATATAGAATATTTCCATGATACCTTAAGGGTTATAGAAATAAACTCAATAAAAGATACCGTGCTTATAAAGCCCTTTAAAATTTGCAGATACATTAATAAATAGTACTTAATTTCATCATCTTCACAGCCGATAAGGAAAAGGGAAATTGTGGTCCATCACTGCAGTAACACGTTGTATCTCATGCAGTAAATGCTTTGGCAGCTACCTGGCTAGTAAGAGCTGATTCCAAAACCCCTAATTTCTATTCTGTGAATATGCTTCAGTGTCACATCAGAGAAGAGCTGTGTCAGCTCTGGGCTTTGAGGGCAGGTTGTGTCTGCTGTGACCATTGTCACGAAGACTTAGTGCTGCCGTAGGCTGTGATCTTTGCAACTGGGGCGCCCCCACCACCCCGAGGCCACCGCCGACCCAGGGGCGGCCGGGTCGGTAGAACTGAGTCTGCCAGGCTGTGTAACTCCGCTTTTCCACCAGGACAGCGACCTACTGGACCGGCGGAAACACTGCTTCACGGTGCAGTCGGAGTCGGGCGCGGACTTCTACTTCTCGGTGGAGCTGGACTCGGACCTCGCCCAGTGGGAGCGGGCCTTCCAGACGGCCACCTTCCTGGAAGTGGAGCGGATACAGGTGAGAGCGGGATGTAGGACCCGTGACCCCGAAGACGCACGACCCCTCGCCCCGAGTCCCGATGTGAACCCCAACGAGCAAGCTGCCAGACCGCAGCTCGGAGAGCCCTGGTCTCCTTCCCAAGGAGCCAAAAATCAGTCATCGTTAATAAATGCAGAGCAGCACAGCTCTGAAAAAATATTCCTCTTTCAACGATTTGATCTTCTTAGTCTATTTCCTACCAGTCGTCAAAAATAGATTTCCGATGTTAATTAGGATCTGTCTTACCTTCAGTCTAAAATGGAAAATGCTCTTATTTTAATTAAGCATTTCCAGGTCATTTCCTGGTCCCTGAATGGCTCTGTGCCACCACCCTCCCCCGGCCCAAGGCACTTTCTGGATAGAAAGGCTTCTTTTCATCTCTGTGCCTTCAGAACCGCAGGAGCTTGAAGGTCGTGTCCTCCAAGAAGATTCTCCTCATTCCCAGGCCGCCTGCCCTCTGCCCACCAAGCCCCTTCCCCACCGTCCTGTCCCAGGTGGCCGCATGTTGGACACCAGTGTCACTGTCACTCTCGTTGGCCCATTTACCCAGCTCTTGTGTTGGAGTGACGTGTGCTCGTCCTTCCTACACCAAGCTACAGGGCTCCAGGGACCTTTTTTCCTCCCTGGACTGAACTGCTGTGCCTTTGCACACGCCAAGTAATCCGCAGGTGTTTGTTAAACTTTATTTCCTAAGTGTGAGGTTATATCAAATTTCAGGGTCATAAATCTTCAGCCTCCACCATTCACAGGACCGTGGGCTGGAGCAGGCTCTGGGGCCGACCCTGACAGAGCCGAGGGCACAACAGACCAGCTACGATGCACTTGCCACGTGCAGGTGCATTCGCAAAGCCAGGACCTGACTGCACACGTGGACACAGTTTTGAAAACAAACGTGTGATGCCCAGAGTAAAGCATGATTCCCGCGGGTCCCGCCTGTTACCGGGGACTTGTATGCGTCATTTGTCAGTTCTGTTGAACTAACTTGGGCCATGTCTTCATTTCCCCCAACCCCCCCCTTTTTTTTCTGACTGCAAACTTCTGTGTTTGACCCACCGAGTCACACCAGTGAGAAACCACAGTCGGGGGAAGAGACCCCGGGAAGACTCATTTTTCACTGTTTTCATTGCTCGGTGGACATTTTCACATATATCTAAAAATGTTCGAGTAACCGAGAAATGCTGTTTCAATAACTTAGCTGGATAGAACCTCAGCTCCATAAGTAGATATTTTAAATAACAAAAATGAAAAGATGAGGAATGTCTTAGATATTATTTTGTCCCAGGTGTCCGCATCTCAGACCATTCTAAAGCACTGTGTGATGCTGAGTAAGAGCTGACATTTTTGTGATTTATATTGATAGTTTTAGGCTTTCCTAATTATCATTTCCCCAGGACACCACACTCACTTGGAAAGAAATACTTGGCCATTTCTACCTGCTGGTTTCAATTTAGCATTTCATTTTCAGTGTCCCAAAATGAGATAGATATAAAATTATGTTTTTTTCACGGTATTTTACTACTTTAAAAAAATATCTGAGCCTCACGTTCTCGAAGCTGATGTCCTGAGCAAGGCCTTTCTTTGTGCTAGCACCTGCATGTTCACAATATAAACTGAAGATGCAGCTAGTAAGTGAAAAATAAAATACTCAGTGCTTTTTCAGCTTTTGGTGGTCTTATAGATTTTATAATTTCGCTTTGTTTATTCTTATCAGAAACTAATAATCAATGACCGAACTCTGCGGTCCTGTTATTTTTCAAAATTCAACTCTGAATACTTTTACATGAAGACGCATATGCATTTCCTCTATGTTCTCAATATTTCCACTAATATTGATAAAGAAACAAAATAGAGGGGACACGTGTCCTACTGTGAAACAGGGATAAAGGTAGGAAACTAATAAGTTGACTAATACCAAAGGGATTAATAAATCAGATTATTTTATTTTGAAATTGATTGTCATTAACAGGACTGCACGCTAACATTTTTTGCCTCTATTCTATTCCTTTATCTACTGACATATTTTCTGATCTCTTAGGTACTTATATTGATTTAAATATCTACGTATTTATTTAAGGGATTGAAAGCAGTTGTTTCAAAACATCCTACATTGCCATTTAAATCGACACCTCAAAATTTGGAAAATGTAATGAACGTTGAAACAGAAATCTGGCAATTTATATGAATTAAAGCTTATATTTCCCAGTATTCAAAGTACCAGAATTTGGCCTAATTCATTTACTGTCTTTTCAGTACCTTTATTTGTCCCACTTCTGAGCGGTTTTCCCAGAGTAAGTGAATAATCCTGCTAAGAGTGAGACAATTGCTTTTGACTTTATCCTAATTCCATCTGAATTAATAAGCCCTTTTAAAATAAGACTTTTAGTAAAGAGTGTGTCACTTTCAAAAATTGATTTTCTTTATTGTTATTATTTCTAACTTTTTCATTATGTGTTATCCAGCTATGGACATTTAGCTGTCCTACAATTATTTTATGTATGATTTATCTTCAAATAATGTACAATAATATATACACGCAAAAATCAAAGTGTTTCTAGTTTGAATGTCCCTAAAGAGGATAATTTTTTTCCTTTTTTAAAAGTATTAATTCAGTTTTATTATAAATAAACTTAGAAATTAAGCAATAAATCAGATATTTCAATATTAAAACATGCATCAAGTATACTCATTATACATGTTTATTAAGACTATAAAATCATGGAATTAAACTTCAGTGGTTTTATATAGATATATATCTGATTCAACTTAATGAGAAGTGAAACAATATAATTTAATTTATAATTCTGACCTTAATGAGATAAATTTTAATGTTCTGTACTGAACATGTTTTCAGCTCACATTTTTTCTTAAATAATATTACTTGAAAATAGCAAGCAGTGATGTCTAAATTGGAGAAAATGGGATGGCCTGGGACATTTCTTAAGTTGACAGCAGTTTTAATAAAGCAGTAATGGGTGGGTGCAAAAGCATAGAAGGTACTTATGTATTAAACAAAAATAAAAGTCCACCCGAAATTGAACTTATAAGGTGCATTCAGCTTGCTTTCTAATATGCTTTTTTGAAAAATTTAACTCTAATGAATAGTTGGGCATGGTTATAACTTGATGCATTTAGCAATCATTATAATCAGAATAAGAGTCACTTAATGTGCTTTTTGAAACAGTCTTAAAAACACAAATAAGATGTAAGGACCGATATTGAACATTTGCTTGAGACCGGTTCTCTCGTTCTCCCTCTCCCTCCCTCTCCCGCCTTGGGTGTGAATGACAAGTATTTTTCTTCATTTGAATGTCTCGCTCCAGTTTGCGATTAAATGCAAATGAAACTGGCTTATGGACATAAAATGCATTGTTTCCTATAAGTCTCATGATTGGATTTCATATCTGTTATTTTATTTCAGCACTTCTATCTTATTAGTCTTCCCGAAATATTTATATGGTAAAATTATAGTTTAATCTGATCTCAGTGGGAACAATCATTAGTATTGATTTTGAATAATCGATGGGTTTACACCAGTAAGAGGCCAGGGTAACTGTGTTTAGGCTGTCACTTGCACCACATGGATAAACATATAAAGACTCTGAAGTCAAGATGTTCCTTGTATTTATTGTCCTGGTTATTAAATCTGTTTTGTGCCTGAGAGCTCCCTTTTTAATGCTGTTGATGAGATTAGTATGCCAAGAATTTAAATAATGCCTTAATCTTCAATAAATCACTTTTGGTTTAATAAAATGCAGTGATATTTAGGCTCCAGAGTATGACAACTTAACATATCTTGCCTGCACCTAAAAACTGGTACACCGCTTTGCTGCCCGTGGCAAAGAGCACCAGCGTGGCCCCAGTTAAAACAAGGTCGGCCACAGCAGGGCTGGAAAGCCAGGGCCGCCAACCCTGGGCAGGTCGGCGGTCCCTCAGCATTCTCTTAACACAAGGCTGTCTCTGATACCCATCGCCTTATGCGGCTATTGCTGAGATGTACAAAGCACTTTTCACAGGAGCTGCGACACCGTCTGATAAGTCTGGGCTGTTGACCCTGACCTTGGGTCAGTCTCACGAAAGTAACAGTCTTCTCTTCTGTCTAGTGCAAGACATACGCGTGTGTGCTGGAAAGTCACCTGATGGGGCTCACCATCGACTTCAGCACCGGCTTCATCTGCTTTGACGCTGCGACCAAGGTACTGTGTGGTCAGCTCCGAGGGTACGCCGTGGGCGTCCCGGCCGGGGTGGCTGAGGTCGCTCCTGACTGTCAGCGCCGTGCCGGGTCCCCAGGGTCAGACCTAGGTCCTCAGTATTAACAGGACAAAAAACATGCTTTACTGTGTTTATATAAAAGACAAGTTTGAATTTTAATCAAAACGTGATCCCACAAAATGCTATAACTATATAAAGCGTATCCGTATTATGTACGTATGTATGTGTCTATAGATTATATACATATATTCTCTTTTCCTAAAACTATGGCCTCACAATGAAGGGGGATTTTCTTCTCTCAAAACAATTTTTTTAAACCCTGGTGTTCCTTTATTATTTTTCTGGGTCAGCATCTCCAATATCAAAATGGGGAACACGCGTTTGAGTCTCACGGGGGTAGTTAGAACTGCAGGACGGGGGTTGTGGTCTGGGGTCTCTGGCCGCGGAGCGTGAGCCTCGTGAGCACGTGCTTAGCAAGGTCTGTGCTGTCTGGTTGGGGGCCTTTTCCACCCCAGCTCTGTCTGTCTCCGGGAGCGATGAACGTGGGATGGTGAAGGCCAGCCGTGGCTGAGAAGTCCTGGAGCTGCCCTGACCCCTGCCTGCCCTGGGTCTCCTCCCCACGTGGGAGACACGGCTGCAGGTCCTGACTCAGGGCTCTGGTCCCCGCGGAAGCCACCCTCCCCAGCCCGGCCCCACCCCCACCCCACACGAGGACGTCAGTTCCACAGATCCAGGCAGACTCCTCCTTATCAAAGCGTGACCTGAGATGCAAACTGACCCTCCGAGGAGGAGTGGGTCACCCCTTACCAGACACGCGCTCTCCACCTAGGAAGTAAGTCTTGCACTGGGTTTGCAAAAGCAAATGCGAATGTGTGAGAACGGGAGTTCTCGTCGTGGCTCAGTGGTAAGGAACCCGACTAGTATCCACGAGGACAGAGGTTCAGTTCGTGGCCTTGCTCAGTGGGTTAAGGATCTGGCGTTGCTGTGAGCTGTGGTGTCGGTCGCATATGTGGTTTGGGTCCCATGTGGCTATAGCTATGGTTGTTGTGTTGGCCAGCGGCTACTCCTCCGATTCAGCCCCTAGCCTGGGAACTTCCGTATGCTGCAGGTGCAGCCCTAAAAAAAAGGGAAAAGAAAAGGAAATGTGTGAGAAGGCCAGAGTGCACCGAGTGTGGGTGTTTGGATCCCGGGAAGGATGGGTGTCTGATGGAGCGGCCCAGCAGGTGTTTGGGTCTTGGGAAGAATGGGTGTCTGATGGAGCGGCCCGGCTGGTGTTTGGGTCTTGGGGAGGATGGGTGTCTGATGGAGCGGCCCGGCTGGTGTTTGGGTCTTGGGGGGGATGGGTGTCTGATGGAGCGGCCCGGCTGGTCCACCGAGTAGGCTGTGCATTGGTGTCTGGAGATGCTGCAGTTCTTCTTGACCAAGCGATCGAGATTGTCACACGAAGCCACGTATTGTCTAAGGTGGCCAGTGTTCTTTATATTTTGACACTGGGAAATCAAGTAGCACACAGGTGGGTCCAGGTGTTGCCTTCAGGTGATGCCAAAAGGTGCCAGTGACTCTGAGCCTCACCTGAGACTGCTGCGCACCTGTCCTATGACGAAAGCTCTCTTTTGAATAAAATACTCGTTCAAATCAGGATAGGCTCATGAGTATTAAATTTATTTAATGAATTTACTAACTTAGTGATTAATTAGTGGCTATTAAATAAGTGGAAGAATCACTTTAGACATAAATTAAACCGATTAGAAAAGTTGAAGTCTGATTTTACTTTTAAAATATCATTGAAATCTCATTGGCAGCATTGTCACCTGACTCTATGATGTCAGGTGAAAGAATCTCACCTCGTAAATGAGAGGGAAAGGAAGCTCACCTGAACACATTTCTGAGTTTCTGAATCTGTTTCGAGTTCCCCTCTAAGGCCGAGGCCTGGCCGAGGTCCGTGCCAGGCTCCTGTCCTGGCTCCCAGGCGGTAACGGCAGGACCCCGGGTGAGGACTTCCCGCCGCGGGTCCTCGGCGCCCTGCCTGGCTGAGCTGAGGAGGAGCGCTGAGTCGGGGACCCAGCACGTTGTCGCGGCGCCGCAGGGCAGAGCACTTAGGAGGAACCGAGACTGAGTCACAGCACGAGGCGGACACACGGCCAGGACCAAAGGCCGTCGGGGCATTAACGGTCCCTCCAGTTTCTGAGTGACCGCAAGCGCCTGAGGTCAGGGCGACCAGAGGCTCGGAAGGGAGGGGAAAGAATCCCTCTCCGTGACAAGGGCGATGGCGGTCACTCCTGACGCTGGGACAGTGAAGGGGTGGGGCCTCCGGTGTCGTGTCGGGACAGCAGCTTCTGTTACAACCTGAGCTGTCACGGTTACAGCGAGGACGAAGGCGACAGGCCCCCCCGGCCGCCTCCCCGTTCGGTCCTCATTCCGCAGCCCGCGGGCCATGGCGGGGGCACCTCGAGGGCTCCAGGGGCTGTCCGTCCACGTGACTGTCACCTACGGGGTGCGATGTCGGCTCATAGACCTGTGCTGCGCGGATGCTGTTACCCTCTCCCTGAGAGAAACTCCAGAAGCCCCGGTTCCCCAAACGTGTTCTTGTCTGACGGGCTTTTAAAATTACTTAATAATTGAATTTGAGAAATGCTGGGATAGAATACTTGAGGCTTCTTGACGTCAGGACAGCTAAGAGCCGGTGTGAACGCATAACATATTAAAAATATTCTTGAAATCGTGATTTGCGAAAAGGCCTACGAAGATAATATGAAGTAAAAAGTAGCATTTTTAAGAATGACCCCTGTCATGCATTACAAGCTGTTATAACGATTTTATGTTTTCTTCTTGTCCTCATTACGAACTTTCAGTGAATAGAAATTGCAGGCATTATCTGGGGGAAATCTGTAAAACCCACGTGTGCTCACGGAGATCTCCATTTTAGCACCGTGAGAGACGCTGTCGCCCCACTGAAATCACTGCCTTCTTGCTTTCCGGATTTTTTTCTAAAAAATTAGTGGACTTCCTTTCCCAAATAATTGTGCTTCAGAAACTTAGTTGTTAGCACATTTAGTTTAGTGATTCATAAAATCTTAATCTGCATGATTAGTTTATAGCTTTAAGTAGATAGTAATTTCTACAGTATTTCAAGTAAAATTTGAAAGGAGATCAACATGGCTCATATTCATCCTTTTTATTTTTGAGTCTGTGATGTGGCTCGGGCACTAACTTTGAGGATTTTTGATCTACTGTTTTTCCCAAAGACATGTGAGCTGCAAGTACACAAACACAGTTCAACTTTTTCTAAAATACATTTATATGGTTCCATCAATGGGCTAAAATATAGATCCCAGAGGTTAAACCTCTGAAAATAGAGTTAGACGTTCTTTTTTTGTTTTTTATTCAATACATTTTCAGCTCTTTGGTATCAAAGGTAGCTGTTAAAAATCCACAAGGAAAATCTGAGAATGTGAAAATGAGTATTTTCTTGTTACAACTCTTAGGTGAGTCCCAGTCTTAAATATGTGTGTGCTCTACTCTGGTTCTGACCGTAGTCACTAAGTCAGCTCTGTTCTCCTTTACAGTATCTTTTGGTCATTTTTCTTCTCTGTGTAACTTTTAGCCTCCAAACAAGGGCAAAGACAGCCATTTGATGGAATTTTTATGTTCTTCTTTAGATAAATTATTTATTTGCTTTGAGGAGAATGAAGAACATTGCATTTGTTGAAAAGCAAACTCAGGCATTTAGGGAAACAATCCATCACTGAATTTTTTTAACCCTCAAGCATTTCAAAAGTAGCCCTAAACTAAACGTTTGAAAGAGAAGAATTAAGCCGAGTTTTCATGCCAGCGTATTAGCTAGATGTAATAAAATAAGTTTCTTATATTTTTAAAAGTTATTCTTTGTAATACAGAGGCCTTATAAAGTAATGTGGAAAATAATACACACTTTACGCCTATATTTATAATTCGAGGTATATAAAGAACAAAATCAGGTAAGAGTCAAAAATTCATTGGCTAGTATGTGCTTTACCATGCTTCTGTTTTACATCATTTTTTAAAAAAAAATATTTATTCATCCTTTAACCTTTTTACTTCCATTTCCTTTCTGTGGCTTTTGAAACTTTTTTTTCTGGATTTTTTTTTAATTATTAAGAATATCTGCCTTAACACTCTTCTCATTGTATTTTAGATAGTCTTTGAGTCATCAGTTTGGGGTCAGGAAAATTTTAATCCCATATATTAACCTCTGAAACTCTCACGTAATAAATGTGAATAATAAACATCAGTGCACCTACTTGCAGCATCTTTCCAAAATGAAATAAGGTAGCTAATTGAAAAGAAAAGCCCCATAGGAAACAACTAAATACAAGTTGCAGATTCTGAAGTCCTTCCACATGATTCCCCACCAGTCCATCCGTCACAGGATCTCGTCTCAGCCGCCAACCGGGTAGTGTCACCTAATGCGGAATCCACCGCTTTCCCTCCAGTCCAAGTCCCCGCACGCGGCGGTGCTCCCGCCGGCGCACCTGCAGGACCCTGGCCGGCCACGCCCCGTGAACAGTTCGCATGAAACGCCGGGCGGGGCTCAGACAGCCGCCGCCAGCGCCACCCCCCTCCCCCGCCTTCCCCGAGGGCAGAGCGCTGGTGTTTGTTGGCTGGATTCCTGACTAGTCCATCAACGCGTCTGTCTTTCCCTCCCGTCCTGTGGTCTGTCCATTCACGGGGGCCCCAGTTCTCAGGGCGCCTGATGGGGACATGGAGCTTGAAGAGTCATCTGAGGTTTCCTGGGAGTTCAGGGTGGCGTGGAGCACAGAGCACGAGCGAGGGGCCCGGGACGTGGAGGAAACTGCGTTTTGCTTGAGAATCCCTGATCTTGGGCAGCGGACCAGGCAGGCGAGGGGAGGGGGGCACCGTGCCAGGGAGCTTGTTCCCGGTGAGGCTGGAGGCCCCGGGTCTTCAGAGGAGATGTGGCCCTTGCATCGATTGCTGGACCACAACTCGGCTGGGTACACACGGGGACAACCCCTGGCTGGCTGACAGCGGTGTGCGTACTTCTCACACTTCTGTGGGATTCGCGCGGTGGGTCTGGACCCGGCTCATCCCGAAGTCTGCCGGTGCCATGCTGCCTCCAGCCTCCAGGGTTCGGATCTGTCCTGCTCGCTCCAGAGTCTTGTGGAAAAGGGAGGAGAAACTCTATTGCACGCGGTGTGCTAGAGCCCGCTGCAGTCCCCTCACCACACAGCTCAGGACGGCTGCTCGCCCACCACACTCCCTAGTCCCTAACGCAAGCCAGTCTGTGGCGGGCAGGTGTCACCAGGTGCCCGAGATGGGAAATAGTTCCGCGTTCTCTGGGTACACAGGCCTTAGGCTCCAGCTGGGCCCCTCGCTGGCTCATCCTACGCAGAGGCTCAGGCCCCGCGCGCACAGGAGTCCTCGCTCGCCTGGAGTGACTCGGGATTCATCCTCAGCCGCCTTGTGACTAAATCAGCCCGATCCAGCACAGATGGAGCCTCCCTGGGCAGTTCTTAAATGCTTCTGATTTAATGACAGTGGTGTCCAAGTCAGGGCTTTTTACATTTGAGTCAAGTTCTAGAAATGTATGTTTCTTTGAATGGGGGATTTTTGTATTCTACTTAGGGAAAAAAGAAAAATGATTAACTCGTGATAATAAAGTTCGTGATTGAATTCTGATGATCAAATTAGGAAAAGTGAAGACGAGTGCTGCCTCAGAAAGAAAAGGTGCAGATACTCATGTATTAATTTAGCAGCTATTTAATAAAGTGCTTAATCTCTGTCAGTGGAGCAGCCTTCAGACAACCTGGAGGAAAATCAAACAGTGGTGGCTTATTACGTTGTACAGCATACTGACTTATGTGTAGAATCCCAGTAAACTCATTTCACTTTCTCTCGAGAGCTGTTACTGTCCACTGAGCTGGCAAATGTGTGTGCATATGTTAAAAAGAAATCCCTGGAAAAGAGCTGATTTCTATAGAGAACTGATAATACGAATTGTAAGTGTGGCTGAATTTTATTGGGTTGCCAGAAAAAAGCAACGATAAACAAAACAAAAACAAAACCCTAAGGATCCAAGAAAATTATACCAGCAAAACCAGCTCTTCTTGGCAGTGCTTACTACGCAGACAGCATGCACAGTTTCTCAGAGTAAAATTACGTTAAGAGTAGCAAATAGTGGGGTCCCCGCTGTGACCACAGTGGGTTAAGAGTGACTGCAGTGGCTCAGGTCACTGCGAAGGCCTGGGTTCCATCCCCGCCCCAGCACAGGGGTTAAGGATCTGGCATTGCTGCAGCTGCAGCACAGGCCATGACTGTGGCTCGGATTCACCCTCTGGCCCAGGAACTCCATATACTGAAGGTACGGCCATTTTTTAAAAAATTAAGTTTTAACTAAAGTATTTTGGCCATGTTATTACTAAAATTCATTAAATATTTTATTTTATAGAGCAGTTTTTATCTTTTCTTGAAATATAGTCCAGGGGTAGGAAAAGCTAGATACATAAAAGTTAAACGAGTCTCAAAGTTTTTCTGAAAATATCCTCACACTTCATCGAGCTAACAAACTTCACTGGATGTATTTGACCAGTTTTGCCTGCTTTTCTCCCAGAAGCAGGCAGAAGCCGTCATTTATAGAAATACTTAAGGGAATGAGAATCCGGCTTGTGATGAAGGCTTTGGGTCAAATTCCAGATTTCAAAAATATTCAGAAACATCTTCATACATCGCTATCAGGTTTTTTTTTGTTCATTATCTTTTTTTTCCTTTGTCCCCTCCTTTTGGACTTGATCTCCATCAATTTCAACCAATTAAGGTTACTGTCGGTTGCAGGAATTTTCCGACTCAAAGCCAAGATCCCCTGATTAAAGTTACATAGAGAAGGCAGTGGCCACAGGGCTCGCAAAGTCCAGCAGGTATTGCTGGTGTTTGTTCACACCATGTCCACGCTAAGGATGGACATTTCATGTAAGTTTCCTGCATGTTTCCCTGCCCCCACCCCACCGCGGTCACTCCCCAGGAACACGACGCCACACGATGCAAAGCAAGAGAAGGACACAGCTTCTTTAACACTGACTCTGTTCCAGGGGATTTCTGTCACAAAAGTGAGGTTGGCCATGTGTCCAGTCGGTACCAGCTATTCTGTTAGGGGCCAAGGCTGCAGTGACAAGCTGGTCAGACCGAGCACCTGCCAGCTTGAAGCTTTCTTCAGCGTGGCGAGAGCTGGAGCTGGGCGGTCGCAGATCGAGTCAGGTCTGTGACGGAAATGCGCGAGGGAGCGAGAGGAGAGGACCTCCCAGGGCCTTGCAGTGGTGTGACAGGGACGGGTCTGTGAGGCAGTGGCGTTTCTAGCGGGAGCTGCACAGCAAGAATGGGACCGCTGTGAAATGAGGTAGGGTGAGAATTTTCAAGCCCAGGGAGCAGGACTCTTAAGACAGAGCATGAAGAGGCTCTGCTTTTTTTCCAAAAGTGTAAAACATGCAAGAGAACATGGCAAGATCACGCCAAGTGCTTTGGAGACCAGGGTTGTGTTTTCGTGTCTGCCGAGCCGAAGGCCTTTACTCCGTGGCATTGTTTGCATTTAACATTGGTCTCACACCTTGAACGGTCTAGGTTAATGACGTTTCTCACATTTGCTGTCACGAGTGGGGTGGGTCACTGGTTCTGCAGGACACCCCGGATGTAGCAGGTACCAAGTGACAGATGGGGCATTTGTGGCCACTGACCACTGAGTAAGAAGGGTCAGGTCTCTTCCAGAAAAGGCGTGAGCGCAGGAGACACGTTCACACCTTCTGCTGTAAGGTTCCGGTTGGTCAAGGTTCCGGTCGGTCTAGCAGAATACCAGACAGACCCCTTTGTGGCGAGTAAGCGGGTGACCGTGCCATTTACTGTCCAAAATGTGACAATAAATAATTATTTCTGAGATGATAAGTTGGTTTCATGACGCTGCTGGGCATGTAAAATAGTTCTGTTCCAAAGTTAGTTTTAGGAGTTCCCTTCGTGGTTCAGTGGTTAACGAATCCGACTAAGAACCGTGAGGTTGCGGGTTTGATCCCTGGCCTTGCTCAGTGGGTTAAGGATCCGGCGTTGCCGTGAGCTGTGGTGTAGGTTGCAAACGCGGCTCGGATCCCGCGTTGCTGTGGCTGTGGCGAAGGCCGGCGGCTACAGCTCCTGTTAGACCCCTAGCCTGGGAACCTCCATATGCCGCAGGTGCGGCTCTAGATAAAGGCAAAAAAGACAAAAAAAAAAAAAACGAAGTTAGTTTTATAAGACTACTGTCCCTAAAATAGATACATATATGTAGGCATCTTTCAAAACTTGATCGACGTGTGTACTGATTACTTGGGTTTTGACAAGCATAGCAATTGTTCGGGGAGCGCCATCTAGCGGAGAACCGCGGCTTGCCGAGGCGCCGGTAGGGATGCTGTCTGTGTTCGGGACAACTGTTTGCCCGCAGGCGGAGTAGTGCAGGTCCGAGGGTGGTGATTATTCGGGGTCTGGACTCGGGCACCTTGATTCCAGGTGAATCAAGTACGTCTCGCGATGTTTTAATAAGCCCCTCCCCGCGTCCGACTCATCAGGGAGGCAAAACCCAACGCTGAAGTGCTCCCTGGCCACCCGTGAACTTGCAGATTCCTCCGGGGCTGGTGAGCGAGCCCGGGGTGCCTGTAATTCGATGCCTAGACTTGCTGCTAGACGGCAGCTCTGCCCCAGGGCCCGAGCAGGTCTCTGCTGCGATTCCAGGCTTTAACATAAATCCGACGCAGGTTCTTGATTCCGGTCCGAACCTCGACGTCACAGGGTCCGGCGGATTACTGTCCCCGCAGTGAAGGCGCTTCCTTCTGCCACCAGCGGGGGGCACTCTGGCCTGCTGGCTGTCACACAGCCCACGCCCCAGGTCTCACGTTTGCACTGGGCATGGTTCCTGGCACGCACCGCCCTTGACCAAATTCCACAGGTGGAGAAATTGGCTGTTGGATGGACCCTCAGCTGCGCGGGGAGAGGAAGGCAGGTCGGGGAAGAGGGTGAGCCGGCCCCCGGGGTGACGCTCTCCAGGGCTGCTCCCAGGTGGGGAGACCCGGGCAGCCCTGCGCGTTATCCCATCACTGGCAGCAGGGCCAGGGCTTGTGGTCCCCACTGCCACATGCTCCGCAGCAGGTGTGTGGAAGGGACAGCGCCAAGACAAGCCTGGTTTCCTCTGCCGATGGGCCCAGGGAGGGGCTGTGCCCACGCTAAGTGATGCGGGCATCGGCCGCGGGGCGAACACTGCTGCTGCCGCCACCGTGTCCCGGAAGCATCATCATTACTCCTGTGCAGGGGCCTCCTTCCTCAAAAGTTGTCATATTCTGCTCCAGTGCAAAGACGCTACTGAACTAATAGTTGGAACGAAGAGGAAACAAAACCCTGCGATGTGCAAAGCAATTTCATGAGCATTTTCATCTCATGCGTTTTCACAGTAACCCTTTAAAGTAGGATAGTCAAGTATTATTACTTCCAATTTACAGTAGAATGTACTCAGGCGCCAATAAATTAGGAATCCTGCCCAGAGTCATGTGGCTGATAAACAGGCTGTAAAGTGGGGGCACAGTTCAGTACACGCAGCTCTAAGGTTAGCAAGTGTTTGTATTTCGTCATGTTGCCCTTTTATGGGAAAAGGGGTATTTGCACTATGTAGGGCAAACAACTTAATTTCCTGGAAGTGAAATTTAGGCCAGTCTATGGAGAAGAGGGCACCGAAGGTGAGTCGCTGGGAAGGAGGGGTTTCCGGTCTTTGCAGCCCTCCTCAGCTCATCCCGAAGTACCATTCTCTACGAACGCTCCCAGAATCATAAAAAGAAGACAAAAATGTGCATGTTTTTCTAAGCATCACGCAGACTCACTTCCCCGCAAAGTCTGCAGTTGCTTTGCAGAGAACTTACCACTCACCTGGCCTCGCCTTCTGCCCTGACTGGAAAGCTCGGGGGGCCAGTCCCTACTCCTGTGGCTGCACCAGCCCCGGGTCCCCGGAACCCTGACGCCCCTGCCCTCCACGCACCCCACAGCCACGCGGGTCCTCACCCACGGCAGCAGAAATAACGCCGTTTCAGCAACACCAGCATCCTCCGTCCACATCGCTGCCCTTAGCATAGTGGCTGTGTGCGGATGGCCGGGGAGCACGTACGGCGCTGAGGTTCTATAGCTGAACAGCGGCCCTGAAAGACGGCGTTTGGCCTCACGCGCTTCTAGACTGAGGCTCCACAGACGCGCGGGCTGGTCCTGAGACGCTCCCGCATCTCGTGACCTGTGTCTTTGTCAAGGTGAAAGACTGTTTACTCAGGCTGACCTTCCATCCTGACAAGGACGCCGGTCATGAGTTTGGGCTTCAGGAGAAAGTTCCGCAGAATTATCAACTGTTATCACTTCTACTGATGAAAAACAAAGAAACGGGAAATAGGTGTGTTGGCTGATTCCCTGGCATGGATTTTGCTTTAAGCGAGTGTTTTTATTTCATGATAATGTAAGACAAATACTCAAACCGATTTATTCATATGTATTTTAAACAATAATTATTTCATGGCAACCAAAGTTATTTCTGGAAATTGAGATGTATTGAATCCTGAATTACACAGCCTTTGATAAATGTATTTCGTTTACTTCTGAATACTAGGGCAGAGTACTAACTTAGTATGATTAACTTTTCCAGGTAAAAGAATGATTTCTTGCTTCGAATACAGGTGTGAGTGGCACTGACTTGGCCGTGTTTCTTTTTCCCTTTAGGCTGTACTTTGGAGGTATAAGTTTTCTCAGCTCAAAGGTTCTTCGGATGACGGCAAGAGCAAAATCAAATTTTTGTTTCAGAATCCAGATACTAAGCAGATTGAAGCAAAGGTAAACCCAAACCCATCACACAAATCACCTCTAACTGCATTAAGGCCGTTAAAAAGCAAAGGAGAGAAAACTGAGGAAAGTCAAAAGTACGAAAACACGTCCTCTGTTTTCCTTGGAATATCCCTCGAAAGTAATAGAATAAATTCACTTTACAATTTTTTTTTCGTTTTGTCTTTTAGGGCTGCACCCGCGGCATATGGAGGTTCCAGGCTAGGGGTCTAATAGGAGCTACAGCTGCCGGCCTGCACCATAGCTCATGGCAACACCGGATCCTTAACCCACTGAGCGAGGCCAGGGACTGAACCTTCATCCTCACGGATGCTAGTCGGGTTTGTTAACCATTGAGCCACAACGGGAACTCCCACTTTATGATTTTAATGGCAGATTTTCACTGAAGTGCATTATCTTAAATTACACACAACAAGTCGCATTTCTTAGTTTTAATTCCCTATAAACTGCATTTGTACCACACTGAAATAATACTCTGGGAACTAAAATAGTCACTTTCTTGGTGCTTTCACATTCTAAATCATAATTTAAAAAACTTTAAAATATTCTGACTCTAGTTTGTCGTTATTTATTCTCGCTTTGTATATACATACAAATCCCTAAGGAAAAATATTTTTAAATTGATTCATGTTTCCCCATGTTATCATGTGTTGAATAAAATGAATTAAATGAATGATTTTTTCCCTTTGCTACATGCAAAATTTCAGTTGTTTCTAACTCATCAGAAAGATTCACTACTTTGATTTTTATCAATGTATGTACATTTGCAAGTATTCAGAACCTGAATGTTTTCCTTAACCCCACTATGAAATTCACAGGAACAGTTTATGGTTTAGAATGAGCTATAGGAAGTTCCCGCTGTGGCTCAGTAGTAACGAGCCCTAGCTGTACCCATGAGGACGTGGGTTCGATCCCTGGCCTCACTCAGTGGGTTAAGGATCTGGCTTTGCCCCGAGCTGTGGTGCAGGTTGTAGAAGCAGCTCAGATCCAAGCTGTTGGGGCTGTGGTCTAGGCCGGCAGCTGCAGCTCCAATTCGACACCTAGCCTGGGAACTTCCATATGCCTCGTTTGGCCCTATAAAAGACCAAAAAAAAAAAAAAAGGAATGAGTTATAAAGATTTTATTTCAGTGTGGAAGAAAGAATAGGTTGGGAATGCCAAAGTGAAAAGTCAGTTCTGTGGAAATGAAAACCCAAATATAAACTTTCACTGTGGGTTAAAATGACCGTAAGTCTATAACATTCCAGTACTGGTTAAAGCCAGGGTGTCGGCCCGACTGCAAAGGCTTGGGGGGCAGGCAGGGACGGGGTGCGACCCCACCCACTCAGCCTGACTCCCCGCGCGGCTCGCAGCCCCCATCTGGGCTCAGACCAGATGTCGCATTCTCCTGGCTCACGCACTTGCCAGAACCTTCCTCCTAGTCCCTTGAGCTCTGAGAGCTAGCATCCCTGGGCTTGCACACAGCTTTGACCCTGCGCGGCTCCTCTTAGATCCCCGAGACTCTGTCAGAGCTTTCGCAAAGTTTTCGATTATTGTCTAGTTTTCCGAGACTTTCTTTTGAATCCCAGGCCAGCCTTTGTGCTTGCCCCAGTGGAAACCTCAGCCTCAGGTTGTTGAGATGCTGCCGGCAGTTTGCTCCTGTTTTAATGCTGTCCTGGGAGTGGATCCCTCTTCTCTGTCTCTCAGCTTTGAGGAGCTGAGCTCTGAGCCAAAAGCCAGACTCAGGACAGAGAATCCAGGGAGCTGCAGATTCCAGCAGGTTTCTGACTCTGCTCTGCCCGCTCAGATCCCGCTGAACTGCTGCGGTGAGGCGTTGGTTTCAGTGAGCGAGTATTTTACTGTGGACTTTCTATTCTCACGTAAGCTCTATATTAGTTATTTGTAATAGTCTTGCTCTATCAATTCACGTCATTTAAATCAGCAAATATGGACACACTGGGAAATAGAGCGTTCTGTTCCGATAAGCGTCTGGTCACAGCATCTTACTAATTCCTACGTAACTGTGTCGTATGTGTGCTTTTGCTTAAAGATGACTTACTTAACTGTTGACTTACTGATGTTGAGCTCACAGCCAAGCATCACGACCCACTTCGACATGTATTTTCTCTAACACACGTCACTGCTCTGTGAGCAAGGGGGGGGGCACTTTAAACAGTCAAATCACCGATACCAAATAGACTGCAAAAAGCGCCCCTTTTGTAGGAGCCTTGCAGTTTGAGAGCTGGAACAGGAAGAGAGCCCCTCGCACTTTTCCCAGGGGAAAGTGCTCGCTGAGGAACTGAAATTGCACGCTGAACCACACTTGACCGTGACCGATCCTTGAGTATTGACCTTGGAATTGCAAATACATGTTAGCATGTAGGCACATTTGTGGGTCCAGAATCTGCGGGTAATGAAGATCTGCTGTCTGGGGGGGGGGGTGCTTCCCAAAGAGTCAGTGGCTCAAGGTAAGACCATATGGTTTTTAGAACCAGACAAGGCTGCCCTGCTCTCATCAGTCCTGCTCAGTATGTACTAAGATGTGCAGACAGGACACTCGAGGAAATAAAACTATCTCGGTTCACACTTGCTATGATCTTATGTATTGAAAATAATTAAGAGTCTTCCTCTGAAGTGCTATTTTAACTAATAAATGGGTTAGCAATGTTTCTGGACATAAAATCGACTTGTAATTGTCATTTACACTTATAGATACTAGCAGTAAACAATTCCCAATGAAATTAAGAAAACAATTTTATTTACAATAACATTTTAAATGAATAAAATAGGAAAATACCTAATAAAAGAAGGGAAAACTTGTATCCTGAAAACAATGTAACATTTTCTAGGAAGCTAAGAAGATTTGCATAAAGGGGGAGACATGCTTCATTCACTAATCAGAGGACAATATTATGAAAGGGGCAGTTTCTCCCTAAATTGAGTAACTGGTTCAATAAAACCCTTTCAGAACGCCAGCTGCTTTTATTGTGGAAGTTGACAAGCTGACCCTAATACTACATAAATGCAAGGAATTCAGAACCACCAAAATAGAAAAAAAACAAGGTGGAGAAGTTACACTTTTTGATTTCAAAAGTTACTACAAATCTATGGAAATCAAGACAGTGCATTACTGATTACTCCAGTGCACGGGCAGACGTTGCTTGATGAAATCCAATGGGCCGTCCCCCCAAATCCCACACATGAACGTCCGTCGATTTTGGACGAAGCTGCCAAGGCAGATCAATGGATAGAGGACAACTGAGGGCCTCAGTCAAGAGAGTGATTCTGAAACCTTGGATCAAACCATTAAAAAAATTAAGACAAAACAGATCTTAGATCTAGATATAAGAGCTGAAACTAAAAATGTGTATTTTGGATTAGGCCATGGTTTCACAGATAGGACAGCAAAACACAAGTGTGGGGTTGTGTGTGTGTGCATGTGTGTGTGTGCATATGCATGTGCATGTGTGCGTGTGTGCATATGAGCGTGTGTGTGGGTGTGTGGTGGGGTGTGGGGGGCGTGTGTGTGTATATGTGTGTGCGCATGCATGTGTGTGTGTGCGTGCAGACTATAAACATAGCCTACAAAATGGGAGAAAGTATTACTTCCCGAGTCTGTGCCTGTTACCTAAGCTTATGTTCTCTGTCTTCTAATGTGATTAGAACACAAATTGAAAAAACATTGGCATTTTTCCTTCAAAGTGGCATGCTTGCAGAAAACTGCATTTGAAATGGCCGCTGAAATGTTGATTGTAATGAAAACTCAGAGTCTCTTGCCTTCCACACGCCCGCAGTGGCAGATGTTGCTGCAGTCGGCGTTTCTGTCCATCCGAATGTTGCCGGCTTGCACAGCAATGAGTGACAGTTTGGGTAAGAAAACACTTCTGGGGATTTTTGCCCCAAAGCTCCTTATTTTTAGGCTAATGGTAGGAGAGCAGAGTATCTTCTCAGTCACTTTATCACAGTAAAACCAAAGCTACAGGTTTAATCCAGTTATTACTAAAACTCTTTTACTGTGGGATACAAATCCACAGGAAGTTATCAGGCCAGAACAGACATGCTCGTTGTACCCTCATCCAGCTTCCTTCGAGCGTGTGTCTGCTGTGACTCTCGTGTGACAGGAGCACAGGACTCTGACCTGGTGCAGCCTGAGTGGAGTCCACGGCAGTTAGAGCCCACGCGTCTCAGCACGTGAGTCTGTGCACCATCGCCACCAGCACGGAACCACGGTTCCCTCCTCGCGCTGCCCTTTTCCATCGCCACCGCCCCCCAGTCCCTAGGAACCACTGATGTGTTTTTCTTTCGATAATTTGGTCATTGTGGGAATGTTGCATAGACTCTGAGAAATTCTGAGACTTTTTCCTTGGGCAGAAGATCCCATGCGTGTGTGTTGATGGTTTGTTCCCTTTTACTGCCGGTTACTGAGCCAGGATACGCAGGGACCTCATTTAACCATTTACTTGCTGAGGGACATCGGAGTGTTTGCCGAGTTTAGCTATTGCTGCTGTGAATCAGAACGTGCAGGCTTTTGTGCAGACCTGAGACTTCATAACTCTGGGATAAATGCCCAGGAGGTCAGTTGCTCAGCCATGTGGAAAATATTTATTTCGTTTTAAAGGAAACGCCGAATTGCTTCCCAGAGTGGCAGTGACATTTTACACTCCCCTGAAGCAAACGTATGAGCAGTCGGTGCCCCTGTATCCTCCTCAATCCTGGCATCGCCCCAGCTCGTCGTTTTAGCTGTTCTCATCATGGTCTTAATTTGCATTATAGCCTAATGGCCAGCAGTGATAAGCAACTATTTCTGCGACTGTTATATGCTTCTCAGTTCTGGGTCTTTTGTTCTTATCTTTTGTTTTGATGGTTCTTTGGGTTTACCTGCATAGAGTATTAAGACATACACAGATAAGGAAAGATAATGTTTCTTTTTTCAGATCTATATCACATCACTGCCTTTTTCTTGCCTGGTGTGCTGCCCGCAGATTTAAATACTATATTGAATACCAGTGGTGAGAGTGGACGTTGTTCATTTGTTCCTTATTCAGGGAAAATCAGTAAGTCTTTCATCGTTAAGTGGTATGTTAAACGCGAGTTCCCATCGTGGCTCAGTGGGCTGTGAACCCAACTCTAGTAGCCACGAGGATGCGGGTTTGATCCCGGCCTCACTCGGTGGGCTCAAGATCCCCCGTTGCTGTGGCTGTGGTGTAGGCCTACAGCTGTAGTTCTAATTCAACCCCTAGCCTGGGAACCTCCATATGCCACAGGTGCGGCCCTAAAAAGGAAAAAAAAAAAAAGATACGATATTAAATTTAGTGGTCTGATAGAAAATTTTCTTAGGCTGAGTTAAGAAATAAAAATACAGGCCACCTGTATTTTTATTTTTCTGAACGTTTTCATTATGAATGGGTATCCATTAATATGACCATGTCAGTTTTCTTTTTTAACTTGTTAATATGGTGGTCTGTGTTTATTGATTTTCAAATAAGTACCTTGTCATACTTTTCTGGAACTAAACCAACTTAATAATGATGTGTCATTTTTTACATATATTGCTGAATTTTATTTGTCAAAATTTTAGGTGTTTTTGCTTTTGTATCAATGAGAAATACTGCTCTGCAGTTTTTCGTTGCAATTATTTTGTTTGTTTGCTTTGGTACTATCTTTGCCTGGCTTTGGTATTAGGATAAAACTATCTCTATTACCTGAGTTAAAAATGTTCCTTCCTCTTTTATTTTCAGAAAATATTGTGTACATTTGTTTTTTCTTGAAGGTTTACTAGAGTTCTCAAGTGGAACCGTCTGGACTAGGAGAGTTCATTTGAGGTATTTTAAAATTATGAATTCAACTTAGTATAGTTATTCAAATTATCCATTTTTATCAGATGATTTGTGGTAATTTTTGTTTTCCTACTTCTTCATCAATTTTATCTAAGTCGTCAAATTTATGTGCAGATTTTTTCATAGAATTTCCTTATTGTCACTTTGAAGTCTGCATATTCTGTAATGACATCTGATTAAGTTCTGATATTAGTATTTGATGCTTTCTACTTTTATTAGTTTTGCTGGAAAAGAACCAGGATTCTTTTCTCTGTTGAGTTCTGTGGTCAATTTAATGAATGCTGCTCTTAGCTTTATTTACTTCTTTTTGGTTGCTTTGGATTTATAGTGCTCTCCTTTTTCTAATTTCATGAGGTGCGATTTTAAAACTTTTGATCGGAAACATTCTTGTTTCTAATATAAACTTTTAATTCTATAATTTTCATCTTAGAACTGAATTCTGCATTCTACAAATTTTGATATACTATGTTTTTGTTTTCATTCAGCTGAATGTGTTTTTAATTTCACTCAAGTCTTCCTCTTTTACAGATGGATTATTTTAGAAGTGTGATGTTGATGTTCCGAGTATTTAGGGATTTTTGTCATATTTCGAAAATTGATTACTAGTCTGATACAGTCAGAGAACATACTCTATATGATTTTATTCTTTTTTTCCTTTTTCTTTATGGCCCAAGATATGACTTCATCTCAGATACTTTACTTGTATAAGATAAAATAGACTTTAAGACAAAAATTTTCCCTAAAGATTAAAAAAAGGTGTTATAAAATGAAAAAAGGTCAATTCAAGAAAAAGCTATAACAATTGTAAATAAATGTATGCATCGACATCAGAGAACCTCATATACAAAAAATTCATAGATCTGAAGGGAGAAATTGACAGGAATACAACAATAGTCAGAGATCTAGACTCCACTTCCAGGATGGAATAGAACATATTAGACAGAAAAATCAATAAACAGCTGATGTGAACCAACACTATAGAGCAAATGAACCTAGCAGACACACACAGAGTGTTCCATTCAACAGGAGGAAAATGCAGACTCTCCTCAAGTGCATGGAACATTCTCCAGGACAGATAAAATGTTAGGTCCCAAAACACAACAAGTTTAAGAACAGTGAAATAATAATAATAATAATAATAATAATAATAATAATAATAATAAATCTTCTTAGCCCACATGTGAATGAAATTAGAAATTGATCACAGAAAGAAATCAGAAGAACCCCAAAAATATATGAAAACTAAACACCACAGTCTTGAAAAAATCATTGGCTGGAAGTGGATATCAAAGGGGAATTTAAAGAATACCCTGAGAGAAACAAAAAAGAAAATACAGCATACCCAAACTTATGAGGTTTGGCAAAAATGCTATTAAGAGGGATGTTGCCGTGTTATAAAAAAAAGAACAAACTATCCTAAAAATTAGCAGAAGGAAGGAAACAATGAAGATTAGAGAATGAACAAATAAAGAATACATAAGCAATAGAAAAAAATCAGTAAAACTAGGAGTTGTGTTTTTTGAAAAGAAAAACGTAATTTAAAAACTCAAATAAAAAAGAGAGATACTCAAATAAATAAAATGGAAAACAAAAAAGGCAACATTAAAATGGATAACACAGACATAAGAAGGATGAGGGACTAGTATGAGCAATTATGCAACAACAAATCGGATACTTGTAAGAAACTGATAAATTCCTAGAACCATAAGAACTGTGAATACGAAATCAAGAGGAAAGAGTAAGCATGAACAGAGCAATAACAGAATATTAAACGGGGATTACAAACAGTAATCAAAACTTCCCAACAAAGAAGAGCCCAGGACCAAAAGGCTGCAAAGGAGAGTTCTTAAAAAAAATTCAAAGGAGAATTACCACCAAACTTTCTTAAACCCTTCTAAAATATAGAAGAGAAAACACCCCCAAAATGATTTTGTGAAGTCAGCATCATCCTGGTTCCAAATCCAGAGAAGGACAACATAAGAAAAGAAAACTACAGTCCAACGTCCCTCGGGAACACTGATGCAAAAAATCCTTGGTACAACACTAGCCAGTCAAACTCAAAAATATACTAAAAGAATTATATAACACATCCAAATAGAATTTATGCCTGAGAGATGTGTGGTTCAACATACAAAAATCAATCCATGTGATATATAACGTTAACAGAATAAGAGATTTATTAAAAGATCATTTCAATAAATGAAATAAAGCATTTATAAAATTCATTATCCTTTCATGATGAAAACTCACAACAAAATAGTTACAGAAAGAACATTCCCCAACACAATAAAGCCATATTGGTAAAACCAACAATTAACATAATAATAAGGAAAAACAGAAAGTGTTTCTTCTAAGATCTGGAACAAGGAACATTCATGTCACTGCTATTTAACCTAGTACTGAAAGTGCTAGTCAGAGCAATCAGGCAAGAAAAGGAAATAAAGGACATCAAAATTGGAAAGAAAGAAGTAAAATTATTTGCTTTTACTTGATGACATGAATGTATACATAGAAAAAACTTAAAAGTCTCCATACACACACAAAATTGTTAGACCCAAGGAACAAATTTAACAAGTTGTAGTGTACAAGATCGACATGTGAAAGTCAGTGTTATCATTATACAGTCGCAGTGAACTCTCTGAAAGGGAAATTAAGAAAACAGTCCCATTCCCAACAGCAACAAAAAGAAAAAATTACGTACGAATTAACTTAAAGAGGTAAAAGATGTGTTCACTGAAGTTTATAAAACATCAATGAAGGAAATTGTAAGTCACAGATGAGAAAAGATATCCTCTGTTCATGAAATGGAAGAATTAATAGTTAAAATATCTGTATTATGCAGAGTTATCTATAGATTCATCACAGTATCTATCAATCCCAGTGATGTGTTTTACAGAAATAGAAAAAATCCTAAATTCGTATAGAATTGGAAAAGACCAAAATAGCTAAAGCAATCTTGAGTAAGAAGAACAAAGCTGGAAGTATCTCACCTCCAAATTATATTACAAAGCTACAGTAATCAAAACAGTATGATACAGGTATAAAAATAGACATACAGTTGGAGTTCCTGTCATGGCTCTGTGGTTAACGAACCCAACTAGTAACCATGAGGTTGTGGGTTCGATCCCCAGCCTTGCTCAGTGGGTTAAGGATCCCACGTTGCTGTGGCTGTGGTGTAGGCCAGCAGCTGCAGTTCTGATTCAACCCCTAGCCTGGGAACCTCCATATGCCACGGGTGCAGCCCTAAAAAGACAAAAGGCCAAAAAAAAAAAAAAAAGTAGACACATAGCCCAATGGAACAAAATAGAGATTTCACAGATGCACATATTTGTGGACATCTGATCATTGGCAAAGATTCCAAGGGCACACAATGAAAGGAGAGTCTCTGTAACAAATGATGCTGGGAAAACTGGATATCTACATGCAAAAGAATGAAATTGGACCACAATTT
Source organism: Catagonus wagneri (assembly GCA_004024745.2). Lineage (NCBI taxonomy): Eukaryota > Metazoa > Chordata > Mammalia > Artiodactyla > Tayassuidae > Catagonus > Catagonus wagneri. The sequence goes on from PVHT021183584.1 coordinate 764,753, forward strand.
CACATCATACATAAAAGTCAACTCAAAATGGATTAAACACTTATAGTACCTGAAGCCATAAAACCCCTAGAAGAAAACATAGGGAAAATACCTTCCAGTAATTGTCCTTGGCAATAATATTTTGGATATGACACCAAAAGCATAGGCAGCAAAAGCCAAAACAAGCAAGTGGGACTGCATCACACTAAAAGGCTTTGCTCAGCAAAGAAAATAATCAGGCAAATAAAAAGCCATTCTACAAAAGGGGAAAAATCATTTGCAAAGTCTATATCCAATAATGAGTTACTAATTTCCTAAATATATGGGGAACTTATTCAATTCAATATGAAAAATACCAATAACACAATTAAAATGACCACCACGTTTCGGTTATACAAGATTAGCCCCGAGCTGATGGATAACGGATGACGGCAGGGAACAGACCGGACACCTGAGGTTTGCAGAGAGGACGGCGGTAACTGCTCCGCCTCCCCCGCCTGAACCCGCGGCAGTTACAGAGTGGACAGTATGTTAATGAGCTCGATTGTGCAATGCATACATACATCAAAACATCAAGCCGTACACCAGAATTCCACAATTTCGTATGTCCCAGTAAAGCTGTACAAAAAAAAAAAGAAAATTTGAGCTAGTGTTTTCAAGATGAAGGCTGTTACAATGTTTCTTTTAAAAATGATCTTAAAAGTGATAAAATGGTGTAATAAATGAGCGCAATTCTTGCTATATGTGGTAAGTAGACAATTTTAAATGAAACACTGTAATAGCACATAGTATGTTCTCAGTTATAAGACAAAAACATTACAACCAGAGCCTATGTCACAAGAAATATGGTTTGTTTGGGGAGTACAACTGAGTTGCCACATGTGTTACAAGATTAAAGGTTGGGATTGTGAAAAGGTCTCAGAAATACCGAAAAAAAGTCATGTGGATTTTCACGGGGGTTGGAGGAACATACTTTGTTTTTTGTTTTTTTGTGTGGCTTTTGGAGTTTTATGGCTGTATAAGGCCCACGTTATACTATAAAAGCCTGCTATAAATTTCCCTTCTGTTTTCCGAAGCCTCATTAAACTTCCCAGAACTTCTCTGGTAGAAATGGGGGAATGGTTCCTAATTGAAGTTATGCGCAATATTGCAGTTGTTTGACAGTTTATTAAAAAGCTCACTTTATCGCTCTTGGGTACTTTCAAAAAGTGTTTTATTTGTGATGATGTTATAGACACTAGTCCATCAAGGGTTACTCATAGTTGTCCATAACTAAATTTTCTAGATAAAAAATGTATTTTTGTTTACTAGTTTTGACATTTTATTATCTTTATGGGTATATGCTTTTAAAATTATAATTTGATATAACGTGGCCAGAGCGTCCCCTGACTTCAGAACAGGCTGTCCGCTAAAAGCATTGCTGTCGCTTTATTCATTGAAATTCATGACTGTTCCCTGAATGGAAACACCGTTAAAATGTTTTCTAAACTAGGGTATACAGCATATTAATCCCAAATTACTGGATTTAAGGTCTGGCAGCCAAGGTGGTGCTTTTTGTACAATAAGAGAGGGGAGAAGGAAAGAGGAAATTGCTTTTTTATTTAGTGGAACAGTGCAGAGCTTGGAAACATTGTTAAACAGACTTCTCTCCCCAAACCCTTTCCTGCCCCCAGTCTCCATGGCCTTGGAGACTCCAATCCACCGTAAGAGACCTGCCCAGATAATACCAGGCTTAGTGAGATTTAACTCAGAAATTGAGGATTGAGTTCCAGCTATGCTCCTTTCCAGCTATTCTCTGTAAATCTTCATTTTCTCATTGTAAATTGTGGATAAAAGTGCTGCCTAAAGGATTGCCCCAGGGATGTCGCATTCTGGCGTTTGCAGGGAGGGACTGAATCTGTAACATGGGAAAAGGAACATTCTGAGCTCAGCAAGGGTCTGTCAGACCCACTAGAGAATCTGCGGGGTGGAGGAGGATGGCTGCAGCCTAAGCGAATTCTTAGCTGGATTTGAGGGTCTCATAAATCCAGAAGTTTAATTTTCCCAGAACCCGGCAGGGATTTGGGCTGAAGGCTCCCCCTCCGCGTCGAACATGAAGGATCAGCTTCCTGCCTGTCCTGCTTTTCACAATTTCTGACTCTTTTTTGACATCTGGAACCAAGGTTTTCTAAAACTCCAAGATCCTTCTTTCACTACAAATTCTCCAGAGCACCAGCTGTTTCCATGACAGAGAAGAAAAATGAGCCCCGGGCGGGTCCTGCTCCTTAATGCAGGTCTTTCATCCATCCTGTTTAGTGGTGTTTCCTGCTGTAGGAGGAACTGGGGCAGCTGGAAATAAATCGGGTGAAACCGTCAGTGGGATGTGCACACATGCCTGTGCGTGTGTGTGTGTGCGTGTGTGTGTGTGTTGTGAGTTCCCTGGTGGTCTAGTGGTTAGGATTTGTGCTGCAGCCCAGGTTTGATCCCTGGTCTAGGAAATGTGATCCCACATCAAGCCACTGCATGCTTCAGTCAAAAGGAAAATAAGTAAATACAACTTGCTCTGTCTAAAGTTTATTTCAGATGGTTAATTGGATTAGGAAGAGGACTATGTGATAAAGGAGAAATCTGGGTAGCGTGTTTCTCTGCCTTTAAAACAGCTTCTAAAATCCTGGGAGTCACTGAGGATTCAGAATTGTTTTTATTTCCCACTGAGAATGTTTTTCTCCTGGTACATAACTTATTTTTCAAATCTCTTATATTCTCCATAGGGATTCTGTGTTTTATTTAGCCATGTGTTAAGAATCCAAATTTGTCTTAACCTGACAAACTCTGAACCTTAAACTGGCATCTTTTAGGAAAGAAAAATATATTAACAGCTTCCAAAATAAATAGCTGTCAAGGCAACATGGCCATGGTGTGGTGTACTTTTTTTTCCTTTTTGCCAAAATCACCATTTACCTATTCTATAGGTAATACAGGGAAAAAAGTAACAGCTTTGCTCTTTAATACTAGTGAAAACATTTTGAAAATCAGAATTTTAAGAATAAAGACACACTTGAAAGCATTTTCCGAGGAGGTAAAAGAACTCAGAATACAGAGCATGGCGACTGGGCGTGGTGTTACCGTCTCAGAATAAAAATAATAGCAAACATTGCAAAATTCATGAAAGCATTGAAAGCGGAAAAAAATAAACTGAATTTTAACCCAAAAATTATCTATTTGGTTATAAAACAAGCACCGTAGGGTTGTGTTGAAGCTGCGTTTATTTCAGAATCCTGTGCGTTTGTATCACGGTTCATGTTTACATTAGGTATAACTTCCCCAAGTTTCCACATGACAAGTCCTGTCTCCTTCAACTTTGTGGTCCCTTGGAGTTCCCATCATGGCTCAGCAGAAACGAATCTGACTGGCATCCATGAGGATGCAGTTTCGATCCCTGGCCTTGCTCAGTGGGTTAAGGATCCGGCGTTGCCATGAGCTGTGGTGAAGGTTGCAGATGCGGCTCGGATCCTGCGTTGCTGTGGCTGTGGTGTAGGCCCGCAGCTACAGCTCCAATTCGACCCCTAGCCTGGGAACCTCCATATGCTGTTGGTGTGGCCCTAAAGAGACAAAAAATAAAATAAAATAAGATAAAATAAATCAAATTTATGGTTCCAGACATCAAGGACTTGGCCGTCGTCTCTATCATCTTCCCATTCACTGAGTAATTTAGTACTAAAATGGTATAAACATGGTCCTAGCATATGGCTATGTCTTATTTTCTTTAAAGGAACAACACAAGGTATTATTACACGAGATACTGTTACATCAAAATCCTAGAAGTAATTAAGACTTCGAAAGTAAACAGTTAAGTAGAGATTGGCAATTACAAGTTTCCGTTTTATCCACCAGCCCTGTGATGGAAGTCAGGAGGCAGAGATAAACAATAAACCAGTGACCCAAGCCACCAAGAGGTCCAGGCTGTGTTCTTAGGAATCCACAGTGCAGATGAAGAGAGGAAACTGAAAGGGTCCAGAAACAACAGGCTGGAATATGTTCTGTGCCCATAAACACTGCGGTGCCAAAAGAATTGATCTTTATTGGCCGCATAAATAAATGTCTCAAATCGCTGTAGCTTAGGGCATGTTAGGAAAGCAACTGTGAATGAGGGCTGGACTTCCAGAATGGCACAGAAAGTTCTTCTGAAATGGCGCTTCTCTGGAAAGGCAATGAGAACAGCCAAAATTATCAGAATGACTTTTTCGGGACTCTGGAAATTGACCAGATGTTCGCAATAAAGAGCATTTGTTGGAAGTAAAGCAGCGCCTGGGGAGCTTCGTGGTGCTTAACCTGCCCTATTCCCATCACCCTCTCCAGAGCTGCAGTGTCACCCCGAAACCTCAAAAACAGGCAGCCTAGACTTAGAAAACTTGACAGCTATGAAATCAGTAGCCCAGCGGTCACTGGAGATGGCAGACAAGGCTTGGAGCTCCGCCCAGGCCCTGTCCCCAGAAAATGGAAGTGATTTGACTTGTCTGGAAGCTCCCTGGAAAAGCCCCCTGGCAGTGCTTGTCATCACTGGATGTGACTCAGACCTTGTTCAGTGGGAAAACCCACCCAAAGGTATTTAGAAACAGCCAGCAGCAGGTGCCTAAGGCTGCAGTTACCTGAGTTGGTGATTCCTGTTGTAACAGGTATGAGCTTGATTTTCATCCTTCCCATCATTAATGACGCAGATCATCTTTTCATTTACCTGCTGGCCAGATGGCTGTCTTCTTTGAAAAAATGTCTCATCATATCCTGTGCCCATTTTTTGAGCAGATTTTTGCTATTGAGTTATATGAATGCTTTACATTTTTTTGCAATTAAGACCTTATCAGATACATAATTTATAAATATTTCCCCCATGCAGTAACTTTTTCATTGTTGATGATTCCTTTGCTGTGCAGATTTTTCATTTAACATAGTACCACTTGTTTGTATTTGCTTCTGTTGCCTCTGCTTTTGGTGTCAGATGCAAAAATCATTACTAAGACCAATGTCAAGAACCTCACTACCCGTGCAGAGTTTTAGGGTGTCAGGTCTTTAACCATTTTGAGTTATTTTTTTGTGTAAATTATAGGATAGAGGTCCAGTTTATTTCTTTTGAAAGTGGATGTCCATTTTTCCCAACACCGTTTATTGAAGAGACTATTCTTTACCCTTTACATATTCTTGGCTTTTTTATTTTAAAATTAACTGAGCATACACTTGTGGTTTTATTCCTGGACTCTCTGTTCTGTTCCAGTGATTTTCATGTCTGTTTTTATACCAGTAGCATGCTGTTTGATTATTGTAGCTTTAGAGTATAGTTGAAGTCAGGGGGGATTGATGCCTCCAGCTTCATTCTCGGGATCTCTTTGGCCAGCCAGGTACTTTTGTGGCTCCATACAAAATTTAAGATTGTTTCACTTCTGTGAAAAATGCCATTTTGATAGGAATTGCATTGGTTCTGTAGATTGCTTTAAGTAGTATGGACATTTTAACAATATTGATTCTTCTAATCCATGAGCACAAAATATTTTTCCATTTATTTGTGTCTTCTTCAGTTTCTCTTATTGATGTCTTATGGTTTTCAGTGTATAGATCTTTCACCTCATCAGTTAAATTTATTCCTTGGTATTTTATTCTTTTTGACACAGTGGTAAGTGGAATTATTTTCGTAATTTCTCTTTCTGATAGCTCATTGTTAGTGTATGGATTTTTGTACACTTATTTTGCATCTTAACTCTTTACTGAATTGCTATGATTTTTTAATAGATTTTTGCTTTGCCGGCAACCCCATATGCTTAATAACCCTCTCGTTCTCTCTGTGACAAGTTTATCCTACAGACCTCATAAAGCACATGTTTTTATTTGTCTTCTCTCTGTCCTTTTGGCATTAAAACACTTTTATGGGACTATTGAGGGTTTTTCATAAAAATACTTGAGACATCAGCTTTCAAAGTCTGTCCTAAGCACCAGCTCGTGATTTTACAATTAGTCTGATACCACTTGTGGTTGGAAAGAACTTCTGTATTATTTGGTTACCACTGATATATGGTACATTTCCTTCAATATCTAAATGGGAAATATATTTCTAAAGCTCCAAACAATTAGCAATATCTTTAACAATCAAGTACAACAATCAAAATTAATTAAATTTAAAATCAATGCATGCATTTTATTTTGGAAGTGAACCAGTTGGCTTTGAGTGTGGTAAACATTCATATCCGTTTGCTTTCAGTGTTTCATATTCATTATCCTATGACAAATAGCAACTTATTCTAAAGAATAGTGGAGAAAGCTTTTTAATTATTCCAATCCAAATTTTTCATTTGAATTGTGTGTAAAGAGATAAAAAATACTTTTAAGGCTACTGTTTCCTCTTTACTTACATTTTATCAAGAGTAAAACTTTAATCTGGTCAAATATATTTCTATGCAGCTTTTATCAATATTGAAAATACTTTCACAGAGAATAAGAAGCTTAGTCCTTCCAGCTCGTGACCCTCCCCCCCGTATTTTGAAGTAAATCTGCAATACATATGAAATTAATACATTGAACCAAAATGCCTATGGTTTCCGTACATTAGGTTTAATTGATTCCAGTTAATTTTACTGAACTTGAAATAAAATGTCTAGCTATTATATAATTGCCTAGTCATTTTCAATTTTTTTTAAGGAAATTGATTTTTAATTTATGGGCCCCATTTCTCTTTTGCTTTCAGGAGTTGGAATTTTCCAATCTATTTGCTGTTCTTCACTGCATTCACTCATTCTTTGCTGCCAAAGTGGCCTGTTTGGACCCTCTCTTTCTAGGCAGTCAGGCTGCTGCCTCTGCTGCTTCCAGCTCAAGTATGTCGAGCAAAGCCAAGTCCCTGACTTGACACCTGGCACCCTGCTCCCTGTGACTTGTAAACAGAACACACATGCTCATCGCTTCAGACACCAGAAAAGCAATCCCATCACCAAGTCAGCAGTGAAGTCAGGTTGAAATTTCAGCCAGGAGACGTTCAGGGTCTCAAAAGTATTTTTGTTTGGAAGCCTCTGTGACTCACCCTCAAGGAACAGACTAGCTTGCTTTCCCGTGGCAGATGGGTACCAGGACGGCGCTCTCATCAAAAGTGAAGACGAAAGAATGAATGACTGGAGTATGTAAATAATATAAAATTGTAAGCTACCTATAAATAAAAATACCCATTAAGTGGTTCTGTATTTTAGATTATTTTGTATGACACGTACGTGTTTGGCCTGATCACGGACTCAAGCCCGGTCGTATCAGGAGTGACCTAAAGCAGCCTGACACCGTAGGGCCGGGAGACCAGCGTGCAAAAGCCCTCATGGAAGAAGAACGCACTTTAACTTGCCTCTGGAGACCTGGAACCCTCAGCCAGGAACGGGCCTGGCACTTCGGGTTTGCCAGTCTCACTGGAAGGTGTCACTGAGAGCTGCAAAGGAATAATCACCTTTTACCTGCGACAGACACGCTGTGCAATGGACTGTTCCTTCCTTGGGTCACTGTCACCAAGTGTTTTGTTTGCTACCAGGGTCCTTCAAAGATGCCAAATGCGTCCATTGGAGGATGAAGGGAGGCAAACAGCCACAAATCCCTTATTCCGCCCTTCCTTTAAGGAGATTTATGTTTACCTGGGATAAATTATCAAATCAAACCTTTGAAACCTTTCATTGACCCCAAAAACTTTTGTACAGAAAACGTTATCACCCAATGTGACGTAGGAAGCGCCCGCTGGTAACCCCCCCCCCCCCCGCTAACCTGGGCGGACCGTCCGCAGGCAGCCTCAGCTTTGCCTTTACACTAGCTGGACGTCGTTTCTCCACTTCGGTTAGACTTTATGAGACGAAGGTGAGATACGAAAATAAAATTTCATATTTCCATCTTCCCATGTCATAAGGAGTTGTTTCGGGCATCTTCTCTTAGGAATGTAAGTGTGAAGAAGATGGAAATTTGAAAGCACTGAAGTTTGACTCAGATCCCAGGTGACTCAGAGCTCTTTGTGTGACATTCCATGGCCTTTAATCCAACTGTACTGAAATCTGCTTTTAAATAACCAGCTGCCTAGTTAGAAAAAAATTCACTTTTTCATTAATGCATCTGTTCCCAAATAGATCAGACGGGCATTTCTTTATGAAGATGACCAAATATCTAATAAGATGGTTTGATTTTTCTTCTTTAATAGAAGGGGAAAATGTCACTCAAGAAAGAAACAAAATGATTTGTAAAAGGATAGAAGGATACATGAACATGATAATGAAAAAATAAACAGCAAACTATCCCCATAGTCACTATAAATTGTTAACCCACTCTGCATCTGATTAGAGCTTCAGCACACTCAGTTAAAAAGGAAAAGTGAAGGTTCATAATTGTTACCTGGGGCAAGTTCTAAGTTCAGTCTAGGACATCTTATAAAAAGAACTCTGGCAAATAGGACAAAATGCAGCTTTAATGTAATTTATTTGGACTCTCAAAACTAAATACATGCCCGTAATCAGGATAACACACTGCCAAATTATTGCTCACCTGTTCTGAGCAAACGCAACAGCAGTGTTTTAAAAGCAGGAGCCCAGCACAGCCAGGCTTCAGGAAGCCCCTGGTGAGCTTAGGAGGCAGGAGCAGAGGGAGAGGCACCTGCCCGGGGCCCGAAGCCTGGCAGCTGGTTCCCCACAGAGTCTCTGTCCCCAGGCTGAGCTGCATCTCGGGGCGCTCCCTTGAGAAATGTCGCCGTGCCGCTGGTGTGGCCGTCAGTCCAGAGGCAGTATGAGAGGGGCTCAGTCGCCTAAAGGAAACAAAGGCTTCAAAACTTTCTAGAAGTATAATGTAATCATTTTTAAAAAGTCAGATTTTGTAAAAGCTCTATTTAAAAAAAACACAAAAAGTCGGTTCAATTAAATATCCTTTTTGTATGTCATTAAAGTCTTCGACCCGTGTTTACGTGTGTGAGAAAAGATGCACAACGACACGTGTGGGTGTGTACATTCCTCAGAAACATACACACCTACATGTATATGTATGTATATATAAGAAAATGCCAATCGCAAATTAGAATATCTTTCAAATGCATATACTTAATATACTTTAAATTTCCATTGTAAACTATAACTGGAATTAAAATTTATGACCATACTATACTGTGTTTATTTTTGATACTATTGGAAAAAAAAAAAAAACACAGGCCTAAACTGCTACTTTACATGATTGGTGGGGAAGCCACCTATTACAAAAAAACTATTTTGATTTTCATCAGTTAGCAAATAGCATTTAACGTTCTTTCACGGTGCAATGATTAGACCTGTCATTTGTTATGACTTGACTACCTGAACGAGAGTTTAGAAATGAAGACAAATACCCTGATAAACCTCTGTTTCTCATATAATTTAGGTTTAGACGCATGAGATTTATTCATCAGATCCTAGTTTGTATGAGAGCACATTTTAACGACAGAATGCTTCGTTATGCATTAACCTCTCCAGTGCCTTGGCATATGCACGCGTGTGTGTGCGTGCGTGCACATATATACGTGTATGTGCACATATATGTAAGCAGGTGTATGTAGGTCTATACACTAAAGGTTCATTAGAGTGTCCACAGTACAAGCCCACAGGGAACGTTACATTTCAGGTACTTGGGTCACAGAAGGGAGTTCCAATGTCATCTGAAATCTTTGCTAACAACTATAATAATGTATTTAGCCTGATAAAGAATAGCAATTCATTTAAGCCGAAGTACATTAATGCAGGGGCATTTTTAATTTGTTCTATTGCAAGAGTATTTATTTCAAAAGTAATTTAATAGGTAAAGTAGGTGTGACGTGTACCTGGGTATTTACCAACAAGATTTTTAAGAGAAAATAATCAGCTAATCATTTCTTGCCCATGTTTCAGTCAGGTACCAACTTAGAGTTTTAAAATCTCTTTCCATGAAACTGTCCTTCAGCAAAAGAAGAAACACGATTGCTTGAAAATAAATGTCAGTCCCCAATTCGCTGTCAGCACAGAGACTTTCCTCATTTTCAGAAACAATGCTTGCTCATCACCTTTGTCTGCACTGAACGCTGGGTTTGAGAACTGCTCGATTCATAACTGCGGAAAGGTAGTCATCCTAACCAGCATTCTGAATTAGCGCTAGAAATCAGCAAAGTGGGGAAGCTTTAAAAGCGCAGGGACAGTCTTGTGCTCGAGTCTTCCAGGTAAGTGTGGAAGGTAAGCGTGGAATGCCCGAGAACATTTTCGCTCCCTTAGCACCGCGGTCCTCGCGGCTCCACGGAAGGAACTGCTTTATTCATACCTCTAAAACTCGCGCTTGTGGTTTATTCTTATTCCTTAATTCTTTAAAATCATAATTCACTTATTTGCACATGTGAAGTTGCTTTTAAAGATAAAGAAAATATTATAAATGTTATATATTTTATACATATTAAAAGGCAATGAAAATACCAGAACTATGAAATGTAAATATATTTATTTCACTTTTAATTGTTTTGGTGGATGTTTGTAAAATGGCAATTAATATCTGTGACAAAAACTTGTCACTCTGTTCCTAAAGTTCCTTAATGTACTACTAAACCAACTGTACCTTTTTTAATGACGTATATACTGGAAAATAAATACAAATACTTTTTACTACATCTGTGTTTTCACTTCTTGGGTTTGATGGGTAAGTTTCGCATCTGTTTAGAGTCTGTCCCTGAAGGACTTAGAGCCGCGACAAACAGGGCCAGCGGTGAGCTGTCTGCTTTGGGTGCGTAGCTCTTAAGCCACGATCCGTTTTGCTTCGTCAATATTTATGAAGAATAGATATCTGACCCCTAAAAGGCCCTAAGGAGTGCACAAAGGCGCCATCCCCTTAGAAAGGCTCCCAGAGGTCCGTCATGAGAGGACTTGCTGAGAGCACTGGCCTCCAGGGCACCGCTTTCTGACCCTTTGTGACCGAGAAGTGGCTTGTCACTTCACGTCACACGAGAGCACAGCTGTCTTTCAGGGAATTACAGAGCCATAAAGGAACATAAGCATAGAAACAGTCTTTTTTAAAAAAAAATTATGGTATCTAGGGAGTTTCCTTCGTGGCTCAGTGGTTAACGAACCCAACTAGGATCCATGAGGACGCGGGTTCGATCCCTCCCAACCCTCCTGGCTTACTGTTGCCTAACCTGCTCCAAAATTGTGACATTCCCACTTCTATTTTATCCAAACTCTCATTCCCTAAGTTCCAATAAGCTAAGAGAAATAGTGCCGAAAAAATCTGAGTGAATTAAGTGGGTGGATATTAGTGACAGCAGAGGACACCTCTGTGGCGTTCACAGCGCGCGCAGCATGCTTCTAAGCCCTGTACATACATTGACTCATTTAACCCTCAAAATAACCTTTCTGGTAGGTACTATTATTAGCCTCATTTTACAAGAATATAGAATTAAAATAGATTTTCCCAAAACTTCTAAGTTATAAAAGCAAGAAGGACGAGTCAACCATTATTAGTGTTCGCATTTTTTTTGGAAAGCACTTACATGCAATTTTAGTTCCAGTAATTAATTGAAAGAAAGGTTACCCAAAGAGTGCGTGAGCTTGCTTACTTGATTGCCTTTTGCTTTTATCAGCGCTGGGAGCAGAGATCAACGATGCTGTCAATGATAAGTGTGGCGGGGTCCATGCACAACCTGGTTTCTGCGGGAGGTCTGACATCTCTGCCACCTTGAATTCTGATCAGTGCGTTGGAGGTGGAAGCCGGCAAGGTGAGGGCAGCAGAGCACCCTTTGGGGTAGACAGTCTGTAAGGTGGGGATCGATTTCACAGAAGCTCCTGTGGTAGGTCTGTTGAATAAGCAATGACGCTCGGTGAGGCCCCACAGCGGGCGGGCACTGGCCCAGTGGGACCTGCACCGGCATCGTCTTACTGGCTCCCTCATGCCACCCCAGGGTCCTCCGTGCCTGGTCCCCTCAGCGCCCTCCTCTCTAGGCATCTTCTAGGTCTCTCTTGTCCCAGGCTCCCCCCACCTCCCCACGCCAATAGTCTCCACCCGGGATTCACCCAGCAACACACACGGCTCACTTCTACTCACTCCAGCTTTCATTTTAAAAGTCACTTTTCAGCAAACCGTTCTCTGACGCCACTCCTTGATGCCACTCCTTCCCACCACGTCACCAAGACCATGTCATTCCATTACCTCTTTTTTGTGCTGAGAAAGGCCCCCTCTTGCACAAGGCTAAGCAGAGGTACTCGGGTGGGCTGAGGGGAGGCCAGCATCTTGGCCACGTGAGATGTGGCCAGCAGGCTGTGGATGGAAACCCAGGACCCACAGACGGAGAGGCAGGGGTTCCCCAAGTTTCCTGTGGCCTCATGTGCCATGTCCCAGACCAGATGCTGGAGAAGCCACAGCCCAGGTCACCCAGGTCATCCATGAGGACAAGAGGAAAATGGCTCCAAGGATGTGGGATTCAGAAACGGACCAACTAGCCAGACAGAAAACAGGTGGACAACAGAGATCAGGGAATGTGAAGACAGGATGGAAGAAGTGCTAAAAACTGGACGAGAGAGAGAAAATGGACCGAATAAGAAGCCAGCAGAGCCCCAGTGGCCTGTGGGCTTGAACAAAAAAATCTAACACTTTTGTCAGGGGAATTCCAGAAGGAGAGGCAAAAAAAGCAGGTAAAGGTAAAAAGATGGAGGAAGTAATGGGTGAAAACTGCCCAAATTTGCAAAAGATACAGATGTAAGTCAAGCATCTGAGTGAACAGATAAAGAAATCCAAGGATTTAAAGAAATCCATGACGAAAATATACCACAGTCAAATGGTACCAAGTCAAAAGAATTCACACTAAAGGCAAAGAAAATGAAAACAATGAGAGAAAGGATATGCCTCCCTAGAGGGTGAAAAACACAATTATGACGGTAACACTTCCGAAAACTGGAGAGCGGGAACCAGCACAAGGCTGAAACACAAATTATCAGCCCACGATCCTATACCCAGTGAAGATATCCTCCAGGAATAAGGAAAACATCAAAACATTCTGAGATTACGTAAAACCAAGAAAATGTACGAGCAGCACATTTATCCCAAAAGTCATTTTCCACACAGAAAAGAAGTCAATATATGATTGATGACAATAGACTTAGTCTCTGGCTTTGAGTTCTCTAAAGTATGACTGATGGCTGCAAAAGCAACCACACTGGTTGCTGAAGTAGTCAAGGGGTCGCCTCGCAAATGGATAAAGATGGAGGGAAAGTGGGATGTGTACATGTCACTCGAACCCGTGATTGACAGCAGAACCAGACCTGTTACCTATGACGCTCAAGGAAAAAAAGCTTTGCAGGCATCTATACTCAAGAACACTAAAGATAAATCCAAGTAGAACGACAAATACATTGTTTAACCTATAGCAAGAAAAAAAAATGAGAAAGCGCACACACACACACAAGACAAAGAAACAGAGAACAAATAGAAAATAAAAACTCAAACGGGAAACTAAAGCCCCAGCATATCACAAGCTCTTAAAAGTAAATCCTCTGCATATACCAGTTAAATGGCAGAGATTGGTAGATGCAATTTTTTAAAAAGATGATCCACCTTTAGACTCTTTAGAGGAAATTCACTTCAAATAATGCAATATAGGTAGATTGGAAATAAAAGGATGAAAAAAGAGATCTCAGGCAAACATTAGCAAAAGCAAGCAAAAGTGGATATAGTAATTGGAAGATATTGTGTTAATGGAAGACTCAATATTGTTAAAATGTCAATTTTACCAGACTTGGTCTATAGATTCAAAGTGGTCCTCATAAAACTCTAGCTAGTTATTCTATGGATATCCCAGAACTGATTTACAGTTCATTTCAAAAAGAAAAGACCCAGAAGCGCTAACAGGATACTGAGGAAGGAGGACAAAGCCGGGTGCCTTGCCTGCACTCACGCGGGACCTGGGAGGCGCTCCCGGTACCCGTTTCCTCTTCCCTGTGCTTCAGCATCAGTTCTGCAGGTCTCTCTGCAGAGTCGGGCTCTTTGGCTTCTGTCCGCCTTACGTGCCTGCTTCAGTACCTCTGTGATAGCTGCTGTGATGTCTCGGAGTGCTGTACAATACGCCTGTACCCGCCCGTTGCTGTATCCACGGAGATGACACGTGCGCGGGTGCTGGGGCTGTTTCCATTCATCAGTGCTTCTCCGTGTAACAACAGTGCTTGATGCGTGTCGTAATTTAATACGTACTATATGCTAATTAGAAATCGAGGATGAGATGCTGGAGTAAGGATGTAGGTACCTTCATATCACTTTGCCCAGTGTAACTACTTTCAGATGAGTAGCTCCCCCAACACACGTTTTACAAAAGTTGCTCATGATGACTTATTTGTAACTCCTCTGCATTATAAAATTTTCATAAAGGTGGGACATAAGAAATAATGTGCTTATTTCATTGAGAATAGTTGTTACCAAAACATCGCCTACATATGATTCAATTATAAATATAAAAACGACAAAGAAGGGCTTCGCAGCCACACTCTTTTGTTATTTCAAGCTCAATAGATGCCTTTTATCCAGGGAAACACACATCTAATGAAGTAAAAGCACCTCAAACAAGTGTGAATACGCTTTGGTTGAATGACACATTCAAATATACTTCAAACTCATCAACCCAGCTCTCGAAACACCTCGAAATAACTGACATTAACCGAGCTTTGCTAAAATGTTTCATATTTTCCAGGGGGGTTACAAGATCTAAAAGGTCGATTAGGAAATAGAACATCTTAAAAGTCTACATAAGCAAGAAGTTTGCTCTGCCCTATTGACTTTACAGATGTCTACCTGTTTCCATGGAGAGCAATATTTAAATGAAGTATGTCTTGATACAGCTATCGGGCAGAGTGCTGTGGGTTTAAGGATTCTTGGGGAAATAACCAGAGAAAGCAGTTCTGGGGTGAGAGTTGAAATCTGCGAGTGTGGATTCCGGCAGTTTTTCAGCCATCTCTTTCTCTAAAGAAAAGAGCACCCCGCCTCAGATGACATTTGTATGCATTAAGCACGTTAGCTTTTATTTTTAAAAGGGTACATTTTTTTTATGCACGCTTCGTTTTAATGACTGTGTAGCTAATTGAGCACACAGCTGTACTGGTTCAGACATTAATATTTTCAGCAGATGGTATGTTCGACATTCTAAAATTTTGGAATTTCTAATGTTGTTATGGCAACATTTAAATGAAGATTTTGAAAATGATGGCTTAATACTATGGGTATGAGTTGTGTGTATGTGTAAAATTATTGCTTCCTTTAGTTTAATTTCTATAATTTAGATTCCGTTCTTGTCTTTTCTGATGAAGAGTTTAATAATGGATATCTTCTAATTTTCTGCTCATCCGAAATGGTAATAGGTAGGACCTCCAAATTCTAGAACCCACCTTTTCTGCCTGACCTGGTCAAACCTACGAAATTCCTAAATTATACATAATACAAAGTAGAAACCCATTTTTTAAAATTTAGATGACATGAAGAGGTGAGATGATCTTTTTAGTGTTATTATAAGAAAACCTGCTTTTATCACAGGTAGATACTCAAAAGCTCAATTCTCTATGCTTCTTCTTTCCCAACAACGAAGTTTTAATTTTTCTTTCCTAACAAGTTATGTCTTTCCCCCTTTTTTTTCATTGTGGTATTATGTGTTTCTAACCATACTCCAAACAATGGTGTTCTACTGTCAATGACCCCAAAGATTTTTTTCCTCTTTTTTGTAGAAGTGTATACACTCATATTCCCATCATACTAATTTTGCTATGAGCTCTCCAGTCATTTTGATATGAAGAGCTGTTATTGACTGAGCAAATCTATATGAGCGTTTTTTCAAATGCTCAGAAAGTTCTTAACTTTCTCAGTAATGAGGTCAGCAAAAAAGACCCTGTCATACTCCTTCTATAAAAGACACTGACAAACAAACAAGCAAACAAAAACACTGGTAGGGACAGTCCTTGTGTTAAATACAGAAGAGTTTCTTCAAGATGGACCATTCAGTGTGGAGGAAACAGGACAGTGGAATAGATGCCGAGTCCTAAGTTGTGCCTCTCACTGAAGTCTGGCTCACACAGTCGACTGCAGAGTGTCATTATTTTCACTGTCTATCATTTAGGCTCTCAAAGGTTTTGGTGACTCGGAACTGGCAGTGCCTTTAAGATTTCTTTCTGCCAACTCACTGGACCAAAGATGCTTTGTTGCTCAGTAAGTGTAGAGACTAAAACAGTTTCCAGGCTGCACACGCAGCTGACCACTTCTTGATAGAAACAGTTAAAAACATAGAGCCAAGAAAGTGAACCTGTATACAGGGTGCCACCTCTGTCCTGCAATAGGTAAGGGGACGTCCTTGAATAAAACACGAGCCTACTCAAGGGAAAATTTAGAGCGGTCTTCACTATTCAGACGGAGGGGCAATAGATGACATCTATGAATCTAAGCCAAAATTGTCGACCTAAAATTATTGTAGGTTATTTCAGAGTAGAAGATACAAAATAATGTTATCTCCAGCACCCACGTACTCATTATTCTGATAAAACACTAATTGTCACCAGCACCGTGGAAGCCCGTGTGTGCGTGTTAGCAGTGAGCAGCGTGCCGCTCTGAGACGACGCCTGCCGTGAGTCTGTGCTCAGCAGGTAACGCTTGTGCATCCTTACACAGTATGTGTCCTTATTCCAGACAGCTTACGGGTTTGCACGCCTAAATCACCTAAATTCTTAAGTCCGTTTCGAAGCAGTTTAAGGCTACTTATTGACTGATTTACTAGCTGATTTTTCAGAAGTGGTTTACTGACTACATATTGTCCTTTTTCTAAAGAAGACATGTTTACTCACAAACATTTTCTCCCCATTTTTCTATTGTGGTAAGACACAAAAATACAAAATTTGCCGTCTTAACCCTGAAGTGCACTTGACTCCATGGCGTTAAACGTCAGGCGCTGCCATCACCACCATCCACACCCAGAACTCTTTCATCGGTAAAACAGCAGCTCTGGCCTGAAGAATACAGAATACACCTCCCAAAGCATGACTTTTGGACGCGTTACTGTGAGCCGCAGGCACTCGGAACACAACAAAAGCAGGAAGAGGCTTCCCCGCCACGCGCCTTATCCTCTAAAGACGTGCCCTCCGAAAAGATCTGCTTATAGGAAACCCCTTCCCTGGGAATTTCATCATCCAGGGAGGACTGACTCTTAACACAAACGAGCCCAGGAGTTGACCTCAGAGCCAGACAGCACTGTCACACCTCCAGCTGTATTTCAAAAGGCCTGGTCATTGTTCCTAAAAATCCACGACTCCCCCCTCAGAGGCCGCGTGCCGCCCATCTGCCCACTTAGATGATGTTTAGCATTGGCTTCCCAGGCACCGGGACTCGCTTATTCGTGGCTGCATCCTATGTGTACACGGCGTGGCCATGTTAATAAGCTTCTGTCTGTTTTTCTCATGGTGCCCTGTTGCTGGGGTCTCAGCCAAGAACTCAGAAGGGTGGATGGAAAATTCGTTTTTCTGCCCCCGCGGTGCTGTAAGCAGTAATTCCCTGTCTGCCACGACTCCCGGCTTCCGGCCTCGGGTTCCTGGCGTGAACCGAGCTCTTTGTCGCACTTAGAAGTCCTCGCACACGGGGAGTCACCTTTCTCTTGTCACTTTCTGGATCCTTTCTTTGCCTCTGACTTTGGACCATGTGACTCTGCTGTGCCTGCGTGTAGGTCTTATGTTAACTGAGCTTCTGCACTGTTTTCAACTGACATTTTTAATTTCATGTCGGACGTCTGGGCCGTTACTTCTCCAGGTGTGTTTCCTGTCTCTCTCTCTGCTCTTCCTCCTTCTGTTAGGCAGGTTGTCCTTGATGTTGTCTTAACGCGCAACTGTTTCTGTCTCTTTTGTCTTTATCTGGTCTCCTTTCTGTTGCTCAAACCGGAAAAATCTCAAGTATCCTGTTTCCAAGTTTGCTGATTTTTTTTTTTCTGCAAGTAAAATCACTCCAGGGAAGTTTTCATTTCAGCTATTCTGCTTTCTCGGTTGGAGTATCTGTTTGCTCATCATTACAATTCCTATCTATTGATACAGTCTATCTAATAAAATACTACGTTCACACTTTAAACAAATCTTCAGACAGTTTTGTTTACCCCTTTGAACATTTCAGGAATGGCTGATGTAAAATCTTCGTCTCCCACGGCAGCGGCCGGGCTCGCCCCGGCGATCTCTGTTGCCCGTTCCCTCCGCGCGTAGCGGACAGCGCGTCCCGTGCTTTTCCACGTCCTTCTTTGTCGGCGGAGACGACCGGACATGCAGAGAGCACGAGGGGCGGCTGCGGAAAGCAGATGCCCCCTTCCCCGCGCAGGGTTTGTTGCTGCCGTTTGTCGTGATTCTCCGTGTCCCTCTGGCCTGTTCGGTCATCTCCCCGCGGCTCCGCACAGCCTGGGCTTCTGCTGGGAGCCGTGTCTGAAGTCTCCGTGCGCTCAGCTCGGTGCCCGGCTAACGGCTGGACAGAGGTTCCCTGGGGGCTTTGGCCGGTGAGTCGCCAGCCCTCGCTGAGGGCGTCTGTGTGTCGTGGCGCGTCCGCCTTCCTGCGATCCCAGCCCGGCCCCCAGCGGCCCTGCTGCCACGTTCGTGCTCTCAGCCCTGCCGAGCCCCGGGCACGGCCGGTACCTGCCCCTGGATTTCTGGATTCCAGCACTATTTTGGAGCTTTCCGAGCCCCCCTCGGGACCTCATCTCCCACATTCTCCTTGGAAGTTTTGGGGTCAGTCTCTTGTTGGTCTCCCCTCGGGGCTGAGATCACGTCAGGGGGCTGAAACGCTAAGCAATTGTCACTGACTTTCGCTAAAGGCCACGCACGGGGGTGGGGCTGCTCCAGAGCAGGGAGCTCCGGTGACTGCGACACAGGGGACCCCGCGACCGGGGCTTTTCAGGAGGCCAAGAGGCAGCTCGGTTCTCTGCGGTCGGGACCTCGCCGTCTTTACCATGATTCATCCATTTTTCTTGATAAACACTTTTGGTTACTTTCCAGGGTTCTGAATAAGCGCATTTGGAACGTTTCTTTCTGGCGCCCTCTTTTCTTTGCGGGGAACAGGCTGTCAAGGTCTCCCCCTGACATTCTGGACGTCTTTCCAGGGAAGCAAAGGGCAGAAGAAAGAGTGGTAGGTGCAGCATTTACGAAGAACGGGGCGTCATCTCCATTTCAGACGAGTAAAAATAAACAAACAAGGAAAGAACAGGGAGCTGGTAACAGAGTTTCATCCCTTGAAGTTTGTTAAAATATATTTTAAATCGTTATTTTTTAATTCCATGCCACGTCCATACTTTCTTACCCTTTGTTTTACTCATTCCTCTTGGATGAAAAACGACTACCGCCTTCTGCATGAAAGGAGTAACCACGGTTAGTCTCCGAGGACACAGTCTCTGCTTTCTCATGTCCTGATACATCCTTTCTTCTCTTCCTGCTAAGCCCCTGCTGTGCCCTCTGACCCTCACTTGCCTTTTCCTTCGCTAGGACCTCAGAGTTTAACTCCTTTTGCAGATTTTTTCTATGTAGGTAAAAATACCGTCTCTCCAAACACCGTACTTTTTGGAAAGTGAACTAAACTCTTTTTAATTCCCTTTTGCTTTCCATGCTTCTGGTTGGTGTATATTTTCAGATCACTTATTTCATGCTTCTTGTGTGCTCAAAAACTTCTGTGGGGTAGGTTTAGTGCAGTATAAATATTCAAGAAATATTAATTCCTGAACATATGCTAAATAGTCTGATATACACAGGCACTTGCTTATTCAACCACAACTAATCATTTTCTGGCACCTGTTACAGACACACCTAATATAAACCGACAGATCACTTCTCCCCGCGACTTACCAATTCAATGTGACAGGTGAAAAGAGAAAGGTAACCAGCAGGGCAAATGTTTTAATTTTGATCATTTCCAATTTATCATTTTTTACTTTGTTTTATGCATCATGATTTTGGTGTCATGTCTAAAAACAACTCACCAAGCCCTGGTTCCCCAGATTTTCTCCTGTGTTTTACGTTTAAATCTATAAGCCATTTAGACTCAATTTTTGCATAAAGTATAGGGTATAAGGATTGGGGTGCATTTTATTTTTTTATTGTATTATATAAGCAAAATACACATTGGAGTTTGTACATATTTATACATTGGATGTATTTATTTTACATATATATAATAAATGTGTATTGAAGATTTATTTTATATATGCATACATATAACCACTTCTTCCAGCACCACTTGTTTAAAAGACTGTCTTTCTTTTATTAAATTGCTTTTCTATCTTTGCCAAAAATGAGAAAATGGTCAAAAGACAAAAAGAGCCATTGCAGCCTAGAAAGCGCACAGATGGCAAATAAGCACGTGAGAAGGCGCTCGGCATCAGCAGGAGAGAGGAATGCAAATCAGGACCGCAGTAAGCTGCCTGGCGGAGCGGCCCCCGGAATGGCTAAGCACATGTAAACAAGGAAAACTGGCGACCCTGTCTCGACAAAGATGTGGAGAAGCTGGGTCTCCTTCGTGTTACTTATGGGAATGGAAAAAATGAAAATCACACGGGGAAACGGTTTGGTGGTTTCTTACAAATAAAAAGTGAAGCAAGCACGCACTCTCCTTTCGGCCCATTTATCGGAGGCCCCAACGCCGTGTTCGCACCCAGGCCTGCGCAGGACTCTTTAGAGCAGCCACCTACCAGACGCCCAAGCTGGAAACAACCAAAGGCCCCTTAACGGATGTGCAGTTCAACAGTCTGCGGTGAACCAGCCACAGGCACCACTCACGAGCAAGAAGGGGACCGACTCTCGCCGCGGGCAGGGACGCGGACCGATGTCAAGGCTTCGTGTGAGATGAAATACGCCGATCTCGAGTCCCTTTACACAACTTTGGGAAAACAGTGGCCGGGGGTGGAGGCCAGCAGACGGGTGACGGTAAGCTGCAACAGGGTGAGGTGCCCGGTACCCTGACCGCCGTGGCGGCTGCACCCACATGCCATTGCGATGAACGGCCAGGACTTGTCACCGTGCTCTGACTGGGGGGTCTGTAACCACGGAGAGGAACTGCGGAGGTGGACACCGACTTCTCGGCTTCCTTTGCAATTTCCTGAGACTCTTCGTGTCAGATGGAAAGGTATCTATAGATAATTTTGGAAAATGGAGAACTTACAAGTTCAGCACTAAGAGTCATGCGTGGACTCGGCATAAGCCTGTGCTAACTTGATGACCGCCTTCGCAGGCACGTTTAAATGCAGGCGGGTAGTTGTCTGTTTTCAGAGAAATACGCCTTTGGACTCTTTCTAACTGGCTTTTGCCACTTGAAAATAAACAGGGTATTTTTTCCTCTCATTGCATATTTCCTACATCAATATATTTTGATAGCTGGGGTGTCCTTTTAAGTGTATTTGTCTGCGGCTGCGTGTGAACCCATAGGTTTAGGTCAAAGATCAAGGGGAAAGTTGCCGTTGCTTTGCTTTTTAAACTAAAGATTTAGCAGTATAGGGAGTTCCCGTCATGGCTCAGTAGTTAACGAATTCGACTAGGAGCCATGAGGATGTGGGTTCAATCCCCGGCATCGCTCAGTGGGTTAAGGATCCTGTGTTGCTGTGGCTATAGTGTAGGCCGGCAGCTACAGCTCCAATTCAACCCCTAGCCTGGGGACTTCCATATGCCGTGGGTGTGGCCCAAAAGGAAAAAAAAAAAAAAAAAAAAAGAATGGGCAGTTTACACATTACGCCAAGGACAGTAAGCATGAGGTGACATTAGGCAGGCCCGGGCCCGCGAAGCACTGGGCAATTATCCTGACAAACATCCCCCCAGCTCAAGGTTACAGCTGTCACCTCCACAACAGCAAACGCTGGTTAATGTAACCGCTAAGTTCTCCTGCTTTCGTGACGTTATCGAGAGCAGCCGTTTAAAGTCCAACGTCATGGTTGCTGCTGCCGGGGAGTGAAGCTGGGGGAGGTCTGGTGTACGCATTGCTGAGACGCTTCCTGTTTGGGACCCAAAGCGGAACACCAAAGTCCCTATTTCTCGTCTCCCCCGGAGGGTCAGCCTGGACCTCTGAGTCAGGGGACGCGATCACTGTGGCTCCTGGAAATCCCGTCTCGGTGAGTTCTCCTAGTCAGTTTCACCCTCACCATTTCCTTCAACAAGTGAACGTGTCCTATCAGTCGCTTAACGCCTAACAAATTTCAGAATAAACGCCCAAGTTGTAAAAGCACCTGACCAGCGATCCGGGCTAGTGTCGAGTCGGATCCACCCCGACCTGCCTGTGTGACAGCTGAGGAGCCGCAGCGCCCGCTCCCTGCCCACAGCCACATGCTCTACGTTCTCCGCTCTTCAGTTACACCCGCGTGAGCTCTCATTGCATCGACGCTTAGGGTTTTCAGATTGCTTTAAGCGTTTTCTGAGTGAAAGATTACGTCTAAAATCTTTTTGTTCAAATTATTTTTTAACCAACAGTGGTTTAGGTATCTGCTAAATTATATGTAACAGGTCAAGAAAATATGTTAAAGAAATTCCCTTACAGAATTTAAAGTTCATTTTCTGAGCACTGGGTTCAGAATTAAAATCCAGTGTGTAATGCAACAGAGTTCTAGAAACCCCTCAGACATACATGTAGCCCTGATAACTCATAGCCCGAAAGCAAATAGTCTGGCTTCAAATTGCTAACCCTGATCTCCAAGACAACGCCACAGAGAACTTGCCAATTACACTTCCCGTGACTTACCGTTCCTCCCTCTTATGTGCGCGGCCCCTCTAGGTCTTTGATGTTAATGAACACCAGGGGAGATGCTGACCTATATATAAATGCGAAAGATAATGATGGAAATAGTATTTATATTTACATTTGGAATGTCAAATGCACAGTAAGTCTCCATTTGTGATGT
Organism: Catagonus wagneri; assembly: GCA_004024745.2. Lineage (NCBI taxonomy): Eukaryota > Metazoa > Chordata > Mammalia > Artiodactyla > Tayassuidae > Catagonus > Catagonus wagneri. Next base: position 787,596 of record PVHT021183584.1, read on the forward strand.
AAGAATAATGCAAACAGACACATAAACACAGCAGGCTGGTTATTTGGGTTTTAAATCATTTTTACTCCCTTTGCGATGTTAGCAATCGGAACCTCTCTGTTTGCTCTTCTGCACCGTGTCTATTTTATTCCCTTAATATTACTTTTCCAGCGGTATATTACTGACCTAAAACTCCCACTTTTTTGAGTGGTGCTTTGTTAAAAGATAAAGATGTGTATTTTATTATGAGTCTACGTTTACAAAATGCTGAAGCAGTAACAACTGTCTGAGAAAAGTCTGTGCGCAATAACCCAAAAACCTGGCTTGAGAGTGAGCGTGTCACTGAGAATGGCTCCTAAGTGCTCTGCCTTCACATCGATTGTCTGCACTAAACCGCCTCACCTCCTCAAATCCGGGACCGTCACATCCCGCCCTTAGAGAAGCGTCACAAAACAGTGCTCTGGGCAGCAGCTGTGCCGTCCGCAGGGAGTCCTGGACGCTCCTCTTAGGTCACTGGGGTGACACCGTGGGCTAGTCATTCTTTTTCCATTTCCTGGAGTGTCACGGGTTCTAAAGCACAAAAAGCTTGTGTTCCATCTCGCTTAATTTTCCCTGACATGCAAAGATGAGATGGCTGATTTTTTTTTTTTAGGGCCACACCTGCTGCATATGGAAGTTCCCAGGCGAGGGGTCGAACCGGAGCTGCAACTGCCAGCCTGCACCACAGCTTGTGATCCTTAACCCACAGAGCAAAGCCAGTGATGGAACCCGAATCCTTGTGGAGGCCAGTTGGGCTCGTCACCACTGAGCCACAGCAGGACCCCGACAAGGTTGGTTTTATCCCGGTGAAACTGAACTAGGCTTGGACTAGTCGTCTGGTGAGCTGGGGTCCTTCCAGCCGCTGCAGCCACCCACCCCGTGCTTGGGCTAATAGTCGCCTTTGATGCCAGTCACTGTTTCAGTGAAAAAAAAATCTGAGCATTTAAAGCCTTCAGTCCTTTAGGACATAAGTTCATCTCCGGTGTTTATCATGCTCAGGCTCTGACCAGATCTCTCGGCCTTTACCAGAGTTTTCATCTTTTGCCTCAAAAAGTCTTTCCATTTTTCTTGATCATTTTAGCTCTCTGCCTTTGACTTGCTAGAAATATGTGTAAAGATTATTCCAATCTCAGACGTACCAGGTTTCATGCACAAAATGAAATTTCTCCTTTGTGTATAATAACGTCCTGATTGAGCGCCAGGGTGGCTGGTCTGACTGGCTGCACCAGCACCGTGACTGAATACGCTAGAGCTTTGCGGGAGCCCCCGTCGAGGCGCGGCGAGAACAAATCCACCTCGCACCCGTGAAAATGCAGGTTCGATCCCTGGCCTCGCTCAGTGGGTTAAGGATCCAGTATTGCCGTGAGCTGTGGCGTAGGTTGAAAACGCCTCTCAGATCCTGCGTTGCTGTGACTGTGTTGTAGGCTGGCGGCTACAGCTCGGATTCGACCCCGAGCCTGGGAACCTCCATATGCCGTGAGTGCGGCCCTAAAGAGCAAAAAAAAAAAAATTTTATATATATGTATATATAGAGAGAGAGCGAGAGACTTTGGAAAAAAGTCATTTTATGACATTTGCCATATTCAATTATCATTTTAAATTAGAAGCCTTTTCAGTTTTACATCCATGGTTCCAGATATAAAATAGACTCTCATTCACATTTTAAAATTCTCTCTCATAGAATGGCTTATTTCTTTATTAGAGATACAGCTTAGATGTAAGATCCTTCTTTTTGAAACTGAATACACACTGAGATGCAGCATGTTTCTAGGAATAATGACCTACATGTTATATAATTACTTGTGTTTGTCCAGAAATTGTGGGTCTCTCCTCATTCTTAGGCGCCGTAAATCAGGTTAGAGGAGGCGTGCCAAGGTCACACGTCCCGGGCGTGCAGTTCTTCAGGTATCCATTCTCAGTGGGTCTCGTTCAGTCCACATACAATGAGAAGCTCTGTACCTTGTACAAAAAAAAGAGGAGTGATTTTTACTGCTGCGGATTTCACAGAACCTTTGTTTTAAAGACGTCATTATTTATATTCTTTTGTGCAGGACCAGGCACGTGCTTGATAAAATCCGAGTATTTAACTCTTCTTTTGGAACTCGGAGACAGAGCACAACAAATAGAGCAAGACAAAAACTCTGGAGTCTCATTTCTTTCCTGCTGAAATCAGACCTGCACCCCAGACCCCCTGCCCGCTTCACTCTCAGAACAGTTCTTCCCGGCGCCTGTGTCACAGCCCCGGCTGCTATTTAGCCCCACAAGTTCTCTCCCTTAGAAAACAACCGTAACAAGAAAAACGGCCAAAAGGCGACACGGACAGGAGCAGACCTCAGTTTGTTTCCACCTGCGCCCTTCAGAGAGCCCCGTCCAGAGTTGGGACGAGGCTCAAAGGACAGCTTTTCCCCCAAAGTCCTGAGCGTGAGGTCATGTTCGGGAAGAGGTGACGGGAGCCTCACGGCCCTGGGCCGCCAGGTCCCGGTCACGCCCTTTGTGCCTGCTGGTTAACCGCGCAGCTTCAGCCCCGCACACCGCAGAGCTCCGTGCACAGTCTGGGTACTGGGCCTCTCCGGGAATTCTGATTATCGTCTTCATAGTGAAAACGGCCATGTAACTGAAGATCCTAATTCTGGAAACGAGCAGATTTGTCCTTGCTCTGTCCTCACGACAGATGGAGAGCAGCTGAGCGGTCGCCGCTGCGGACGCTTTGCACCTAAAGGGAGCTAATTGGGTAACGCCGGGTCTTGCTCCGGCTCGCTGAAGTCGTCCTAATTATTGTACTTTTCCCTTGTGTCTTGCAAAAGTCATACCCTCATCGCATTCCCCTAACTCATAAATCACTTTCGTTCTCTTAGACCATTTCTTCCAATTTTATTTTTTAGAAGTGTAGCGATGTAGCCAATAAAAGTGGATCAGGATGGTAAGAAAAACAAAGCTCCGGGCTGGAGGACAGAGGGTCTCAGACCTCGGATCCCGCCCCTCGCGGAGTCATCTAACCGCACCACGTTCCCTGAGAGCCTCGTGGTCAAACCGCTGTTTTCAGGTGTGGATGGAGCACCTCACAGAACAGCAGAGCTGAGAAGCTAAGCAGAGGGTTTTTCTCATCATCTGCGTGACACTCGGGCTCATTCAGCAGGTCACGGTGAATAAAGTGAAATTACTGTACAACGTTATACAGCCTCGATTTTCCATTTAAGGTTTTTAATAAGCAAAGTATAATTACATAATGTTACAGGTTCACAAAGCAGCACTGTTCTCAGGTCCTCACGCGGTGGGACTGTGTTACCACTTGGCTGGGCGTAAAAACACTTCTGTGTGCCTGCTGGACTGTTTACAGTATCTTGCATGGTTTTGGATGTGAATGAAATACTAAGTTTTGAATGAATGGGAATAAACCAAAGTATGTTTACCTTTTTATTTCATTCATATCTTTCCCCTCTGTAAGATTCACACACACTCATTTAAAACCACCCACCACGTGGCTCTGCATCTGCGATCGCGGTGGGAACCGGCATAGGGGCCTAACCCGATTTCAGTCAGCACCTTGCAAGGAAGTTTTATCTGGATTCCCTCTGCTTTGAGGAATAACCTCCACCCTGAAAGGCTGGCCTAGCTCTTCCGCATCTGTCCGGGTACATGCATCCGTCCTGGACTTGTCGCAGCCTGAGGCTGGGACTGTATTGGCGGCAGGGCAGAAACAGGGCGATTGCATGAGAAATGGAGCAAGAATAGTCCACATTCTGGCCTCTTCATAGTCCTACACTTAGACTTTATCAGTTTCACGAGCTAATACATCTTTTTTATGTCCTAAGCCGTTTTGGGTTTTCTATGGCTTGTACCCGAACACGACCATCTGATAAATTGACGGGCACAACTAGGAACTAAAACGGGTTATGAATAATTCAGGTTTCTGTTCACTCTGAAAACACTGGTGGAGGACTTACTCCATGAACTGTGGTCCAGGGGGAAGAGGATCACGAAAACCCAAAGTTTCTTTTAAGATTTTATGTTCTTATGAAGGTAAAGGGAAGTTTATTATTAAACAAGAAAAATGGGAGCTCCTGCTGTGGCACCTGGGATTGGTGATGTCTGAGCACTGCGGACACAGGTTCGATCCCTGGCCCAGCGCAGTGGCTTAAGGGTCTGGTGTTGCAGCTGCAGCTCGGATCTGCTCCCTGGCCCGGAAGCTCTCTATGCTGTGGTGATGGGGGGATGCCCCCCCAAAAAAGGGGGAAAAAGACAGATATACAAGCTGGAAGAGCTATCTTAGGGTCAAGGCTTTTATGATGAGGCAGAACTTGTACGTGAGTCGAATGCCTGGGCTGACTTGTATCAGATGTAGTTGGATTTATGTTCCAGACACATAAGAACACGAGCAAAGGCGTACGTTTGTAACATAAGGTGAGCTTAGAATTTTAGCTAAAGGGCAAAGCTCAAACCATGCTGCAAATGCTGGTCTGAGAAACACAAAAAAAAACACCTATCAGGTCACGAGGAGGCCGTGGACATTTCTGAGTAAGTGACTGAAAGGTCCCTCTGACGATAAGGCGGGAGCAGGCGGGAGACCCGACAGGGCGCGGCTGGGGCGCTGCTGCCAAAGCGAAATGAAGGTGATGATGAGGAAAGGAGCCTGATTTCTGACCCAGAACGCTTTCTGTGACTCCGCAGAGTTGCCGAATCGGTGCTCAGAGAAGGGGCCTGCCACATGCGTGGGCACGGCTGTCACGGCACGTCGTGGTAGCATTCCCTCTTTCAAGCTGCAATAATTCAATGAACTCCGATTAACGCAAGAAGGGTTGGTTGCATGGACACTGAGTATCTCAGAGAATCAGACCAACACGCTTTAGCCATGCCGGAGTCGGACAGCTCCGGCTGGGGGCGAGCGCCCGAGGGCAGCCGTCGCGGGAGACCACGCCCGGCCCCCGGAGCCCCGGCCCCTCTCTCCTCTGCTCGCAGACTCTTTGGAGATGAAATCTGACCTTCCGCATCTGGATCCGCTACCGCGTCAGAACGTCGCAGCAGGTTCTCCAACGTGCGAGCTCCTCCAAGAGGCTCTTCTCCAAACTGCCAGGGCGGAGCTGGGAGAAACAGCACCCAGCGCGTGCCCCTCTGAAAAAAGTCAGCCAGCCAGCTGCCCGCTGTCCGGGGGGCCTCAACACCAAGCAACATGCCGACGGCAGATGACACTAAAACGTTCTTGTAGGAAAGGTGCAAAGCAGAGAATCAAAGACAGAATTTTTCCAAGGACACAGACACCATTTTCTCAAAAGAAAATCTGATTCTCTTTTTGACCTCTCTCCGCGTGTTTAAAACCAGATGCTGTAAACGTAAGCTTATATTCCAGCATAAACCACCACGTCTCCCCCCATTGTCATTATTTGGTATGAGCGTTAGAATCATGTAGATGTGGCCATTTCTGAAATAACCAGAGACCAAAGAAGATTCATGAATACATGTAGCACAACTTAGAACATTTTACAAGCACATCCACAGAATTTTAAAGATGTGGGACTGGAAGGCACGTCACAGTTTCAATTTCATTTCCATAAAAAATATATTCATGGAACACAATGATATTGAATCATCATGTTTTGGCAAGAAAATTCTTTTTAGGGCTGCACCGTGGCATATGGAGGTTCCCAGGCTACGAGCTGAATCAGAGCTGCAGTCGCAGGCCTACACCACAGCCACAGCAATGCAGGATCCGAGCCGCATCTGTGACTTACACCACAGCTCATGGCAACGCCGATCCTTAACCCACTGAGTGAGGCCAGGGATCAAACCTGCATCCTCATGGATACTAGTTAGGTTCTTAACCCACTGGCCACAACAGGAACTCCAAGAAATATTTTCAAAAAACTCAAGGAACCCTTGGCCAGCGTGCTCACCAGGAAGCCCCACTGAGGCTCTGAAATGTGTGTAAACTTACGCACGTTGAGGACCAACAGCACAAAGAGCAGTTGTAATTTTGATTGGCAGGATCACAATTTTCAGTCCAAACAGTCAGTGGTGTTAGTCAACGGGAGAGTCTTCAGGGTGGAACCGTGTCCCATGCAAGACCACGTGTGTCGGTCCTCACGCTGTAACAACAGTCCTAGAAGATCAGTGTCTACAGCCCATTACTCGTCATTCTTCTCCTTCTGAGACACGAGGAGCAGAAGCTCGGGCGTGGTCTTCCAGCGCCCCGAGAGCTGGGGCGGAGTGGCCTCTGACTTTTAGAGCCTCTGCTCAAGTGGAATTTGACCTGCGTTAAGCTGCCCGGACCAGCAGAGGCCTCCAGGGAGCCGTGCGCACTGCGAAGGCCAGGGGTCTAACCCTGCCGTGGAGACAGATCCCGGTGATTAGCCCAGCGGCCCCGTCCATCCAGGCTCTGCCCGGCCCCTCAGTGGGTGCGTCCAGGGTCCACCCTGCACGACAGATGCCAGATTCCCGCGCCCCGTGGTCAGGCTCCTCCAGGTCAGGGACCGACCGATGTTCTCAGACTCGTCCTGTCCGGCATCTCTGACTCAAATCAAGTTAGGCACACGGCCTGTGCTGCAAATTCTGCCCAGCAAAGTGTCCTTTTCCACCCCTGGCGCGCACCCTCTCCTCTGGGGAAACATCCCCCCATCTCTCAGGCCCCTCTGCCTCTGCTCAGACCTGCTCGCAGGTCGTGAGTGACTCCAAAGCCACCGTCTCCAAGAGGCCTCCCCCGTCCTTCCACAGTACAGGGCCTCCCACGGCTTTGACCTTGGCTGCCACTCAGCACGTGTCCTCGTGCGTTTACCACGTCCGGCCTCCTGTGGTAGTTGCCTGGGAATTCTTCTCTCTCCCGTGCCTGATGAGGGGAGGGAGGGAAGGAAGGAAAGAAGGAAAGAAACTAGGGAGCCAAGAAGGTGCCGTTTAACAGACCGAGGCTGACCACGGCAGGAATTACTCAGGATCCTACGTCTTGTTTCTAACAGTTTTCATGTCAAGTCACCGCCAGGTGACATCTGTACAGTAGCATGTTGATAACTGTTTTATTCAAAAAGGAGCACACGGCCTGGCTCGTCCCAGCGTCCGGGGAAGGGGGTGCGTCTGCGCCGAGCGCCGGGGGTCAGGCCGGACCTCGCCGTACATGGAACACATCTGGTTTTTTCAGACAACCCGTTTCTCATGTAGATGCATGACCGTGTAGATGCAGCTCTAACCTGATCTTGCCGGAAACCTGCCTGGGATGTTATTACCACGCGAGTCGCTTCTGGGACTAATAAACAATCACCATGGCAACGTGGGCCCCGCGCAACGGCTGCCGTGAACATGAAAGGACAGAAGAGAAACAGCACCGGGTACCTGGGAGCAGCGCGGCGTCTACACAGCCGTTGAAGGGAGGGGCCGCGCTTTCACCGCATCAGAGGACTTTTCTGGTTGAAAGGACCTTGCGTTATTATAACCAAATGTCACTCGGGCAAACGTGAACGTTTGGAATGTTTATGCCAGGCCACACGCAGACTCTTTCTCTCATACACACGCACACACACACGCGCGCGCACACACACACTCACACGTGCGGGTGCATGCACATGCATGCACACACATGCACAAGCACACATATTCACATGTGCTGCACATACACACACATGTGCTGTGTGCGCGCACACACACACACACACACACACACATTTGTTGCTGAGGAGTTTCCAAACCATGTATTTTCTTGCTTGATGGTTAAGGAAACTAACATACTACTTGAAATTTTCGTAAATAATAGGAAATCCCTCTGTGAACTAAATCCACATGGAAAATTATAAAGACAAACACGAACCTGCAAAACCTTAAGGCACACTGATGCGTCTCGTCAGTGAAGCTGCTTGCGGACGGCAGTCGTGGAGGTGAATCAAGGTCAGACATCTCGGCCGGAGATGACAGATCATAGCTACCCAATTTCCCAATGACTTTACAGTGTTTCATAGTTTAAAATAAGCTCCCCCAAATTTGTAGAATAGTGTGTTTATGAAAAACTGTTTAATACTTTCGTAACAATGAGAAAGACTAGAAACAATTACATTTTAAAAGTAGTGAGAATAAAACTAACACGAGTGAGTAATTCCTCTCTTAGGACACATATCAGGAAAAAATGAAAACACTAATTTGAAAACATACAGGCATCCCAATATTCATATTTACAATGGCCAAGATATGGACCCAAACAAAGTGTCCATTGACAGATGCAGGTTACAGAACATGTGGTGCATTTAGGCCATGGAATACCACTAGGCCATAAACAAGAATGGAATTTTGCCATTTTCAGCAAAATATTATGTTTAGTGAAGTAAGTCAGCCAGAGACAGACAAATACTGTGTGATCTATCACATGGGGAATCTCAAAAATAAAACAAATGTCTATATGTAAATATAAGTTATATACAACAGATGCAGATAGAAAAACAAACCAGAAGTTGCAAATTAGAAGCCTGGGATTAGGATATCAAACTACTATAATACTTGTCTATAAAAATAGACAAGCACAGGACATATCGTGCCATTACCTTGTGATACTTTTAGTGGAGTATGAACTGTAAAAATACTCTACACCTGGGACCAATGTAATATTGTAAGTCAGCTGGACTTCAGTCTTCAAAAAAGTAATTTACTCTTTCTGAATTTCAGCAAATCGAATATAAGTATCTAGCATCTATGCCTATTTTTGATTCTATATCCATTCAGTATATTAATTTTGTGCCTAATTTGTGCTAGGTACAGTTCCTGTTCTCTTAAAAGTAAGACAATATATGCACACACACCAACAAGAACAACAAAATCTCTTATGTAGTATTTCTTTATTAAACAATTATTTGGAGTTAACATTAGTGCTAACGCGTCATAGCGGAATTAAATTTAGTACTAGCGTATATCCGCTTCAGGTACCACAGTTGTCCCGGGCTCCAGCACGCGGCTTCCCCAGCGCCCTTGTGTCACAGCATTAGGAGTAAGCTCTGCCTGTGTCCTTTTCCTTACCATGACTGACCTTCCAGGAGAGCACAAACAACCGTGAGAAAGCACACCCAACTGTACATGCTAAGAAAACATTTCCTCTCGATAAACATCCTCAAAAAAGATCCTAAAGAAAAGCACTCTGAAATAGAAGGATTTATGTATAGTAATTAGTAACAGACTTGAGTATTATGAGAAAATAGTCTACTAGTTTATACAAATTTACACCGAAAAGGACAATAAATGAATCTAATATTCAAATGAGAATATTTTACAGTAGAAAAAGTAATTTTAATTATGCAGTATACTAAATTGTAAGCGTATTCAGGTAGTAAATCGCTGAACCCAGGGAGCAAAACATTCTGTTTAGATATTTTTCTTCTGAAGAAACAAATTAAACAAATGTGCCTTTGTAATTTTATAAAAATATTAAGATCAATACATTTTAAAGGATGCTTATAGTCAAAATCCTTAATCTCCTTCTGTTCCAGGAATAGAATTATATTAATCACTATGCAGCTTAAAGTAGAAAAATGTCTACTTTTGTGAAAAGAATACGGCAACTGATTTGAAAGGTGCCACCTATGCACTTCTACTGAGAAAAAGACATCTGAGTTATTTTTTTTATAAAACAGCTTTAAAAAGACTGAAATTGGTTGTATCCTAGCAACAACAGAATAGAGTAGTGCATTTAGCCAGAGAAGAAAATAATTTTTTCTGTGTAATCTTCTAGTAATGGCAGATATAGGGCAGAGGAAATTATCACAAGTGTCATGTAATGCTCTTCTGAGAAATGTTAAAATAAATTAAATTTATTTTAACATAAAATGTGAGTTATGAGAATATATATCGGGCAGAGTTTTTTTAATTACATCTCATTATTCTCATCTTTTCTCATCTTTTAACCCCCAATTATTAGTAATTCACATAGCCGCAGGACATACTGTAGCAATTTTAACTCAACTGACTACCTATGTCGCCCTCATTTGAGTTATGGAAAATTTAAGCATGCAGACATCATTCTTCTTCTTAACTTTCTACAGTCTTGAACAAACACAGCTCTGGTAAAAGGAAGCTAAATTGATTTCAGGATACATTAAATATTAACAGATGAGGAATAAGTAAAATGTCTAAAGATGCTATATTAAAACATGTTAAAATATGGTATTTTTGTGTGTTACGTGGAGAGAATGTAAGAATTGCATAGAAGCATAAAGACCACTTCACCCAATATTCTTGGTTCGTGGCTCAGAAATACAAGCTACCTAGATGATAAATCAGTTGTTTGGTAAGTAAGTTCAAATATCTTATATTGAATACAAGGTTCAAGTCTCCTGGTTTATGATCCATAGTCTGCTTTGTCTCTGTCACCTGTCTCTACCTCACACAGAGTAAGAATCCAGAACTGAACAGAGAGAGTGGAGACCCCAGAGACGTCAGGGAGGCTCCAAGGGCTGAAAACCAGTGGAAAGGAGAAGCCCAGAGACAGGGTCCAGAGACCCTCCCAGCTCTGCCCTTGAGCTCCCAGCTGGGCGCTGGTCCCTGCAAACCCACCAGGACAGACACGAGCTCTGGAGCAAACCCCACCCGCAGCCGCAGCCCAGAGGTCGGACTAGACTTGGAGCGCTTCCTGCTCCCGCTTCCCGGAAAGGCGGTCTCAGCGGTGGGACCGAAGTAATCCTGGACCCAGGGCCGCTCAGTCTCCTCTAACAAACGTAAAAGCAAGTCCCAAAAGATCACAATTATTCCAAGTGACGTAACCGTGGCTGCAAGAAAGCTCCCGAATATTCACAGAAATGCGAATCTCCATATGCGGGGGGTGCGGCCCTAACAAGCAAAAATAAATAAATGAATAAATAAATAAAATAAAATAGTTACAACTGTGTTCCACAGGCTCAGAAGGCAGAGAAATAGCTGAACGTGTACAGTTAGAGACAAGAGTGATGAAAAAAATCAAACTTCTAGTGATGAAAACCGCCAAGTAAATTACATAAAACACGTCACAACCAGTGTGCTTAAGTCAGCAGTAAAGAGACTGTCTCTTCAAAGCAGCCAGAGAGGGAAAAAATAAGCATTATGCACAGAAGAATGAGGATAAAAGGGCCAACACGCTTCTCCTCTGAAGCCGGGGCCAGAAGGCAGCTTAGCGTCCCCCTGAATGTACCACAAGCGTGAAACGGACAACCTGGAATTCTATTCCCAGAGAAACTATCTTCGAAAACAGACGAGAAAGAGCCACACTTCAGACAGAAGGAAGATAAGAGACTGTGTCACTAGCGGGACTGAGGACTGCACCGTAAGGGGCGTCAGACCAAGTCCTTCGGGTACAAACGGCCTTCAGAAGGACAGTGACCCCAGATGGAGCAGGTCCGCACAGCGCCGGGACGAGCACCAGGAATGACGATGCAGAAACGCCGATTTTTTTTCTTTTCAGGAGCAGTAAATCCCTTTAAGAGATGGTTGGCAGTTTAAAGAAAAATGGCGAACTTCTGCTGCGGGGTTTCGTCGGCACGTGGAAGCAGAATGTCTGACAAGAGAAGCATGAGGGCCAGGAGACGAGAAATCCGGGAATAGCCTCTGACAACAGAAAGTGGCGTCTCCGCTTGCGGACGGGCTGGGAGGGCCGGCGGTGCACAGGACGAGACCGCCAACAGCCGCCGAGACAGCCCACCAGCGGTCTGAAGACAAAGAAATTACACTGTCAACATATAATCATAAAAATTCCTCATTAATCCAAAAGCAGGCAATAAACAGGAGTAAATAGGAACCAAGAAGCATCGCTTTCTTCAGTCTGGCGGTGCTGGCTGATGGAGGCTGGGCTCCCCACGCACCCATGACCCGAGGGGAGCTGGGCGGTACGCGGGGTACGGCTGCTGGTCTGGGGCCTCCCGCGGCTCACCTCGCCACGTCCAGGCCCTGCTTGGTGCGGATGGAGCCTCAGCTGACCCTAACCCCGCTTCTCCTGGTGGGGGCGGGGATGAGCCTCCATTTGGCCTCCCCCTCCCGTCCGGTGTGCAATTTGGAGACCCTGCTCCTATCGGGCAAGCCTGGAGGTTTCGGGGCCCAGCAGGTGGGGTTGGGGCTCCCTCCTACAGCCCAGCAGGTGGGCCAGGCAATCTGCCTCCGCTGCCGCTGCCACCCCAGGGGGCGAAGCTGCTCTGTCGGCCTTTGGCCGAAGAAGCACGAACATGGTCCGGAGAGCACTCTGCTGTCCGGTCCCTTTCCTCCTGGACCACAGGGTAGAGGTGACAGGATCCGTGTGCAGCCCTCAGGTCCGCGTGTTAGAGCTCTGGGTGGGGGCTGCGCCACTCTCTGCCCAGGACCCCCGGGGTGCAGTAAGGAGCCCCGAGGAACACAGCGTCTCTGTGCTCATCTCCAGACCAAGGTCATCGGCAGCCAGCCTTCCTTATTCCACAGTTCAGAGTCTTCCGATGCTTGTTCCTGTGTGTCTGTCCAAAATATTTCAGCTTAAGTGGGAGAACTCGCGAGGGACAGGGTGAATTCATCTGGGGGCTGGTCGAGCTTTCCTTGCAATTTTGAAGAGTTCTAGTGGCCACTACAGCCCAGAGCGACCGAGGGACATGCTGCCCTTGCCTGGGACCCCAGAATTCAGTGGGTGGGTGGGCGGGGAAGGCCTGGCCAGTGGCGCCCCTTAGCCACCAGAGACAGAACGGGTGTGTGTTTTCAGAAATGGGGATCAAACAGATTCAGCCACAAAACCCTGGCATTTGCTGATGGATCCCGGTGCTTCTAGAACTTAAACAGACACAAGGTCTAGTTAAGCCTAAGTGATCTGACAGCCTAAATCCCCCAGGTCTGGAGAAAGGAAGTCGCATCTGAATGTCACAGGAGCCTCCTGGTCCCTCGGCCAAACCCCAGACTAGAGACAATCCCCCAGCTCAGGGCTCCTCAGACGAGGGGGGTCAGAACCCGGAGGAAGGACTGCACGTCGCCACGTGTGCGCTGTAAATCAAACGCCAGCAAAAACACTTTCTCCACAAGGCAGAACAGCAACCACCTGAGGCTTTGTGGCAGGTACTCGAGTCTGCAGCTGCCAAGCAGGCAAGACGCTCTGGACCCTGGAGTGCAGAGACATGGCCATGTTCAAGTAAAACTACTTACAAAAAATAAGCTACTAACTAGGCCTGATTTGGCCACGAGTCACAGTTTGCCAGTCCGTGTGCTGTGAATCCTACTACTGACCTTCACGCAAAGAACCTGAAGCCACTGACCATGCAGCCAGGAAGAGGCTCGGCTCGCAGCGTTCCTGGACCCCCGACTCTGAGCTGTCACTAATTCCTTAAGATTCAAAGCAGCACAGCGACCTAACAACAGAGTGACTGGAAGCCACAGACAATTAAGGGAATTCCCACCCTGTTCAGTCCCCAAGCTGCACACACCCCTGGGCCTATGCAGTTGCCCAGCTCTGAAGCCCAGAGCTGGAACAGGACCATGCAGTCACCCCAGAGCACCCACGGGTCCCCCGGCAGCGGAGCAGAGGCTGGCGGCTCCCGGCCTGCTAAGAGCCAAGTGCCAGCCACTGGCAGGAGCACAAGGGAACTTCAGGGGTGTGGCCACCACCCCGCAGAGAGATGGGGTGCGGCGACCTGCGCGCATCGCCATGCAGCGTCTCTGCTTGGCCTGGAGGCGAGACAGAGCGTCTGGGAGAGCGAGGCGGGCCCCCAGCCACGTGGTCTGCAAGTCCAGCTCTCGGTCCAGCGGCGAACGTTCTGTGGTTACAGGGAACCCGGTGCGGGGCACGTGGACACCCCGGCGCGCGCAGACCGAGCTGGCAGCGGGGAACACGAGGCCAGCTCGGCGGAAGCAGCAGAGGCAGATCGCCCTCCCCGCCCCGTGCCGGCACCGGTGCCCAGGATCTGTGACCCCACGCTGTGCCCTGGACGCCCGCCGACCCCCACCTGGACGCCACCGGGTGATGGAGAGGCAACTAAAGGAGACATTTGGTGACACTCCGGCAGGTGTCGGGAAAACGATCTCACTACGATTCAGGGACACGCCGCCCCGAAATCTTAGGGCACCGGGTTCTAATATTCTGCAGGAAGGACAGCTGTTGCACCTGCTCCCTCCTTCCTCTGAGGAAACCTTGCCGCCCTCAGCGGCCTCTTTGGATTTGGGGACAGCGCGTTCCTCACCTGGGAACGCCGCTCCCGGGCTCCTGCGGGAACGCGCCGTGTCTGCGCGCGGCCCGGCCCGCCCGCCCGCCACCCTCGCTGCCTGGTGGCTGGGTGTCGCCAGGCTCTGCGGGCAGATGGCGCGCCCGGGGCATTCTCCTCTGGCCTTGCCGCAGCACAGCTGTGCCAGCCACCGCGGATCCGAGTCTTCCTTGGGGAAACCGGGTACTGTCCGCGTGGCACCTGGAACAGGGCCCAAAGCACTGCATGGACACAAAAGGAATCTGCTGGAAGGGGCCTGGGCCTGTGTGAACTCAGAGTCTGCTTGTTTAATTTAGCAGGGTTAGTAAATAGGTCAGATATACATTTAATTAAAATATCTTAAACTGAAATACGGAGTTAGCGTTTCTAAGATCTTCACTCATAGATTTTCCATAATAAAATTTTAAAACCCAAGGCTGTGCGCCAGTCCGCCAGCGGGTCCACCAGCCGATATTGATTCTAACGTGTGTTCCGCGTCAAAGCCTCAGGCAGGGTCCAAGCCCGTTTCTTTCTAATAATTCCCCAGAAGGATTCTAATATGGTAGGAAGCACATATGTTGCTGCAGCAAAGGCAGCACTGTCCGTCGGAACTGAATCTCGTTTCTCTTACTGTTGATGTTTACCACATAACATAGTGTTTATCAAAAAGACAAGCCTTGGTTCTCAAAATTATGACTGCTAATTTTCAAATTATTACGTTTTTTGACATGTCCATAGCTTTTTTATTTGACTGCTGTTTTCAGTTACCTTTCACTTATCTCAGCATCTTTGTATAATAGGTCAGTATCTTTATATAATAACAGATATGAACTATTAGTCTCTCTCATATATGGATTGTGGATTCTATGAATGTTGTTTTTAATTCTTCTGATTAAAATCCCCATAAAATCCACTGTTTATCAAAAGGCTTTTCAGGATGAATTTCTGTTATTCAAAAGTTTGTGGAGATTGGATTAAGATGGCGGAATAGAAGGACTGGAGCTCAACTTCTCTCCCGAAAAACAGCAAAAATACAGCCAAATGCCGAGCAACCTTCAACCAAATGGACTGTAAACTTCCAAAAAAGATACTCTGCTCCAGAAGACACAGCGGAGACCACATCAAGAGGTAGGAGGGGCGATTACACGATAGAAGCAACCCCAT
>PVHT021183584.1:803885-847640 GCA_004024745.2 Catagonus wagneri
ATATGGTACATACACACAATGGAATGTTACTCAGCCATTAAAAGGAACGAATTACCAACATTTATAGCAACATGGATGGACTTAGAAATTATCATGCAAAGTGAAACCAGTCAGACAATTAGACAGCAACACCCAATGATACCGCTTACATGTGGAAACTAAAAGACACAACAAACCTTCTTACAGAACAGACAATGACTCACAGACTTTGGAAAACCTTGGTTTTTCAAATAAGACAATCTGGGGGGGGGTGGGGGGATGCACTGGGGGTTTGGGATACAAAATCTGTAAAATTGACTTGTGATGATTTATACACACCTATAATTGAAATAAAATCCATTAAGAGAAAAGAAAAAAAAAAAAAGTTTGTGGGCTGGAACTTTAAGGGGAAACCAAGGCCGCAGAAGGCTGATGTTACTGGTTATTCTCTCTTTTTCTTTCCAGTTACCACTATCTTTTAAATATTTCAATGCCTGGTCAAGAAACATTTCTTTTTTCATGTTTCACCTGGTGATTTAACTTGGGTAAGATGTTTTCATTTTTATGACCCCCTTTTTTAAAACAGTCTTATTATTTAAATAGAAAGTGTAACAGACTAGGGAACATTTCCATATTCTTGGTCTTTGTCTGGCCAACTGCTTCTCTCATCAGAGTGTCCTATATGGTTCTGGCATTTATAACCCCTTAAACTTCAGTTGCTGTAAGTACAAGGCAAATACTAAGTTCACTTTTAATAGACACTGGGTATTATTTCCACTTATAAATTGTCAGTACCTAACACACAGCTGAATTCCATACTCTAGGCACCAAATAAACTCCAATTCACTGGTTTTAAGTTCTTTTGAGCAAACAGAAATAATGATGTCCTATGGGAATGATGAAATAAGGAAAGGATCTTCACGGGTTTTTCAAATAAGGACCGAGAAAATCTCTGCAATTAAATTTAAATATAATCATGCCTTTTATGCCATGGTCCTAGGGGTCAAATCGGGGCTGCAGCTGCTGGCTTATGTCACAGCCACAGCAACACAGGATCCCAGCCACGTCTGCAACCTACACCACAAAGCAGGGCAATGCTGGATTCTCAACCCACTGAGCGAGGCCAGGGATCAAGCCTGCATCCTCATGGATACTAGTCTGGTTCATTACCACTGAGCCACAGCGGGGACTCTGGATTCAGAGATTTTGACCACTTGGAATTATATAAAGTGCAAGTGATGTCTTACTCTAGGCTGTGAGTGCAGCCTCCTAAAGCTAGCGTTCTACTGGGCCCCCAGCACCCGGGCTGATATCCTAGTAGGTGCATTAAAAGGCACATTTTAATCAGAATTGCTGCTAGAAATGAGTTAAAGCAAAGATGAAAATCCTTTGAATCAGTTACGTTTCTATGGCCCATTAGGGATTCTCCCACAATCCTTCAGGGAGTGGCATCTGTTGAAGCTTGTGTGACAGAACATCTGCCATGAGCAGCATCGATCGTCACGTGGGGCAACCTGCGGAGCGTCTGAAAAGAGTTGATACAAAGAGTCAAAGAGACACGGCTCCTCGTCGTGTGGTTAGTGGTCAGGAAAACCAAAGTGGTCCTGTGATTAGCTCCATACACATGCACATACATTTGTGTCACTTGAATTTCAAACTCTAGAGATGACGACATGACTAAATTTTGTTCCCATGGAATTCACAGTCTAGCTTGGGACACAGAAGGGAAAACAAATATCAGAGACTGCATGCGCTACAAACAAGGTATTTACAAGGTTCAGTCATAGCAAAGCTGGCCATTCTTGGCCGGGGATAGAAGGAGTTCAGAACCATTTATACTATAAAACTCTTAGAGGAAAACATAGGCCAAACATTCTCCGACATAAATGACAGCAACATCTTCTCAGATCCACCTGTCAGAGTAATGACAATAAAATAAACAAATGGGACCTAATTGAACTTCCAAGTTTCTGCACAGCCGAAGAAACCCTAAACAAAATGAAAAGACAACCCACAGAATGGGAGAAAATATTTGCAAATGAATCAACTGATAAGGGATTAATCTCCAAAATCTACAAAACACCTCCTCAATACCAAAAAAACAAATAACCCCATCAAAAAATGGGCAGAAAATCTAAGCAGACAATTCTCCAAAGAAGACATACACATGGCCAAAAAGCACATGAAAAGATGTTCAACATCACTCGTTATTAGAGAAATGCAAATCAAAACCACTATGAGGTACCTCCTTACACTGGCCAGAATGGCCATCATCAAAAAGTCTACAAACAATAAGTGCTGAAGAGGGTGTGGAGAAAAAGGAACCCCATTACACTGTTGGTGGGAATGCAAATTGGTGCAGCCACTGTGGAAAACAGTATGGAGGTTCCTTACAAAACTAAAAACAGAATTACCATTTGATCTAGCAATCCCACTCCTAGGCATCTATCCAGAGAAAACCATGACTTGAAAAGACACATGTACTTCAGTGTTCATTGCAGCACTCTATACCATAGCCAAGTCATGGAAACAATCTAAATGCCCATCGACAGAGGAGTGGGTAGGAAAGATTGGTACATACACACAATGGAATATTACTCGACCATTAAAAGGAACAAAATAACAGCATTTATAGCAACATGGATGGACCTAGAAACTATCACGTGAAGTGAAGTCAGAGAATGAGCCACCAACATCAAATGCTACCACTTACATGTGGAATCTAAAAAAAGGACACAGTGAACTTCTTTGCAGATCAGATACTGACTCACAGACTTTGGAAAACTTATGGTTTCCAAATAAGACAGTCTGGGGGGTGGGGGGATGCACTGAGGGTTTGGTTCAGAAATGCTATAAAATTTGGTTGTGATGATTTTTGTACACCTATAAAATTTGGTTGTGATGATTTTTGTACACCTATAAATGTAATAAAATTCATTAGGAGAAAAAAAAAGAACCATTTAAAGTATTACATCAAAGGGGAAGCATGCTGGAGTTCCCTTGTGGCCAGCAGGTTAAGGGTCCAGCGTTGTCACTGCAGTGGCTCTGGCTGCTGCCGTGGAGAGGGCTTGACCCCTTGGGTCCGGAACTTCTGCTCGGGTACAGCAAAAAAAAAATAAAAATGATACAAAAAGGGGGAAGCCTGGTATAATGATATTTGACACAAAAAAGTTGCAATTATAGGAGTTCCCGCTGTGGCACAGAGGGTTAAGGATCCAACTGCAGCAGCTTGGGTCACTGTAGAGGTGTGGGTTTGATCCCCAACCCAACGCAGTGGGTTGAGGGATCCGGCATTGCTGCAGCTGCGGCTTGGATTTAATCCCTGGCCCCGGAACTTCCATATAACATAGGTATGGCCATAAAAATTTTTAAAAAGACAAAAATTTTGGAATGATATTTATGTCTGGTAACTTCTAATCTTACTATTATTGCTTCTCACCATAATTAAAAATACTGTCATTTATATTTTATTGTGAATAAATATAAAATATTTGTTTTATGAATACAAGTCTAGTTTAATGAACAACGTAAGCTGAGACTCTGAAAAACAGAAAAGGGCAAGAATATGCTATTTAGTATTGCCAACATTTAAAATTTTTAAAAAGATAAACCACAGACCACACTTTATGTGAGTATTTTTTCTCCTTCAGTGGTTGACAAGCAGACACATTTTTGTAACATTCTATTTGTCATCACTTTAGCCTGAAATGTCCTGACCGCTGATATCCTTTGCGGGGTAACCTCAGTTTCTCAATTACAAACACTCCCACGGAGTTGTTTTTCATTTATTCCTTTGCCAAGTTACTGAAGAAGCCGGGTTTATTCTGACTGTAAAGCGTTTCACGTGCTTTTCCTTTTTTTCTGAAGCCCCTGCTCTGCATCCCCAGGGCTGGTCCCTTTGTGTTGTTCAGGTGTCTATCACACGCTCCCTCTTCAGGAAGCCCTCTCCAAACCCCAGACGCGTGCATTCACAGCCGAGTGGCGTGTGTCGCCGCCAGCATCACTCAGAGGCAGACGCAGCGGGTCCGAGTCCTCCCCCTGGAACCAGCGCCGGGTAGACCCACTGCCGAGGTTCCGCGTGGACAAGCCTGAGAGTGAAAACCGCAGGGGCCAGTATTTGGCAAGTTTGCTTCCAGTAACCCTACCGGGTTCTCAGTGAAGCTTAGAGCAAAATCCTCTTCTGCTTCTTGCAAGGAGAAGGGAAAGTAACGGGCTTGCAACAAGCCCAGGACTTGGTTTCCTTAATGAGGCGCTCCGTCTAGAGAACTATTTCCCGGAGCCCAACTGACCTGGAAGGGAGAGACCCAGCTCCAGCCATTCTAGCCTCCTCTGCGGGGACGGAATATGCCCAGCGCTGCCTCCCTCTAGCTTTCCTGTCCAGCGTAAGGGGAAAAAAAATACCCCAAGCAGCACTTACGAAGGTCACAGCCAAGGACAAGGCTCATTAAAGGTCTGAGACCTAATCACAGGACTGAAGAAGATGTCCCCATCACCAGCATCCACACTTACCTTCACACCCACGGGGCTCCCGAGTCCTAGGGGAGAAATCCACGGGGGCACCTGCAGGCCGTGCCGTGGAGCCGGAGCTCCCAAGCTGGGGAGCTGCAGAGGCCACGCGAGCATCCGGGAGCCCGAGCTTTCTGGGCCGTTTGGCTGCTTACCTCCAGTGGTTCAGTTTTCTCCCATATGAGATAAAGACATCGACGCATCATCGCCCGTGTCTCCTCCTCTGCGTGCGCAGAATCAAGCCCGGACGAGGAAAGATCTTCTCTTTCAGTGAATGGATCCGAACAAAGGCGTTTTGTGGAGCCGTGTGCGGCGGCGGGAGGTCCGCGATCAGAAACACCGCACAGGTGAGGACGGGCCTGTGCCTGCAGGTGGGGAAAACCCTCCTCCAGCCTCCAGATTCTGCGGTCGGTCTACGAACTGAATACAAATAAGAGAAATTCACAGAAAAACCCCACAGAGATTCATTTAAGTTGGTTACCTGTGCAGGGAAGTTTTCAGAAAGAAAATGAAGACCCGAAGAAGCTCTGAGACCCCAAACAGGATGAAAGACTGTGGGGAGGGGCTTGGTCCAGGGCAGAACTGAGGGCGGTGGCTGGGGAGCACCGGGAAACTGCTGGAAGATGAGTCGCTCTGCCAGGTTCCCGCAACGGGACCGCCCGTCCGGGGCTGAGAACAGCCTCCGCCTCCCGGTGCAAAGACTTCTCTCAGGAGGAGGATTAAGACCGGCTCTCGAGCAG
Source organism: Catagonus wagneri (assembly GCA_004024745.2). Lineage (NCBI taxonomy): Eukaryota > Metazoa > Chordata > Mammalia > Artiodactyla > Tayassuidae > Catagonus > Catagonus wagneri. The sequence goes on from PVHT021183584.1 coordinate 809,111, forward strand.
AAACGCAGAGCGCCGGGAGCGCCTCCTGCGTCTGCTGTTCCTCCAGAGTCTGCAGGTCAGACTGCTGCCAAGGCCAAGAAGACCTGTGCGGGAATGACGTATGCTGACCCCGCACTGCTTAAAGGAACGTCCCCGGCACAATCTAGTCTAAATAAAACACACTCGGATCGCCAAGAATCCTAACTCTCACTTCTCTTCAAATATTAACATCTTAAAATTGAAACACAAACCTAGGGTCCAACAAATAAAAGCATCCACTGGGTTTTATCCATTGTTAAAAATACCTTCTTGATAAGGTGAGGCTGCTTTTGACCTTTTTTGATACTTTAATCCTTTGTTATTATATGAAAACATTTCACGAGACGTTTGTCTATATCTAGTCACTTAGGTATGGCATGTAAATTTATTTGTAATGAGATTTGGACAACATTATATTTACAACGAAGAATTCCAATTTTTGTTAAATAATAATAATGTTAAGTGTAACCATCAAGCCTTAACTCTTTTCCGTGGTTATGGCGGGTCAGTAAGGTGTACGTTGAGTGCATTCACTTATAATCGAAATTTTAAAATACTGTTTTGAATCCTGGAGGCAGAAAGATGAGTTCCTGTAGGTAAAGCCCTGGTAGCTGTGTGAGCGATTAACAGCAAAACTGATATTAAAGACGTTTTGCCTTTCTCAATTCTGCAAGAGAAAATACATTTATTTTTAAATGCAGAATCCACTTGTTGTTATATTTCCTCTCATCTGGATTCCATCTTCAAAGGTAACATGTTTTTGTTTGTTTAGGGCTGCACCCACGTCATATGGAAGTTGCCAGACGAGGGGTCAAATCCTAGCTACAGCTGCCGGCCTACGCCACAGCCACAGCAACACTGAATCTGAGCCGTGTCTGCAACCTGCACCGCAGCTCACAGCAACGCCAGATCCTTAACGCACTGAGCAAGGCCAGGGATTGAACCCATGTCCTCAAGGATACTGGTCGGGTTTGTTACCGCTGAGCCACAACAGGAACTCCAAAGGTAACATGTTTTTAAAAACCTGAGATCTAATATAGGACACAAATGAATCTTTCCACAGAAAAGAAAATCATGGACATGGAGAACAGACTTGTGGTTGCCAAGAGGGAAGGGAGGGAGTGGGAGGGACTGGGAGACTGGGGTTAATAGATGCAAACTGTGGCCTTTGGAATGGATAAGCAAGGGGATTCTGCTGTGTGGCACTGGGAACTATGTCTAGTCACTTGTGATGGAGCATGATGTTGTGAGAAAAAAGAAAGTATACATGTATGTGTGACCGGGTCACCTTGCTGTGCAGCAGAAAATTGACAGAACACTGTAAACCAGCTATAACTGAAAAAATAAAAATCATTATTTAAAAAAATAATTTCATGGAGTTCCCGTTGGGGCTCAGTGGTTAAGAAACCCAACTAACAACCATGAGAATGCGGGTTCGATCCCTGGCCTCGCTCAGTGGGTTGAGGATCCAGTGTTGCCATGAGCTGTGGTGTAGGTTGCAGACACAGCTAAGATCCCGCGTTGCTGTGGCTGTGGTGTAGGCCAGCGGCTGCAGCTCCAATTAGACCCCTAGCCTGGGAACCTTCATATGCCACAGCCCTAAAAAGACAAAAGACATAAAAATAAATAATAAATAAAAATAAAAATTTTCCTTTTAATCAAAAGTCTTACTTATTCATTTAAGATAGAGAACTGCTTTAGAAAATGTACCTCTTCTGGCATTGCTCAATGCAACAGGAATAAAATGGAAAATAGAATTCTTTGAATTCTGCCATGGCCAACTTTTTGCTTCTGTAATAAAATATTTTCTGAGTTAAGCATGCTACAAGTACTTATGCAATGCACACTTTATAGTCCCAAAGTAATGAGGAAATGGATCATCTGTGAACTAGGAAACAATTCATAAGCTGATAAGTGGTGTGACTTTACAAGGTTGTTGTAACAGACGGACCCCCCGCAGCACACAGAGCTCCAGTGCGAGGCTGAGGCCCGAGGGGAGCAGGGTCGGAGCAGAGCCAGACGCTAATACTTGCTCTTAATTTTCATGTTCATCTTGAGAAGATCTTTATGTATTTTAGAAAGAGATTATTCGAACAAATCTAATGACGTTTGAAGCATAGATCAAGAACAATTTTATGTAAAATGTTTGGAACACTTTGTTCATATAGCTGATATGTTGTCATCTCGGGCAATATTTTTTCTTTAAAAGTATAATGAAGAAACCTTTTAAAAAATATCTATTAAATTAGCCATAGATGAGTATTGCCCTCATCTCATCTTTCTCTTCTGATATACTCTGATTCTTTTGATGTGGTGACATATTTAATTCCTAGTTGTGTTGCAAGTTGAGTCCAGTGTCTAAAATAAAAACTGGGTGGGTGACCTGGGTGGAGTGGCTAAACTCAAAATAAGTTGAATGGATAAACATCTGGATGTTTACCGATTTCAATAACCAGAGGTGTTTTGTTGATTTTTAAAGCGGATTTAACCACAATGGTTGATCCATTTTAAAGGAGGTGGTAGCTTATACCATGCCTTACGTGTGTGTATTTAACTGCACCATCACAGCTGAAAGAAGAGCTAAAACGGGTCATTGGGGTGACCAGAGATGTCCACCTTGAAGCACCACTTCCTTTCAAACCACCTCCATACCGTTCTTTTTAATAAAAGTATACTGTCATTTTTTTAATAAAGGTTATGTTGACCTTACCTCTAATCAAACAAAACTTAAAAATTAATTCATCCTATGATTTAAGGACTTAAGACAGAATGGATTTTCTAAAATTTTTGGTTTGTACCATAATTCTTTTTTATGTATATCTAAGTAATAAAAATCTGACCCTGTTAGTAGGAATTTATGTTTATATTTTACTATCAAAATAAAAATACAAGCAAAGAGCCCTCTTAGCCTCCAGAGTACAGATGCCCAGCCTTGAATTCTAGAGTAAACATTCATTGTCCTAAATGGACAAGAAAATGCCCACCTTACAGCCAGCACGTGGCGGGCTCGTCCGGTTTTCCCTGCGGTCCGAGCCGTGCGGTCACCGGGTTTTACTCACCGCGCTGAGGGGCTGCGGGGGTGGAGCGGGGAACCCCGCACAGCCCGGCGGGTCTCCGTGTCCAAGTCGCCGTGAGACTTGCTCCAAGCACCCCGGGGCGCATCTCCCTTAGCTTCTCCCACCCACGGGCGCGCCTGACGCCTTTGCTCTGTTCGTCCATAAAACACCCGCGCAACCTGGTTTTAGTCATGAAATACTGTCGAAGAGACGTAACGAAAAATCTCGCCCGCTGTCCTTCCGTGCATAAGGCATCACCCAGATTAACGAACTTTCACATTTTCCAGGAACAGCAGACAACTGTTTGGAGCAAGACGAATTTGAAATCAGGGAAAGGTGGGGGCAGGCGCCTTAGAGAAGCTCCAGTGCAGAAGCAGTCTGGGCTGTCCTCACTCTGCCGAGGGGGACATGGGGACAGAGGACTCGAAGCGGCAGCCAGCTGTCGGCCCAGAGCGGCCCAGCCCGTTCCCTCCCTGGATGGCGACCCCGCACTGTGCCTCCGGCCCACAGCTCCTGCTGCTTTTCCGCCCATGACGTATTAGAGAAATTGAATGGACACCGAATGAAGACATCAGTTCATTTAGCTCACAGCTGCGAGTTGTCTCGGACGGAAAGGAGCTTGAAGTCCCTCTACCCTCTAGGAAGGTTTCGGTCTAGTTGGTGACAAAACAGACGGGTAGGCCGTGCGGTGACCAGCACGGTGTTCATATTCAAAGATGAAAGACTGAGGACGGATTAGCTTGGCCGATGGTTTAAATCCTAGAACGCGTGCCTGTGTTTCTTCAGCCAAACAGGACCTACATAGCTGCTCCTAAAGAGGACGGGACGCACATTCCTGAAAATTCTCAATTGGCGTTTTGCGTTCCTGTGTGTGACGACCCCTGGACCGTGGGAGTGCAACTCGGTTTGGGGAATGTCTTCTCCTGTGAAAACCTCACTTTGACTCTTTTCCCTCTTTTCTGGAAAGAATCTGGGAGCCGTTAACACGCTGCAGGGGGACCACGGACAGAACTCAAGGGCACAGCCTGACCAGACAGCTGTCGGTAAATGATCGCAAAACGCTGCACCACCCAAGACTTTTCTCAGTTTAGGGTTGAGCGAGGACACGTTACTGACTGCCTGTGTGTGTGCCTCTCAGGTCAGAATCATAGAAACACAAACACAGAAACAAACGTCTTTTCTTCTCAAAAACCATTCAACTCAAAAGTGAAACAACATTCGTGGCTGGTTATTTTTACATCAAAGAACACAAGATTATCAGTGTGTCAGTGAAATCTGAGCAATTGCAGCAAAAACAAAACTAAGGAAAATGTCAACAACTGACACTGAATGGGGCCTGAAATAGCATTTTCTGAGGAGCAGAAGCCCAGTTAGAAAGGCCGTTTGCAGACCCTCCCGCTGTTGTGTCGGACGAGCGTGTCTGCATGCCGGCCGCCCCAGGAGGAGCTGCCTGGTGCCCAGGCATGAGTGTGAAATAAGGGCAGCTGGGCTCCCTTCTTCTCCCTGACAAACACTGGCTTTGAGAATTTACCCAACTCAGTTTTTCTAGGATTTCACGGAGGCCACGTCGAAGTGAGTGGCAGACTTCATGACTTCCAAAAACCACTCCACCAGATAAGAAACTAACTGGGCAGAGTGGAGACTTGGAGTCAGAAGGCCTGGCTGAAATTCCGCATCAGCTGACTTACTGGCTCACCACAGGCGAGACCTGCAAACGTCTAAACTTCACTTTTCAGATGTTGTGAGTAAGGACCCCTCCTCTATGGTGCCGCCTCACACAAGACAGCGAATGCTTTTAAGGATCTTTTCAGCACTCGTGAGGGGCTCCACACACGTGTCCCGACTGCCCGTCACTTCCTACATACAACACATGCAGCACACACAAGTGTAATACAAACATACAACACATACACGTGTAATACACACCTAGAGCACACACAAGTCTAAGACATGCCGTACACACCCGTATAATACATACATGCCTGCATGCGATACACACAAGTGTACTGACTGCCCATCAGTTCATCTGCCCCGTGATGTCACCAACGGTCCCTGCTGCACAGTTGTCTCCACCACGTGAATCCACTTTGACTCGCTTATACTCCCCAGAGACGGGTGTGCTGGGGTGGGGGCGGGGTGACGGCGCTGCCCTAACAGAACGTCTTCACGCGACAATGTGGGGAAAGCAGAGCGGCATTTTCCCTCTGGCCAGAAAGGTGTCAGCGGTAAGACTGGCACAGTTACATGAAAGACCAACTAAAACTATCCAAACAAAGATTCCGTTACGTGGAATTTAAACCGTATTGAACACATACATTTGAATTTGAAATTAATTAAATGGCAGTAGACACTGGAGTGCACAGGCCTGGGACTTCCTTTCAAATTACCTAACCTCTGCTGAAATCATTTCCTTTCAGTGTGAGATTTGAATATGGATGTAGTTTTGCATGAGGGCTCAACGCTAACTTAGACTACCTCCTAAGACTTTTGTTAATCGTATGGAATTAAGAAGAAGATGAAGACATTTCTGGGTCGGGCCGCTCAGGCCGCTGACACAAGGTGCCCCACAAGAAAATAAACTGTAAGCAGTGACATTACCTTTATCATGTGTTTTTCTCACCTCATTAACTGCACCTTATAAATAATGATACAGTGTCACCCCAGATCTCAGTTACATGCTTGCACACAAAGCCCATGTGGTAAATGTGAACAAAAAGTGCCCTTAACCATTAGAAAATGACTGAGAGAAACGCAGAAAGAGAATTAACATGCCAGGTCCAGCTGTATTTGTTCTCCATGTAATGAACAGTTGCTTTATGTTATCGTTGCCTAAGAGTCTCGGTTTTATTTTGTAGAAAACAACCAAGTTTCTTACAAAAATATACTCTATTCTAAGAAAATGTACATGAAAATTTAATTCCTCTCAGGAAAAAATATCATAAATGATAAAGAAAAGTAAAATATTTAGAAAGCCTATTATTATATCTATAACCCCTTGCACAAAAAGGATTTACCTTTAAAATACATATAGCCCTCAGTAATGAAAATTCCTGTGTAAACCAGGTCTCTGTTTTAGCAATTTTGACTCAGAGAAATCCTTCCAGCTCACATCAATTCCCTCACTATGTGGTAAGATGTCAGAGCTATAATTTATGACTTTGCTTTCTGAGGACCTCGCTCTTGGTGGCATTTGTTATGATACAAAACAAACCAAAAATAGGCGTTTAGTAGCAAAATAGGAAGATTGCAAGAAATTCAGCTTGGCTGTAGGTGGATATTTCTAGCACCTTCCTTAGATGAGCTGATAAGAGAAGAGGCGGCTGAGTGGCAGGGCCCTGGTGAGAAGCCTGGAGGCAGCCGGAGTGGCTCAGGGGACAGCAGATAATCAAAGAGGGGAGTAGGGTGGTGATTTTGGATGAAGGTGGTAGCCAAACCTTTCTTCCTTTATTTAAGTATTTGATAATTTATTCAACAGGGATTTTTTGGTGTAAATATTCATTTTCAAGAACAGTGTTTTGAAATGGTGTTTACCTTGATTACTTTACAGGATTACTGAGGTGACCCTTTAAATGCTGCACCCAGCACCAGCGACAAAGCCCAGAACAGGATGAATCCGGACGGACATAATCCCGCGGCCACGCGCTGGCCTGACGGAGGAGGCTCTGCGCGGAGCCCGCGGCAGTTCCCGGGGCTGTCGGCGGAGGGCGCTGGTCAGAGCGCTGTGTCGCTGTTCTGTACCTAACTTGTGCCTTCGCTCTTTACAAAAATTGCCATTGATGGCGAGCTTCGAGCAATTTGATAACAATACGACTTACTATGCTTTCCATATTTATTGTGCTTCTCGGATCTGTGATGCTTACAGTTTTCATAAAATTAGAAGGTGTCAGGCAGTGTGACCTTAAGAGACTCCCATCAAACATATGCTGGTTGAAATTGCGCCTCAGGTCAAGGATGCCCTGTTTTTTTTTTTTCCCTCTCCATGTTCCAATTTGATTTTTTTTTTTTTTTTTAAGGGCCGCACCCGCAGCAGATGGAGGTTCCCAGGCAAAGGGTCAAATTGGAGCTGTAGCTGCCGGCCTACACCACAGCCACAGCCACAGCAACGCCAGATCAGAGCCTCTTCTGTGACCTACACCACAGCTCACCGCGATGCTGGATCCTTGACCCACTGAGCGAGGCCAGGGATCGAACCTGCATCCTCATGGATGCTAGTCAGATTCGTCAACCGCTGAGCCATGACAGGAACTCCTAATTTTTATTGCTTTGTCTTTAAATTCACTTATTTCACCTTCTATGTATCTAACCTGCTATTATTAACTCATCCCGAAATATTATATTTGCAGCATTAGAAGTTTGTTTTGGGGCTTTTTTATAATTTCCATGACTCTACTTAAATTTTTTGAACATATGCAGTAGAGTTATAATAACTGATTAAATGTCCTTATCTGCTAATTCCTGTCTATTCTGGATAAATTACAATATTTTCTCTCTTTATTATGGAGCATATTTTGCTCTTTTGCTTCCCTCTAAATTATAAAATTCTAGATACTGTGAATTTTATCTCCTGGGGTGCTGGATATTTTATTATTCCAATCAATATTTGAAGTTTTATTCAAGATACATATAAATTACTTGGAATTAGTTTGGAGGTTATTTTTTCCTTATTGAAAAGCTTAAGACGGGCACATCAAGATTTTTATGGAGAATTTTTTCCTTACTGATAAACTTTTTTCCCTATTGAAAAACTTAAGACTTGGGTACATCAAATAAAACCAATTTCTGGTGGAAAAAAATCAAAACCTGCAATAGAATTAAAAAAGTTATAAAGATAACACTGTCTGGGAAATAGCAAAACCCAGAAAATATGTTATTTTAGTTGAAAAAGCCCAGGCACTTCATACTCGACTTTTTTGTTTTGGCTTTTTAGGACGGCACCCTTGGTATACGGAAGTTCCCAGGCTAAGGTTCAAATCGGAGCTGCAGCTGCTGGCCTACACCACAGCCACGGCAACGCCAGATCCTTAATCCACTGAGTGAGGCCAGGGATCAAACCTGTGTCCTCACGGACACTAGTTGGGTTGGTTACCACTGAGCCACAACTGGAACTCCTGTTGTAAGTTTAAATGTATCGCTTTCATATGATTCCTAAACATTATTTTATATGTAGTTGTTTTCATACTTTTCATATATTATTACCCCGTTTTCTTATCATTTGAGGACTAATACATAGAGTTAGCATTAAATAACACAGCTCTCTGCTGACTGCACATGCCCATCGGTACGCAGGACCCTTACCTCCGTATTTTGTCGCTACTCAAAAGGTGACTTTCTTTATACTTTCTGAATCCTGTGTTGTCTCATTTTTACTGTTTTGCTGTTGTCACATTTTGTGATAAGCGATGGGGACACGGTGGTGGAAGGATGGAATTTCCAGTTTCCAGGGGAGACAGAAGTTAAATAGAGAGAAGTCCCCAGTCCTGAAGAATCAGCAGGGCTGTCGGGAGAAACAAGGGGCAGAGAAAAGGGATGCTGGCATTCCAGGCAGCAGGAAGCAGCCATGGGTTCGCGCTTAAAGGAAGTGATTCATCAAGCCAAGGAAAGAACCTTAAACACATGTTCCTAAGTGAAGGGAGCCCATCTGAGAAGACGCCGTGCGATGCCAACTAGGACGTTCTGGAGAAGGAGAAACTGAGGGGACACCGAGAAGCCCAGGGGTTGCCGGTGGAGTAAGTTGCCGCAGAGGGAGGGGTCCGCGGAGGACAGAGGGCTTAGGGCAGGGAAGAGACTCCGTATGACACAGAACCTTTGTCCAGACCCACAGAGCGCACCCAACCGAGAGGGACCACAGTGGACTCTGGGGAAGTGACGTGTGGATGCAGGTCCATCCTGGGTGAAAGTGTCCCACCCTGGGGCGGCCTGCGAGGAAAGAGGGTCGCGGTGGGCGGGAAGTCCCTGCACCTGCCTCTCAGTTTTGTGGCAAAACCGAAAGCCGTCCCTGAACAATGAAGTCTTTAAGAAAAAGAAGCTGTGAAATCGGAACTGAGGCAGGATGGCGCCTACAGGGAACTGAAAATAGATGGGGCCCAGCTGTAATTTGCCCAGTGACAGCCAAGGACAGACAGCTGGACAAGGTCACAGTCATCATAAGGAAAGCTGAGACCACGCAGGATAAATTTTTCAGAACGGAGCTATTGTTGAAAGCCATGAGTGTGCCTTTTCTCGCTTACAGCCCTAGACATGGGAGCGAAATGTACTCATTTTAAAAATGCAAATCAGTTATGTAAATAGCAGTTTATTTAGTGCCCACTTAATTCTCAATGACAGTGACGCTTCCTGTTCCTACATAATAAAACATGATGAATTCGGAATCCATTGACTCTGCTCCATTTTATTTTTACGTTCATGCACAACGCACTGCGTGCTCCATTTACCAAACTGACGTTCACGTGACAGGAACTCTAGCAGCGTCTTCTCGGTGCAGTTAAAATATATTTTTAAGCCCACAATGTGACAGGCATTGTGTTAGCCAAAGCCTCTTTGTTTCCTTTCTTCCTGGGAGCCACGGTTGGTAGAAAGAACGACATTAATAAGAGAGTCACCCAGATAAACACACGGCCACGCTTCCAAGCCAGTCCCAGCAGGGACCCGGGCTGCGCTGACTTTACACTGCAGTAGGACCATCCCAAGAAGGAACACAGGTCCCCCCGAGGGCAGGCGACGTGGTCCCCCAGGAAGGGAGAGCGGGGTGGCCTGGAGAAGGCAGGGAGGAGGTGACACACCTCAGGGGGAGCGCAGAAGGCCTGAAAAGGGACCGGAGATGGTCCACGTGTGGCTGGCGGAGCCAGGACGCGGGGGTGGGGGCACATCTAGGGCTCCACCCGCCTCGCTGGGCTGTGCTTGTGACGTCTGGGAGCGGGTGACATAATCACACATGCACTTGAGAAGGAAAATCCCGTAGTGCCAGTGAGTGAGGCTGAGGCGCGAAGGACCGCCGCGAGTTCAGTTTGGAAGACGCTGCAGAGGTCGGAGCGGGGACGGTGGCGCCTGGGAGAAGGGCTCACGGTGCTGCCACGCGGACGAGAGATGCCTCTGACACTGAGCCACGCAGGGGGAAAAGCAACCGAAGGTGGTGTTTAAATCAGAGGGCCACACACAGGCACACACACACGCGCACGCCTATACACATACTTTTTCTTTTTTCCTGTCTTTTTCAGGGCCGCATCCAAGGCATGTGGAGGTTCCCACGCTAGTGGTCTAATCAGAGCTGTAGTTGCCGGCCTACACCACAGCCACAGCAACGTGGGATCCGAGCCGCGTCTGCGACCTACACCACAGCTCACGGCAACACTGGATCCTTAACCCACTGAGCGATGCCAGGGATCGAACCCACAACCTCATGGTTTCCTGTGAGCCACGACAGGAACTCCCCACATTTCTTATATTGAAGAGTTGGACCCTGTTATAAACCTCAGAAACATTAGGGAAGCTTAGTGACTCATTTTTCTACATCCTACATGCAATTTTGCTACTTTGCTTTCTAACCGTGGTAGATATTCAATGCTGCACAGAAATTATTCCCAGTGAAGGCACAATATACTGAAATAACAAGGAAACAAAAGAATTGTGGAATCCTTAAAAAGGTCCGGCATGTGCCGGTGAGGGTCAGATCCAGCCTCTCCCTCATCTTTCAAATGGAGACCTTGGGACACCGCCAAGTGCCTGCATTGCGTGCTGCCTGCGTCTGCTTTCAGGCTGCAAAATCAGAGTTGAAGCAAGATGACACAGAATGCTTAGCCCACAGAGTATTTACTGTTTGGCTCTGCAGCCGAAATTTCCGCCCCCCCTGGTTTAAAGGATGATATGTGCCCAAGTACAATCAACTGTCACTGCTGTATTATCATTCGGTTTTCTTGCTGCATTGCCTGGAGCTTCGCATTTTCAAAAATATCTGGAAGACTGGAGGCACCGCCTTCATAGGCTGTTTTTAATTGTACTGAACACAGCTGAGAACGAATTTTTCACCCCTTACTAATATCGGCAAAGAGAAAAAATTGGCAGTGACAGACATGTCGCAATTTTGATTTTCGATTTTTTCTTTTTTTTTAGAAAAATCAGAAAAGGAGAGCAAATCAATAGCAGCATTTGAGGGAGTTCCTGTTATGGCTCAGTGGGTTATGAACCCCACCAGTATCTATGAGGATGCTGGTTCGAGCCCTGGCCTCACTCAGTGGGTTCAGGACCCGGTGTTGCTGTGGCTGTGGTGTAGGCCAGCAACTAAGTTCCCTAGCTTGGGAACTTCCATATGCCAGGGCTGTGGCCCTAAAAAGACAAAAAAGAAAGAAAGAGGAAAAAAAAGGAAGAAGGAATGAAAAAAAGGAAGGAAGGAAGGAAGGAAGAAAGAAAAAGAAAGAGGGCCAATTGGACCCAGAAAGTAAGTGATGAGGACTCATTTCCAAGTACACCGATGATTAACTCCTGGTTGCTGCATTTACTTAATGGACATTCTGTGTGGCGCACGCACTTGTCTTGCACCGTGGATGCTGCTGGCGGGGCAAGCGCAACCTCTGCATGTGTTTATTAAAAGCCGCACCCGTAGAAAAAGGCTACTTCTGAATAAACTCTGCTGAGGTTTTCAGAAACTCAGATTCCAAACTCACGCGAACACTGGGTTTCGATTCCACATTCTCAGGGGACTCTTTCCTGCTCTTTCTACCCGCACCACGTGAAAACCACGAACGTTCCCTTGCAGGCCTCTCGCCGCGGGGCAGACCTTTGTAAATTTAAGAATTTATTCAACAGATATTTATTGAGCAACTGTTCCCAGTCTCTTAGACCTATCAAGGGCTGCTCTGAGCCCTTTGATGCCGGGGTGAGCAACGAAGAGAAACTTCCCAGCCTCTGGAATTTTACATCCTGCATGAGAGACAGAAGGAGCACAAAACAATGAGCGGCCGGTGACTCGCCCAGCACGATGGAAGGCGGCAGGCGCTGCTGAAGGAAGGCGGCAGGAGCAGAGCTGGGTACAGAAGCAGTGGCAGTCTTCATCTTTCCCGCGGTTTTTCCTGCCAGTGTTAATCTGGAGCAAATTCTGTTTGTTTTGTGTTGCATGATATGGTTTCATAACTACATGCAATGCCTGATCCCTGCTTATTTCGTGGGCACGCAGGGTCCCCTAACCCTGCAAGTACTGAAGGTGTGGCTGCCATTGTTGGTAACGACGCAACTGCGATGGTCAAAAACAGCTGGGAAGTGATGAAGCTGAGACAGATGCAGACACAGGGGCCCATGTTGCTGTGTCTAACTATTCATCGTTATGCTTTAAGCTGTACACGAGGAAGCACCAGATCATTCTTGATCAAACAGACAAAACGCACCAGCTCCTGTGACTGGGAAATCTGGAACTGTGAACTCTTGAGGGAATCTAGAGACCAGGTCACCTAGATTCTCGGTTCAGAACGCTCCCTCTCTTCGGTCAGTCTCGTGCTCCATCCTAGATGTGCGCGTCCTCCAGTTGGGGGCGGGAGGAAACGGCGGAGACCCCCTTCAGGGTTATGTCCTCGTGCGCTGGTCGTGCTGATCAGAGCGGTTTTATCCTCTTGGAGTGACAAGCAGGCCCCAGGAGAAGTAGCTAAACAAGCGAATGTGGTCTGATTACTGGCAGCCTGATCCAAACTCTATAAAAACCGCCTCGACTCCACTCAAGATTCGAAGGCACGTGTCAGGCAGAAAAGGCCTCCACTAAAGGCCTGAGAATTGTCCACCCTCCCAGGTGCGGACCGCGCAGCGGGTCAGGCCCAGGTGTTGTGGGGTCGGGGCCTGGTGGTGGTGCCACACGAGTGAAAATGCAGGTAGCGCCCCGACCTTGCGCTTTGTGTCCCCCCAGTGCCATTCTCCACGGAAGACCGCGGGTCTTGCTTCCTTCTTCCTCGTCCCAGGAAAGTCCCCGGCCGGACCAGGGAAGGGACCGCCTACAGGGACCCCGAATGAGGTGGCCAGAGCTGTGACAGACTCCGCTGGGCGCCTGGGCAGGTAGCCCTGGATGCTGGGAGGCTGGTGGCCCAAAGAGCAGAAAGAGTGGGCTGCACGACGCCGCGGCCCGCCCTCCGGTGGCCACACCGCTCGCCGCCAGTCTCGCTGTGACCGACTGCGGCCTGGCAGGCGGCAGCGCGGGGCGAGGACGGGGCATGGATCTAGGGCTCAGGACTGTCCCACGGGGCTTATCCGTTCAACTCCGTAGGACACGCCTTTCCCCGCAGCGGGATGGCCATGCGCTGAGCAGGTGGGGTGCTTCTCCCTAATCCTCCTACGGTTTACAGACCCATCCTCGAGCTAACGGCACGCGTGGCAGCGGCGCCCATTCACCCTACCCCGGGTGCCACCTGCACCCTCGAACCTAGGGGACTCTGCGCGCTTGGCACCCCAGCCCGCCTGGTGTTGACCTGCTTGCTTCCCACCGCCTCCTTCCCCGGGGACAGCCCCTCTGATGTCGCCAGGAAGCCCGCACAGCCGTGCGTTCCTCTTTGCCCACCTTCGGTTTCCGTTGGAGGGCCCCCCGCACAGTCCGCCTTCACCTCGCGAGGCTGTCCCCGGGAAGACCCCTCCCCGCGCCGTCCCCTCCGCCCGCCGCTTCCTTCTTTAAGATTTAGCCGCTTGCTCCCTGGCTCACAGTCCGTCCTGCCGCGCAGCAAATGAAGAGAATAACGGTGGTCACAAGAGATGGGACCTGTATCTGCCTGAAGGGCAGGGAATGTAATTACCTTTTAAAGGAAAATTTAAAGGACAGGAAGTAATTAAGAAAAGATGAACGGAATCCACTTATTTAGTGAAGGATTACAGAGACTGACCAAATAAAGAAAAGGAACACCAGGCTGACTGCAGGGTTTGCCCCTGGAGGACAGCGAGTAACAGAGGGGGACGAGCCGAGGACCTGCTCCGTCAGTGGAGAAAGACGGGCCCTCAGCAGCCGACAGCTTCAGCTGAGGACCTGCTCTGAGCATCCAGACGCTGGACGTCACCCCTGCTTGTTGGCAGCTGTACTGACTGGGCTTGCTGCTCTCTGTAGCTTTGTTGGCTTCTTTTCTTCAGTGACCCCGACTGCCAGGTCTCGGCACCTTTTTCTCACATCCCTGCGCTCAGATAGAGCCTCTCTTGCTTGCCTTCGAATAAGACATCCTACGGTGTCCAATAGCGTTCTAATTATAAAATGTATTGAGGAGAGTATACCAGGTATTGGCAAACAGGCCAAATCTAGTCCACAGCCTGTTTTGTCAATAAAGTTTTATTGGAATGTAAAAAAAATATATAAAAATGTAAATCAAATAGCTTTAGGTCCTAACAATAGGGCTTCGCTTTCCACTTTTCTTTCCTGATCATTGTGAAGAAAAGGTGACACAGAATCCCGAACACACCACCTGGACTGGTGAAACAGCATTAGGAACACTCTTTATGGGAGTAAAATCTACTTTTATTTTTTTAAGCCCAATTATAGGCTCAATGTAAATTCTTGTTTTTGCATCTGATTTTAAGTGCTTGAAAAGCAGCTTCAAGGATCGCACCTCATTAGATGATTTTAATTACAGTTTTTAAAATATATAAATAGCAAATTGTCTAGCAGGAATATATCTCCAAATAATGCTATTTTCATTATGTGAAGTAGGCATAATAGTTGGTAGTGTTCATATCTTCTTTAAAGTTTAAAGTCCTTTTTTTCCCCTTGCCTTTCTCTGCTTTCATATTTTTGAGTCTAAACTCTATAGCAAAATATTACCCTCAAAGAAACTACATTTCAAAAGAAGAACTGACATTGATGTGCTGAAACTGATTTCAGCCTCTGGCTCAGAGCATCCTGTCTGTCACTCAGGAGATGTCACTAGCTCAGCAGCGTCCCACCAGCTGGACACACTTTCAGTGACCAAAACCAGTTAGGCTCCAGGAGCGTTTCCAGTTTAAGAATCTAAGGTAATACCATCTTCCCAGTATCCCCAGTGCTAGTAATAAATAAGGGAACTGCTGAGAATTCTCTGAGGGTTTTTACTTCATTTTTATATGTTCTAATTCTAATAAAAAATTAATGCGAACAACTAGTGGCATTCAGCACGTCCGCAGCGCTGAGCACCCCCACCGCCATCCAGCCCCACCATATTTCTATCGACCAAAGTAAGACCCCGACCCATTCAGCGATTCTCCCACTCCTCGCCGCCCTCCCAGCTTGACAGACAGCCATCCGCGCTCCGTCTCCAGGCGCTTGTTTTCTCTGGTTATGTCACATAGGTGGCACCAATGCAATACGAAATTTTACATAGGGTGCCCCAACATGTTGGCACAGATATTCATGCCGTGGCGGCCCCACTGTCATTTCTTTTTATGAAGAATATTCCAGTGTATTCACAGGTCGCATTTAGTTTATTGCCCATCAGTTGGTGGACATTGGGCTACTTCCACATGTTGATGACGGTGAATAGTTCTACTGTGAACAGGTGTGAATCTGTGTTCTGTTTTCAACTCCTTGGTTATATACTGAAGACTGAAATTACAGGGTCAAGTGATACGCGTCTTCAGATTTCTGTGTCCTTGTTTTTGTCTTTCTTTTTGACTGTAGGCTTCCCTATTTTACTGGTCAGAAGTCCCCAGAAACACAGAACCAACAAGACCTCTACCTGTCTATCTCTCCATCTAGAGAATTCACTCCATGTTTCCGGAGGCTGTTAAGTCCAGAACCAGCGGAGAAGGCCAGCAGACTGAAGACCAAAGAAGAGTCAGTGCTTCAGCAAAGTCAGAAGGCTGTCGGCTGGCAGACCCCCTCCTGCTCAGGGGAAGCCATTCTTCTAACTTAGGCCGTCAACTAATTGGATAAGGCCCACCCACATGATGAGGCAGTCCGCTTACTCAAAGTCCACCGATTTAAAATCGCCTCCGAAATCAACCTCCCAGAAACACCCAGAATAATGTTTGGCCAACCATCTAGGTATGCGCAGTGGCCTGGCCAAGTTGGCACGTGAAATTAGCCAGGCCCAAACACGCAAACACACACGCACACACAGAGCCACATCTTACAAAGCTTTCTTCCGTCCTGGAGGACCGCGGCTGTGATGCCGAGGTTGTAGGAGGGCACCTTCTGTAACGTCCCAGCCAAGGCCTCGTGTCTGTTGGTCTTGTCTCGGTCGCTGGTCCTCCCCAGGGCTGCTCAGAGGGATGCATTCTCTTCCCGACTCTGCACCCTGCGCCCTTCCCCACCTGCTGTGCTCTCAGGGCATCGCTGTGGCCGGTTAACTCCCGCCGCCTAAGGGCCCCCCGCCGGGTGACATTAGAAGGCTGGGAGGAGGGTTCGCTTCCTCACTGGGGCGCACAGTTCAGAGCTGGGCTCCGGCGCCTTTTCCCCTGGAGCCTAGGTCTTGGGAGAATTCTCGGCGTGTGCGGAGCTCCCTTCCCTCCCCCGCCAGAGGAGGAGGGCCCTTCACCGGAGACTCCGCCGCCGGACGCGCGCGCACGTGCTCTCCAGGAGCTTCTCCCTCTCATCGTCCCCGTCCCCGCGGCGCCGAGCACCTCGGTGCTGCTGTCAGTGACGCGTCCAGTGACCAACCTCCCGTTAAACGGTCTCCAGCTATTTGTTGGCACTTGTCACGCCGCAGTTGCGGTGGTGGACTGCCCCGCGAACCTAGGAGATTGGATCAATAACTTTCCAAGTCTTTCCCGAAAGATCAAGCTCAGTGCCAGTAAAAAGAGGCCATTTTGCAGGCATGTGAAGAGTCAGAAGCTCTGACTGTTCCCAAGAGCAGTTTGTTTCTTTGTGAAGTATATACAACTCAGTCGTTCAAAGAATATGGGTCCATCACTCTCTGGAAGGAAATTTTGCTGGAGGAAAATCTGAATATCTAGTCCTGTTAAAAACATTTAATTTTAGCCCACATGATATTCTTTCTTTAAAAAAGGTGTATACCATTTTCTTCTTCAAATCTTTTTGGCTTTTATAAATAATTCCTAATTCGCATGTATCTTTTCTTCTACTGAAAAATAAGAAGAATTTATCCTTTCAGATCAGATCGCTGCCAAGGTATGTATTTTCGTGCCAGTCTCCCCTTAAATATGAGATGCAAACACAGCATTTTCCGTAATAATCTGCTGACTGGCGTTAGGCTGCTTCAGGAATCCCGGCCAACGAAGCCTTGATAAAAGCAGCTGAAGAAGTGTGAGCTATTTCATTCACAGTTTTATTGAAGGTAAATGAAAGATTAACATTTATGTTCACACTTTTAAATTGAAGGGAGTTCTTATTCAGATAATGAAATTGTACACCTGAAGCATCTAATCCATTTTCATCCTGAAGTGGGGGGGGTTTAAATTATATTATCTGTCTCTCTCCTTAAAAATGTCAGGGAGCATTTAGGCTAAGACGGGGATGGGTGCAAGCGGTGTTCGTAATACTTTTAAATTTTACTTTGATATACGATCAATCCTTCTTTAACACTAAAACGCCAGACAGCATGTTTGATTCATTCTGCTTCATTTTATTGCAGTGGCCCAAAAAAATGAAACCTAAAAAGAAAATATTTTTTTAACATCTCAAACTGATTCTGCTAGTCCTCATAATATTAAGTTTACTAATGTTTTAAAACACTGGCATATGTCACATAATGTTAGGACTGTTTAAGCTAACCGAGAGCATTAAAAGGAAAGGAAACATGTCAAATTCTTTCTAAGAAACAGAAATATAGCTATGCCTTATTAAAAACTGCACCAATAGACAACTTTAAACTTATCTCACTTCGAATATCCATATACAAAGCCCAGATAAACTAGAGACAAACAATTAAATCGTACATTAGAACAGAAATACATAACAACCAAATGGGACTGATTCTACAGGAACGAAAGCTTTGGCCGTAATTAAGGTATGTGCGTGAAAAGAATGTGATCATCTGTATACTTGCACAGAAAACATTTGACAAAATGCCACCCTGAAAAATAACCAAACAGTATATGAAATAGGAACTTGTGCATCTTTTTTAATACAGAAAAGACATATTTTCAGCCTAAAAGCCAGCATCATACTTATCTAACGTTCCGCTAAGGTCAGGAATGAGGCAAGAATGGTTATTTCAGTTGAAATGGCCTAGTAGGGAGCTCCAAGGGCCCGGCCCTCTGCAGAAACATTAGGGAGGAAAACAAGCCGTATCGGTCAGAATCAAATTTGTCAGGACTCTGGAAAATAGTCAATGATTTCTAGCAAAGCAGCGAACACTTAGTGAGGAGGACATTGACTGAAGCACAGTAGGAAGGCTTCGTGGCCCTTAAACAGTAGCTGTTCACCTCCGTCTGGCTGGTGGTGGCGAGCTTGGCCCCACGTTCTTTCTCCGTGTGGCAGCCTGGCTTTGGAGGGAGCAGAGTGGGCTTGTTTGCACAGAATTGTGTTGTCTGCTAAGCTTGCCTGATGGCATCCTGATTGAAGTAAGGCATTTGCATAAGTTTAGCTTAATTTGAATTCTCTTGGGGAGTTAAGTCCCTAAGCAAATGGCGCTGCCTGCCAACACTGTAGTTAACAAGCAGCCTCTGGAAGGAAAGATCACTGCTGAGATATAAACAGACATGTCAAAAAGCCTTGGAGGGAAAGCTAAGGGGAGAGTTAATTTGGGACCTAAGGACGTCACAGTTCTCCTGAGGGTGGGGTGACAAGGCACCGGGAAAGCCAGCCACACACCCAGGAAAAAAGTTGAGCTCAGGAAGAAATGGAGAAGACCCTTGGCTTTCCCATCCAGCTGATCTTCAGACTCAGGGTAAGCAGAGAGGAGGCTAAGAAAGAGAAGAGATAAAGAGACCGGCTGAGCACTGCCGCAGCCTGTGGGCAAACATCAGCGCCTCCCGTCCCCTGCTCCTTCCGAGGTGCTGGACATTTAAGGAATTCTGTGTCAAGCCAGCAGCTCCCCGTCAGCTGGGGACAGAGACGCCGGCGACCACACGTGACAAGGAATACAACCTCTAAAACGCAGTTTAGAAAAGCGGTTGCACAAGCACCTACAGTGTGTCGCAAAGGAGAAAACAAAACTGAGGGAGTTTACAGCCGTCTGATCTCCAGCTTTATCGCATGACAACATTCAAAATGTTCAGGCTTCGACACCAAATTACGAGACGTTCGAAATGTACAAGTATAGCTCCCTCAGAAGAAAAAAAAAAGGGATTAACAAAAATTATTTCTTAAGAGGACAAATGTGGACCTACTCAACAAAGACTTTAAATCAGCTGCTTGATTTACATGATATGTGATCAAAATCTATAGGAAACCACGGGCAAAGAACCAAAGGAAACCAAGAGAATAATATCTTGGCAAATTGAAAATATGAATATGAGAAACGAAACCTAAGGCAATTGAAACTTAACGCTCCCTTCTCGCTTCTGTAACATCGCTTGCTTGCTAAATATCAGTTGTGACAGTGTTTTGCAACAAAGGGTCAATAAAACCGGCCAAGACATAACAGGCTGCCATTTAGGAAATTTTCCATCCCCCCCAGGTCTGCAACTTTCAAAAGTCCCGCGCGCGCCAATTATAGCCAGTCACTAACCGCCACATCTGCTTCTGTAAACCTGCTTGCTTGCTGAATATGGATCGCGCGATCCCAGGCCAATCATATAGCAGACGGTGTCCCAATTCAAATATTAGCCAATCGGCATCCCTCTCCTTTGAAAACCTCCCCTAAGCCCCGGACTTGTTTGTGTGTGCCCATAAAAACCCTGTACTCTCTGCAGTCGGGACCTCTTTGCATCACCGGTAACGAGTGCGCAGGGGTCCAGGTTCGAACCTGCAATAAAGGACCCTTGCCGTTTTGGCTTTGACTTTTGACTCTGGTGTGCTCGTTGCGAGGGGGTCTCGCGACCGCGGGCATTACAAATAGAGATAGAATTCATAAGAAGGAACGACATGCAAGTTCTAGAATTAAAAAGCACAATAACTGGCATGAAATTTCACTTCATAACAAATTGGAATTTCCCAGCCCGAGGAGCAGGAAGAGACCAGGATGAAGAGTCACGGAAGGACTCAGAGGGACCCGTGCGACACCAGTGAGGTCTCAACACACACGGTGGAGCCCGGACGGGAGAGAGAGGAAGGGGCGAAGGCGCATCTGCAGAGACGGGCAGGAAGGATGTTTAGAAATACTGTTCGAAAGGGCCCCTGGACGTGAGCACACAAGTGGGAAACATAATCCAGCCTGAAGGTCAAAAACAGAGCGGGAACCTTGAAAGCAGCAAGGGAGTTGAGCACGATTAAAAACTTCTCCCCGGGAAGGTCAACAGCCAGCTCCCATCAGAAACTATAGACAAGAGCTCAGAAAAATACAAAATTGAAGAGGAAAAACATGCTTTTCCCTGTGATGGGCAATCTCAGGACTTACTCTCTCAGCTCTCTATGTAGGCAGAGAAGGCTCGGCTGTATGACCGGGCCGGGCGGCAAGTCCCCAGCTGTTATCTTCTAACTGGAAGACGGCCTCCCCGGCCGCAGGAGGCGGCCGCACAGGTCCTGGTGGGTTAAACCACTGGCCGGGCTGACTGACTCAACTCCACAGCCCTCCGTCCTCCGAGGAGGTCTGGTGGGGAGACAAAGTCCCACCTTCAGCCGCATGCTTGGTTCTCCCAGGGACCAGCCCCGCCCCCGCAGGACCAAAAGCTCATCTTCATCAGCGTAAATCTGATCGCGGGAGGAACACGAGGCCCAGCTCACCTTTAGGCTCTGAAGCATTTTCAGAGACTGAGGAGGAGACCCCACCTACGACAAAAGAGGGCCCCAGGGTTCTTCTCAGTCAGAAAAGTCCAAGGGTTTAGAGAGCTAGGAGCTCATGGTTCTTCAAGTTACGAACGAAGGTCAAATATATCTGAGAAATACATCTTGGTCATCAGAATGATCAAACATATGTATTTCTTATAAGTCACAATATCTTAGAAACCCACGGTCAAGGGGACTTTAGTGACGGGAACAATCAACTGGCTACAATTAGACGCCAAGAGAATGAGTGAGAATCTACAGCAGTGGCTCTTGCTGTTTTACGTCTCGTGAAGCATAGTGCCCCAGACGTAGCAGAGTATATCATTCACACAGCAAGTCTGGGGCCGGGAAGGGTGACTGATGCGGGGGGGCTGGAATTCAGCGGCGGTGAGTCAGCTGAGTGTGGCTGAGGCCCACGGCCGTGTCTCTCACACCGCCCACCCTCAGTCCCAACCTCAGTCACCTCTGGAGGAAGCCGTGGCCCTACAACGGTCCCCATAAGGGAAATGATGCTCAACTTATTTCAACTTTAAAATCCATCACTCTGACATCTGTGCAGAAAAATGGGGAATCACGGAGAGGAAAAGAACCACACAACGGGGTGTCCACCTGCTTCTGGAATAAACACTAGAAAATGGCGCTTAGAAAAATAAAATTGTCTTTAGAGTCCAAAAGAAGCTTTGCATGCTTTCAAGGTAAGAAACACGACACAATAGAGCTCTTGGGAATCCTTACTATTTGTTATTAAAATAAACTGCGGCAGCCTCAACATGACAACCACGGGACAGGCCTTGGCCTGCGCGCTGTAGGACACGTTCCTCCTTTTCCAGCTCGTCTCTGACTCTGTCTTTTCATTTGAGACTAATGCCCGGATCTTTAAATGAACAGAAGATTAAAGGAATGACAAAAATGCAGAGCTGTTGCTTCTCTATTCCGTCCCTGTGCTTTAGGGAAAAGTTAAATCCCAGTAATGTTGTCAAGTCATCATCTGTTTACCCTTCCCTTTAAAACATACGTATTTGGGAAAATGTAACACCAAGGACTCCCCCGGTAACACTTTCTCCTGCAACCCTCATGCTGAAAAAAGGGTCTCTGTACTATCGGGCTAAATTGCTTCTATTACAGTTAAAGCTAATTTTCTTCAGTTCTAGCCTTAGAGAAAATAGAAGGCAATTTTCCCCAAAATACAACGCTCTTGAATACAGCTTAATTTACCTGCAGCCTCTTCTATCCCATATAAACAGTTTCATTAACCTTCTCCCTTACAGGCTACTTCAGTCTCCTTATCACCCTCGTGAATCCGAGAAGGAAGCTTCCCAAACTGCAAGGAACAGACGTCACAGATCCTAATTAGAAAAAGCGTGAACCTCAAGATATTTTCATTCTGTGCTTCTGGTCTACATTTATCTGTACGTAACTCTGTTCTACCCAAATATATTATTATTATTACTCTTGAGAGTTTTTTTTTTTAATCAGCACTCCATTATTTTCTCCTTTTTATTTTTTATTTTATTTTTTTTGTCTTTTTGCCTTTTCTAGGGCCGCACTCACAGCATATAGAGGTTCCGGGCTAGGGGTCTAATCAGAGCTACAGTTGCCGGCCTTCACCACAGCCACAGCAACGCTAGATCCAAGCCACGTCTGCGACCTACACCACAGCTCATGGCAATGCCAGGTCCTTAACTCACTGAGCGAGGCGAGGGATGGAACCCGCAACCTCATGGTTCCTAGTCGGATTCGTTAACCACTGAGCCACGACAGGAACTCCCTATTTTCTCCTTTTTAGTTTATTGAGGACTGACATCTCTGTGTGCGTTCCCCAAAATGGTATGGAAATAAGATTTACTGGGCAATGCCATCTCAAAGTGTAGAGAAAAGGCAAAAGAGGCATGGGATCTTCCAGGGACCCAGCTGTTAGGCTGTAAACCAGTGGCAGAAGAGATCTTTAGAAAAATAGATGAACATTGAATCTCAAATATTTGTGAAATCGACAGCCAAAGCTACACCAATAAAACGATGGTGTTCTTCATAAAAGCTGCAAAGCAGTACCCCAGGGAAAAAGCGCGGCCCCTGACCTCTCCTCTGGATCTCTGTAGTCCCTTTAAGAATAGGCCGGTGGAAAATTCCAGAGTTGGTGGGGGCTGTGCTGGCCCTGGGGGAGCTGGGAGCTTCCTGGGGCCTCGGCGGGACCTGAGGCTGCTCTGAACCGAGATGTGCAGCGATGCGAATTACACGCTGGAACGCGGAAGTCTCAGGCCGAGACCAAGAACGTGAAATATCTTATTAACGACATTGTGTGTCTGATGATTTTATGTTAAAATGATCAAATTGTAAATCTAGGTCAAAGACAATCTATTCAAAATAATCTAACTTTTAAAACTTCTGTGGCAAGTAGGAGATTCAAAAGCACATGTGCAGATTGCATTTATGGCATCCCTGCCCCTTCTGCTGGACAGGGCTGGTGCACGGCAGGGATCCGCAGACTGCAGCTGCGGGTCAGAATGGACCCACCGCCAGTTTGGGCAAATAAACTCAGTGAGCACTTTCACGCCTACCATCACCCGTCAGCAAGGGCTTTCGTGCTGCAGTGGGTACAATTGAGCAGCAGTGACACAGACTAGAGAGCCCACAAAGCTTAAAAAGTTCATTATCTGGGAGTTCCCGACATGGCGCGTGGGTTAGGAACCCAACCGCAGTGGCTCCCGTGGCCGTGGAGGTGCAGGCTCGACCCCTGCACGGCACAGCGCTTGACGGATCCAGCGCTGCGGCAGCTGCAGTTCAGGTTCGGTCCCTGGCCCTGCGAACTTCCACATGCCTTGGTCCAGCCATAAAGAGAAAAAAAAAATCCACAGTCTGGATCCTTACAGAACAATTCCGTCTACACCTTCTCTAGATGAACTGCCTGCCGCTAACTGAAAACTGTGAAGGTGAAGCAGCTGCATTGAACTTGAGTGATTTGTGGGAATAAGAAGATGGGAACAAAATATGTCCCCTGTAAAATAATTTAAAAGGAAGCCAAAATGCATAGCCAAAAGACCCTGTCATTTTCTTAGATGTGTCTTTTAAATATAAAATGATTCTTAAATCTTAAGAGAGTCCAATCCTATCCTTTTTCCTTTTATTTAAATATTTCACCTTTTGATATTTTTGAGGTGCATAGTGAGATGGGAAATTTAAATATACGCGTCCTGCTGTTTATTACTGACGTACAGAAATACAGCTTGCTCTGTTAGTCACAGAGAGTACAAGGATGAAATCCCCAAATGCAGTTGAGGACTTCTCTCTCCTCCACTTGCAGGTTTTGCTTCAACTCCTTCAGGCTGGGTTCTAGGTGCAGATACTTCAGACTGGTCATACCCTCTTGACCAATTAGTCCTTCCGCCTTTAGGAAATGACTTTCTTTTAGCCGTTTTAATATTCATTTCCACAAAGTCTAATTTTCCTGGTGGCAAATAGCCAAGTAACTATTTTATTTATTTTTATTTTTGCTTACTTTTTGTATGGCATCTCTTTTCCATCCATTAAGCTTTCACTTTTCCTCTATATTTGAATTGTTATTTAAATTAGATTTCTTTTAGGCATCATGGAGCTGGGTCTTTATTTCATCTAATCCAACAAACTCTGCCTTTTAACTTGCCTATATAGACTATTTATCTTTGATGTGAGTGTTGATATTAAGTTTAAATCTACCACCTCAATATTTTTTTCTATTTGTTTTATATGTTCTTTTTCGTCCCTATCATCTTTCGGATTAAACTTGTTTTTTTAACTTCTAATTTTATCTCCATTATTATCTTATCAGTTCCTCCCTTTCTCTCTTTCCTGGGGCTCTACATTTTTACCTTAATATAATCTATCTTTAACCAATATTAATTACACTACTTCACTTATTATATAAGACTTATCACAATATATTCCAATTTCTCCATCCCATTCTTTGTGCTATTATTTTTAGATATTTTACTATTACATATTCTATAAGCCCTATACTTCAGTTTTTTTAATTTAAAAAGTTAATAATTTTTGAAAGAGATTGCTAAATGAGAAAAGTCTTTGAACTTACTCATACTTTAACCAATTTCATTCTTTTGTGAAGATTTGAATTTTCCTTTTATATGACGACTCTCCCACCTGAAAGACTTCCTGAATATTTCTCTTGGTGTGGGTCTCTGGAGAACGAAATCTCTTAGCTTCGTACGTCTGAAGGACTCTTTATTTGTCCTTTAACTTTGAAAGACATCTTTGAGGGGTAAAGAGTTTATGTACATTTTTTCTTTCAGTAGATAAAAAAATATATCTTCTTCATTTTGTTCTGACCTACAGTTTTTCTTTATAGAAATCAGCTGTTTCCTTTTTTTTTTGGTCTTTTTAGGGCTGCACCTGGGGCATGTAGAGGTTCCCAGGCTAGGGGTCAAATCAGAGCTGTAAATGCTGGCCTACACCACAGCCACAGTAACACCATATCCAAGCCACATCTTCAACCTACACCATGGCTCACGGCAAATGCAGAATCCTTAACCCATTGAGTGAGGCCAGGGGTTGAACCCACGTCCTCATGGATGCTGGTCGGGTTTGTAACCCACTGAACCATGTATTTGACCTGGGCAAACAGTTGGGTTGTGCGAATTAGCTGGATGTCTTTGAGCTTCACTTCCACGAGCTGGTGCATCCGGTACAGAAGCCTCAGGAACTCTGTTCACTGTGCCTTGTGCTTGCAGGCTGCTCCTAGCGCTCTCAGGACGCTGGATGCCGCCCGCTACTGGGCGGCAGCGGTGGCTCCTTGCCAGCCCCCAGCGTTCTTTCCTTATGTGCACGCAGATCAGCACTCAGCTAAGGAGCCGGGAGGAACCCTCAGCAGATCTCGGGGCTCTGTCTTCCCTCTGAGGTCCACTCCCCGCTCTGTCTGAAATCTGACCTGCGATCCCGGCTCAGGTCCGCTCGGGGTTCTCTTAGGGCCTCGCGCCCGGCCCCAGCTCACTGCGAACTGAAAATTGCCTCCGCCGTAAACCGTGGGGCTGACCTTGTTTCTTCCTCGTCTCTGGGAAGACAGTGCTTTCTTTTATCTGATGCCTGAAAACCGACATTTCTTCTGTTTCATCAAGTTTCTGCCCGTTTGACACATTGTTCCATGTGCTGCTCAGAACCGGAAGGCCCTCCACTCCCTTTTAAAAAAGAACGGCCCTTTTCTTCATTCCACCTTCCTGTTTAGTCATTTTCCATTGTTTATTTGTTTCTGTGATCTTTTTAATTGTTTTCTTCACTGTGACGTGTGCTTTTCATTTCCAAGTCTGTCTGACAAATTTTATGCTGTTCCTGAGTTTTTCTACTCTGGCCATGCTTTATTGCTCCCATCACTTTCTCAGCGCGTTCTGTCACACTCTGAAGCAGTGGGTGACACCGGGTCTGCTTTATGGGATGTCTTTCCGGCACATTCTCTCACTGTCAGCGGGCCACTCTGCTGCCCTCCGACAGTCTTAATGACTCTGAGCGGAATTAGGAGTTGATGCTTTTCTGTGCCTCACAGTTTGCATAAAGTTAGTTTACCTGAAGTCAACATGAGGCCATGTTTCCCATAGATTTTTAACTTCTTAGAATCCTCTCTGTAGTTTCCTTGTTTGTTTTTGAGGTTCCTGGGACCTGTTCCCTCCGTCGTTTTATAAGCAATAAAGAGATTTTGCTTCCCTTTCTTTTCGTATCCTTCTCAGTTTTATTTCCTCTTGAGTCCTTTCTTCTCAAGGTGGGGCTTGAAACTGACCAGCCCTGAGTCATCAGATCGTAGACGTTAGAGGGCCCAGGCCTGCAATCCTTGCCACACTGGGTCCTTGGGCTCAACTTTAAGAGCAAAAGTGATCCCCGGTTCAGCTGCTGCACGTCTGCCACACTGAACTGACTGCCTGTGGGCTATTCTGTTCCAGGCCTGTCATCCACCCTGACCGTTCCTGGTGCCTCTCTCTGCACTGACGCCGCTGGCCTGCGGGGCTAAGGCTCTTGGCGGACCTTCTCCAGCCCCTTGACTTACAGGTATGTGAACATCTCTTGGTTTCTTGGTAACTGAAGTCTTGAATTAGAGACTCATGGAAATTAGACAAAAATGTGCCAGCCCCACTGTTTCTGCGTAAACGTTCTTGTCTCATTGTAGAATGAATCGGAAACTAGGTGGAAATTGAGAAAGTAAAGCGAGGATTGATTGAAGTGAGAAATACGCCCCTTAAGGCAAGGCCAACAGACAGAAGAGCAGCTGCCGGTGTTTCTCTGGCACTCGGTCCGAGGGGCACCCAGAGAAGGCGCAGAATACTCACCAGGAAGGACGGGCCCGGGTCCTGTTCCCCGATTTCCGTTCCAGCCCCACCTTCCTGAAAGGAGGAGGGATTTCTGTCCTCATTTGGCCTTGATCAGAAATGCCAAGGCCTCGGTGCAGATGAGAGTCTTTATCTGCAAGGCTAATTTTATTATAATTGTATTATAATGAGGGCATAAGGAGCAGCAGGTTACGTTCAGACACCTGCCCTTTTCCCACCTTTCTTTGTCTGTCTCTAGGGCACTTATCACCCCGAAATGTGTGGTTTCCTGTCAGTCTGGAGGTCCCTGCTTTTCTCTGTCTGCCCCTGGACCCCAGTGTTTGCACGGCTCAGTGTCCGGCACCTGGCCCTCTCTGCTCACAGCTGGCTGTCCGGCTGCTACACACTGCCGCTGTCATCTGCAGACACCACCCTTCAGGCCCTCAGCTCTCTGGTCGGCTTTGCTCCCCTTTCAAAGCAGGAAGACTAGTCTGGATCGCGGGTCAGCTTCCTCCCACACCGCTTTCTAAATTGTCGCTCCGTCTCCACCGCCTGCACTTTTCCTGTAGTTGCCGGCATGCCGGTGTTAGTTCCTTGTTGTTATTCAAAGGTGTTTATACCCAATCTTCTCATTTCGTGGGACCTTCGCTGGGACTGCCCGGCTGGTGCGGTTCCAAGAGGAGAAGTCCGTGGGTGGAGTGTCTCTGGCCTGAGTGGAAGTGAGCACCAGGACCTAGGGACGACGACACGAAGCAGCAAGTGTGTGCAAAGAAACACAGCAAGGAAAACCGCGAGTTGAGCAAAATAGAGTCGGTCTCTAAAAAAGCCCTGCGACACCCTGGCTCTGCGAGGCGGAAAAGGAAGCCTAGGATTCAAATGTCTCTAGAGAGCGCGGTCCTCGCAGCCAGGCGAGGTGATCTCAAATCACTTTTAACCCGACTTATGTTGCTTAGACACCCTCGGGCGACGGTTATGCCATAAACCTCCCGCGACACCTGGCAGTGAAATAAGCAGTTCTGTTTAAAAATATTCTCTACGTTATGTTTTGAAATTATAGCTTGTAGTTTTAAAATGATGAGGTACACACATTAAAGCTTACACATCCTCGGGGCCTGCACAGAACCCTCAGTTATCTTTGTCACAGAATCTACACACTCTTAAACCTGTCTGCTTTTACGTCTGTCTCCCTCCACTACGAGGCGGAGATCATTCCCCACCACTTTACATTCAGTGCTCAGAAACACAGGATGTAATGTAAATTCATCATATAAAAATCCCAGGCTCATGCACCAGACCTGTCGGTAAATTTGGTTTGTCTGACAGCACGAAAACGGAAGAGCGCACTGAAAGCTGGAGCCACGTGCCAGTCGGTGGTTAGACCGTGATTTACGGCTTGAAGCCTTCCTTCCCCCAGGAGAGCTTTTCATGGATGAAACGAGAGCGTGATGGGAGTGTGGGCGAGCCTGGGGACTGCCACCGAGTCCTGTCACACGGTCAGCACCTGTCAGGGAGATGCGGGAGGCACAAAAACTTCACTGCAATCACGCTAATTATACGTCATTTGTCTGGACCACTCACAGCTTTGGTCAGATTTACAAACCTTGGCCAGAATTCGTCGCAGCAGCTCCATCTTTAATTCTCTTTGTCCTTTTTCATTTTGCTTTTCATTTTTGTAAACCGTTAATTCTATTTTCTAAAAGAAATTCAGTGTCTGCAAGACACGTGGGGTTAACCTATTAAACTCATTTATATTATCAAGGGTTGGCCCCCGTGTTAAAGTGTTAAGTGGCCTCTCTTGGATCCCCATACCAACGTTTCCGAGAAATAAAAATTTAAAAAAATATCTTCTGAGAATAAGAATGAAAACCAAGATTTCCTTAAAAATATATATGTATTAGACTATGGAGCAAAGTTTCTACACATTGAAAGGCATATGGAAATAAAATGGGAAGTACAATTGCTTGATTTTGACACAAATTTTGCAATGTTTAAAAAAATACCAAATGACTGAACGGTTTATGAGAAGACACTTCATCCTTTCAACCTTTTAATCTCTGGTCCAAGGTCCAGGGTGTATTCCTGGACAGCCAGGCATCTCGCCCTACTACAGCTGGGACACAGTCCTACATCCAGGCCAGCTGTACCCTCCCAGCACCGTTTTAATCCTACACACCCCCTGAAAATAAACAGAGACTGGAAAAAATAGGGTGTTCTAAGATTTCTGTATTCTTCTGGGCCCCGGAAGGATGTGCTGCCGAAGCCTGCCTCTGTCACCTGCTCCAGTGAAACTTTGCATCAGAGGCGGGTCTCATTTCTGTTCTTCAGAGGGATTCCGGATGAATGGCGCTTTGTCTCATCTTCTTACTGTAGAAGTTTTAGTTACCGCCAAGTAGTATGCTGCTCGTGCGCGCTTGTTCTGGCTTGGACAGTGGGGTGCCTGAGCTTCCCTCACTGGAAGTAAGACTAAGCTCCAGTGTTACCAGTCTCCGGGGCCTTCCTGGTCCAGGTGTCACGTGAGAAGGAGATGAGTCCGAGTCCCCAGCATTTTTCTCAAGCCTCCGAGGTCGCAGAAAGCTAGAAGGAGCGGTTAGTAAATGTTTCGGGCTTCGTGAGCTGTTTCTGCCACGACTCTGCTGCTATAAGGCCCTGACAATACGGAAATGAATGAGCTTGGCCATGTTCTAGCAAAACTTTACGGCGACTGAAATCTGGATTTCATATAACTTCCATGAGCTGTAGCGGGGGCGCTGCGCCCTCCCAGACCCAAGGGAAGGAGGCGTGCAGCCGCCAGTATCTGCACACACAGGTGCAGTTCTGCAGTCCCGTAGCGGGACCTGGAGCCTCGAGCGCAGGCGCATTTACAGTTGTATGCTGAAAATTTATGGTACGCCTGATGAGGGGGACAAAGGAACTCAGCTGTAAGGGTAAGAACAAGCGGGGTACATGAGACGGCGCCCCCTCTGCGTTCGGGGCTCGGCTCTGGATACTAATCCGCTGAGCCAGTGCCGGCTCGAATCAACACTGCTTCCTGGTAAAGAGCCTGGGTGTCTCGCTTCTCTGTCCTCAGGCCCCACTTACAGTGCCATGAAATATACACTCATCTTTTGATCCTTTTCAATGATTTTTACACGTAAAAAAAACTTCTCAGCTGGTGGGCCATACACCCCTCCCAAAAAAAATCTCTCAAGTGCCATTATAAACAGGCATTTACAAAGACTTACTACCTGAATACTTTTATTTGCCAACTTAAGAATGCTATTTTAATTTAGTTTTAATTTTAGTTTCTGAAAGTGTGTTCAGAAAAAAATCCCGGAAACCTATATGAAAACATTAGCATTTTAATCTCCAAGAATGGGAATTCTGAATTCTTTCCATGTAGTCTTTTGTACATTTTAATGGATTTTCCCAAACTCGCTGATCTGAATTATAATTTTAATTCCAAAACAAAGTAGTCTCAACCCTCCAATGTGCAAGATTTAGAGGATTTATAATTCCTAGTGTACGGTACCATATGCTCCCACACCCACTGTGGTTTTCTATAGTAAACACACACTCACTTTCTAATTATAAAAAATGTTAACAGTTACTAGTCCTGGCGGTAAACAGCCAGTAGCACCCCGCTCCTTCTGGAGTTAGATTTTCTTAGGCTCTGTTGCTTTCAGGGCACATTGTGGCTGCAGGCTGGGGTGGGGGAGCAGGCATTTCCCAGGGGAGCAGAGCAGGATGAGCAGCAGAAGCAGGCAAGACACTGCCCCAGGGAGCCTCTGACCACCTACACGGCTGCTAATTCTGGATGAGTCAGGTCAGAGGCTGGAACGCTTGTGTGACCGTTCTGCTGTCACTGGCAGCGGTCGGGTCCGAGCGGACAGGAAAGCCACGGACAACATCAATTAGCCGGAGTGGGCCGACTCTCACTTAAAGACTCCCACACAATTCGGGAGTCTCATGTCAAGGACAGTGGCTCGGATGCAGCCTGGGGAAAACGCAGGTGGTCCTCTTTTGCGTAACATGTGAGAAAATAAGGGTGGTTTCTAAAGAGATGGACTTGGGAGCTTTTAAACTGTCAAAACTGTACCCCCAAACGAAGACTCTGGTCTTCCCACTGTGGCTCAGAAGGTTAGGGACCTGACTTTGCCTCTGTGAGGATGCGGGTTCCATCTCTGGCCTTGCTCAGCGGGTTAAGGATACAGCCTTGCATTAAGCTGCAGTGTAGGCCTCAAAGATGGCTGCGTTATGACCCTAGCTGGGGAATTTCCGTGTGCCGCGGCTGAGGCCGTAAAAAGAAAAAAAAAAGAGAGAGTGAGACAAAAAACAAACGCAGAGTGTGGGAGTGTTTACATTGCTAACATCCGTTCTGTTCGCTCAGCAGCGCGGCCTCCAGGGGCACTTTCTCTCTGGGCCCGGCGCCTCCACTGTCTGGTCTCTGGAGCATCCTTCTGGCTCTGCCACCAGCATTTTACTGGCACCCAGTCTGCAAATCTTCAGGGTTCAAAGCCTTATGCATCCAGACTCGGGGCTTCTGCAAATCCCTGGTTCTCAGGCTCACGGGCGCTTCGCAGCTTCTTCCGAATCCTCCCCAGCGGTGTAATGAGTGCTCCGGTCCGCTCACCTCCAGGCTTGCGGCCCCGCTGCAGGGGGACCCGCCTTCGCTGGAGCCCCCCCCCTGCTCTGGGCTCAGAGTCTGCAGGCTCCCTGCTGTGCGGGCTCCATCTTTCAACAAAGGCGTTGATGCTGGTGGAACGGGAGCTGGGGCCTCCGCTCAGCTCCTGTTTTCTTTCTCTCTCCCTCCCTCTTTTTCTCTCTCTCTCTCTCCCTCTCTCTCCCTCCCTCTCTCTCTCTCTCCCTTCCTCTCCCCAGAGCTTCTCCAGCTCTTCTCCAGACGAGGTGCGCTTTCTGGTCCTCATTCCTTCCTTCTCTGCGATGGCACCACCTACAGAAGATCCTGACTTACAGATTCTATGGGCCGCCTGGTTATAGAGCAAGGATTTCCTCTGAAACCAAACACATTTCTAGCAAGAGCTCAGCTTCCTAGAGGATAAGCCGAAGGCCCGAGGGCTCGCCGTCTTCCCCGGTTCCCAGGGTGCCCACCTCCTCCCAGGGCGCATCCGGGGCTGGGTGCGAAGGACCTCGAAGCCGCCGCCTGGGCACCTGGGCAGGACGCGTGTGGACACGCATCTCCCCGCACCACCCTCTTGTACTGCAGGCAGGCGAGGCTTGGCCGGGCCCCGTGTCCCCTGCAGCACTGGGTGCCGACCTGAGCACTTTAGGAGCCGGCGGCCGCCGTGGGGCAGAAGCCGCGATGGCCGCGAGGTCGGCCCGCGGAAGAGCAGCGGTCAGGGGTCTGGAGCCGGGGCTCCCACGGGGTCAGGTGCGGCTGTGCGAGTCTCTGCCCCGAGACGCGGCTTCGCCCGCATAAAGGCCACCTGGGGTCTCCGTGCCCTCTGCTGTCTTTGCCTATTCAGCCTCGTCCGCAAACCCAGGACCATCTCTGAACGTCCCCTTGGTAAATGTAACAAAGGGTATGTTTCCTTTTGTTCAAAAAAACAGGTCAGTTGCTGTGGCTGTGGCGAAGGCCGGCAGCTGCAGCTCCTGTTAGATCCCTAGCCTGGGAACCTCCATGTGCTGCGGGTGCGGCCCTAAAACGACAAAAGGCAAAAACAAAACAAAACAAAACAAAAAAACACGTCAAAGGCAGAGCTGTCAGACAGCATGCAGACATATAACTACAAATGCGGACCGCAAAGTCACCACAAGTCTTTGAAAAGATATTTCTGGTCCAAAGTAACATGAAAATAAAATAAAATTTCATTCCATTTTCAAAGGTTAGAGCACATTTGTAACAGTTAAGTAGCTATCTAAATTATGGCCTTCACTCCGAGATGACGTCACCGCAGCATCTCCCGCGGAGCCCGGAGGCTGTGTCACGTGTGCGCCGGGCACTCAGTGCGCAGTAATGAGGTGGGGCTCCTCCGGGCAGGGGCTTCTGATACACACCGTGCGGTCGCTGCGTTTACATGCGAGTGATAACTTAGTGGTGCTTTGTCCGTGTGAAATTTTCGTGTTTTATCAATGGTGCAGCAATTCTATAGGATGAATAGTCAGGACTTTGGAATTACGTGTTACTGTCAAATGCGTGTGACTGTCAAATTTGAAATTCACTGTTTATCTTAAAATTGAAAAAATTATTAAAATATATTAAAAATTAGGCTTAATTTAAACTAACAATACTTGAAAACTAATAATTCCAACACGAGAAATTTACGCTGAGACAAATTTGAAAAGAAATTCATAAAGCTAAATCTCAATTGTGAAAAATTAGATCTTTTTACACATCTGAACATTGAGAAAAGTTAAATAACTTTAACTTTATCTAGGCATTAGCTATTTATTAGGAGTTTGTGAAACAGAAAGGCATGTTTAATTCAGTTTTATGGAAAAAGCAGGATACAGTACAAATCTTACTAGTAGAAAAAAGGTGACCACAGCATACCGGAATACAAATAGCAGCTACATTTTCATGTATTTTTTCTTTTTTTAAGGCATATGGAAGTTCCCAGGCTAGGGGTTGAATCCAAGCTGCAGCTTATGGCCTACGCCACAGCCACAGCGACCGCAGATCCTTAAGCCACTGAGCGAGGCCAGGGACCGAACCTGCATCTTCAAGGACACTGTGTCAGGTTCCTAACCTGCTGAGCCACGGTGGGAACTCTGATATTTTCAAATTTGTAAGGATTTCTCTTAAAGGCATTGGCGGGCCTTGCGTTTTCCGGAAGCTGCGGAGGGACCCTGGGCAGGGCTCCGCCCCCTGCTCTGTGACCAGGTTTCCCTTCCCGAGGCGGAGTGTGACTTGCAAACTTTGGGCAAACACCTGAAGAGAGGGTGATGCTCCGAGAGGACAAGGTCCTGGAACGCAACCTGGCGAGGTCCCGCTGCCCCACAGCGCAGGGCCAGCTGCCGGCACTGAGACGGCCCAGACGAGGGACGGGCCTGGACGGGAGAAACCCTCGAACGCTTGTGTGTCCAGGACCCGAGGCCTCGCCTTCAACCACCCTAAGGCCGAGGGGGTGTGTCCGGGGCTCTGTGTGAGCCACACAGTTCCGCTCCATACCTTTCTTTTTTCTTTCTTTTTTTTTTGTCTTTTTGCCTTATCTACGGCCGCACCCGTGGCATGTGGAGGTTCCCAGCCTAGGGGTCTAACAGGAGCTGTAGCCGGCGGCCTACACCACAGCCACAGCAACGCGGGATCCGAGCCGCGTCTGCAACCCACACCATAGCTCACGGCAACACTGGATCCTTAACCCACTGAGAGATGCCAGGAATTGAGCCCGCATCCTCATCGTTCCTGGTCTGATTCGTTAACCACTGAGCCACGACGGGAACTCCAGTACTGCCTTATATCTTGATGTCATTACCTCCTCAAACAATTCAAAACAGAGATATTTTGCTCACAGCAAACCTTCTCGCTCGCTCAAACATCTCACTCACTTCTGATGAAACTAGACAAAACCAAAGAAATGAAGAATAAATAGCTCCTCATCAAAAATCCAAAACCATTCATTGCGCTAAAAAAGCACATGCGGGCCAGACAAACCAAAACAGCTGGTCGGAATACATGTAGGGAAAGGAACAATACAAGAAACAAACACAAAAAAGCGAGGTTTATTTTTTTCTAGCAGCGCTTGCCTAACTCCAGCTCTGTCCCTCTTTCTACCTCTCTCACGTGTGTGGTTGTGTGTTTGGTGTGTGGGTGATGTGGGTGGTGTGTATGTGCGCGTGTGTGTGTGGTGTGTGGGTTTGTGTGCCCTCATCAGGTGGGTACCTCCCTGGTCAGGGTCACGCAGGTCGTCTGCCTCTTTGCAGGCACCTGCAACGCACACAGAAAATCCGTGAATGGAAAGACACCGCTGTGCCCTAAAAATCTGTAAAAGCCAACTTAGCTAACAGGCCGCTGGGGACATAACAAAGCGGACACTCATTTGAAACCTTGCAGGAGCGGATCAAGGAAAAAAGCCCCTGCCTCTATATGAGATGCAGAGGTGACAAAAGAAATGTCCCAGTGCTGCAGGATGCAGCATGGTGCATGCCTAGCCTGCTGTCCCCCGGTGAAAGCTGCTGTTGGCTGACACTTAGAGAGATGATCTTTATCATGGTACCAAACGGGGAAAGCGCGGGACAGCGGGGGACGTGCAAGGCGTGCTGCGGCTGTCGCCTCTCCCAGCTCTGATTATGGCGGAAAACGGTGCCATTTATCCTCCTCACCACTTTGAAGGAAGAGCCTGGGGTGCGGTTTGTGCCGCCCGGACTAGAAAGGGACCGTGAGAAGAGCAAGTGCAAAGAGGAAATCAGAGCGGACTCAGGACCCGTGCGCCGCATTTACGCGAGAAGGTGAGACCGCGCCGCTTCCCGGCTGCACGCCTTGCGCGGCCGCGCGACGCCAACGCGCAGAAATACTTAAGGCAACGTCATAGATGGTCGAACCTAGTATTTTACATAAAAGTGTTTTCAGTAAAATACCACGTTAATCGATTTTATAATCAATCACAAGCAGTGTTTCTTTTCTATGAAATTTTGAATTCACTATAAACCCGTCTATAAGGAGCATTATTCTTAAATTACAGAGACGGTGGGCTTTCTAAACAGAAACGCACCAGCTAGCACAGAACTTCACAGGAAGGTTCTCTTGCTGACTGAGGCTTACATCCGTCATCTTTCACACAGAATTTTTTCCGGAAATTGCCACTCTAAAGAGAACTATGAGAAGAAATTACCACAGCATTGTAAATCAACTACACCTCAATAAAACTTTAAAACATGAAAAAAGAGAGGATCATGAGAAATGAATTTTCTTGTTTGATACCAATTTTTTTTCTTTTTTTTGGGGGGGGCACTTTTTAGGGCTGCACCTGAGACATATGGAGGTTCCCAGGCTAGGGCTCGAATGGGAGCTGCAGCTGCCGGCCTACACCACAGCCACACCACAGCAGATCCGAGCCACATCTGCAGCCTACAGCACAGCTCACAGCAATGCCAGATCCTTAACCTACTGAGCAAGGCCAGGGATCGAACCCACAACCTCATGGTCCTAGTAAGATTCATTTCTGCTGCGCCACAATGGGAACTCCCATCCGTATTTTAAATTCTGGAAATCTACTTGCATGTTTGTGTGATGTATGACGGCTGCTCTCTTTGGACCGTTATTTGAACACAAAATCAATTCTATCTGTGTTTTAAAGAAGCAAATGACAAGTAACTATTACAGACAACATCTGTTTAACAGAATGACATCCTGCACCTACTGGCAGCCCAAGGCCAGCACTCTTTTTGGGCCCTAATTTATTAAAACCAGCTCAGTAATTAATGCTGAGGCACCACGGAGAGGCTGCCGCTGTACCTGCAGCCCCCCGGCCACACAGGGGTTCAGCTTATTCTGTCCTCGCATCTCATGCTTTAAAAAAATATCGACTATATCCACCGAGCAGGCAGAAAAAATACCTGCTACACTGTAGGCTCACAATAAATATTTGTGGAATAATAATTTTTCTTCTTCCAGTTTGATTGCATGTAACTGATCTCCAGCCGCAGGTAAACTGAGGGGCTGCAGCAAGATGAGCTGAAGGACATACCTCATGAAATGAGAACCACGGTGAGTTCAGTGAACGTCCTTCTTGCCGTAGAGACCCAAGATTAAACAGATAGAGAAAAAATGCCTCCTGGGGGTGAGAACTCTCAGGATCTATTCTCTTAACATTCACACACACACGTACACACACGTACACACACGCACACACACTTACACACACACGTAGAGCGGCGTTCATTCTGTCGGGGTGGACGTCGCATGGCAGGACATCGCGTGTCCCTCTGACTCCTTCATCCAGCTCCCCCTGCCCCACAGCCCCCCGGGGAACCTCAAGTCGCATCTTTTCTAGGGGTGTGCTTCTTTGTTTTCGAAGGAGAACTGACCCACAACGCCGTTATCTGCTGTCACCCAACACTGCGATTCGCTGTTTCTGCACCTTCCAGGCGACCTCCCCGCTGCCTGGTTGTCATCCGTCACCACGGAGATCTTACTCCGGAGGTAACATCCCCAAAGCAGGACGGAATTACTGACCGCGTCCAGCCCTCGCTCTCTGACGTCATCACACCTCCGCCCCCACCGCCAGGCACCTGCAGCTCCGGCTGCAGCTCCTCATTGCGTTTGTCTTGACCCATCCTTGTCTCTCCCTGTTAGAAACCCGAAGTCATTTTCACTCCTCCGTCTTAGATTGGTCCCGATTGCCTTTTCGCCTCAAAACTTTCCCCTCAAAGCAGTCCCCCCCCCAGCGCCCCCAGACACATAGATACAAGTGTGTCCCCACCACTCCCCGCTGAGCCCTCGAAAGGCTGGCGGGTCACCCGCGGACACACGGGCACCGATGCCCCCAGCAGCCCTCTCAGTCCTACCGACCCTCCGGATCCCCACCCAGAGCGCAAGGACCACCCGCGCTCTGATTCTGTGTTTCCGTCTGTGCCGTCCACGCCCCTCTGATCTCTGCTTCCCGTCCAGTGTTTGAGGCTCGAGCCCAGGCACCCGACCGCCCCCACCCCAAGCTCCCCCCATCCGCCCGCCCCAGCCCGCACCATCACCCCTCCCTGCCCAGGCTGCATCCTGTGCCTCATCTCAGAGGCGGAGCAGCCCCGATGCACACCGCACGGTTAGAACTGGGAGTAAAAGGCCCCACTGTTGTCTCCCCGCCCCTGCTCTGTGAGTGTAAGTGCAGGGAGGTTAAGAACCGAGACTTCCTTGCGCTATAGCGCAAGGAACAGCGATATTCTATGATTTGGTGAGAGCGAAACCAGGACTGAGGGAACTGAGGAAGTCTGGTCCCGCAGGGAAGGCAAGCCTCCATTGTTAGGGAAGAGGAGAGGAGGAGGGGCTGGCCGCCATAGGAAGCGACTTGAACTAGCGCGCAGGGCGGGGCGACAGTGACCAGCCAAGGAGAGCGGAAGTGGGGAGGAGCCAGTGGAGGCTGCAGCCGCGGCGGCGGCGGCGGGAGCCGAGCGGCGGCGGCGGCGGCGGGACAGCCGCGCCTTGAAGCCCGTGGGCGGAGCGCGGTGCCAGGTTGTGGACCCAGGCGTCTGCGCCAGCCAGCATCGGCGGGGTTGGCGGGACCCTGGGCCGGTCCACGGACCTAGGCGACTGCATCAGCCCACAGAGTTGGTAGCTCTGGCGGGCGGAGCAGTACGCGATCACACGGAGCTAGCTTTCGCAGAGGAGCGGGGCCGGCGCCAGCCGCTGCCGCCCGCCCCAACAGATGAGAAAGCATCAGCGGAAGGGCCAAACAAACGCCCGCCTGCTGAGCCAGCCTCTGACGGGTACCGCTTGTGGTTCCAGTCATCTCAAAGAGGACTTTGCAATCGAACACTAGTTTTCCGCGGCTCTCACTCCC